>CM066034.1:166030877-167230877 GCA_033557465.1 Ichthyophis bannanicus
CTCTCTACTGCTTTTGACACTGTTGACCACAGCCTTCTCCTTGTTACCCTGTCTTCACTTGGCTTTAGCGGCTCTGTTCTATCTTGGTTCTCCTCCTACCTCTCCCATCGCTCTTTCAGTGTGTGTTCTGGTGGCTCCTCCTCCTCCGCTACCCCACTCCCAGTTGGAATCCCTCAGGGATCCGTCCTGGGTCCGCTCCTTTTCTCTCTCTATACCCAGTCTCTTGGTGCGCTTATCTCCTCCCATGGCTTTCAGTACCATCTTTATGCCGATGACTCCCAAATCCACCTTTCTACACCTGATATCTCTCCGGTTATCCAGACCAGGATCTCTGCCTGCCTTTCCGACATTGCTGCCTGGATGTCTCACTGCTGCCTGAAGCTGAATATGGCCAAGACTGAACTCCTTATCTTTCCCCCCAAAACCTCCCCTCCTCTTCCTCCTTTCTCAGTCTCTGGAAAACTCGGTAATCCTTCCTGTTTCCTCGGCCTGCAATCTGTGGGTTTTCTTTGACTCTTCTTTCTCTTTCTCTCTACATATCCAGCTCATAGCTAAGACCTACCGTTTCTTTCTCTATAATATCGGAAGATCCGCCCGCATACTACTAAAACCCTTATTCACTCCTTAGTCACCTCTCGTCTTGACTACTGCAACCTGCTCCTTGCCGGTCTTCCTCTGTGTCATCTCTTTCCCCTTCAATCTATTCAACATTCTGCTGCGCGACTAATCTTCCGTCAGTCTCACTATACCCACATTACTCCTCTTCTCAAGTCACTTCACTGGCTCCCTGTCCGCTTTCACATCCAGTTCAAACTTCTCCTCCGGACCTTTAAGTGCATTCACTCTGCGGTTCCTCACTACCTTTCATCTTTTAACTCTCCTTACATCCCCTCTCGGGAACTCCGCTCTTCTAACAAACTATTTCTGTCTATGCCCTTCACTTCTATTGCTAACTCCAGACTTCACTCCTTTCACCTTGCTGCACCTTACGCCTGGAATATGCTACTGGTGTCTATACGCCAGGCTCCCTCTCAAGCCCTCTTTAAATCCAGATTGAAATCTCACCTCTTCTCTGTTGCTTTCAGATCTTGACTTCTGTGTCGTGACTAGATTTTACGTACCGTGTTGTCCTGTTTGTTGCTCTGTGTTGTCTTGTTTAGATTGTAAGCTCTGACGAGCAAGGACTGTCTCTTACATGTCTGTACAGCGCTGTGTACGACTGGTAGCGCTATATAAATGCTCAATAGTAGTAGTAGTAGTAGTAATGCCCTGTTACTTGTGTTTTGTTTTGTCATTCTGTATATATGCTACAGCTATTACCGCTGAGGATATTGAAGAAGGATCTTAAAAAAGGTGGATGGGGTACTCAATTGGTTTTTATGGTGGAGAAGGCAAGTGAGAATAGCGATTCAGACACTTAAGGGGTCGTGGAGCCGAGGAGATATGAAGCTCCCAGATTTACAGACTTACAATTTAGAGTGTCTCTTCCGACACTTAAAAGATTAGTTTTTTGATACAGAGGACTATACACTTTTGCAGCGTGAGCAGGCCTTGGTATCACCCTGGCACTCAGATATGCATTGCAATTGCCTGCTCGTAAGTTGCCTGCACACCTGAAGAATTGTGCTCCTATTTCGTTAATGCTATATACTTGGTCATGGATTTGTGCAACAGTAGGGCACTCTTCTTTTCAGTCAGGGTATTTGTCAATTCAAGGGAATGCTGATTTCCTCCTGGGCATGAAGCCTTCTAGATTTTGTTGCTGGCAGCGACAGGGGTTGGAGTGTCTAGAACAAGTAAAAACGGAGGATGGAGAGTTGTTGTCGTTTGAGGAATTGCAAGTTCAATTTGGTTTAGAGGGTGCTGACTTTTTTCAATACTACCAGCTTTGCAGTTATCTCTAGGGTCTCAGAAGGACTCATTTGTCTAGCTCTTTTTGCTCTGAATTGGAAGATTTTATTTTGTGTGAAGAATCAGGCAGGATAGTCTCTTTCGCAGGTAGATCCTCCCAATATACCTGCCACAAGTTGGCAGAGCTCTGGAATGTAGACATCAGCAAATCCCTGACTGGAGAGACTATGGGTTGCAGAGCAGAGATGACGTCCATCTGTCCAAGAAAGGTTGACGCGTCTTCAGCAGTAGACTGGCCAATCTACTGAAGAGGGCTTTAAACTAGACTCATTGGAAATGGGTGAAGAAAGCCCCCAGGTAAGTGAAAGCCCCCAGGTAAGTGAAACATTCAATACCTTTATGGAAATAGGTATAAGGGGTAACATATGGAAAGCAGTGTGTATAAATGCCCGTAGCATGGGAAATAAGATCCCTGATGTTGAAGCTTTGATGGGAGTGGCTGACTTGGATTTAGTGCAGTTACAGAAACATGGTTCACAGAAAACCATGACTGGGATGTAACTATACCAGGCTATATTTTATTCAGAAAGGACAGGGTAGGAAGAAGGGGAGGAGGAGTGGCAGTATATATAAAAAATAATATTAAAGCTTTGAAATTGCAGAGCTTAAAAGGGAGAGAGGTGGCACTTTGGGTTAAACTAGAAAGAGAGAAAGAGAAATCTATTTGCATTGGTGTGATATACAGACCTCCCTCACAAGAGGAAGAGGTGGACAGAGAGTTAATTGAAGACATACGCAGCATGCTAGGAATGGGGAAGTGCTACTAATAGGGGATTTCCTATGCCAGATGTTGATTGGCACATTCCTGCTGCAGTATCATCTAGAAGTAAGGAGATCCTGGATTCTCTATAGTGGGAGATCATTTTTCATCCAGTGATCACCAGATGGTGTGGTTCAGTATTAGGACTAAGGCTGTTAGAATCCATTCAAAAGCAAGGGTCTTAGATTTTAGGAAAACCAACTTTGCCAAGATGGGCCCATACCTCAGGGAGTCATTAGCGGGATGGGAACAGCTGGGGGATGTAGAAAAAGAGTGGGCAAAACTGAAAGGGGATATTTTAAGGGCAACCAACCTTTTTGTTAAAATGGTAAATAAAAGGTAAAAGGAAAAGGAGACCACTATGGCTTTCGAAAGAAGCAGCTGAAAAGGTGAAGAAAAAGAGGACGGCCTTCATGAAATACAAGAGATCACAGAGAGAGGAAGACATAGAAACATAGAAACATGATGACAGAAAAAGACCACAAGGCCCATCTAGTCTGTCCTTCCATAACAACAACTACAACAGTCCACTTTTTACCTTTAGAGATCCTCTGTGTTGGTCCCATGCTTTTTTGAATTCAGTTACTGTCCTCATCTCTACCACCTCCACTGGGAGACTATTCCACGGATCCACTACTCTTTCCGTAAAGAAATATTTCCGCAGGCATATATATTTGGAAAAACTTAGAGAAGCTAGAAAAGCAGTCAGGAAAGCAAAGATTCAAAAAAAGGAGGAAATAGCCAATGCAATAAAATGGGGGGATAAGACATTTTTTGGACAAGTTAGTGAGAAGAGGAAGGACAAAAGTGGTATTGTCAGACTCAAGGGTGAAGGGGAGGAATATGTAGAAGCTGATGAGGATAAAGCGGAATTGCTTAACAAATATTTCTGTTCTGTGTTCACAGATGAAGAACCAGGAGCAGGACCTCAGAAAACATCCAGAAACAGGAACAGAAGCGAGGGGCATCTTGAAACAATTTTCAGAAGACTTTGTTCGTGAGAAACTAGCTAAACTTAAAGTAGACAAAGCGATGGGACCGGATGGGATACACCCTAGAATACTGAGGGAACTTGGGGACGTTCCAGCAGCTCCACTGTCTGACCTTTTCAATGCCTCATTGGAGTCGGGAGTGATGCCAAAGGACTGGAGAGAGGCTCATGTGGTGTCTTTACACAAAAGCGGAAGTAAGGATGTGGTTGAAAGCTACAGGCCAGTTAGTTTAACTTCGGTGGTGAGTAAATTATTGAAAACGCTGCTGAAAGAGAAAATAATGAGGTTTCTGGAGTCCAGCAGATTACAGGATCCGAGGCAGCATGGATTCAGCAGAAGCAGGACTTGTCAGACAAATCTGATTGATTTCTTTGACTGGGTGACTAGGGAGCTGGATCGAGGGAGAGCCCTAGATGTGGTGTATTTAGATTTCAGTAAAGCCTTAGACACCATTCCTCACAGGCAACTTATAAACAAACTGAGCACCCTAGGGATGGACCCTAAAGTTACTGCTTGGATTAGAAATTGGTTGAGTGGGAGGTGATAAAGAGTAGAGGTAAATGGAGCTCACTCTGAGGAGAAGGAAGTTACCAGTGGTGTGCCCCAAGGATCTGTCCTTGGTCCGATTCTTTTTAACATCTTTGTTAATGATATGGCAGAAGGGCTGTAGGGTAAGGTTTGCCTCTTTGCAGATGATACCAAAATCTACAATAGAATAGACACCCAGGAAGGTGTAGATAACATGAGGAGGGATCTAGCTAAGCATGAAGAATGGTCTAGAATTTGGCAGCTGGGATTTAATGTTAAAAAATGCAAGGTCATGCATTTGGGCTGCAGCAATCCAAGGGAGCAATATAGTATAGGGGGTGAAGTACTTTTGTCCACTAAAGAAGAGAGGGACATAGGCATGGTTGTGTCTGATGATTTTAAAGTAGCTAAACAGGTAGAAAAGGCGACAGCAAAAGCTAGAAGGATGTTTGGCTGCACAAGGAGAGAAATGGCTAGCAGAAAAAAGGAGGTGATAGTGCCTCTGTATATGTCTATGGTGCGACCTCATTTGGAGTATTGTGTGCAATTCTGGAGACCACACCTTCAAAAGGATATAAACAGGATGGAGTCAGTAAAGAGGGTGGCTACTAAAATGGTTAGTGGTCTTCATTATAAAGCATATGAAGAAAGACTTAAGAATCTTAATATGTATGCCTTAGAGAAAAGGCAGAATAGAGGTGATATGATTGAGACGTTTAAATATCTCTGTGGCATAAATGCACAGGGGGAGAGCCTCTTTCGTCTGAAAGCAAGTTCTGCTATGAGGGGACATGGGATGAGGGTGAAAGGGGATAGATTCAGGAGTGATATGCAGAAATATTTCTTTACAGAAAGAGTGGTGGATCCATGGAATAGTCTCCCCAGTGGAGGTGGTAGAGATGAGGACTGTATCTGAATTCAAAAAAGCATGGGACAAACACAGAGAATCTCTAAAGGAAAAAAGGGGACTGTTGTAGTTGTTGATATGGAAGGACAGACTAGATAGGCCATGTGGTCTTTTTCTGTCGTCATTTTTCTATGTTTCTATATTTATCAGTAAGATTCCGAGGTTTACAGCGATGGTTGCAATCCGGGATGTGCAATATTGGATAGTACGGAAAGCTTATCTCTCTCCGGGCCATATGAAGAAGATGGGGTATGGTGAATGGACTGCCTGTTCCAAAAGCGGTGAAGAGGGTGCGTCCCTGATTCACATGCTGTGGTCCTGTCCTAAGGTTCAGATATACTGGAGGGTTGTCCATCAATTTATGGAGCATACCTTGCGACAGCCCTGGGCCTTGACACCAGAGTCAGCCCTATTGCATGTAATGGAGAGGCTGGAGGTGGTGGCTAGGGGGAAGAGACGTTGGTTGAAACTTTCCTGGGCGTTAACTTCTTGAGTAATTCTAACCGCCTAGCGGAGCTCGGACCCCCCAAGTTTTTGGCAGTAGCGCTCAGCTTTACACCACTATATGCAGATGGATAAGTTGTGGGCCAAGGCTGAATGTAAGCGTATACCTAAGTTTCACCCACTCTGGGATGCCTATATTCAAACATTGCCAACTAGGAGTCGAAGTTATATTGTTAATGATCTTTAAGTGACTGTGAGTCTTGATTTCAAATCTGGAATAGGGAAGTGTCTAAGGAGTGTCTAGGAATTAGGGGGGGGATGGGGGTATTCTTGCAGGGTAGGGTGGCATTTGGGATTCGGTCTGAGGTGTGTAAGAGTCACCATGCCTAGGCTGAAGTTATTGTTGAGTGAGGGGGGGGGAGTATGGGGGGGTGGGGGGAAGGTGATGGGTGAGGAGGGGAAGGGTTAGGAGATTAAAGTGAAAATGAAAATGTAGAGGGAAATTGAATCTTAAAGTGTTCAATTTTGTACTTTAATGCTTTCTGTTCATCATGTTTCATATGTCTGTTTATTTGTTTCGTTTGCATAAACAGTTTTGAATATAAAACTAGGCCAGGAGGCATGAACCCATGGCCGGATTAAAACTATATTGGGCCCTAGGCAAACATACATTTGTGGACCCCTATCACGGGCCCTCATTTGTTTGTTATATCAAGCCCCTCCCCCATCATATTCACTCTTTCCTTGCCCTACTCTCCATCCTGGATCTTTGTTCATGGCTTTCCCGCTAGGTTGCCACACTTTATCTCTCCAGAAGTATCATGGGGATAACTGCGGGACCTACTTTGTGGATGTGGCAGCAGCAGCAAGTTCTGCGAAATTCGTCAAGGGGCCTAGTGATTAGAGCAGTGGACTGAGAAACAGGGAAGCTGGGCAAGTCATTTTTAACTTTCATTGCCTCTGGTACAAACTAGGGATGGCAAGGATGGACCATCCCAAAGTGAGATTTACATGGCAATAGGTGTAATTTTAAAAGCCTTAGTCATGATTTGGACATCTGAAAATGTGCATGCAGATGTCCAAACCATGGAAACATCCCAAACCAAGTTTAGACCTGCTCCAGGCCTGAATAGGCATTGGGAAAGTGCTTCTTTTGGCTGTAAAACACCCAGAGGGCATAAAGAAGATGGAGGGATAAGTTACCTGTCCAAGATGACAAGAAACAGCAGTGGGATTTGAATGCTGTCTTCCCTGGCCCTAGTCCACTACTCTAACCATTAGACTATTAGACGTTCCCAGTCTTGAATACTATTCTGCGGATGTCTATGTAGCCGGTCATATAGACGTCCATATCAGGCACGTCCACATTCGTGAAATCATGCCTGAACTTTGACATGCCAAGGGCTGCAGAGTAAAGATGGTGTCCATATGTCCAAGAAGGGTCGAAGTGTCTTCAGCAACAGACTGGCTAACCTACTGAAGAGGTCTTTAAACTAGATTCATTGGGGATGGATGAAGAAAGCCCCCAGGTAAGTGAAACATTACATGCCTCTGTAGAAATAGGTAAAAAGGGCAACATCTGGAAAGTGGTGTCTTGGATTTAGTGGCAATTACAGAGACATGGTTCGTGGAAAACCATGACTGGGATATAATTATACCGGGTTATACTTTATTCAGGAAGGACAGGATAGGACGAAAGAGAGGTGGAATGGCATTATATGTAAAAAATAACATTAAAGCTATAGAATTGCAGGGCTTAAAAGGGAGTGAGGAGCCACTGTGGGCTAAACTAGAAAGAGGGAAAGGGAAATCTATTTGCATTGGAATTCTATACAGATCCCCCTCACAGGGAGTAGAAGTGGGCAAAGATTTAATAGAAGACATACGCAGTATTGCCATGAAAGGAGAAGTTCTACTAATAGGTGATTTCAATATGCCATGTGAGAGCCAGTGGGAAAGGGTTAACACAAAACATTTGAATGCTGTCCAAAATGCTGGCATTGGCATTGATGTGCTCGTGAGTTGCTAGAGGTAATAGGTGACAATAGATGGAAGAAATGTGAGAAAAAACACACTTATCTACAGGGCACAAAGAGAGAGCATCACACAAGAAGTAAATATGCTAGCTTAGCATAAATATGCCACTTTAGCATGGGGCCTAGGCCAGCTTAGCATGGGGCCTAGAGTAAAACTGTCAGAAGATACAGAGAACTAACAAGATAGATTTTCTATATTTCTTGAAAATGAGGGATGGGAAAACAAACCAGGTAAAGAATTGAATACATGGGAAAAAAGTCAGATACAAGGAATAAATTGGACAAAGGCCCAAGCCAGTGGTTACAAACATGGGCATACGAAAGGTCAACAGGTCAACAGGATTGGAGGTGCAGACATGACAGGACAAAGGAAAGAATGGAAAAGAAAATTCAGATGCCTGGAGTAAAAACAAAGGGACTAGTTTGAAAAGAAAACTATATAAGGGTACAGAACTCTTTTATGGGGGGGGGGGGGTCTTGTATCCTATATCACAGAAGCAATGTATGTGTGTATTTCTGATTCTTTATGCTGTGTTCATCTGTGTGATGTCTGTGTGAAAATGATTTCGCTAGCTTATCTTTGAGTGTAGCTACAATCATATATCCTTCTCTCTCACTGTGCTAGGACTTGTCAATGGACAGGAAATCTCTTAATTAGTTTATAGCTGTGACAGAAAAAGCAGAAAGAAAATTGTTTTTACTTGTAAGGAGATGGTGAGGGAAATACTCCAAATTACTTTGCATTTAGTTAGTTTTGTTATGCTCTCTGTATGCTTTCTTCTGTGACATAAGAAAGAAATAAAGGATTTTTTTGCAAGGAAAATCTGAGAATATTGTGCCAGATGCGAGTATAATCTGCACGAGGTGTGATCTATTGGGAGGGGTGGTAAGCCCTCCTTGTGTGTCAGTTTGTTCCCCTCTTGCACGGAGAAGGTGGTCTGGTGATTCCATCTGGCAATGGAGTCAGCCTCCCCTTGGTCCGTACAGCCGGATGTGGATTGGCACATCCCTGCTGCGGTGTCATCTAGAAGTAAGGAGACCCTGGATTCTCTACAGAGAGAACTATTCAGGCAACTGGTAACAGAACCTATACTGGACAATGCTTACCAATGGGAACAGGGATTCCGATGTTATAGTGGGAGATCATCTCGCATCCAGTGATCACCAGATGGTATGGTTCAGTATTAGGACTAGAGCTGATAAAATACATTCAAAAATGAGGGTCTCAGACTTCAGGAAAACTAACTTTGTCAAATTGGAACAATACCTCAAAGAGTTGTTAGTGGGATAGGAACAGCTAGAAGATGTAGAAAAACAGTGAGCAAAAATGAAAGGGGATATTTTAAGGGCAGCAAACCTTTTTGTTAGAAAGGTAAATAAATGTAAAAGGAAAAGGAGGCCACTATGGTTCTCAAAAGAAATAGCTGAAAAGGTGAAGAAAAAGGGAGAGGCCTTCATGAAATACAAGAGATCACAGAGCGAGAAAGACAGGCATCTATGTACACTATATTTGGAAAAACCTAAAGACACTAGCAAAGTAGTCAGAAAAACAAAAATACTAAAAGAAGAAGTAGCCAATGCAATAAAGTGTGGGGATAAGACATTTTTCAGATACGTTAGTGAGAGGAGGAAGAGCAAAAGTGGAATTGTCAGACTCAAGGGTGAAGGGGAGGAATATGAAGAAAATTGATGAGTATAAAGCAGAATTGCTTAACAAATATTTTGTTCTGTATTCATAGATGAAGGGCCAGGAGCAGGACCTTAGAAAAGACCCACAAATAGGAACCAAAGCGACAGGGATATCAAACGATTTTCAGAAGACTGTGTTTGTGAGGAACTAGCTAAACTAAAAGTAGACAAAAGTGATAGGTCCAGATGGGATACGTCCTAGAATACCGAGAGAACGTGGGGACGTTCTAGCAACTCCACTGTCTGACCTTTTCAATGCTTCTTTGGAGTTAGGAGTGGTGCTAGAGGACTGGAGAAAGGTACATGTGGTCCCTTTACACAAAAGCGGATGTAAGGATGGCATTGAGAACTACAGAACAGTTGGTCTAACCTCTGTGGTTAGTAAATTATTGGAAAGGCTGCCTAAAGAAAGAATAGTGGAGTCCAATGGATTGCAGGATCTGAGGCAGCATGGATTCACCAGAGGCAGGTCTTGTCAGACAAATCCAATTGACTTCTTTGAATGGGTGACCAGGGAGTTGGACCAAGGGAGAACCCAAACAAATGACCAAGTACTGCCTGGCTGAAGGCACGGTCCTGATGGGACTCGCTCTTCAAGCAGTAGTGAGCTGCCAAAGTGTGGACTGAGGACCAGGTTGGAGCCCGGCAGATTTCCAACAAGGGAACGGAGTGCAAGTTTGCTATAGAGACTGCCATGGCCGGAACTCTGTGTGCCATGACACGGTGCTCCAGTGAGAGACCAGCCTGCTCATATGAGAAGGCAATGCAGTCAGTGACCCAGTTGGACAGGGTCCACTTAGAGACTGCAGCTTCCAACCGACTCGGGTCATAGGAAAAAAGAACTGAGAAGAAGGCGATCGCCCACTTACAGTCCAGTGTGTAGAGAACTGCCTCTGCCCTGCTGACATGAGGCCGTGGGAAGAAGGTGGGGAGCACCTGGTTGAGGTGGAACGGAGATACCACCTTGGGTAAAACTTGGGGTGCATGCGGAGCACAACCCTGTTCTTGTAAACCTAGTGTATGGTGCTTCGGCCACCAACGCCTGAAGCTCACTGACCCTGCGGGCAGAGGTGAGAACCCCAAGGAACACCACCTTCCAGGAGAGATACTTGAGGTGGCAGGAGCCAAGAGGCTCAAATGGTGGCACAGTGAGCTTGGAGAGCATTATGTTATGGGAAGGCTTGGTATTGAGGGTAGTTTCTGTAAGCTTTCTTTCCTCTTCTTTGGTTATAAGGACTTTCTACCAGAGGCCTTCCTCCGGGAAGGGTCAGCGATTATCTTGGAGAGCCTGGTCATAGTCAGGAACTCGGATTCCAGTTTGGCAGCCGTGTCTGTCATGGGTTTGCCAAAGAGGTTCTCTCCACAGCAAAGGGACATTGACCAATTTGTCCTGGATCCATTGTTTCAGGTCGGAGGACTGTAGCCAAGCCTGGCGCCGGGCACTAATGCCCGCCACAGCTACTCTAGCTGCCGACTCAAAGCTATCGTAGGCCACTTGAGTGATCAACTTGGAGCATTCCCTGACTCTCGCTGCTGCTGACGTTTCTTGAGGGCCTTATGGGTCATCTGCTTACAGAGACTGCAGACCAAGGCATTGTGGTCCAGCCCAAGACATCGAAGGCAGCAGTCGCGCAGATCTGTGCGCAACATATTATGAGCGCAGCAGTCACATGACTTGAAGCCACTGGCCAAGGCCATGGTGGGGAAGATGGCCCCTGCAAGGTCAAATTCACTGGGCCTGGCCAGGAAAAACGTGTGAACCTGTGCCAACTAAACGAGTAAGAAAAAGAAAAAGAATAAAGAACCGGAGGACACAATGCCAAGGCTAGTGGGCTTGGGGGTGGGAAAAGGTACCAGTACACTACAGGACAAAGCAAAAAAGAAGACAAAAATTACTAACATTTCAGGGGGAATAGACACACGTCCGATGGGCTCTGCGTAATAAAGGAGACTGAGGCAAAATGTGGATCACACATACGTGGTACATCTCCAAAAGGCTTTCTTTGAAAGCTGGGGAGAGGTTACCACGCGGGCTCTGTCGGCGCCGACGTCACCCATATGTGAGGACTGACTTCCTGTTTGTTCCTGGAGAATTACAAATTACTACATGTTACCATGCATCTATGTATGTTATTTACCACAGGTCCTATTTCATGCAATGGCTCCAATTTACAAATAAATGACAGTGAGTGAGAAAAACTGGTTTATATTCGCTTCTTTTGACAAGCAAAGTGGTGAAATTCTTAACAAACTTTGCTCATTTGGGTACAAATTCCTCCCAGAAACATAGAACTGCAGTGGAAATTGTAAATACCAGCAGTCCCACTAATACAACATCCTAGAAAGCAGACAAAGTCATTTCAACTGAATACGATACATGACTGGGAGCCAATGCAGATCTGCCAATTCTGGGAAACTATGATCATATAACTGCAATCCAGCTGTCAGCCTTGCAGCAGAAATTAGCACCATTTGCAGTTGATAAGAACATTATTAAACAGCCCAATATATATCACATTATAGTAGTCCATCTCAGATAATGCTAAACCCTGTACAACACTGAGAAAACAGTCTGGTTCAAGAATATGTTGAAATTTCTGTAGTGTATTAAGATTAAAATAAGTGTTACACACTAACTTTTGTGCCTGTGATTTAAATGTTAGGCCCCAGTCTATGATTATTCCAAGGGAAAATATTACATCTTTTATAAGAACCTCATATCCAGAAAAATTAATTTTCCCTGGGGGCTTATAATTCAAATACGGCAAATCTCCAGGGCCTCCATCTTTTCCAATATTAATAGACAAACTGTTATTGGTACACCATTCTAAGATTACTTCAAACTGGAAATCAATTTCAGACATTGAATATTCTTTTAAATTTTATGCAGATGATATTTTATTATACTATCGTTTTGATGTCAGTACCCATGTACAATTCATGCATCCTATACCAGAGTGCAATCGTGTATACACTAAACAGTGAAGCAGAAAGGACCCCTGAGGAACCCCAGAGTCCAGCTGAGCACCCGGAGAAAAACCACAGGGAAGGGACAAGCAGTTGCAGTCGCAAAATCCCACCCACCACCAATCGAGTCCCCCTCACACAATTTAAGCCTCCCACCAATCCAAACCCCCCCTGCCAATTAAGGACCCTCCTTCAGAACCACCCTCCCCACAGACTGCATCCCCAAATGACTGCCATCCCCCCAAGATCCCCCCAATCCTCTCACCCAAATCAGATCCCCCCAACCCCCCCTCTTCAATATTTTCCCAATTAGACATAATGGTTTTATGAGCTAAGACCAAAAGCAAGTCAATCAAGATGAGGCATTTTTGTGGCAATGTAGTCAACAGGGCACTCGCTCTCCAAACAACAATGGCTATCAACATTTCAACAGATAGGTGACAAATTGCTGATATTCTATCCAGTACCGATTTCCAGAAAGATTGAAAATTAGGACATTTGTATAGCATATGTGCCAGTGATCCAGTTATAGACTGACAAAACTAACATTTATTGGAATTGATTTTCTGAATTTTATATAGTCTACTAGGAGTCCATATGGCCTGCTGGGTTACAAAGATTACTATCTTAGACAGAGATGCCAATAAAGAAACCCACATTGATTTCTCCCAAAAGTGAAGTTTTTGTCCATCCTTAAGAGAAATACCAACATCCGTCTCCCGGGCATTCTGTAAACCCATTACTGATAAATCTGAATGATCATGGAATAATATATATACATGGTACACTGCATGTCTTTCAGTTATTAAGTGTGAAGCCATCATTAACAGGGAAGGTTTATCTTCAAGTGTATGTAAATCTAATCCACTATGCCTAATACAGTTTCATAGTGGTGACCATCTATACTAGACTGAGGATGAGAGAAGACATTTCTCTTTTATAATTCAAAAATCTAATAATTTCCCATTTGCTAAGATTTGATCTAAGGACCAAATATTCCTCCTTGCTCAAGATTCCCAAATAAAAGGCAATTTATTGATGAGAAATTTTCAGTTACACCAAATTGGTATCATAACAGAGTTTGCCCATCGAACATTTAAGGCCCCTTTTACTAACACTTAGTTCAAGCTGTTCGCTGCATGACTCATTTTATTCTATGGATTCTAGTGGCAGAGAGCTCAAACTAAGGGGTATGTTTACTAAATGGCGATAGCGGCTTCCATGCAATATCGGAGCCTCTGCCCCATTGAATTCAACAGGTGATCTCTGGGAACAGCAGGAATAAATCTTCACATATGGGTACGTCAGTACCGACGGAGCCTGCGTGGGAACGCTCCCCAGCGTCCAAAAAGAAAGCTTTTGGGAGCATCCCACACGCATGCGCGCTGCCTTCCCGCCCATTCACTTCCCTCTCATCAGTTGGGTTTGTAGCCGAGACCGAAGGAGGGAAATAGACAAATTAGAGAAAGAGAGAGAGAACAACTCCTAGGGGAGGTGGGTGGGTTGTGAAGACTTATTCCTGCTGTTCCCAGAGATCACCTGTTACAGGTAAGTAACTGTGCTATCTCCAGGAACAAGCAGGAATGAGTCTTCACATATGGGGACTCCCAAGCTAGAGATGCCTAGAGGCGGTCCCAGTATGTTGCAAATCTAATGGATGGGCCATGCTATTTCCCAGAACCTCAGGCATCCAAGGGATGGAGGGTAGGAGTTGAATTAAAAAGGGTGTGCTGTGGAACAGCTTGACTAAACAAGGCGTCTAGAGGGGAGTCCTTGTGTAGATCATAATTGTTAGGAAATATTGAATTCCAATTTTCTAATGTGGACCTTACTCAAAAGTATTGCGAAAGTATTGAGGCTAATATGGTCTGCTGCTAAGAGCCAGTAGATTATCCTCAAAGAAATTACCTCACTGTGAAGTAGAGGAAAATACATTTTGCAATACAGGCAGAGGTCAGAAGTCTTAATGGCTGGAACTAATCCCAGAAGAAAAAAATGGGGGAGTTTAATGAGGTTGGACTTTTGGAGGAAAAGCTGAAGCTTCTGTAGGCCAAAGTTTAAAGCTCTTTGTCCTTGGAGCAGAATAAGGCTCTAGGAAAGAGAGGAGATAAATCTGACTGGTTTGGACGAAAAGGTAGAAATACACCTTGCAGAAAAAGGATGGGTCTTTAATACCCCTTTATCCAAACGAAAGAAACAACATTTGTAGTAGGTGGTGTAGCCTTCAATTTCTTGAAGATCAGTAATGTCTTCCCTAAGTGATGTCACTTAGGATAATGACTTTACATGGAGAGCTTCAGATGTAACGTAACCAGAAAGGTTACGGTAAAATAAGGTATTTTCTAATTACCATAGAAAGTGGTTGTTTAAACTCGTATGGTATGCTGGAACAGCATCAATATGGACAGTCACAAATCTTTCAGAGTCAGATATATATATATATATATATATATATATATATATATAAAATATATATATAGAGAGAGAGAGAGACACACCTAACAAGAAGGGGTAAGACCTGCTTGAGAATATGGATAGAGAATCTCTTTCTGGTTATAAGTGGAAGAGCCATGGAGAAAGTTTCATGGAAACCAGTGGAATGCTCTTACTTATAAGGAGAGGTCTAGATTTTTTTTTTTTAATTCTAGCCTTTGAATAACCAGGAATGGAGACCTACGTGAAGGGGTGCAGAGGAGATCCTTAGTCTTATGACAGCAAGTCTGGATCCTTCTATAACTTCAGTGAAGTAGCTGGAGAAGAAGACGCAATATAAGGGGATACCATGTTTGCCCCTCTATGAGGGCAATATGAGTATCATGCGTTCTTTGTTCAGCATAAGCTTCAATGAAGTTTTGGGAATTAGAAGGAAAGCAGTAGACAAGGACCGACTGCAGTGAAAAAGAATGCATCCCTGTTGTAAGAGTTCCACTGGAGATGTGGAACAACCCAGGGAATTGAGCAATTCTTTGTTTTCACGTGGTCTAAGCCCTGGTTCCTTTTCCTGAAAAGGAAATTTTAAGGAAGATGGTAAGAGTAGGAAAAAGCCAGTCATGTAGGAGCATGATTGGGCAAAGCCTTTTTAACCATCTAGAAGCTACCTACTAGTAATGGCTCTGACGCTCTCTGGCAAAGGCCCATAGTTGCAGAGCTTATTTGTATAATTGCAGAGAGCATGTTGTAGGTTGCTTAGGTGAGATCTGGCTGTTTAATTGCCAGTGTGCAACCTAATCTATTCTGTTGGAGCCAAAAAGAATTGAAGATGGCTAAGAATAGTAGACAGGCCGGTTACCTGCAATGATAAATTGTCCAAGTGGGTTGTGGAACGTCTCTTGGCATTATCTGTTATTAAGGCAGCAGAAAAAGGTTAGGTCCTATAGATTTGGAAAAGGACCGAAGGACATAATTAGGAGTGGTAAAACTCAATTACCGTCTGATAAGCTGTCTTAAAAGAAATGTTTGAGAAGATTGTAAAGGGGAAGAAAACTCTGTATGGAAACCAGTTACTGGAGTAGGTATTGAAGAAAACCTATGGGCTCAAAAAGTAAGCCCTCCAGTTGAATAGTATCACTCTTAGAGACTAAATGTCCCGACTAAGAGGGATAGAAGTAATACAGAGTTGAGAAGACTTACAATTTGGTAAGTCCCTGAAAAGGTGAAGCCCCCTTGCAGTCAAAAACTAAAAGATATCCTTGGACAGGAAAACTGTCAAGGTGAAAGACATAGCCTACCTTGTTGTTAGTTGTTACTCCTCTTTTTCCTTCAAAAAGGAGAGGAGAACCCTGTTACCTGTAGGGCATGATTGTTGTCAATAGCTCTTGGAGCTAAAAGAATGGATTTCTCTTGTGGCAAGAGATTCATGCCTAGAGTCGAAGATTGAGTCAGTGTATCACTGATATCTCAGTAAGGATGAGATGAACTGTAGATGCTTCTTTTGATAAGAAGTAGGTTACCGGTTCTAAACCTCAAACAGGAAAAAGAGATTTATGAATAAAATATCAGAAACCCTGTGACTGCTGGGTTTGCTGAGCCTGTTGAGGTTTTGATTTTCTTAGCCTGGTTTGATGTTGCCCTTCTTTGGAAATATCTGCATGATGGGTAGAAGATGGATAAAACTTTTTCCCCTTAGGGGGATAAAGTTTGTTAGGAGATTTTTTAGTAGCTGGGATAGAGGAAAGTTTTGACAATCCTCTGAAAGCAACAACATCAGTGTTTAACTGATTAGCTTGGAATAAAGCATCCTTGTTAAAGAGATTTTCACCAGTAAAAGGAGTATTTGCCAGCCTTTCTTGTACCCAATTTGTCCAAGTCTGAAGCTTGGAGCCAGGCCATGCGTCGTGCCCCTATGGCTATAGCAGAAGTTTTGCTAATAGACTCAAAACAGTCCAGGGAAGCACGATTAAAGAACTTAGAGACATTTTGAGCATGACTGACTAATAAGAAATAGTCTGCTCTTTTATGTTCTTGAAGAAAAGGGTTCAAAAGCTTTAAGTTCTTTGTGACCTCTTCAAGAGATAATCCCATATAGAAAATATATGAGATAATTCTTGCTGAAAGCATGGATGCCTGGAAGCATCGACGTCCAAAGGCATCTAAAGTCCTAGACTCACGACCTGGCGGAAAAGAGGAGTGCTTCTTTGTCCTCTTAATACGCCTCATTGCTGATTCTGCAACAATAGAATGATGAGGAAGTTGAGTCTTTTGAAAACCTGGAGAAGGGGGCACCTTGTACATAGTGTCAAGTGTCTTAGAATGTGGGGATACTGTTAAAGGAGTTTCCCACATTCTTAATAGTAGATCCTGTAAGATCTGATGCACAGGAAGCATGATTCCCTCCTTTGGAATCCAGGGGGATTGCAGAGTCTCTGAATCTCCTGGTATGGATTCTTCACCAGGTATAGAAATGGCAAGTAACTTTGCCATATCAAGCAGAAAAGCTTGAAAAGAAATCTCCCCTGAAGAGGACCCCCTAAAATGAGGGGTAAAGGCTAGAACTGTTGAGAATTCAGCCTTGGTACCGATGGATTCATCCCAGTCATCGAGATCAGAAGACTTGAAAGGATGAAGCATCGGATTTTCTTTAAAGCGATGTCTTCAGTACCGGCTGAGGTCGGTACCGAGACGAGTTGGTACCGAATCCTCCATGCTAGAGAGCGATTCCAGGCTCGGCATCGAAGGAAGCGAGTCTGTCGAAGCAAGCATGGACTGTACCGACACTGGTGACAATGTCAATACCGGTACCGGTACCGAAGCCGATACCGATACTTGAGGAACGGTCTGCAGCAACTCTAGCGGTACCGAAGTAGCTGAGAGCGCTAGACTACGTTCATCGGTGAGGAGTGTTTCATCCATCACCATAGCCGATGCCGGGGTGTCGGTACCGCTCGAAGCGGCCACAACCACCGAGCATGGCCCAGGTATGTTCATCGAGGTAAGAACCCCGGGAACAACCTGAAGCCCCGTTAATGCTTTGGAGTCCGAAGACTCCCGCCGGGGTTTTAGTGCCAAAATGTCCTCTAGGGGAACGCCAGAGGCATCTCGATGCTTAGGAGATGTACCACTCGAGGACTGGCTAGTCTTTACAGACTTTTGTTTGGTTACCTGATCCTGTGAAAAAGAAGATATTCTGGCTGGTGCCACAAGAAGCAAGAAGCCAAAAGTTAGGACAATTCAAATCCAATTTATTGAAACGGACCCCGACGCGTTTCGGCAGTCAATGCCTTCATCAGGGGGTAGCAGATACAACCATGTTCATGGACTAGTAATATAATCCTAAGTTCAAGGTTGGGCGTGTTCTGTCTCGCTATGTTAAAGAGACTGGATGTTGCCTAAATTAAACTTAGAGATGTCTTAGTCCTTCCAAGATCGTTACGCTAATCCTCCGATCGATTACAGGGATTATCTGCCTTAGAGAGTTTATGCAACGCTGGTACTGCTTACACAAAAACTTTCGTTTTTGTGTAAGCAGTACCAGCGTTGCATAAACTCTCTAAGGCAGATAATCCCTGTAATCGATCGGAGGATTAGCGTAACGATCTTGGAAGGACTAAGACATCTCTAAGTTTAATTTAGGCAACATCCAGTCTCTTTAACATAGCGAGACAGAACACGCCCAACCTTGAACTTAGGATTATATTACTAGTCCATGAACATGGTTGTATCTGCTACCCCCTGATGAAGGCATTGACTGCCGAAACGCGTCGGGGTCCGTTTCAATAAATTGGATTTGAATTGTCCTAACTTTTGGCTTCTTGCTTCTTGTGGCTCCTGTTGAACTTTTGCAAGAACAGTGCTCCTTGTCTTTTCTTAGATATTCTGGCTGGTGACATCGAGTCCGATGTGAACCAGGTATCGAGTTGTGCTCGATCCTGAAGACTTCTTCTGTTTGAGCTCCAGCAGGAGAGACACTCCAGTGGGCAATGGTCAGGACCTAAACATTTTAGACACCAAGTATGAGTGTCTAAAAATATATCTGTACTGCCACACTTTGAGCATTTCTTAAGGATAGTGGCTGTCTTTTCCATAATGGAAGGATAGAGGCCTAGTGGCCTAGAAACCGTCAGGCACTAAACAGGAAAAATTTCATACAGAAAAAAAGAAATTTTTCAGTAAAAAGAAAGAAAAGCACCGGCGGTACTGGTGGTGTCGAGGGAAGGCAGACGCGACCACAAGAAAGTAAGAATAAAAAGAAGAATTTTCTGCGGTGACAGGAATACGTCCTGCTGGCTCCGCGGAAAACTGATGAGAGGGAAGTGAATGGGCGGGAAGGCAGCGCGCATGCGTGTGGGATGCTCCCAAAAGCTTTCTTTTTGGACGCTGGGGAGCGTTCCCGTGCCGGCTCCGTCAGTACCGACGTACCCATATGTGAAGACTCATTCCTGCTTGTTCCTGGAGATAGCGGTATAGAAAAACAGATAAATAAATCAATCTATAACCCACTGTAACAAACGTAAACAATTCTGCTTCATAGTTTCCTCTAAGTCATGATAAATACAATACCTACATAACAAACTCCATTAATTTCCCCTTTGACAGGTAAATCTTTCAAATCTGTTTGAGAACAATCTTTATTTGAAGGTGATAGTACTGTTTTTTCCCAGTTAGTTTTATAACCGGATATGGTGGCAAATTGTATTACAATCTATAGAAGCAGCTTAATAGAGTATGAGACGAGAGATACTGTAAATAGACCATCAAATCATCAGCATAAAGATATTTTGGTCTTAGAATTTTTGGTGAAAGGGGGCACCCCTAACTGGTGCCCCGATAAAGATTAAATGCAGTAGATAAGATGGAGTACCATAATGGAGTACCATATAATACTCTAATCATGTATAAAAATTTACCACTGAAACTATTCCAGCGCAAAACTTGTATTAGATAAGCTCATTCGAGCCTATCAACATTTTTTTCTGAATTGAGAAATAAAGCTGTAGATGAAAAGGGCATTTCTTTGGTAACGTAATAAATTACACAATAACCGTGTATTCTTTGTAGAAGATCTAGCTGCCATGAATCTAGTTTGGTCTGGGTGAGTAAGATTATCAATCATGTGAGGCAATCTCATAGCTTGAACTTTGGCAAAGAGACTTTTGCTTCTATATTAAGCAGGGAGATAGGAGGATAATTTTTCACTTCTACTGGGTCCATATCAGATTTAGGAATAATGGTATTAAAGCTTCCAAGAAGGTTCCAGACTCAGGAGCGCCAGAGATAAATTCATGAAACAGCTTTGTCATTCTAGGGACTGATAATTTTTAAAACGTGCGATAAAATTGAACAGGTAGATTATTTAGAAATTTTTGAATATCATCTACCTGACATGCCAATTCCGAGTGATATAATTTTGCAGAAAGTTCTTGAAATTGTTCACATATCTGCTTAGAATCAGTTACTAATTCTCCCTCATCAGATTTAATTGCAGCAGATCTTTCTCTGTGGTGTTTTGTATGCAAGTATTGCAAGTTTCTGCATAATAATTAACTTTACTAATAAAACCTGCTGCACTGGCTTCTTGACTACATAGGGAGTTAGATGTGTATTTCATATTCAGTAATCGCTGTAAGATTATCAGAAGCAGCAAAGGAACTCTAAGGGGCATGTTTACTGACATTCACTAGCTGGTAGCAAGAGGTTTAGCATGCAATTTGTGTGCCGCGCTAAATGTAGCATGGGGCCCCAGAGCTAAAAATTCCATGCTAACCTGGTGAAGTGCATTAGGGTGGGGTGTGGGGGAGATATGGGTGGAATTGCCAGAGCACTGTGGCTATCGCAGGCATTAGTGGCCCGTGCTAACCACCCTTGGTGCCATTAGCACCAGTTCACTTAACGCCACCTAATGTTTCCCTGCAGAATAATTAATAATAACACCCCATAGTGCAACTTTTAACACATCCCATTTTATTTCTGTAGAGAAGGGAGTAGACTTAAACCCATAAAATTCCACAGGTTTCAGAATAAGCTTTTTCCTAATCGTCCCTCCAGTCCAGTCCAGTATGAATGGGTTGTCTCCCTCCTTCAGCAGCTGAGGACTGAGCATGCCAAATCTTGTGATGTCACAGTAGAAGAACAAGCACCTTGGCATCTAGGAGGCAGTATCTCAGTCATAAGCAGCTGAAGGAGGAGCCCCTGCATTGCTGGACTCCATTGAAGTGCCTTGGCCTGTACGACTGGTGGACATCTGGAGAAAACAGTTTGGAGACCAGTGACAACACTAAGCACTGCTTAAGTCAACAGAAAAAAATAATAATCATATATACTTATAACAAGACTGGATAATTCTTTCCACACAAAGCACTGGTGGAGTAAGACCAGCAGTAGAAGGGCCTGCTAACTGCACTGCAGGATCCTACCTGGGTCAGGCAGTGTCCCAGGGTAAACTTACTTGGAATCCCAGGTCCCTTTTCCCTCCCCCAGCCAGGCAATCCACCACTCTGTTGAAGAACTGGGGATTTCAGCCCTTTTTCAGATATTCTTGGGTCAGAGATGCCTGTGTCTTTAAATGCATGGTGTTTTTCTGAGCGCTAGCTTTGTCACTCAGATGTCGACTTTGGCAGCAGACATCAGTCTTTTTGTGTTGGTCAAGTGGTGTTAGCATTCTTCCAAAGTGGTGAGTGAAGTTGGGGCAGCTCTCCCTCTCATTCCCTCCCCTTGCATCAGGACCGATTGAGCCGTGCTGCATGCGGTCAGACTCCCGCTGCTGTGCGGCTTGTGGGGGACAATGTGGAATCTTTGTGGCGGACATCTGCCGGAGTTGTGCAAGGTCAGGGAGGTCAGCAGAGTTTATTTTTGGTGTCGAGGTATGCGTGATGCAGTCCAGGGCTTCCAACAATGAAAAGGCTGTTCCCTCTGAGCCCATGGTTTTGACAGGAAGTTCAGCCATGTCGTAAACGGCAGCCATTTCCTCTGTGCTTAAGGGCAAGGATAAGTAAATAGGTAAAGAAGCCAAAAAGACACATTCTGATGTGATGACCAGGGCAGCAGGGCCGGCTGCAGAGGGGCCGGAGACAGTTGTTTCGCTTGAATTTGTCCTTTTGTTACACAAAGCATTCTGTCTTAAACGGAAGCAGGGGGACAGCCACAGTGATCCTGTTTTGGAAAATAGTGCCTTGGATAGTCTGGCTTTGGCTCTCCCGGAGAAGCCCTCAAGGAAGGGCTTCCCCTACTAGAAATGGAGAGCCCCCTGCTAAAGGGGTCAAGGGGGAGGAGGAGACCTGCATGAGCCAGAGATCTTCTCAGTCCCCGATCTCAAAGGTTAGAAACATAGAAACATAGAAATATGATGACAGAAAAAGACCACATGGCCTATCTAGTCTGTCCTTCCATATCAACTACAATAGTCCCCTTTATACCTTTAGAGATCCTCTGTGTTTGTCCCATGCTTTTTTGAATTCAGTTACTGTCCTCATCTATACCACCTCCACTGGGAGACTATTCCACGGATCCACTACTCTTTCCATAAAGAAATATTTCCGCATATCACTCCTGAATCTATCTCCCTTCACCCTCATCTGTGCCATCCCATGTCCATTGGACCTTTAGGGCGAGCCGGGTCACTGTGTTGGAGGAGGATGAGATCCCTCCAGGGGGAAGACTCCAACGCGGTATGGGTGTTTCATCATGACGAATTGGAAAGCGTTGATTAATAATTGTTGATGGCGCTGAATATTTCTCCAACTCCGGTGGTGGCAGAGGCACCTCTAGAGGACCCCTTGTTCAGCTATTCAGGGCATCTCAGACAGCTTTACCAGTACATAGGATTATCAAAAAGATGATTGAAGAGGAATAGGAGGTGCTAGAGGTGGAAAGTGACTCCGTTGTTTGTATCCCATCCTACAAGAAGAGAAAGAGCTTCTGAAGATGCTGAAGGTGGATGCACTGGTCTCAGCTGTGACCAAGAAGACCACTATTCCAGTGGAAGGAGGAGTATCACTGAAGGACTTACAGGACCGCAAGTTGGAGACCTTTTTGAAACAAGCATTTGACACGTGTGCCCTCACTTTACAAGCATCCATTTGTGGAGCATACATCATCCATTCTTCCATCAGGTGGATCCAGGGATTGCAGTGAGTGATATATCTTCAGGAGGAGGAATGGAAGCAGTGAAGTTGAAGTCTGTTTCGGCTTACCTGGTCGATGCATCTTATGATTTGGTGTGGGCTTCCATCGAAGTCAGTGGCTTCGATTATTGCAGCAAGACACTTCTTGTGGTTGCAAAATGGGATGGCAGATGTCTCATCCAAAATCAGACTCAGTAAACTTCCCTATAAAGGGACGTTGCTGTATGGTGAAGCTCTGGAGAAGATAGTTAAGGATCTAGGGGAGACCAAGGGAGTGAGGTTGCTGGAGGATTGACCTAAAGCTCCAAAGCCATGTTCTGCCACTTGGGACCAGCTGTGAGATTACAGAAAGCTTCAGGTGACACAATTTGCTCCCTATCAACGGGGTCATTTTTCCTTGCGAAGGCAGTCCTTTCGAGGGGCAGGCAGAAGCTACTATTTGTACTCCACAGTTCCTCCATTCCTCCCAAAAAGCCCTAATGAATCAAGATCAGCCCAGGTGAAAGTAGTGTCTGTAGGTGGTCAGCTGCAGCAATTTTATTCTGCCTGGGCCAAGATCACTACCGACCAATGGGTGCTGGAGGTGATTCAAGAGGGGTAAGCACTGGAGTTCGCACGCCCTCTGAGAGAGGCATTCATGCAGTCCTCCGTCAAGGTTTCTGTGAAGCGACGGGCTTTTCAGGATACGCTTCAGTGTTTATTGCAGCTGTGGGTGGTGGTACCAGTGCCGCACAACCACTATGACTTAGGTCAATACTCAATCTATTTTGTGGTACCCAAGAAGGAAGGTTCTTTTTGTCCCATCCTGGACCTCAAGCGGATAAACAGATTCTTCCTTATAAGTACTCCGTTTCTGCATGGAAACCTTGCGCTCCGTCATTTTGGCAGTGGGCAAAGGTGAATGTCTGTCTGTGCTCGATCTTATGGAGGCGTATCTCCACATCCCAATTCAGCCAGACCACCAACAATACTTATGGTTCACTGTGCCAATGAGGCATTTTCATTCAGAGCCTTGCCTTTTGGTCTTGAAACCACTCCTTGAACGTTCACCAATATCATGGTGGTAATGCTGTTGCTCTGCAGCAAGACAGTATACTGGTGCATTCTTACTTGGACGATTGGCTCATCAGGTTATGGTTGAGAGCTGAGAGGATTGCGTCCATACAAAAGGTGGTGGATCTCCTGCAATATATAGGTTGGGTGATAAACTTCATCAAGATCAAGACTGAACCCGTTCAGGATTTGATATATCTGGGGGCTTCAATTCAACACCAAGACCAGATTTGTTTTTCTGCCAAACAAGCACGCTCAGAAGCTTTGGGATCAGCTGACCACCTTACTCAGCATGGCGGTGCCCTCAGTGGGGTATTATGTGCAACTTTTGGGATCCATGTCAGCAGCATTGGACTTGGTGCTATGGTCAAGGGCCCATATGAGGCCCTTGCAGCAAGCTCTGTCATCCAGGTGGTCACCTCATCCGTTGTCGCGAAGACTTGTGTGCCCATGGAGGACAAGGGCACAGTTGCAGTGGTGGCTGAAGCCAGAAAACTTGACAGCGAGGATGCCACTGGAGTTGACAGACTGGATTCTGCTTAAGACTGATGACTCACAGGGTGGGGAGCACATTGCAAGTCGAATGTGCCACAGTGCTATTTGTCTCTGGAGGAGAGCTCATGGCCCATCAACCAGCTCGAGCTTGGAGCAGTGTTTCTGGCACTTCAATTGTACAATCAGACAGTAAGAGTCTGCTTGACAATGCACAGCAGTGGCCTACATCAACCATCAAGTGGGCACAGGCAGTGCAGTAATGGCGGAGGATGCGGAGCCATTACTTCTCTAGGTGGAGGAGAATCTAACAGCTCTGTCAGCAGCCCATGTACTGGGCAAGGAGAATGTGCAGGACGACTTCATGAGCTGCCACAGACTAGATCCCAGAGAATGGGGGCTGAATGCTAAAGTTTTTCATAAGATCATCAAATGCTGGGGGGTTACCGATCATGGATTCGATGGCCTCCTTTGCCAATTCCAAGGTGAGCGGGATTTTCAGCAAACGCAGGGAGCCCATGTCTGAGGGGCTCAATGCTCTGACACAGCCATGGCTGATGGGAGGCCTGTTGTATGTGTTTCCTCCTTAGGTGCTCATAAGGTGCCTGTTACAGCACATAGAGAGGCACGATGGGCCGGTGGTTCTCATAGTGCCAGATTGGCCACAAAGGCCGTGGTATGCCAACTTGACCATGGAGATTACCAAACAAAATAAATCTGATGGCATAGGGACCAATTCTGATGCCACAGGTGGAACAATTATTGCTTATGGCATAGCTCTTGAAAGGGCATGCCTGAGGCATAGGGAATATGCCACGGTGGTAGTATTTACTCTGCTGTGGGCCCGGAAGAGGTCTACCTTTTTAGCATATATCAGGGTTTGACACGTGTTCGAAGATTGGTGTGCGGAGAGTAGTCTGCGTCCTTTTTCGGTGTCTGTTCCAGATATTCTGGCATTCCTGTAGTCGGGATTGGATAAGAGGTTGACCTTAGGGTCCTTGCGAATGCAGTTGGTGGCAATTTCATGTTTTCAAGGGCCAGTGCAGGGATGCTCCCTGAGTGCGCACCTGGACGTTGCACAGTTTTTTATGGTGGTGAGACTTGTGCGCCCACCTAGGCGACCAGGGGTACCGCCTTGGGATCTCAATTTGGTTCTATCCATATCAGCCAAGGAGATATTTGAGCCATTGATCAGAGTTTCTCTAAAGGATCTTACTCTTAAAGTGGTGTTTTTGGTGGCAATGTTTTCAGCACGGTCGGTGTCAGAGCTCCAGGCGCTGTCCTGTAAGGAGCTGTATTTGGACTTTTACAAGGAGAAGGTAGTGTTGAGGACAGTGCCTTCCTTCCTGCCAAAGGTGGTGTCACACTTTCATTTGAATCAGGTGGTCTCCCTTCCGGATTTTTATCGCCAGGGCAGTACGGAGGAGGAGTGGCAGCTCTACTGCTTGGATGTATGCAGGGTGTTGAAGCACTATTTAAGGTGTTCAGAATCCTTCCATAAGTCTGATCGGCTGTTGGTGCTGTTTGGAGGTACGCACAAGGGACAGGCGGCCTCCAAGGCTTCTATTGTGCACTGGATTAAGGAGGAAATTGTGTCGATCTATCTGATTAAAAGGAAAGCAGAGCCGGACGGTCTGAGGGCACACTCCAATAGGGCTCAAGCAGCCTCTTTGGTAGAGTATAATTCAGTTCAGTTCCCCCAACAGATTATCTGTAGAGTGGCGACATGGTCTACATTGCATATGTTTAGACATCACCTTATCGCCTGGCTGTGCAGGCAATGCTTCAAGCCGGACTTGCAGGTCCCTCCCTTGTATAGTTACTACTTTGGTACATCCCATTCGTACTGAACTGGACTGGAGGGACAATTAGGAATGAGTAATTAGACTTTCCTGCTAATGGTCTTTCCTTGAGTCCTTCCAGTCCAGTCTAGGACCCTCCCTGGGGGGGCCTAGTCTGCCTTCTACATTCTCTTCAATTTCAGTGTGGCATGTGCTTCCTTCTAAGAATTACATTATCTACAATACAGGATCTTCTTTGTTGGACGGCATGGGCACATATGGCCTTGCTGTTCTAGTTCTGGTTCTGTTCCATGGTGTAGTTTTAGGGGGGGGGGGGAGGTGACAGTATAAAAAAAACCCAAACGATTCAAGGAGAATGAATGTAGTGGCGTAATGCTCTATTCTCTTCAGTACTGCTTTGTCAAAAGGATACTGCCTCTTGGATACCAAGGCGGGAGTTCTTCTACTGTGACATCACAAGATTTGGCATGCTTAGTCCTCAGCTGCTGAAGGAGGGAGACAACCCATTTGTACTGGACTTGTCTGGAGGGACTCAAGGAAAGACCACTAGCAGGTAAGGTCTAATTACTCCTTACATTCTTCATCTTCAAGTATACATTTATTATTTATTTATTTAGCTAAACGTATATACCGCACATCTAAGAGTTAAATCTCCAAAATGATGAAAGAATATATTTCTTGCCTTGTTCCGTCTCTAAAAGATCAGCTAAATGATCTGATAGTATGATGAGATAGAGTTCTGTTTTTTGTCAAAGGCAATAAAACTTTAGAAATTAAGACAAAAATCAGTTCTTGAGTTGAAAGAATGAAGTGCAGAAAAGAAAGTATAATGGATTTTCTAATCTCCAAGGATCAATAAACCACACACAATTTCACATACATCCCATTGAGTATGGCACAACTAAGAATATATCGAGCCCATTAAAGACAAAATAAATTATGGGCCCCTTTTACTAAAGCTCGCTAAGGTTTTTCATTTAATGTGCGAAAGATATGCATATTAAGTACCACGCCTCCTTATTAGCTGTTGGGGGTGTGACCAGCACGTCCCAGGAAGTTAACACTTGGACTTGAATGCTGATGTGCACTCCAGTAAGAAAGATTCACCTAATGACACCATAGAGATGTCATTAGGTGAACTTGTGTTCAGTGACACATTGCCGCTGAGTGCATGATAATTTCCCTGACACTAGCAGTAATGTGTTCTCCATACCCACACTCTGTCCATTTCCTACCCCATCATGTGATGGCCGATTGCCAATGGAAAAGTCTGTCCTTTGCAGATGACACGAAAATTTGCAACAGAGTGGACTCCCCTGAGGGGGTGGATAACATGCGGAAACATCTACAAAAGCTGGAAGAATGGTCTAATGCTTGGCAGTTAAGATTTAATATGAAAAAGTGCAGTGTCATGCACTCGGAAAGCAGTAAACATTCGTGGCTTCACAGATACAGCCGCCACTGTGAGGGAAAAGACTCCACACGCTGGCAGCTGTGCAGAGGGAGAGGGAGAGAGGGCCGGGGCCGGGGCCTCGCACGGGCTACCCCAGCCCTCTTTGCAGTCGTCCACATTGTGCAATAATGGAGTTCATGTGGGGCCCCCTGAAGCGCGGGGCCCTGTGCGAACAACAATATCACACAATGGACGGGCCGGCCCTGTGAACAAACAAACCTCTTCCAAAGATGGAGAAGCTGTAAAACTAGAGGACATAACATGAAGCTGCAAGGGAGTAAACTGAAAGGCAATGTCAGGAAATACTTTTTCACTGAAAGGGTGGTGAATGCTTGGAATGCCCTCCCAATGGAAGTGGTGGGGGCAAATACAGTGACAGAATTCAAAATGGCATGGGACAGACCCAGTGGATCCCTTTATAGCAACAGGATAAAATCAAAACATACATAACTATCTCTTATCTCTCATCAATAGGGGTGACCAACATGAAGCCGTGTACACCCCTAAACAAAGGCATGGGGAGTGGTGACCTGCACAGAGTGGCAGGGGCACCTACTCTTGCCGCCTTGCTGGGCAGACTAGATGGATAATACTGGACTTTATCTGCCATCATATACTATGTTACTATGTCTCTCTCTTTTAGTCCTTTTAGTTAATAACGTGGTTTTGAGAGCACCCTAGTGTGTTACTTTCTGAATGGTGAGTTTTTCAGGTTGATATATTTATTTATGTATTATTTGTGTATATTTATGTATTCGAGATCTTATTGTGTTTTGTATTCACCAACATACACATATACATATATATTTTTATCCCTTTTATTTCTTGGCACTTATTAGATTTTTTGAGATTTTATTGAATTTGATTTGATTCTTATATGTTTGAATTACTTTATTTATTCATTCATTAGTTTTATATTAATGTATTACTATTGTTTTAATGTTATTTTATTCGTATCATGGTTGATCTTTTTCACACATACACTGTTTTACTTATTTATTTACCTGTGAAGATTGTTTCACATCTATTTACTGTTTAATTTTGTTTTGTTCCAATGACTTCTTTGGTGACATTATGTGTTTATGTTTTTTTTTTGAGATTGCAGTCCCCTGAAGAAGGCCTATCGGCCGAAACACATGTAGGGCAGACCTATTGACACATTAATGAAACTGTCTTTCCTTCCGTTGGAGTGTTGTCCTCCGGCTGCTTTTTGTGCCTGGTTATTCTGCAGGTGGAGTGTTCCCCTTTGCCAGTTTCTATATCTCCCTAGCCATTGTGACGTGTGTCCCCCATGTGGGGGAATGGGGATGCTAGAGTATTTAAATCAGGAAGCCAAACACAATGACCCTACAGATATGCTGCCATCCAGCCAGTAACTCTGCCACATGGGGTCAAGAGGCACCCCCATGCCCCACCATATAGGAAACCTATCCCTGTGGCTTATTATATTCAAGGGGGGGGGGGGGGTGAGGTCAGTCCACAGAGGGCACCCATGCCCCACCACAGGGAAGAGCCTCATAGAGGATTTCACTATAATAAAGATGAATATTTTATTTGAAAGCACTCAGAGTGGACATGTTGAGTAGGGTGAAGTCTTCTGTATTTTTGAGAGTCACCCAGGTACTATGCCTCCCCCTGTTGCTGAAATCTTTTCTTTAACACTTAGGGTTGGCAGACCAAATCATGACGTCCAGTCAACCTGGGCTACATATGAATAAAATGTAGCTTTATATTAAGGGCTTAATTTGTGTTGGAATGGAGTAGAACGGTGTTCCGTCACTTCTTAAGCACAGAAAGTAATCGTGCAGCCACAGGAGCATTTCTGTCAGTGCACTACAGTCCTGGAAACACAAAAATGCTCCTGTGGTTGTGTTAAGCATTAAAATGTCCACAGCTGCACAAATCACTTTCAGTTCAAGAAGTGCTGGGATGTTATGGCCGTATTAATGTTTAAAACAGCTGCAGGAGCATTTTGGTTTGCTCCTGTGGCTGTGCTACACTGAAGCAGCCCCGCCCGTGGCATTTTTATTAAAGCACTTTCTGTCTTGAAAGGAAATGCTCTAATAAATGCCGCAGGCCAAGCTACTTCAGTGCAGCAGTCACGGAAGCAAACAAAAATACTCCTGCAGTGACTGCAGGAAGAGGAAGAGAGGAGGTAGCTGACTGAGGGGGATATGGGAGTAGAAGATAAAATAGAGAACTGATGGGGGGAGGATGAGACTAGGGGGCTGATGTAAGATGAGAAAGGGGCTGGGGCACTGGAATGAGCTGATGGTGGCTGAGACTGGAGAGGACTGGAAGAGGGCTAATGCGGGAGGTGGGCCGGGAATGGAAATGGGCTGATACTGGGATTTTAGGGGGGGATTGAGGCTGGAAATGGACTGATACTAGGGCTGGGGGGGGGGCAACTGGAAATGGGCTTATGCTGGAGAGAGGGACTGGTGCTGAAAGGAGGCTAATGATGGCTGGGAGAGGGACAATTTTAGTGCTGAGGGGCCTGATATTGAAAGGAGGCTAATGATGGCAAATTCTGGGGTCAGGGTGTGAAAAAGAAGGAGATGCTGGGGGAGTGAGAAGGGAGAGGAGGACAGATATTGTAGGGGCTGGAAAAGAAGCGAAGATCAGTATCCTATTAACAAAATAGACTCCAAGAGAGCATATTAAGGCTACAATTCTGGGCAATATCCCGTCAAACATAGCCCGAGGACAAAAACAACTCCCAACCAATTTTGCTACAAAAAGAGAGCAAAGCAAGAAGTCAGGATCATACTTGCCATACTGTCAAGAATCATCCAAGAGAACTCCCCAATATATAGTGTACTTCTGAAAGAAGCCCCCAGGGTAGACTACCAGACTCACCCAGTACTCCTAAAATTCAAAAACACAAAAGTCATTATCGAAGGGGGGGGGGGGTGTCTTGGACTGGACTGGACTGGATGGACTCAAGGAAAGACAATTAGCAGGTAAGGTCTAATTTTTGCTTTCCTTATCATCCCTTCAGTCCAGTCTAGTACATCCCTTCAGTCCAGTCTAGTTCAGAGCAGTAACTAGGCATGGGAGGGACCAACAAGTCTGGCCTGGAGCACCGAAGCCCCAAATTGTGCATCATTTGAAACTTGCACATCAAAGTGGTAATAGTGCATAAAGATATGCAAGAATCACCAAGTAGCTGCCCTGCAAATATACGACGGCAGAACTACTCTGTACTCCACCTAGGAGGTGACTTGTGATCTTGTTGAATATGCCTTCAATGCACCCAGGACTGGTCTTCTCTTCAGTATATAAGCAGAGGTGATGGCCTCCTTTCTCCACTGAGCTATTAAAGCCTTGGAAGCCGCTTCACCCTTGGGCGGCCATGGAAACAGAACAAACAGATGAACAGATTACAGAAGGACTCAGTTCTAAGATACTGATGCAACACTCTGCACAAGTGATGATCTTCCTTGAGTCCTGCGAACAAGGAAAAACTGGAAGGGTCACGGTCTAAATGAGATGAAACCGTGCAACTACCTTTGGTAAAAAACGGCAGAATTGGCCTCAACACTACCTTCTCCTTGGCCAACATCAGAAAAGATTCTCTGTGAGATAAAGCCTAAAGCTTCGAAATCCATCATGCCGAACAAATAGCCACCAGGAAAACCTGTCCTTAGGGTAAGATCTTTCAAGGAAGCCCTAGAGAGAGGCTCAAAGGGAAAACCTGTAAGAGCAGACAGCACCAGGTTGAGGTCCTACGAGTGAACAATAGCCTGCAAAGGCTGACGTATTTGCTTCACTGCCCTAAGAAACCGGTCCATGTCTGGGTGGGCTGCCAGCGAGAACCCCTGTACACATCCACAGTAAGATGAGATAGCTGCCACCTGGACTCAAAGGGAGTTCAAGGCCAACCCTTTGTCCAACCCAGCCTGCAAAAAGACCAGAACATTTGGAATAGAGGATGAGAAAACTCAGAAACCATTGTCCTCACACCAGCATTCAGATACCCTCCATATTCTGACAACAGCTAAGGATGTAGAATGTTTACGGGCTCTCAAGAGGGTGGCCACCACTGAAGCAGCACAGCCCTTTCACCTTAGCTTTGCTTTTCCAAGAGCCAGACCATAAGCGAGAATCAATCCACTTGTGGCATCAGGATTGGTCCCTGTGAGATCAGGTTGATCCTATTCAGCAGCTGCCACAGACTTTATATCAATAGCTATTGATATAAAGCAAAAAATGTTTTTTCGAGAGCTGTTTTGGTTATTCCACGTAATCTTTATGTTTTTTGGTGCGCTGAATCCAAAATGACCTCCATTTTGTCATAGGACATCACGTTTCCTGACAATTTAGGAAACTATGTTAAATAAGGCAATACCTCAAAATAAATGGAAATAGACAAAATTAAAGTTTTATTACAATATTTTCATGAAAATCCTTTTTTGAACTGAAATGAGCTCACCTACATACACTAAACTCGATTCTTCTTCCTTGTGAGGCTCCTCTTGGTGCATTTACGCTTGTGAGTAGCATCTGGAATGTCTCTGTGAAGAATCCAACAGTAGTCTGCCATCATTGTAATGCTCCATTTTCCCTGGTATCTCCTTTCCATCTCTTTAATGTCTTGGTGGAATCGTTCACCTTGTTCCTCACTCACAGCTCCCAAATTTTCAGGAAAGTAGTCAAGGTGGGACTGGAGGAAATGCACTTTCAAACTCATCAGGCAACCTAAAGCTTGAAATGCTTTCAGCATTCGTCCGACGATCATTTTGTAGTGAGGATCTTTGTTATTGCCTAAAAATTTCTGTACGACTTCTTTAAATGCAATCCACCCTTCTTTTTGAGGATCCGTCATGGTATTGACAAACTCTTGATCAACTGAGCCTTCTAATGTCTGGTCCGACGAACACACCTTCCTTCAATTTTGCCTCCGACACGCCTGGAAACTTGGTGACCAAGTATTTGAAGCATTCTCTATCTCTTGAAAGTGATTTTACGAATTGCTTCATCAATCCCAATTTTATGTGGAGAGGTGGTAGAAGACCTTTATGGGAAGGTACCAAAGTTTCTCGGAGGACATTTTTTTCACCGACTGTTAGCACCCTCGGCTGCCAACTCTTCTTGGTCCAGTGATTTTGTCGGTCTCGACTGTCCCATAGACACAGAAAACAAGGATATTTGGTATACCCAGCTTGTTGCCCGAGCAGCATGCACAAGACCTTCAAGTCCCCACACACTTGCCAACCATGGTCTTCATATTTAAGTTTACGAAGAACCAATTCCAAGTTCTCGTAGGTTTCCTTCAAGTGTACGGAATGACCTACAGGTATGGAAGCGTAAAAACCGTTGTGCAGTAAAACTGCTTTGAGACTTCTTTTTGAAGAATCTATAAAAAGACACCATTGCTATGAATCATATTGGATTTTAAATTGACCCATCAGACCTTCGACAATGATGCAATAAACCAACTTGTCTTCCTGGGCGAAGTAAGGAACGAACTCCTTTTCACGATGTCTGAACCATGAAGATGACACTACTGGCAACAATAAATTCCTCCTTTTCAGCCTTGATCTGAGTAACTCAGCGGCATCTTTGGGAAGATTCAGATCTCTTACCAAATCATTCATCTCCTCCTGAGAAAACAATTTTGGGCTTGTATCATCTTAAAAGTCAGAACTTGATTCGTCATCTGGTTCAGGTATGACTTCACCTTCATCGGAGCTAGGTATCTCTTCCAAGGTAGCAGGGGGCTTAGGTACTGGTATATCTGTGCCATGGGGGATGGGACGAATTGCCGAGTGAAGATTGGGGTATGAAATGGAATGCTTCCATTTGGAATTAAACCCTTTCACATCGCATGAACAAAAGTAACAGTCGTCACTATGGTTCTTTTGCTCTCGCCATACCATAGGAATCCCATAACAGAAAGAGATTTTCTTACCCTTGAACCAGTTTCGGAGGACCTCATGACACCATTTGCACACTTTATGAGGCACCCAGACTTTATCTTGATCTCCAATTTTTAGTCCAAAGTATGCAAAGTATACTTTTTTCACAAAGTCTGTAATATTCTGCTGTTGCTTCAACACTGTATATTCACCACAGATGAAACAGAAACTGTCTGGCGAATTAATACACTTTCGCGGAGCCATAACATAACGGTTGAAGAATGACGAGCTAGCACGAATTGCGATGAAAAAGTGTGAACAGCCTAGAACCAAGAACCTGATGATGATTCGTGCACAAGTGTGGCATGCAGGAGAGAACAGCTCTGTGTCTGTACACGAGACGTCACAGTGCTGGCCACGCCCCCCTGCACTGACCGGAGCTGCTGCTATCTGCCCTGTGTCTCCCTCCCACTGGATTCTTCAGGAAAGATTAACCCCTTCTACCATTAGAAGCACGTGCTTAAAACTTGCTTAGCTTATGTATATATTGCTGACCATCAGATTTACAGTGCTATATTTTTTTTTACATAACTCGGACAACCCCTTTAAGGTTTTTTTGGCATTTTATATCTTAAATGCACTTATGTGAATTAATTAATAGTAATTTGAATTAATTAATAGTAATTTGAAAAAATTTGATAAATTTGAAGACAATTTTGCATGTTGTGGCAAATCATGACGTCTAGGAGTTTTTTCAATATTTTATTTGTTTTCAGCACACCAAAATACATGGAAATTAGATAAAAATAATCAAACAGCTTTTTAGTCTCAGACCTGTGTAGTCTACAGAGACTGGCATACTTTGGCCAGCAGGGCCAGTCTGGAGCCATGAGAACCTCCAGACTGGGGTGGGATTCTGTGAGTTGAAGAAGATACCCTATTAAAGGCCACAGAGGAAACACATGCAGAAGCCCCTCCTTCGGTCATCTCTGTGCCAGGGCATCAAAGCCCTCCAACATGGACTCCCATCACCTGCTAAAGAACCTGTTCTCTTTGGTATTGGAGGTGGAGGTCATGAGAGATGTGAAAGATTGCCGCGTTCAGGTCCCATTTGCCTGGGTCTAACTGGTGATGACTGAGGAAATCCGCTTGAAAATTCTCTTTGCCTGCCATGTGAGCTGCTGAAAAGGTCTCGGGGTACTTCTCCACCTACAGTAATAAAGGGTGAATCTCCTCTGCCAACATCACAATGCCTATGCCCTCCTGACGATTGATGTATGCTACCATTGTCACCTTGTCAGAGCAGACCCTTAGTGTTCTCCAATGAAGCAGAGGAAGGAAAACTTGCAAAACCAGGCAAACTACTCTCATTTCCAAAATTGATGGACCACATGCTCTCACGTCCAGAGACCAGAGTCCCTGTGTTACTTGTGACTTGCAATGCACTCTCCACCCCGAGTGGCTAGCATCAGTTGCCACCAATATCCAGTTTGGTGACTCTAGTGGCATTCCCACCGCCAGGTGTTCCTGCCACAGCCATTAGAAAAGGTCTATTCTTGTGTCCAGTGGTCAGACCAGCTTTCTGGATAGCGGATGGAGTTGAGGAGATCAACGAGAGAGCAGAGTCTATTGTAGAGATCCCATTTGAGCCCAAGCCCAAGGAACTAACTCCAAGGCGCTGTGGCTTTAGGTTCCAGCTCTCCCATTGCCAAAGCTTGAATCCTGCAGATTGAAGCCCTGGTCATATTCGCCTCACAGATGGAGATATGAAGAATCAGGGCACTAGTATCGAAAGCTTGCTTTAAAAAGGTTTTCAGATAGTGGTCCTGCAGGTCTTTCAATACTGCACCACCATCTTCAAGAATGGTAGTCTTTTTGGTCACCGCTGAGACCAGAGCATCCCCATTAGGCATCTGAAGAAGTTCTCTTTCCTCCTGAGGAATAGGGTACATACGGCTCATAGTCCGATCCGCTCTGAAGCCAGCTTCAGGTTTCTCCCATTCTGCTTCAATCGCTTTCTTGATAATTCTGTAAACAGGGAAAGACGTTTGTGCGGATTTGAACCCCTGCAACAGGGGTCCTCCAAGCAGGGTGGGCCCAAGGGCTTCTGCCCCCTTAGGCAGAAACCCCAGCTTTGCTGCCCCCTTCCCTCATTGACACTACTCCCCTCCAGCTGCTGCCACCCACCACTCCATCTGTTATCGCCACCGCCCCCCCTCAGCTGCTGCCGATTCCATCTAGGGAGGGGGAGGCAGACAGTGATAGTATTTCCAAAAGCAGCGGCCTCCCCCCAAATGGAATCGGTGGCAGCTGGGGGGGGTGTCTGCTGCTGCCCATATGTGCCACCACCACTGCCGCCACCCATGCCACTGCCACCGCCTATTCGGGCCTGCTGCCCTAGATGGTCACCTAGCTCTCCTAGTGGATGGGCGGGCTCTGCCTCTAAGTGTTCCTCTGCTACTGCAGGAGCCAAAATAATGTTGAGCGCCGCCAGCGAGTGCACAATCAATGCATCTAGTTCCTCCCTGTGAAATACCCTAATATTGGGATCCTCCCGCTGAGGGATTTCACCTTCTTACAGTTTAGGTGCCACTGTCTCCCCCCAGAGATCCACTGGTTCTTCCAGAAGATCCTTCGAGTATGGCGAGTGAGGAGACTCCTGTTCCAGCCAAGAATCCTCCTCAAGCCTTTTCCTTTTGGCTGGAGGCACCACTGCCTTTAAAGAGGTCTCCTGCATCAGTCAACTTCTCTGACCCAGAGGGCTTAGGCACTTGTGCCCCCAAGCATTCTCTTCAGTAAAAAAGGCTTTATGTCAAGCTAAAATAAATTCAGGAGCAAAGCTCTCATCAGCCTGTATAGAAATAGCTGAAATCTGGTGTTGTCTTCCCTAGGTGTTGTGCTTGTTGGCTCCATCAGCAGTTGAAAAACTCGCAGATGGGCGCACTTCAGAAGAATGTAAATTCCATTCTGGACCAACTGAGAGCATGAAAGGCTACAATATATGACCTGATCTATCCCAAAAACAGGAGGCAACCGAGCTCGAAGCCAGACTGTAGAATGTAAAGTACCACCTTGTATACGTAGAATAGAAATCCAAGCTGTCCCCCAAAGGAACCACATCAGGGTAAAGTGGAGCCCCCCAATATGATGCTGACCTGAAACCGGAGCAGCCCAGAAAGACATAAAAATGAACTTGGTGCTCAATTACCAAAGGAAAACCTGGGACTAGTCTCGAAGCCCCCAGCCCTTCCAAAGGGAACTGTTTTGTTTTTTGACTTAAAACAAACCACTCCGAGGTGCTGAACCAACGGAGCTTAAGCCCTTACAGACTGCTGACAGCATGCTGCACAGAGCTGCTAACTCACAAGTAACACGACACAGGTCAAACTGGACCCCAATTAAGGTTTGTGTTCAAAAATATCTCCTTGCATATTGATCTACCTGCCGCCAATAGGCTTGGCTGGTCTGCCGCCTTCAGTCATTTAAATATTTAATTATTCAAGTATTTAATTGTTAAACAGTTGAAGTAATTAAAAAGAATCTACGCCGTTTGTTGATGTATTGTTTGGATTTTATGGTGGTCCTAAATAAAGTTTTAAAAAAAAAAAAGAATCTAACAGTGCAAACGCCCAGGAAGCATCAGGTGCGTTCCCACTGACAGACGGAGAAAAGGGCACAAATGCCTTAGTGAACCGACAGAGCTGATGGTATACCAAAACAGACCAGAAAACAAAAATCACAACCAAAAGGGCCAAACAAAAAAAATGCAGGAGCAAGGACAAAGCTAATGGAGCAAAAGCACTCTCCTTCCAAGGCAGCAGACTTTGTTCACCGCAGCGCCAACAGGAAGAAGCTGTGCTTAACAACAATTGTCTCTCCACTCAAGGGGACGCCGACAGAAATCCTCCATACATGAAATCATTTATTTTAGGGGGGGTTTTTTTTGCTCTGCCTGCCAGCTGCTTTCCCCCTAAGCAGGTATAAGGCAGGGAGAGAGCTTACCTTTAGCTGTAAACTGCCTATAGATAAGCCATATTCATAAGACTTGGCCCCAAAATCTAATATTGTGACTCAGAGGGTGAAAAGGGGGGGGGGGGGGGGGAACCTGGTACCACCAGGTTAGCACTTTGGGGCTTCCTATCAGCCATAGCCACCAAAACACCCCTTCCTTATTAGCCTTCCAATCCCATTGAGCCGCACAGGGATATACAATACAACCCCCATCTGACGTTTTTGCTTTTTGTGCCGTTTCTTTGTTTCCTGAGATAAAATGGCCACTGGAGAGGAAATGGCTACTGTTCCCGCCAAAACTGCGGGAACCTCAGAGTAAGAGAAGTCCTGTCCTGAAACGTCCGATGCAGAATCCATGTGCCTGATGTCTATAAGTAGCGCTGCAGACCTTTCCTACCTAACACAAGGCCTGCAAAACCCTTCCAAGATCTAACCACAGCTCCCCACACACACAGCACAGCAGGAGGGAGCCTGTAACATGTGGGGAAAAAGAAATGGAGTACTCAACTCCAGCACCATACCTAGCCCTGTGCGAGCAGTGCAGTCACACAGGTTCAAAGAAATAGGGGCACATATGAGGCTGCTGGCCTTGGCTCCCCCCTCCACATTGCCTGTCCTTGCCCAGCCATTGACACTTTTCCTGTTGCCTTGGTGGGGGTGATGACAGCAGCAGAGCGGGCATCCGATTGAAAAAAAAAGTGTTCGAAAGAGATGTAGGGAAGGAAGGAGCGAAGAAAGGGAGTGTGATAAACAGAAAATGAAAATGAGATTCTGGAAAAGGACTTAGAAGAAAATCAACAAGAGGAAGTGGTAAAAAAGAGACCCGGATCAGCCCACCTAGAAAATTTAAATGATCAGACAAGGTACAAAAGAGCAGCAGTTTTTAGAGAATAAAATATCAGTTTTGAAAATGTGCATTTCTTATAATTCAGTAGAGAAGGAAATGCATTTTTTCTTTCTTCAGTATTCCACAGCTCAGCGGCTGTTGGGGGGGGGGGGTCATTTCAATTTTGGTCTGCATATTTTTTTTCTAATTTGAAGTTTAATTCTTTACTAGGTGATGGTCTGTGATTTCCATGTGCAGCCAAAGTGAAGGATTCTGTTAATATGTTGGTTCTGTGTAGGAATCTATAGTAGTTCATCTCTTTTCCCAACTGGGGGGGGGGGGGGGGGGAACTGGTGCTGGAATATTTGCAGTGCTAATTTTTCATAGGTAGGGTTGTTCTTCACCTTGGTTCTGTTGTTGAGTATCCATTTGCAGGGTTTTGTGTTATGATGCACAATATTTGGCAGTAGAGGGAGTTGACGGTGTTGTCACTGATGTTAGAGCAGAATTTGAATGGAATCTTTTTTGTAAGTTAAGTTGTAAAGTGAAAACTCGACTGCTCCGCATCTCACAGGTGAGATTTATCGATGAAACTGGGAGTGTCCCATATAAGAACATAAGAGCATAAGACATGCCATACTGGGTCAGACCGAGGTCCATCAAGCCCAGTATCCTGTTTCCAACAGTGGCCAATCTAGGTTATACGTACCTAGCAATATCCCCAAAAGACACAGGTTCCACAATGCTTGTACTGGGTCAAGCATTGATATCCTGGGTCCCTTTTTAATAGTGCTTTATGGACCTTTCCTCCAGGAACTTGTCCAAACCTTTTTTAAACCCAGCTATACTAACATCCTCCGGTAACAGATTCCAAAGTTTGATTACACGTTGAGTGAAAAAATATTTTCTCTTATTTGTCTTAAATAGTTTACCCTGTAGCTTCATTACATGTCCCCTAGTCTTTCTATACTCTGATAGCGTAAACAATTGATCCACGTTTATCCGTTCCACTCCATTCATTAATTTATAGACCTCTATCATATCTCCCCTCAGCCGTCTCTTCTCCAGGCTAAAGAGCCCTAACCTTCTTAGCCTCTCTTCATAGGAGTAGCCTTCCATCCCCTTCACCAATTTGGTGGCTCTTCTCTGTACTTTTTCTAATAATGCTATGTCCTTTTTAAGATACGGTGACCAGAATTGCACACAATATTCAAGGTGCGGTCGTACCATGGAGCGATACAGAGGCATTATAATATCCTTTGTTTTGTTCTCCATCCCTTTCCTTATGATACCTAGCATTCTATTTGCTTTCTTGGCTGCCACTGCACACTGGGCGGAGGGTTTTAACATGTTATCCACAATGACTCCTAAATCTTTTTCCTGGGTGGTGGTTTCTAATGTGGAGCCTTGCATCGTGTAACTATAGTATGGGTTGTTCTTTCCTAGGTGCATAACTTTGCACTTGTCCACATTAAATTTCATCTGCCATTTGGATGCCCAGTCTTCCAATTTATCCAGATCCTCCTGCAGTTTTCTGCAATCCTCTTGGGTTTTAACAACTTTAAACAGTTTTGTGTCATCTGCAAATTTGATAACCTCACTAGTTATTCCCTTTTCCAGGTCGTTTATGAATATGTCAAAAAGCAGCGGACCCAGCACAGATCCCTGGGGTACTCCACTATTCACCTTTTTCCATTGGGAATATTGGCCATTTAGCCCTACCCTCTGCTTTCTATCTTTTAACCAGTTCCCGATCCACAATAGTACACTGCCTCCTATCCCATGACTTTTTAGCTTCGCCAAAAGTCTCTGATGGGGGACTTTGTCAAAAGCTTTCTGAAAGTTCAGATACACTATATCAACCGATTCACCTTTGTCTACCTGTTTATGCACACCTTCAAAAAAACATATCAGATTAGTAAGACAAGATCTTCCTTGTCTAAAGCCATGTTGGCTGTCTCCCATTAGGCCATGACTATCTACATGCTGTGTAATTTTGTTCTTTATGATGGTTTCTACCATTTTCCCGGGTACTGACGTCAGGCTCACCGGTCTGTAATTTCCTGGGTCACCCCTGGAACCCTTTTTAAAAATTGGTGTTACGTTGGCGACCCTCCAATCTTCAGGTATTACAGATGATTTTAATGAAAGTTCACAGATTACCAATAGCAGGTCTGCAATCTCATATTTCAGTTCTTTCAACACTCTGGGATGTATACCATCCGGTCCAGGTGATTTGCTACTATTCAGTTTATCAAATAGTTGTAATATATCTTCGCAGTGTAGAGATATTTCTCTCAATTCCTCTGCAGTATCACCTTTAAATACTTCAGTCTTGGGTAACATCCCTACATCTTCCTCAGTAAAGACCGAAGCAAAGAATTCATTCAGTCTCTCTGCTATAGCCTTGTTTCCTCTTACTGCCCCTTTTACCCCTCTATCATCTAATGGTCCAATTGACTCTCTCACAGGCCTTTTGCTACGAATGTACTTGAAAAAGTCTTTATTTCGTGTTTTTGCTTCCGTAGCAAGTTTCTTCTCAAATTCCCGCTTTGCCTGCCTTATCAATGCTTTGCATTTAACTTGCCAGTGCTTGTGCTGTTTCCAGTTTTCATCATTTGGCTCTTTTTTCCATTTCCTGAAGGTTGCTTTTTTGGCAGCAACAGCCTCTCTGACCTCACCTTTATGAATGAATACTTATGCCCAATCAGACAAATGAATAATTATACCCTATTCAAAGGCAATTATGCATTCGCTGCCAAATGCATAATTAAACCATGTGTATTTTCAAAAAATATAGAGGTACTATTGGGCTGTTTAAATTGCTAAATGGCAAAAAAAAGGAATAAAGAGAGACCACGGCCACACAAAAAGGTTTTCTTTTAACACACTTTATTGAAGACCTGACTTGACTTGACCAAGTTTCAGCAACTATGCCTGCATCAGGGGTCAACATATAGTTCAGCTAATGTAATATAAAGCAATAAAACATCAAAGAGAAAAACTGGGAACAAACAAATATGTAAAAACTTCCAGTTCTAGGGTCCTGGCACCGCTTTATCTTTATCTTTATTTAAAATTTGATAAACCGCTTTCCGTCAAAACATAAAGCGGTGTACAATAAAAGGTTGGCAATGCACAAATAAGGAAAAAGAACGCCAGAGCAAAATAGGAAAGTAAAAGTATAAAAGCATAACAGATAAAATGGACAGAACATAACAAAACAAAACAAAAGGGCCAATATTTTAAAAGCATAAGGTTACTAAAAACATAAAAATTACAGCAAGAATAATAGGCCCATATTGGGGAAGACAAAACAGATTATGGGTAAACAAAATGCATGACAGGACAAATATACAAACAAACAGCAACTCATATCAACTGAAAAAACATCAGGGAGGACCATCGGGTGAAAGTTGAAAGGCTTGCTGAAACAGATGGGTCTTGAGTAGTGTTTTAAATTGAGAATAGGAAGGTTCCAATCGGAGAAACGGTGGTAATGCATCCATAGTACTGGGCCTAAGAAGAAAAAAGCTGCATGACGGGTTTGTTCGAGGTGTGCTTGTGACGGGGAAGGGAGGGACAGGCGATTGGCGTGGAGAGAACGAAGCTGACGGTAGGGGGTGTGAAGCGAGATCCGGTCTGCAAGATATAGGGGAGTGTTGGTATGAAGGGCGCGATGAATCAGAATAAGGAACTTATACTGAAAACGAAAACGGAGGGGTAACCAATGCAGGCGGAAAAGAATAGGGGTGATATGATCGTAGTGGTGTGAGAATGTGATGAGACGAGCGGCGGCATTTTGAATGCGCTGGAGACGTAGCAGCTGAAATTTAGGGAGGTTGGCAAGAAAAACATTACAATAGTCTAAGCGACTTATAACTAAGGCTAGGACAAGAGTGACTAAGGAAGAGGAGGGGAAAAGGGTTACTTCCAACCCTGGTTCTGCCCAGTTTCATTTCTTTTTCGTCTACAAATTAAGCCCTGCTTATATTTATTCATACTGAAGACCCAGTAGGCCTTTAAATTATCAGCAAGTTAACTGTAATACTTGAAGGTATATATTCGCACTAACAGCTGATCCCAGTAACATATGCATGAGCACACAATAGTCCCCAGCCCCTCTTAGGGCAATAGGAATAATCATAAAACATGAACAGCATTCAGCAGGGATGTGTAGAGTGATTCTTTTTCTCCCCTGGGGTATGCTGATGAGCCAGGGAGTCAAGAGTTAAGTGTTGGAAATATTACAAAATGCAGGTTTAGCTTTAATCCACAGGCTTATGTATGATTGAAATAACAAATGCATTTTTAAGGCAGCAAAGAGTTTCTCCAGAGAAGTGGTTCTCAACCTAGTCTTTGGGACATACCCAAGCAGACCAGTTTTTGGGATGTCCTAAATGAATATTCATTAGACAGATTTGCATACAGGGGAGACAGTGTATGCAAATCTCTCTTGAAAATTGTATTAATGCGTTCTGAAACCTGATTGGTTGAGTATGTCCTGCTCTGGAGTAAAGTCTGAGGACTCACTAATTTGTATAAAAGTCCCGTGCAAACCTCTACCTCAGTGTCTGTATGAAGAAATTAGACCTTACCTGCTAATTGTCTTTCCTTGAGATCTCTCCGGGCCAGTCCAGGAACATTAGGGTTGTCAACCTTCTCCAGCAGCTGAGGACTGAGTTCTGAAGTTTTGCTGACATCCTATCCGGCTCCCCCTGGTGTCAGAACTTCAGTCTACCACTTTCAAAGCAGTCTTAAGAACATAACTTATTCCCTGATTCAGAACTATTGGAACCAACACTAAACCATCAAAACGAACATGCAGAGCCTACCTAAAACGTAAACAGCTCCTTCTTTTTAAATCTTTTATTTAAGGTTTTTCTTCCCTGAATACAAAACCAACAAAGGAAAACAAATCCAGGTAAACCAGATATTATTCAAACAAAGAATACACTAAAGAAAAATCAATACACATCAAGGAGAGATAATCAAGATATCAAAGAAAATACAAATAGTACTGGCAATTAAGAGTTTTACAACTCCACATAAGGGAGCAGAGAAAAAAAAACAAACCCGCCACCCTACTTTTCAGCCGATTACTTTTCAGCCGATTCCCTCACAATCAAAAATTTCTGTAACTGTTCCACATCAGTATAAGCATAACTTTGCCCCTGGTAAATAACCAAGCAGCGACAGGGAAACTTTAAAAAGAAAGACGCTCCCAACCAAAGCAACAACTCTAGTTCTCAACTCCAAAAATTGTTTACGTCTAAGCTGTGTGGCACGGCCAACATCCGGAAAAACTTGGGAGTTTGAAGCCACAAAATAAGGCATCCCTGTGCTTAAAATAAGCTCTAAGCACAGATAACTTAACAGATTCAGAGCCAAAAGTTGCAACAACAGTGCAACGCTTGGTTATGACATCTGAAGAATCCTCCAAAAAGGCGGTTAAATCTTGAGCAACAGACTGATCAGAAGGAGCCGAAGCCCCTTCTTCAGAGAACATTGCTCGACCGCCAGAGGAAAAGGAATAAACCTGAACCACATCTAAAGAGCCTTTCAAATGTAATATCTCAGAAAAATATTTCTGCAACAAAATTTCAGGAGACAGTAAATGAGTTGAGGGAAAATTAAGAAAACGTAGATTTCTAGCCCGATGCTGATTTTCCAACAACTCCACGCGGCACGAAACAGCGGAAATATCTTTAAGTAAAGGAAGATTAGTATTTGAACCGACTAGGAGGTGGGAATCAACACGGGCAGAGATCTGAGCCAAAGAATTTAACTGTTTATCAACAACATTAAATTTATCGACTACATCACTCGTGAAACAACATAAAGATGAAACAGTTGATGATAAACGCTTATCAATTTGTTGAATTGCAGTCCAGATATCCCCTAAAGTCACCTCTCCGATAGGGAGAGGAGCAATTTGATCGGAGGCAGCCGGACATACAGGTCTCAAAGGCGAGACTAGAGGCACTGCGGGTGCGTCAAGAAGAGTAGAAGAAGAAAGGGGCTGGGGAAAAGGAGGCAGTAGCCGGAACTCAGGGCTTAAAGAAGCTCGGTCCGGCGACAAGTTTGCAGGCTGCAGCGATGATACATGCTTGTCCATGGGACCAATCACTTTACCTCCTTGGTCACGGTCACCAGACCCAGATTTCACAGCCGACTTCCCTTTTTGCTTCCCCATAGGCAGGCCACTATAGCGTCAAGCACTCTCGAGTGCTTCTCGTGAGCACCGAAGGAGCGCAAAAGGGGAGTGCCTTACCCCTTGTGACACACCCCTTAGGACACGACCCCGCAGGCCGCGACTCGCAGGCCACGAGTAACAACCACAGAGCTTTATGTGGGTCGAGGGGGGGTCCTCCAAGGCAGGAACGTCAACCTGAGTGCCTACAGCTGTGCCACCGGGTCTCCACTCCCTCCTGCAGCCCTGCTCCGCGTAGTTGGAAAAACCGCGGCTGCTCCCAGGTACAGCTGATCTCTCTCCACAGCTCCTTCTTTTTATTTATTTATTTTTTTTTTTAGTCTACTCTACAGCCAACCTCCCGTTAGTACGAGGAAGCCCCATAGACCAAACCGACCCAGACTCCCTGGACGGAAGACCAACAATAAACTCTTCTGAGTCCCCCGCTCAGTAACGCCAACACCCCTATGTCCAATAAAACATGGACAGCAGACGTACTAGAGTCCAGTGATAAAAACCCGTTCAATCTGCAAATGTATTGGGTGGGTCCTGGACTGGCCCGGAGAGATCTCAAGGAAAGACAATTAGCAGGTAAGGTCTAATTTCTTCTTCCTCTTCGTCTCTCCGGGCCAGTCCAGGAACAATAGGGAAGTACCAAAGCAGTACCTAACTCCGGGAGGGACCCACTAGGCCCGCTATGATGGCCGAAGCCCCCACATTTGCGTCTCCTCTGGCTTGAACATCCAATCTATAATGCTTCGTAAACATGTGAAGAGATGACCAAGTAGCCGCCCGGCATATATCCACCGGCGGAACCAAAGCAAACTCGGCCCAGGACGCTGCCTGGCTTCAAGTCGAATGAGTGCGGAGCCCCTCCAGAGGCGTTTTTCCACTCGCCTGATAAGCCACTGCTACGGCGTGTTTTACCCATCGAGCAATCGAGGCTTTGGAGGCTGCTTACCCCTTTCGAGGCCCCCCAAATAGTACAAACAACCTGTCTGTTTTACGAAAGGGTTTCGTTCTCCTAAGGTATCTTTGGAGCACTTTCCCTAAATACAATTTATTCAGGGCCCCATCTATGGGCTTTCCCCCCTGGCCCCTAAAAGTTGGAAGAGAAATAGTCTGATTCACATGAAACCTAGACACTACTTTTTGGAGAAAGGAAGGAACGGGCCATAATATTACCTTCTCCTCGGAAAACTGAATATATGGCTCTCTACACGAAAGCGCCTGGAGATCCGAAATCCTTCTGGCCGAACACAAGGCTACTAAGAAAGCGGTCTTCCATGACAATTCTCTGAGCGACACTTCCCTTGCCGGTTCAAAGGGAGGTCTCGTCAATGCTTCCAGGACTAAGTTCAGATCCCAGGCCGGAATCACCGGCCTAACTGGAGGATGCATGTTCTTCACTGCTCTCACGAATCGCAGAATATCCGGATGACCAGACAGGAAAAACTCCCGTACCTTACCTCGAAAACATGCCAGAGCCGCCAATTGAACCTTGAGAGTACTGAGGGCTAACCCCTTATCCAGCCCCTCCTGGAGAAAAGACAACACCTCTGGTACTAGAGTGTTGCCCGATCGAAGGCCACACTCTTCGCACCAACGCTCAAAAACACGCCAAATTTGAATATAAACTAAGGAAGTAGATTGCCGCCTGGCCTTCAACATTGTGGTTACCACTGACGACGAATAACCTCTATGCCTTAACCTCTCCCTTTCAAGAGCCAAGCCGTAAGCGAGAAGCGATCCACGTTCGGCATAAGCAGAGGACCCTGGCCCAAGAGGTTTGCCCGAGTGGGTAGCTTCCACAGACTGTCCACTAGGAGACACACCAGGTCCGCATACCATGCTCTCCTGGGCCTGTCTGGGGCAATGAGAATCACATGACCGTTGTGACACTTTATCCGCTGAATAACTCGCCCGATCATCGGCCATGGAGGAAAGACATAAAGCAACACCCCTGACGGCCACGGCTGCGCCAAGCCGTCGAGACCTTCTGACATACGCTCTCTGCGCCTGCTGAAAAACCGACCGGCCTTGGCTTTGTCGAAGGTGGCCATCAGGTCCATCACTGGCTGTCCCCATCACCGGGTAAGGTCGTGAAACACTGCTGCATTCAACTCCCATTCTCCCAGATCTATCACATGCCGGCTGAGATAATTGGCCTGCACATTGTCCCGTCCTGCTACATGCGCCGCCAAAACAGCTAACAGATGAGACTCTGCCCAGCTCATCAACCGCTGATTCTCCTCTAACAAGGCTGCACTGCCTGTTCCCCCTTGCCGATTGATATAGGACACTGTCACTGCATTGTCGGAGAACACTCATACCGCTTTTCCTTTCACTAGATGGAGAAACTCGTGAAGAGCCAGGTGCATCACTCTCAGTTCCAGCAGATTGATTGAGTAACCCATCATCTCCTCAGCTCCTTGGAGCCCTGAGCTGTTTTGACCGATGCTATCAGTGCCCGCCTCAGCCCCCAAGGCCGATTTGGAGGGCCCCTCCCCTGGGTCCAACGGGGAGACTTCTTTCCCTTGAGCCTGTGACAGAAGGGGGACAGAGCCCTTGCCCTGAACCTGCTGCCACTTCAAACAATAAGCTTTATGTAGTGCCAGTATAACGTCTGCTGAAAAAAAAGACTCTAAGCCCCCCTGCACTGCAGGCAATGACTGTGAAGGAGCATCTTCCACCTGAACTGGCTTTTTTGACTTAGATTTTCTTTTCACAGGCTTTTCTTGACTAGACAGCAGAATGGGAGCCTTATCTAAAAGGGCCGCCATTCCCGCCATTTCTGTCCTGCTCTGAAGACCCCCTAAGGAATCAAAGGCTTCGGGCTTGCCCTCCATGCTGCCGCGAACCTAACCGTGCCGAATCTGACCTTTGCTCACCGAACGCTGACAAAACCCCGGGCCGGAGAGCCCCCGCCAACAGCTATACTATCCACACACCGTTGGACTCGGCCGCATGCGCGTCTCTAGTAACGCCGAAGACCTGCGTGCAGAAATAACCTTGAGATCCCGTTCAGTTCTGCCGCACACGCCGTTACCGGTCTAAAAGCCGACGTACCTGAAACACTGTTGCTTGACCAACCCGCACTGTTTCTTCCACAAGTCACTCACTCCCGCTGCTAGCGGTAGAGTGTACTTGATTCCGGAGGCGTCCAAATGGTCTCTGGGGCTCCCAGCACCTCTTCCTCTCTAACCTGGTAACCGGAGCTGCTGATTGAGGCAGGCTCTGCCTCCACTGCCCTCCGTGCCAAAACCCGGCTCTTTTATTTGTGAAGTAAATTAATCCCAACCTCTTTGGAGAAGAGCTCTGCTAGAGCCCTTCACCTCTAGATCACCTTTCTCTCAATTGAGCAATTAAAGGAAAAACTAGTCTCATGTCTAAACTTCCTTTTCGTTTCTCTGGGAGCCTGTCAGCTTCATGTCTCTTCCAGCTGCTGAGGACTGAAAGACTGAGGTTCTGACAACAGGGGGAGCCAGACAGGATGTCAGCAAAACATCAGAATTCAGTCCTCAGCTGCTGGAGAAGGCTGACAACCCTAATGTTCCTGGACTGGCCTGGAGAGACGAAGAGGAAAAGAGAGTTACTCATGCTCCCAAAGCCAACCCAAGAAGTGGTCTACCTCTCTGCTCTGTGAGATCTCTATGTACACAGCAGCAAACTGGACTCCATTCACAGATCACAAGCTTCTGATGGCAGCTCTCAACAGGAACAGCAATAGGAAGGGTTCATAAGAGTTACAGCTGATCTCATCCCAAGCTATCTAATCATCTTTTGGTGTCCAGCCTCGCTAGACTAGTCACCATGGAACCTCTACATGGACAGCAGGCCTAAATGAGCAAAGTCGCAGACAGCGGTCCTGCTTTCCTTCTTTCTCTGTCTCTATCTGAACTCAAAAACCGAGACAGATTCAAAGTCTTTGTCCTGTTCAGCTTTCTGATTGGTCAAATCTCCTCTGCACTCCCATTGGCTTTTAGAGTCATGTGATCATGGGTATAGTGCAATCCTTTAATAAAATGGCAGGCTGAAGCAGCAGAGTTGCCAAATTTCTGTAAAAGAAAAGCCTGCCACCTGTTGCTGCCCATGCTCTGCCTTTTCTTCACTCTTGCTCTGCAACCCCACCACACCTCCAAAAATAACTGTAGTGATGGAAGAAGTGCAGATATTAGCACCTCCAAGCCGCATTGGGAAGGAAAGGGGGTACAAGAGGTTGTACGCTTCAGCCCTCATTGACTCACAGCCCTCCTCAGAACCCCAACACACATATGTTCCCCCATATGGTGTTAGATCCAAACATATAGTCTGCATCAACAGAACTCCACTACTACTACCACTACTGAACTTTTGTATAGTGCTACAAGACGCATGCAGCACTGCACAGACACATGTAAAAGGTGGTCCCTGCTCATCAGAGCTTACAATCTAGTCAAGACAGACAACACAGTAGCTGTAAACATGGGATACTTCAATGGCTTCCCATCTCAGCTAGAATCAGATACAAAGTTCTTATCACAATATTCAAGATCCTTCACAAAGAATGTGCCACATGTCTCCAAATCCTTATATCAAACACAATGAATGAAAGACTACAAAGAAACTCCACCTTTAACCTACTCGCCATCCCGCAGCAGAAGACAAAGACCTGCAATAGGACATTCAGCTTATTCACCCCATCCCTATGGAATACCTTACTGCCAACACTGAGGACTCTCAGATCTGTCTGAATTCAGGAAGAAATTAAAAGCACACCTCTTCAAGGAAGAATATAACATATCCTCAGACTCAGAGACTCATCCACCATAAACTCTTACTATTGAAATCCTCCAGTCTAGTACACATATACTGAATCAATGATCCAACTATCTCTCACCTACAACACTGTAAACAGCTCAACCTACTGTTATGAAGTTATACTGTTGTATTGTCATACTGTAGTTTTACTGTTATTTTGTTATTGTTCCAGTTCCTTGTAAAACAGTGTGCCTTATGGACCTGTTAAATTGTTGTTTCACTGTAAACCGCTTTGAATAGTAGAAAAGCAGTACGCAATGCGTGCCTTCAAGTCAGTCCTGACTCCTGGCGACCCAGAAGCTCCTGGGTTTTCTTGGCAGTGTCACCGGAAGTAGATTGCCAGGCCTTTCTTCCGAGGCAATAGAGGGTTAAATGACTTGCCCAAGGCCACAAGGAGTGCTAGTGGGAATCAAACCCTGGTTGCTTGGTTACCAAGCCAGTGTTCTAACCACTAGGCTACTCCTCCACTCCTAGGCTAAATGAGAGGTGACCAAAGAGTGGATAAGTGTCTTAGTAGTGTGTTCAGAAAGAAATGGGCGAATCTTGTTAATGTTATTTTTTATTTATTTATTTATTTATTTAACACTCATTTATAAACCGCATCTTCCAAAGATCAGTTGCGGTGTACAATAAACAATAATCAACAAAGCGAGGTTTGTTTTACATGGAACATCTTAAAATAAACAAACACAGTATTAACTGAACAGTATATGTAAATATCGAACAGGGTAAATAACTAAACAGAGTTTAATATTTAAACAGCATAAGACAATATGTAACAGGATAAACTATATACATTTGGAGGTATTAGGGCATGAGAGATTGGATCATCATATCATTTCCACTATGTGTGTTATCCGATTAAGTAGAGGATTTTTATTTGATGTAGTCAGGTACCTGTTTAGCCTTTATCTAATTCGAGTGCAGGGTTATCTATGTTGTTGTAGTGTTTGGTAAATAGATAAGTTTTCAATTTTTTACGGAATTCCATGATCTCTTTTAGTGATCGTAGATCCTCTGGGAGGGAATTCCAAATGGTTGGTGCTATCTGTGAAAAGGCTCTATTGTTTGTTAATTTATGTGCTTTTGTGAAATCTTTTGGCATCTTTAGTTTGGCATCTTTAGTTTGTTTAATTGTCCTTTTCTGTGAGTGGGCTTATAAGGTTCTTTGCATATTAGATTACATAGTGTAGACGGAGCCATATCATTTAAGGCTTTGAATGAGGTTATCATTGTTTTGTATATTATCCTGCTTTGTATTGGTAACCAGTGAAGGGATGCTAGAACTGGTGTTATGTGTTGGAATGAGTTTATTTTCAATATAATTCTAGCTGCTGCATTTTGTGCAAGCTGAATTCTTTTAATGTTTTGTTTTGATATGCCCATTAGTATTAGGTTGGCAAAATCAAAGTGAGGGGTTATGGTAGCCTGAATTATGTTAATAAAATCTTGTACAAATACTAGAGGGCGTAGTTGTTTGAGGATTTTGAGCTTGAAGAAAATTTTCTTTATAGTATTTCTAATGTGGGTTTCCATTGTAAGGTGTGTGTCTAGTATAACACCTAGATATCTTATTTCTTTTTTTATTTTAATTTCTTGGTTTAGTAGTGTTATGTGGGTTGGTGAGATATATGATTGATTTTTTGTTACAATTAGAACTTCAGTTTTGGCATGATTTATGTGGAGGTTTTGAGTTTTTAGCCAAATTGTGATTTCGTTATAGCAGTCTAATAGGAGTTGTAATGGTAGATTAGGGATCGTAAATGGGATGTACATCATAATATCATCCGCGTAAAGGTGATATTGTACTCCAAATTTTTTTAAGATATTGCAGACCGGTTTTATGTAAATATTAAAAAGTAGGGCTGATAACGCTGAGCCTTGTGGTAAACCAATTTCTTGTTTATATATGGTGGAGGTTTGGTCACCTATTCTTACATTTTGTGTTCTGTTATTTAAATAGGAGGTGAACCATTTATGAACTGTAGAGTTTATGCCTATTTTTCTCAGGTTGTTGAGCATTATTGTGTGATGTACACTATCAAAAGCTGCTGATATATCAATGAATAGGAGGATGAAAGCTTGTTTATGATTATCAATCCCTCTTAGGAGAGCGTCAATTAAAACTGTTAGGAGTGCTTCTACTCCGTGGCGGGGTCGGAATCCATATTGTTGCTCATCAAGTGGGTAAGATGAGTCTAAATATTCCTGTGTCTGTAATTGTACTACTTTTTCAATTATTTTGGCCAAAAATGGTATGCTAGAAATGGGTCTGTATGATACTGAAGATGTTTTATCGAGTTTGCAATTCTTGAGGATTGGGTGTATTTGGGCATGTTTAAGTGAAGGTGGGAGGTAACCTTGAGTTAGTGAGAGGTTGACTATTGGAAGAATGTAAGATAGTAATATTGGAAGTGTGTTTTTTTTATCTATGATACTGGACATGGATCAAGGTAAGAGGTTGTGGTGTTGAGACTGGAGATGATAGATTCAATGACTCTTTAGATACGGGGTGAAAAGCTGAACATTCATCTAAGGACTGGTGTGATATGTTAATAGTATCTAAAGACATTGAAGGTTTTTTTTATTTGTTTTGATAGTGGTTAGCTAAAGTTTGTACCGAGATGTCGGTGATTTCGTTGCTAGAAGTTTGAACATTATTGGTTAGATTTCTGACAAGGGAAAATAACTCTCTAGGCCTGTTATATGATTTTGATAAGGTTGCAGCATAGTAGTTTTTCTTTGTGCTGTCTAAAGTTTCCTTGTATTTTGTGAGATGGTTGTTGTATATTTCTTTGTGCATAGTCAGTTTAGATTTGCACCAGTTGAGTTCTAGTTTTCTTAGATCTCTTTTCATTTGTTTTAATGTGTTGTTGAACCATGGTTTATTATTTGTTTTAGGGTAGGTACTCTTTTTTATTATGTGATTATTTTTGGCTGCATTGTTGATGGTTTCATGCCAGTTTTTGACAGCATCATCCAAATCTGATGTGGGGGATAAGAGGTGGGGGATTGTTAAATCGAGGAATTCTGTTTCATTAAATTTTTTAAATTTTGAAGTATGGTTATTTCTTGTGTAATTTTTGATACTAGTAGTGGGATATGTGAGATTTATTTTGATAGTATAATGATCAGACCAGGGTATCTGTGTACATTCTATAGAATTTGAGTTGAATATCTTGAAGAGTGTATTAGGAAGAAAAACAAGGTCAAGTATTCCTCCTTTGATATGTGTTGTGGTATTTATTATTTGATGATAGTCTATGTCTGATATGGTATCTAAAAATAGTTCAGAGTCCAATGTTAGTAGTGAGGGAAGGTTAAAATCACCGAGCATGATTATGGGGTTTTGTTCAGTAGATGAACTAAGGAGTTCAATAAGAGAATCAAGGCAATCTGCCTTTTGGTCTGGGGGTCTATATATTAAGCAAATTCTCAAGAGGCCGATTTTTATTAATAATGTGTCCATGTTATTAGAGATATTTGATTGGATTGTTTTGGCGTTTAATATCTTTTTCGTCATCATTAGTACTCCTCTGCCTTTTTTGTTAGATCTATGTTTGTAGAATATGTCATAGTTTTCATTATTGAGTTGATTTAGGTAGACTGTATACGTTTCAGAAAGCCAGGTCTCAGTGACACATAAAATGTCAGGTTTTAAGTCAGTTATCAGGTCATTAAATATGGGAAGTTTGTTTTTCATTGATCTTGCGTTAATAAGGATGCATGATAGCGATGATGAGTTATCGGAGTAGAATCCCTTGCCTGTTTTATGTGAGTTTGTTTGTTTTATATTTATTAGTCTATGGTAATTTATTTTTGGGTAGATGTTTACATGAGTGTGTCCAATATGGTAGTTGTTTCTGGTATGTGTGTGTATTATAGGGATGGTCATGTGATTTTTGCTGTTTAAACTTAGCGTTAGATCAATTATTATTGCTAATATTATACAGGTGTAGTATATTCTTATTAGCATGGAGTTTGAGCAAGGCATTTTCAATATGTTGGTCAAGTTTGATTGCCAAATAACTTGTTAGCAGTGTCAAGAAGTGTACATGAGACCTGCCAGTGGTAATTTACTTAGTTTAACAGTAATATATCATGGCAATAATGGTCTAGTATAGGCAACAGTAATCTATTAACCGCTACAATAGTTATCAATCAACAACAATAATTTAATAATAGTCTCATTTATCTAATACTGACAACTGAAATCTGATACCTGGAGCAGAGGTATGTTAGTCAGGGTCGTAATGAAGTGGATTACTGGCAACAGTAGTAAAATCTGACAGAGTAAATAGAGAAACGGCAAGTTTTAGCTATCAGTTGGATGTGTTTTGGAGAAGATGACCCCAAGGTTGCAAACTGAGGAGATAGGGAGGAATAGAGGGTTATACACAGAGACTCAAAAGGATGAAGGGGAGAGGAGGGTTTAGGGGGAAAAATAAGAACTTCAGTTTTGACCATGTTCAAATTCAAGTGGCAGTGAGACATGCAAAGGAAGGCAGAGATCCTGGCCTGGATTGCTGGAGAGATTTCAGGTGTAGAGAGGTAGATCTGGAAGTCATTAATGTAAAGATGGTACTGAAAGCCATGGGAAGAGATGAGTGCACCAAGCTAATTCACAACCTGGCCCCTTCATTCCTCTCCACCCTGATCTCCATGCAACCTACCACCAGATGCAGGAGAACCATCAGCTCAGACACACTAATAGTTCCAAACAGCATCAGGCATGTAAAAGTCAGTACTAGCCGCAGAGCGTTCTCCTTCTCTGCCCCCACTTTATGGAACCACCTACCACACGAACTGAGAGCAATTAAAGACTTAGTCGACTTCAGGAAAAAATTAAAAACGCATCTGTTCAATTGTCACTATGACCAGATGTAAATCCAAGAAGATAAAAATGAATTGAATAGCTGTATGTAAAAATGTAAATAGATAAAGGATAATCTCTTTTGTAAATGTATGATAGTTCATTAAGGTCTATATGTAGACCCTACTATGTGTGCTGTGTAATACCCCTATTCTCGCTATCTATGCCCCATATTTTCTGTCTTGATTTTGTGACAAATCCCAAAATTATAATCGAACCGCTTCTGATCGCTGGAAGTAGCGGTATATAAGTGTTTACTAAATAAATAAATAAATAAATAAGGTACTGTATATAGAGGATGAAAAGCAGTGGACTCAAGACAGATCCTTGGGGTACACCAACTGAGAGCGGGATAGCAGTAGAGGAGGATCCACCAGAACAAACACTGAAAGAGTGATTGGAGAGATAAGAAGAGGATCAGGATAGCACAGAGCCCTTAAAACCAAGCGAGGACAAGGTATCGAGGAAAAGGTTGTGGTCAAAAGCAGCAGAGAGGTCAAGAAGGATGAGGATCGAATAAAGGCCCTTGGATTTAGCCAGGAACAGATCGCAGGAGACTTTGGCAAGACCTGTTTCAGTAGAATGTAAAGGACGAAAGCCAGATTATAAAGGATCCAGGAGGGCTTGAGAGGAGAGAAGGTCGAGGCAACAGTGTGAACCACACATTCAAGTAGTTTAAAAATGAAGGGGAGGAGGGAGGTGGGTCGATAGAAGGACAGGTAGGGTCTAATGAGGGTTTCTTGAGGAGAGGTGTGACCACAGCATGCTTGAAGGCTGCAGGGACAGTTGCAGTGGAGAGCAATAGGTTGAAAATATGAAAGATGGAAGGGTTAACAGTGGAGGAAATGGAGCTTAGGAGATGGGTGAGAATAGGATCAGAGGAGCAGGTGGTGAGTTTGGAGGAGTTAAGAAGGTGAGCGGTTTCCTCCTCAAAGAACACAGAAGAGGAAGAGAGGGTAGCAGAGGTAGGGGGAGAGTTGAGTAGCAAATCACCTGGGCCGGATGGTATACATCCAAGGGTGTTGAAAGAACTGAAATTTGAGATTGCAGACCTGCTATCAGTAATCTGTGAACTATCATTAAAATCATCTCTAATACCTGAGGATTGGAGGATCGCCAATGTAACACCAATTTTTAAAAAGGGTTCGAGGGGTGATCCGGGAAACTACAGACCGGTGAGCCTGACATCAGTACCGGGAAAAATGGTAGAAACCATCATAAAGAATAAAATTACTCAGCATATAGATAGTCATGACCTAATGGGAGACAGCCAACATGGCTTTAGACAAGGAAGATCTTGTCTTACTAATCTGTTATGTTTTTTGAAGGAGTGAATAAACAGGTGGACAAAGGTGAGTCGGTTGATATTGTGTATCTGGACTTTCAGAAAGCCTTTGACAAGGTCCCTCATGAGAGACTTTTGGCAAAACTAAAGAGTCATGGGATAGGAGGCAGTGTACTACTGTGGATCAGGAACTGGTTAAAAGATAGAAAGCAGAGGGTAGGGCTAAATGGCCAATTTTCCCAATGGAGAAAGGTGAATAGTGGTGTACCCCCAGGGATCTGTGCTGGGTCCGCTGCTTTTTGACATATTCATAAATGACCTGGAAAGTGGAATAACGAGTGAGGTTATCAAATTTGCTGATGACACAAAACTATTTAAAGTTGTTAAAACCCAGGAGGATTGTGGAAAATTGCAAGAGGATCTTGATAAATTGGAAGACTGGGCATCAAAATGGCAGATGAAATTTAATGTGGAGAAGTGCAAGGTTATGCACCTAGGGAAGAACAACACAAACTATGGTTACACGATGCAAGGTTCCACATTAGGAACCACCACCCAAGAAAAAGATTTAGGCGTCCTTGTGGATACCATGTTAAAACCCTCGGCCCAGTGTGCAGCGGCGGCCAAGAGAGCAAATAGAATGCTAGGTATGATAAGGAAAGGAATGGAAAATAAAACAAAAGATATTATAATGCCTCTATATCGTTCCATGGTGAGACCGCACCTTGAATATTGTGTGCAATTCTGGTCGCCATATCTTAAAAAGGATATAGCAATTTTAGAAAAGGTTCAGAGAAGAGCCACCAAAATGGTAAAGGGGATGGAAGGCTACTCCTATGAAGAAAGGCTAAAAAGGTTGGGGCTCTTTAACCTGGAAAAGAGACGGCTGAGGGGAGATATGATAGAAGTCTATAAATTAATGAACGGAGTGGAACGGGTAAACGTAGATCGATTGTTTACCTTATCAGAATATAGAAAGACTAGGGACATGCAATGAAGCTACAGGGTAAACTATTTAAGACTAATAAAAGAAAATATTTTTTCACTCAACGTGTAATCAAACTCTGGAATTTGTTACCGGAGGATGTAGTAAAGGCTGTTAGTGTAGCTGGGTTTAAAAAAGGTTTGGACAAGTTCCTGGAGGAAAGGTCCATAAACCATTATTAAGAAGGGACCCAGGATATCAATGCTTGAACCAATACAAGCATTGTGGAACCTGTGTCCCTTGGGGAAACTGCTAGGTACGTATGACCTAGATTGGCCACTGTTGGAAACAGAATACTGGGCTTGATGGACCTTGGTCTGACCCAGTATGGCATATCTTATGTTCTTATGTTCTTAATAGGGGGAGGAGGTGAAGTAGCTGACATCATGCAGCACTGCGTATATCTTGTAGCACTATACAAATGCTCAGTAGTAGTAAGTGCTATGGCTGACTGGAAAGAGAAAAGCATGAATTTGAAGTGTAGAAAGTCCGCAAGGGTGCTGGAATTGAACCAAGTACGCGCAACTGAATGGATAGAGAACAAGATGGTGGGGGACGTGAGGATGGTAAAGGGGAGATAGTGGGGTGGGGTTGAAGGTGTTAGTAGGAGGGGAGACAATTAGGGAGTATGAGGAGAAGGAAGAGAATGTGATGAGGATCCTTAAAAGAGAGAGATGGAGAGGAGAACAGAAGTCAGAAGAAATAAGGACAGGTGGGAGAGAGATCACAGAAGATTAGGTGCACCTGTGAATAATCTATGGTAATGAGTAAAAGATGGCTATCAGAGAATGAATCTCCTAGCAAAACCTCAGCTAATCATTAACCATCCAATTGCTTTTTTATCATTACTTTTTATATTCCTTTTTCCGAAAGATCTCCCTGGGAGCAACACAAAGCTCTCTTAATGCTCAATACTTATATGAGGAGAAAAGACCTCAGTAACTTACGCTGTCCCACTACATAGTAGCTGTTCACCACCTCAAGGGGAATTGCTTTCACTACTATCACAGGTCTAAAAAACTCCTATTACAATTAATGCAAATACCATTATACTTCTTATTTTATTTACTTATTTTTTCAAAATTAATCCACTATATAGGCAGCAGCATTTAAGCATTCCATCAAAGATTCACAACTCTGGCCAATGACTAAACATGTCAATTATGCTCCAATCAATCTGCAATGAACAGAAATGTAGGCTAAAAAAAGCTCTCAAAATTTAGCAAACTGCTAATAACAGCTACTTAACTTTTGTGAGACTGTGCCGGTCTTAGGCAGTTGCCTAGACCTGGGCATAGCCTGAAGTTGTGGAAATAAGTACACTGCAGTCGTGACCAGAGTGAAAATTAAGGTTGGGTTTTATTCCCTTTCCCTTGAGGATGTCATAGAATAAGGACAACATAAATGAACGGTTGCTTCACCGGTGCAGAGGATTCTTAACAAATAATAATTATGCTTCTTTCCAGCAAATAAAGTCCATCACATTTCCAATGTGCAAAAATACACTTTCTTTCTTGCTCCTTTTCTTAACAGAGAGACTCTGTTATCAGCCACACATAAAGCACATTCCATGGGCTCAAGGATGTTTTCTGGGCTATAGCTCTCCCACTGCATAGGGCTAGGACCGGGTCCTGTGTATGGACACTGAGCCCCTGTGAAGCTGCTCTCCAAGCCTTGCCCTGGGGAAACCTCAGTTGCTGTGAGTTGGAGCTGCTTTTGGGTGTCCCAGATAGCAGGAGCTGTGCTGGAGATTTCTTCCCCCGGCTTAGGCCAATAAGAGTTCACTAGCTTGTTGTAAGCCTGGCTTCTCCCACGGAGACCCCCTTCTCCCCCTTTACCAAAGACAGGGTACTTATCTCTTCCTGTGGAGAAGATGGTTTCAAACTCTTCTGCTTCTAGCCAAGGCTTTCTCTCTGCCCTGCAGCCTGCTCTTCTTTGGGAACACCGGTTACTGTGCTTAGCTGAAGGAAACCCACTTCCTGCCTTCAGTGAGCTTCCCTGGACGTGACCTCTGCCCTCTGTTGGCTTGGCTGTTTGCCTCGGTACGAGGACCCCTCTGGCTGGGAAGACTTTGCTACTGTCCTTCTTAGCTCTCCCGGGTTATCAGCCTGCCTTTCTTCAGCCCTGGTTCTCCAAGGCAACATGTCTTTCTGTAACTGCTTTGGAGTTCTGGTCTCACCTTCTCTCCAAGCCTGCCTGGAACTGCAGTCAGACTTCCTTTGGTCTCTGCTTTCCTCTTCAAACTCAAACTCCTGCTCCAGCCCTAGTCCAGGCTTCAGCTTCCTTCCTTCCCTCCTTCCTAGTTCCAGCTCGCCTCCTCTCTGTGGGATTTCCCACCTGTTTTTATCTCTCTGCTCATCTAACGTAGAACGTGAGTCTGGGTCCAGGTGAGCCTGATTGGAACCCTCAATTCTTATTGCGTCACTAAAACCATGTGGAAGGTTTGTTTTCCTTTTCCCTGCCTCTCTGCATTGTGAATACTGCAACTGCCCATGTGGCTGCAAGGTAAGCTCTTCTTTCTTATTATCTCTTAATAACTCAGGGTCTGTACTATCTAACTCATGACAGATAAGCTTTTCTTTTATGTTACACTTTAATGTTTTAGGCTTAGTGCTGTCTAGCTCCTGACAAGTAAGCTCTTCCTTTGCATTACTCTTTAATATTTCTGTCTTAGTGCTGTCTACCTCATGACACTTTGAAACATCCTCTGGAGATCCACAGTCAAAAAAGTCTGACAAAGACCTTCATTTCGCAGACCATGACTCATCAGGGGTAATTCTCAGACTGATACATGAGCCAGGAAAGTCTACATGACAATCCACATTACGTTTTGGCCCCAACTCTCTGAAATTCCCACCCTTATTAAATTAGAATGGATTCCTTAAAAGATTTGTGTCTCTACTCTCCCCAAAGCCCCATCATGTCTAGTATCTCCCATCTCTATCCTTGTTCCCCTAGTCCACAGGTGGTCCAGCATCTCCCCCATCTATGTTCCTAGTCCCCCTCCCACTGACAGCCCATTATGCCTAGCACATCCCCTCCACCCTCTCTATCCCTCCCCCATCTATCTCCCTATTCTCCTCTCATGGCCTCACATCATATCCAGCACATCCCCTCCAACCTCGCTACCACTATCCCCCCACAAGTTCAGCATCTTCCCCAACTGTGTCCCTATTTCCCCTTTCCACAAACCCCATCATATCCAGCATGTCCCCTCCACTCTCCATCATTATCCTCCCCCAAGTCCATCATCTCCCCAATCTGGGCCTCTGTTCTCCCTCCTATTATTTATTTATTTATTTAACAACTTTTATATACCGCGCTATTTGTTATCAGTGCGGTTTACATATAACAAAGGTTGAACAGTCAGAAGACTGTTCTGTGCTTACATTGTAACAGAAGATTAAACTTGGAGCAACAGGGAAACTATATACATATGTACATCAAACACAATTAGATTAGGTTGGTATTTTCAAGAAGAGCTAAGGCAAGCTCGAAAATACTTGTGACAGAGTTATCTATGTAGAGAATGAAAGGTTTGTGGGCGTTGGTGTGTGGATGATCAGAGGCGGGGTGGATGCTTGTGCAAAGTGAAGTAGGAAAATGTGGTGTTTGATTGCATTACGGAACTGAATAGTCTTTGATCAATCTTATTTCTGGAGGAAGGTCGTTCCAGTATTTCGGGGCATAGAAGGCAAAGGTTCTTTTCTTGGTCGTCTGGGTGCACTTGATGGACTCTTTAGGGATGATCAAGGTGTTGTCAGTTATTGACCTTCTGTTTTTCGGGGTGAGGGTGATAAGGTCACTGAGTATCGTGGGGGCTAGGTTATTGATAATCTTGAAAATGATGAGAAGGATTTTGTATGTTAACCTGCAATGAATTGGTAGCCAGTGGAGTTCCTTAAGTATCGGGGTGATATGGTCTGATCTTGCTATACCACAGAGCACACGCGCAGATGCATTCATAGTGAGTTGCAGCGGATTAAGGGTGTTCTTGGGGAGTCCATATAGGACAACATTTGCGTAATCAAAGTGTGGTAGAATGAGGGCCTGGAAAATGGTCCGGAAGTCATTATGGGGTAACATGGGCCTGAGGTGCCTTAGCGTTCTAATTTTATTGTAGACGGATCTGGTGGTGTTTGTATGTGCTCCTTAAAGTTGAAATGGCTCCATCATCAAGTCCAGCATGTCCCCATTCCCTCTGTACCCCAAGTCTCGCATCTCCGTTTCCCACCACTAGCTATGGGCTGTAGTAACTCAGATCCAAACCTATCTGCAGCCCTGATGAAACTGCAAAGAGTGAGGGGCCTGCCTTCACATACTCTCACGGAAAGGAATGTAATGCTGGTCCTACCCCCGATGCAGTCTTCCTGAAACTGTGGGAGCAGGACTGTAGGACCATTGCCTGTATCTGTCTGTGTCTCCTGAACCAAGATCTCTTCAACCAAAGTGACATCGCTTGCAGTTGCATAGGCCTCTGACCAGATGATGTCACAGAGGTCACTGCTGGCATCGACTGTGTGTGGACACTGAAGATCCATTATTCTGTGGTTTATGTGCTTTTTCAGCCGCAGAACTGCTTCGTTGACTTTGGAAGATGCAAGATTGTATCGGAAATGCATAACTTCAGCATAAGCACTGCAATATTGTATGGAAAAGTCTAAACCAGTATTGGGACCTGACTTGGTTTCAGCTGCATTCCATCTCCCATCATGCACCCTATTGTCTATGCCATTACTTCATGCTAGGTGCCCCCTGATCTTCTCAGCCAGCCCAGTGAGACCATGGTTCAACCATTCACAGAGGTGTACATGAGCCCTGTTATCAGCAGAGCAGATAATAAAATGTATGCAGAGCCTAAGGCTTCTGTTTCTGATAGCCAATAAAACAAAAAGCGGAGTCTTTGGGTATCTAAGACTTTGCTTCTGCTTCTGAAGACCTTGTGCTCTGCTACCGAGTCTTTTGCAATACCAAATATACAGTGTTGTCCTTACTGAGGACAAACTAAAGACTTGTGCAAGGACCTCTAACCCTCGCAAGCTGGAAGAGCCTTATCTCAAGCTGCATTCTGCTCACCTGGATGGTGTGTGGGAAATAAATCCCGCCTCACCTTTGGAACAGCATCATGCCTAGAACCTCCGACCTGAAACTGGGCATTCGTCTATAGCTGCAAGTGATTGGTTTTACTATTTCCTCTTAGCTTGGGATCAGCCAAAGTCAGTCAGAAGGATTTAGTTCTGCTTTCTTAAATGCAAGGTAGACCAGCTACGTTTTGGCAATTTGTCTTAGGAATTTACATAAGAATTGCTATCAATTGCTCTTATGAAACATTATTACTGCATTCCTTTTATATTCCCTCATAATAGTTTGTATGCAGGGCCGGTGCGACCATTAGGCAAACTAGGTGGCTGCCTAGAGCACCAATAGTCTAAAGACGATCCATTGCTGCCACTGCCGCCCTTCTCCAATACTGACTTCTGTTTGCATGGGGGCAGAAGCAGCTTTAACCCCCATACAAAGGGGAGTCGACATCATACGTCAGAGGAGGCAGAAGCCAAAACCCCATGGTGCCAGAGTTGCAAGATAGGCATCTTGGACTGTTTGAGGCCATTGACACTGATGGCCCTAGAGAGGGACGGCAGCAGGAGCAATGAGGTCCAGAGAGAGAGAGGAGGGGCACAAGGGATGAAGTTTGCCTAGGGCACTTCTTCTCCTTACACCAGCCCTGTTTGTATTATTGCTATTTGCTTATCATAATAAATCATAATATATACAGAGCTCATGTTGCTGCTAATCTGTTGTCAACAAGTGATAATAATCAAAAGGGTATTGTGCAAACACTCCTAGGCATAACAAGTAATCTATATAAATACATATCTGTTTGCACTACATATAGGGGCTCGTTTACAAAGCCGCGGTAGCGGTTTCTGCTCGTTATCGGAGCCGCGGCCCCATTGAAATCAATGGGGCTGTGGCTCCGATAACGATCGGAAACCGCTACCGCGGCTTTGTAAACAAGCCCCATAGACTACTGACCCCTACAAGACTGGCCTTGCAGTGCTTTTAGTGCAATGTGTATGAAGGCAGGCCCCACACTTTTTTCAGTTTCATTGGGACTGCAGGCAGGTTTGGATCCGGGTTTCTGCAGCCAGTGGGCAGAAGGGGAAGATGGGGGGAGGGGGGCAGTTGCAGCAGAGAGGTGCCCTTAAGTTCAACTGCAGTTGGCTATTAGAAAATTGGCACTTACATTGCCCAGTTTCTCTGTCCTGCTGAATGCTGGAAAATCCAGCCAGGCTGGCCCAATACTGGCTGGTTGGCAACCCTATGAGGCATACACAACCAAATTTTGCTGTTTAAAAACAAATAAAGACTACCACAATCTATAACTTAATTTGATTTAAAAAGGAGAAAAAGACCTCAGGTGGTTAGCCAAAATTGTTACATTTAGAATTGTAGCATGATACATTATAGGTCTTAAAAACAGTCCTTTGTTTTTAATGTGAACATTTTTTTTGCATACTTATACTAAGTATTAAATAAATCCACAATATTAAATAGCAAAACACCATATCACTCCACTGGCTTCCACTTTCCTCTTAGAGATGCTTGTTATACTGAATATGGTTTTTATGTTATGATCTGCCCATGTGATCAAATTTGTGGGTCAAACCACAGCACAGTTAAGTACAAGAATATCTGATCATCAGCACAGTATCTCTAAGAGGAAAATGGAAACTCCCATGGTCTCTCATTGTTTGACATGGAATCACAATTTTGATTCCTTATGATGCTGTTTTTTAGAAGTTGTTCCTCAAAGCGGTCATAATGGCAACAGAACTAAACATTTACTTCAATCAGAACAGAGATGGATTTATAAATTACATTCTATGGAGCTGTGATGGGGGTCTATAGAATGTTACCCGTCCCTCTCCAAAGGAAGTGTCAACAGTCCCCTTTAAGAGAGTTTGCAGCCCAGAGTTCAGAGCTGGGAACCCAACAGGCTGCAGGTGGGAGAGAGGCCCATGGAGCCAGAAGTCCTTCCAAGACAAGCCGTGCAAAGAAGTTCTGAGGTAGGAACTTTAACTGGGGCTGGAGAAAAGGTTTGGAGAACCAACTTGTGGAGGTTTAACAAGCTGGGAGAGAAGTACAGCTGATTTTTTTTTTTGCCTGAACTGCTGTGTATTCTGGATTTTGCTTCGTGGATGTTTAACAAGCTGGGACAGAATAAAAAACTGCTTTTGTTTTCCCTGAACTGCTGTCTGGCCCATGTTGTACAGAAAACCCCTTCCCACTGCACACCAAACTATCATAGGAGCCTACAAGTCTAAATTCGCATATTGAATGTATTGCATCTCTTTGATGTTTAGAGCAACATTTTGCCTAAGCAATTGTTGGAATAAGTTTAATACATTACATAACGAGTTTTTAAGGTGATATCAATTGATTTTTAATTGGGAATGTGACTTTTTACAGGTTAAATAAATTTAATGTAAAGTTTTAATGAAGTTTAGCATTGCACAGAGTGTAAGTACGGCTTTTGTCAGATTAATTGATTCGCGTTAGATTAACTGCCAGCTATGTAAAAATAAATGGAGTCTACAAACAGAATGCTCCTGTCCTGTTTTGTTTAATTTAACTCTCTTGTTACTGGCTAGTACAACTAGGCAATGCAAAGGAGTTAATTAATTGAATTTCATCAGTTCAATAATCAGTGTCAAGCAAATCAAAGGAATCAATTGATTAAATTGTAGTACTTTAAAGTTAGTAATGACAGGTTTATCGGATTAAAATCAGGTGCAGTTAATGCATTCTAATAAAGTCTAATCAAGTTGGCAAATGACATAATTAATTAGCAGCTTTTACGACGCTCTTCTGCCATGTTGGTTTAGTATAACAACTCCAGTTCCTGAGCAAAGATTTTGGCCGTAGTAAGTATATGTTTTATAGAGAAGCCTTTCTGTAGGATTAAAACAAAAATGTATTCTGTTTCCATGTCTTGTAACAGCAATCCCTGTTAATCAGAAGTCATTAGTAAGATAAATATCATTTAACAAACACTACATGGTCTTCATATAAACGTCTTGGGCAAGAATTGTATATCTTAAGCCATTAGGACAGAAACAATATATCTTCAGTGGAGTGAAATTGCGGGCTTTTTCACATTAAAAAGGAAGGAGTTTTATTAACCGGCTCTAAATGAAACAATTTTGACTAAGCACCTGAGGTCTTTTTCTTCTTAAACTATTAAGTAACAGATTGGAGCAGTTTTATTTCATTTTAAACAACAGTATTTGGCTGTGTGCATTTGATCTGCTGTTTTCCCGGGTTTTTGTGATATAACCCTATCAGGCAGCTAGGCTAATCATCACAGCAGTGGCATAAGTTCTAATGAGGGCCCCCCAAGAAAAATGTAGCTGAGGGTCCCCAATTGTCAGGAAGGCAGGAGTGGTGATGGCCAGCCCCTCCCCTGGCAATGTTACTTTCAATGGCTGCAATACTGCATCCTGCTCCTTTTCTCCCTCAACTGAAGTTTTTAGGCCTTGCAGCTGTCATCTCCCACTGACCTGTCAAAGACTCAGGATAAAGCATAGTTGCTTACCTGTAATGGAAGTTTTCCGTAGACAGCAGGGGATGAAGTCACACTCAATGGTGAAGTCCCTGGACTGAGCCTTGAGCAGGTCTCCCACAGCTCAGAGAAGCTTCACTGAGCACGCATGCCTGCTTCCTGCCTGCCTGTGCCAAAAGAACCCCCGTTACAGGTAAGCCACTACACTTTCTCCAGAGACATGTAGGGGGATGCAGTCACACTCAATTGTGAGTCCAGACTTAGGGGCCACCTACTCAGGTAAGTTTGGTTGTCTGAAACATCTGTGCAATTGGGTGGCCCCGAAGATAGCTCAAGTGGAGGAGAAGAATCAGGTAACAAACAAATTTTGGAAGACAACCTGGCCAAAGACAAAGTGCACCGTGGATGAACGATCCCCACTGTAGTGCTTAGTGAAGGTGTGGATGGATGACCAAGTAGCTGCCCTGCAGATATCCTGGGTGGAGACAGAAGCCAGATTGGCTATGGAGGCCCTGAGCTTGCAAGGAACAACATATCTTGGAGAATGGAGAGCTGCATGCTCATAACAAAAAGCAGTGCAGTCCACAATCCACGAGGAAATGGTCAGCTTCACTGTCAGTTGCCAGGGTTATTGGGATTGAAGGTCAGGAACAATTGAGACAACTTGTGGAGAGGCTCAATACGATGCAGATAGTAGAGAAAAGCCCTTCTGCAGTCCAAGGTATGCAATTTCTTCTCCAGAGAGCCCACAGAAGCATTTGGAAAGAAGACAGGGAGCAGTATAGGTTGGTTGATGTGAAAGTCAGAGACCACCTTCGGAAGAAACTTAGGATATGTCTGAATTATGACCTTGTCATGGAAAAATTGAGTGTAGGGGGGATAATGCACCTGTGCTTGAATTTCCCCCAGACGTCTGACCAAAGTAATGGCGATGGGGAAAACTGTTTTCCAGGTGAGATGTTTGAAAGATGAAGACAGGAGAGGCTCAAATGGTGGTTGCATCAGCTGAGACAAAACAACATTGAGGTCCCAGGTCAGCATAAGAACATAAGAACATAAGATATGCCATACTGGGTCAGACCAAGGTCCATCAAGCCCAGTATCCTGTTTCCAACAGTGGCCAATCTAGGTCATACATACCTAGCAGTTTCCCCAAAAGACAATGCTTGTACTCAGTCAAGCATTGATATCCTGGGTCCCTTCTTAATAATGGTTTATGGACCTTTCCTCCAGGAACTTGTCCAAATCTTTTTTAAACCCAGCTACACTAACATCCTTTACTACATCCTCCGGTAACAAATTTCAGAGTTTGATTACACGTTGAGTGAAAAAATATTTTCTTTTATTAGTCTTAAATAGTTTACCCTGTAGCTTCATTGCATGTCCCCTAGTCTTTCTATATTCTGATAACGTAAACAATCGATCTACGTTTACCCGTTCCACTCTGTTCATTAATTTATAGACTTCTATCATATCTCCCCTCAGCCATCTCTTTTCCAGGTTAAAGAGCCCTAACCTTTTTAGCCTTTCTTCATAGGAGTATCCTTCCATCCCCTTTACCATTTTGGTGGCTCTTATCTGAACCTTTTCTAATAAATCTATATCCCCCTTAAGATACGGCGACCAGAATTGCACACAATACTTAAGGTGTGGTCTCACCACGGAATGATATAGAGGCATTACAATATCTATTGTTTTATTTTCCATTCCTTTCCTTATGATACCTAGCATTCTATTTGCTCTCTTGGCCGCCGCTGCACACTGGGCCGAGGGTTTTAACATGTTATCCACAATGACGCCTAAATCTTTTTCCTGGGTGGTGGTTCCTAATGTGGAACCTTGCATCGTGTAACCATAGTTTGGGTTGTTCTTCCCTAGGTGCATAACTTTGCACTTGTCCACATTCAATTTCATCTGCCATTTTGATGCCCAGTCTTCCAATTTATCAAGATCCTCTTGCAATTTTCCACAATCCTCTTGGGTTTTAACAACTTTAAATAGTTTTGTGTCATCTGCAAATTTGATAACCTCACTCGTTATTCCACTTTCCAGGTCATTTATGAATATGTCAAAAAGCAGCGGACCCAGCACAGATCCCTGGGGTACACCACTATTCACCTTTCTCCATTGGGAAAATTGGCCATTTAGCCCAATCCTCTGCTTTCTATCTTTTAACCAGTTCCTGATCCACAGTAGTACACTGCCTCCTATCCCATGACTCTTTAGTTTTGCCAAATGTCTCTGATGAGGAACCTTGTCAAAGGCTTTCTGAAAGTCCAGATACACTATATCAACCGACTCACCTTTGTCCACCTGTTTATTCACACCTTCAAAAAAACATAACAGATTTGTAAGACAAGATCTTCCTTGTCTAAAGCCATGTTGGCTGTCTCCCATTAGGCCATGACTATCTACATGCTGAGTAATTTTATTCTTTATGATGGTTTCTACCATTTTTCCCGGTACTGAGGTGAGGCTCACCAGTCTGTAGTTTCCCGGATCACCCCTGGAACCCTTTTTAAAAATTGGTGTTACACTGGCGATCCTCCAATCTTCAGGTATTAGAGATGATTTTAATGATAGTTCACAGATTACTAATAGCAGGTTTGCAATCTCATATTTCAGTTCTTTCAACACCCTTGGATGTATACCATCCAGTCCATGTGATTTGCTACTCTTTAGTTTATCTAATAGTTGTAATACATCTTCCCGATGTATCGATATTTCCGTCAATTCTTCCGCACCTTTAAATACCACTTCAGTCATGGATAACATCCCTACATCTTCCTCAGTAAAGACCGAAGCAAAGAATTCATTCAGTCTCTCCGCTATCGCCTTGTCGCCTCTTAGTGCCCCTTTAACTCCTAATGGACCAACTGACTCTCTCACAGGTTTTTTGCTACGAATGTACTTGAAAAAATATTTATTTCGCATTTTTGCTTCCGCAGCAAGCTTCTTCTCAAATTCGCCCTTTGCCTGCTTTATCAATGCCTTGCATTTGACTTGCCAGTGCTTGTGCTGTTTCCAGGTTTCGTCGTTTGGCTCTTTTTTCCATTTCCTGAAAGTTGCTTTTTTGGCTACAACAGCCTCTCTGACCTCACCTTTAAACCATGCTGACAGTTTTTTGGGACTTCCTTCCACTTTTCTTAAAGTCTGGAATAAAGCTGGTTTGGGCTTCTAAGATAGTATTTTTCAACAACACCCAAGCGTGATGTAAGTCTTTATCCTTTGCAACTGCTCCTTTTAGTTTTTTCTTAACTATGTTCCTCATTTTATCATAGTCTCCCTTTTAAAAGTTAAAAGCTAGTACTGTGGATTTCCTTACTGTCCCTCCTCCACTAATTAAATCAAAGGTGATCATGCTATGATCACTATTGCCAAATGGCCCCAACATCCTTATCTCTTGCACTAGATCTGGTGTTCCACTAAGGACTAGGTCTAATATTGCTTCCCCTCTGGTCAGTTCATGAACTAGCTTATTTCATCTAAGAACTTTATCTCCCTAGCATGTCCTGCCGTGACACTGACCCAGTCGATACTGGGTTAATTGAAATCACCCATTATTATTACTGTGCTGTAACGTTTGTTAGCTTCCTTGGTTTCTTTGAGCAAATTGTAAAAAAAAAAAATGTCATCATCCATTTGTTCATTCTGGCCAGGTAGTCGAGAGTACACCCCACTACCATCGCCTTCCCCTTTTTCCATGGAATTTCAATCCATAGAGATTCTACTGCAAATTTTGTTTCCTGCAAAACTTTAATCCTTTCTGACTCAATGCCCTCTCTAACAGAGTGCAACCCCTCCACCAATTTGATCAGCTCTATCATTAAGATATAGTTTGTACCCAGGTATCACAGTGTTCCACTGGTTGTCCTTCCACCATGTCTCTGATATTCCAATTATATCTAACCTCTCATTTAGTGCTATATATTCTAACTCTTCCTTCTTATTTTTTAGACTTCTAGCATTTGCATACAAGCATTTTAGAGACTGTATTTTATTCATATTAATTTGGCTATTGGTAGACATGAGTAATTTGGGATCTTTAAGCTCTGTCTGCTCCATACTCGAGGGCATTTGGGCTACTTTACTCTTGTTTGGAACCTCTCTGCTTTTGGTAGTATCCTTCGAGGATACATTCTTCTGAACCATCCGCTCTTGGGCGACTGTCGGCTTTCCCCTATTATCTAGTTTAAAAGCTGCTCTATCTCCTTTTTAAAGGTTAATGCCAGCAACCTGGTACCATCACGGTTAAGGTGAAGCCCATCCCTTCGGAAGAGCCCCTCCTTTCCCCAGAATGTTCCCCAGTTCTTAACAAATCCAAAACCCTCATCTCTGCACCATTGTCTCATCCACGCATTGAGACTCCGGAGCTCTGCCTGCCTTTTGGGTCCTGCGCGTGGAACGGGAAGCATTTCGGAGAACGCTACCCTCGAAGTTCTGGATTTCAACTTCCTACCTAAAAGCCTAAATTTAGCCTCCAGAACCTCCCTACCACATTTTCCTATGTCATTGGTGCCAATATGTACCAAGACAGCAGACTCCTCCCAGCACTATCTAAGACCTTATCTAGGTGGCGCGTGAGGTCCGCTACCTTCGCACCAGGCAGGCATGTTACCAGGCGATCCTCACGTCCTCCAGCCACCCAGCTATCTACATGCCTAATGATCGAATCACCAACTATAACGGCTGTCCTAACCCTTCCCTCATGGGCACATGGCCCTGGAGAAACTTCCTCGGTGCAAGAGGGTTTTACATCACCTGGAGGACAGGTCCTAGTTACAGGATCACTTCCTGCCACACCAGAGTGATGCTCTCCTGTCACGTGACCTCTCTCCTCCATTGCAACAGGGATGCTGCCAGACTGGAGGTGGGACTTCAGGACTATATCCCTGTAAGTCTCGTCTATGTACCTCTCTGTCTTTCTTATGTTTTCCAAGTATGCTACTCTAGCCTCTAGAGAACGGACTCGTTCCCTGAGAGCAAAGAGCTCCTTGCACCTAGTTCACATGTAAGACCTCTCATCAACTGGGAAAAAATCATACATGTGACACTCAATTCAAAAGACTGGAAAGCCCCCATCTCGCTGCTGGACTGCTGTCTGCATCTTAGTTTTAAGTTTGTGTTTAGATCTTTTTTTTTTAAAACTTTATTTAAGTCCACCATAAAATCCAAACAACACATCAACAGACGGCACCACGGGGAGGGTTTGTTCTTCTCCCCCCCAGGAGCCAACAGAAAGATAATACAATAGGTGGTCATTTGACATTATATCCCAACCCCCCTTCTCCCACCCCTCTCCCCTCACCCACCAACCCACCCTCACTCCATTACCAGCTTCTTACATCAAATATCACCTAGAACTGTAAGGCAGCTACCTCCTACCCACTCCTCAAGCCCACATTTAGTCAACTCCCCCCTTGGAAGGTTGCATTACGGCTGTGGGGCCCCAACTGCTGAATATATGGCTCCCAGATCGACAGAAAGACTGTCCAACGCTTGGCACTGCCCCGCGCCATCCAACGCTCCGTGAGCATTAATTGATGAAAATTATTCCGCCATTCACTAAAAGTGGGCAGTTGGCGTTCCCTCCATAATCGAAGAATCGGCCCTTTACCCACCAGACAGGCCTTCCGCACAAGCAAACTCTCACCAGCTTTTACAGGGCGAGGGGTCGGCAACTGGTCAAGTGTTACAAATAGGCCCGTCCAACGGAGCCTTCGCTGAAGCAGTGTGCAGAGGAAGCTGCATATCCATGCCCAATATGCCCGTATTCCCCGACAACCCCACCACATATGTAGGAGAGTAGCCAAGGGCTCCGAACAGCGTGGGCAGGAGCCATCAGTGTCCAGACGACTGCGCAGTGCTCGCCTCGGCGAGAAATGAGCCCTAGTCACGCATTTAAATTGGATCTCACGCCAGCGCATTCCTTGTACCAGTCGTCCGATCCGTTTCAATGCCGTCAGTACTAATCCCGGCTGTACGTCGTCTCCCAATTCGGTCGCCCAAGCTCTTTCGACCCCACTGTAATCAGGGAGGGGGCGGTAGCGCTCCAAACTACGTTTCAAACTGGAAATTGACGGCGTGTGCTCCTCTCCCAGCTGAAAAAATTCCAAAATACGGGCTGAGCGCTCAGCCTGCAGCGCTTCGTGCGGCAGTGCGGCCACATAGTGGGAGACTTGTATATAGGCAAAACAATGCGTGTCGGGGAGATCATATTCCTGACTGAGCGTTCGGAATGATTTACAGCTTCCCGCTTGGTCTACTAAGTGCCCTACCATCCGGATGCCACATATCCCCCAGTCCCGAAACACCGCAGTCTCGGACCCTGGAGTAAATTGGGCATTGCCCTGAGGTGGTAACCAACAAGACACCTTCCACGTTTCCTGCCAATATTTGTTGAGTTGTTGCCATGTGCGTCGGGCCGAGTCCACTAACGGACTCCGCCGACTAGAATCTATGAAGACCTTATGTGTGCCGTGCAAAGTCCCCAGGAGAGTCGCAGGAGCCACCAAACACTCCTCTAAAGACCTAGGCGTATATACTTCCGTCCCCCCTAGCCAATCTCCCAGGTGTCTGGCCTGACAGGCCAATGCGTAGGTCTTCAAGTCTGGTAGGCCCATACCTCCCTCTCGCCATTTTCCAAGCAGTCAATCCCACGGGACCCGCGCCCGCTGCCCCCGCCAAAGAAAGCGCTTAAGCAAAGCCTCCATTCTGCTCAGGTCACGTCGAAGCAACCAGACTGGTAGGGTCTGCAGCCAATACAAGATTCTAGGTAAAACTATCATCTGTACTGCCGCTATCCTCCCTGCCAGAGACAGCGGGAGAGGCCCCCATGCACTTAACTGCACCTCCAAATGCCGCAGTATCCGGTCTAGGTTACGCCGGTATAAATCCTGGGGATTTCCGGTCAATGTTATGCCCAGATAGAGGAATTCTTTATCTGCCCACCATAAAGGGAAGGGTCCCCTCCAAGAACTGCGGAAGTGCCCTAAAACATCCACCACTTCAGACTTATCTTTATTAATTCGCAAGCCGGCAATTGCTCCGAACCGCTGGAACTCGTCTAATAGCGGTTGTAAAGAGGTGACCGGAGTCGTCAGATGGACTAACAAGTCGTCAGCAAAGGCCGAGATAAGGAAAGTTTGCGACCGTAGCCGCACTCCCTGTATCCTCCCCGAGTTTACGATGGTGCGAATCAGCGGGTCCAAAGAGAGAACAAAGAGCGATAAAGGACAGCCCTGCCTCGTACCTCTTCCCAACGTGAAGTCGTCTGAGATGAGGCCATTGCACAATATGCCTGCTGTCGGTGAAATGTACAAACTTTGCACCATTTTACAAAAATCCTCCCCTATGCCGTAGCGCGGTAGCAGCCTCCAAAGATAGTACCAGTCCACCCTATCAAAGGCCTTCTCCGCATCGAAGCTAATCAATAACGACAGAATATTGTGAGCATGCACCCACTCCAAGGAGGCCAGAATCTTCCTAAGGTTTCGTACGGCGTGGCGGCCTTTCACAAAGCCCACTTGTGCATCATGGATTAAGTAGTCTAATACCCCTGCCAGACGGTCAGCTAGAACTTTCGCCAAAAGTTTAAGATCGAAGTTTAGTAGGGAGATAGGTCGATATGAAGCTGCCTGCAGCGGGTCTTTACCCGGCTTTGGGATCAGGGTGATATACGCGTGATTACGCCCCCAGCGGAACGCCCCTTGCTCTGTTCTAGTGACAAAGACCTCTCGTAGTAGAGGACTCACCCCGTCCCCTAAGATCTTGTAAACTTCGGCCCCGAATCCATCTGGCCCTGGCGTTTTATAACACTGGGCCGCAGATATTGCGGATTGTATTTCCTGTATAGTAATGGGTAAATCCAGAACCTCCCGCTGGGCTGAAGTGAGTTGAGGCAACTCCAAGTCCTCAAGGTAGTCCTGCAGCCCCTCAGGGGAACCAGCTGTGGTTTTGTATAAGTTTTGAAAGAAGGTACGAAAAATCTCTGCGATTTCCTTGTTTTCCTTATGCACACGTCCCTGGCCCACTTTTAATGCCGCTACGTGAGCAGGACTCCGTCGGGCCCGCAGACATCGCGCCAGCAACTTGCCAGGTTTGTCACCATAGCAGTGCAAGCGAAACCCATAAAACAGAACCGATTTCTTTGCTCGCTGATGTAATAGCTCGTTAAGCTCAGTCTGGGTTTCCCATAGCAACTTCTTATTGGGCAGCGTTGACGTGTGGGCATATCTCCGCCGTAGAGTAGTGACTCGACGCTCAAGTAGTACAATACGTTCTGCCATCAGCCGGCGTCTTCTCACGGCGTATCCTATGATGTCCCCTCGAAGAACCACCTTTGCCGTTTCCCAGACTAATTCGGGGTCGTCTGTATGGACCCGGTGATTGCCAAGAAATTCCGCCCATCTCTGGCGTATAAACTGGCGAAATTGTCCATCCGAGTAAAGCTCTAGGGGAAATCTCCACAGGCGTGTCTGATTTGTGTCTCGCCCCCAATGTAAGTCAAGCCACACCATCGCGTGGTCGGAAATTTCGGAGGGACCAATCTGTGCATCCTCGGTGTGCATAAACAACGTCCCCGAGATCATTACGTAATCAATACGGGCACTAGTACCGTGTACTCGAGATTGATGGGTATAGTCCCTTTCGGAGGGGTGTAGTACCCGCCAAGGATCAATTATACCTAGTCTCCGGCAGAACCGCAACAGTATCTGGGAGGGCACTACCCTCTCCCGTCCACCTCCTCTCCTAGAGGTATCCAGATCCACATCCAGGACTCCATTAAAGTCCCCGCCCAAAATCACCGGGCACTCCGGAAGCTGTTCCACCCTTGATGCCAGACCATTGTAAAAACCCGGGTCAGCCACGTTGGGGCCATAGAGATTTCCCAGAATCACCGGTTTTCCATCTAAGTGACCATATAACAACAGGGATCTACCAATATTATCAGTAAGGACCATCTCCTCCACGAATCGTATGCGTTTATGAATTAGAATCGCTACACCTCCCTTATGCCCCTGGGCGGGGGATCCCCACACTTGGCCCACCCAGTTCCGACAGAGTTTGCTATGTTCAATGGCCGTCTGGTGGGTTTCTTGGAGAAGAGCAATGTCACACTTATGTCGAGCCAATGCTTGCAATACCTTATGCCGCTTAATAGGGTTTCCCAGCCCACAGACATTCCAAGTGATTATTTTCAAAGCGCCAGGGCAGTGCCAAGATGCCACCACAGGATCACTACTAAGTACTTCAGAGGGACACCCCCAGCCTGGCACCCCCCCCCCCCCCCGTCTAAAGGTAGGCAATTATCCCATCCACTAACATTCAATGGAGTATACCCCCTCCCCTCCCCCTGCCCCACCCTCCTCCTCCCCCCTCCTATCCCTCCCCTCCCCTCCCCCCCTCCCCTCTTCTCCAAGCTCTCCCGTCCAGCCATAGCCGGGACTACTTCCTACGGCAGACGGGCTCACCCCTCCAATATTCCCCCTCCCTAGCAATTAAATTAAAGAAAGGAAAAGAAAACACAAAGTCTCTGTTACGAACCGCTGCGGTGTGTCCCCCACAGTCGGCGCTATCGCCCTCCACTCGTCTTTTCTTATGTTGTCTCTACCCACAACCACCCAGATTACCTCCCATCTCCTCTGCCCTCCTCCCTCGTCAAATACATGCACATCTGTCTTATCGGGGCCAGCCCTCTCTCCCCCCTGCATCAATCTCGGGTCACTTCTATACCCCAGCCACTCCCAGGGGAGTTTGGCCCAAGATCTGTTCTTGACGCGGTCAACCAGCTACACGCGCTATTGAGCTCACCAGCCATTATCGTGGTCAACCCTCAGTCTTACCCCCGTCTAGGCCTCAGAGATAAAAGGAGGGGAGACAAGGCACTAAACCTGAGATATAAATTGTTAATGTTGTTTTAACAAGGCTAGCCATGTATCCCTAGCCTCTATAACCCCAGCGTTCCCCCAAATTAATCACCGCCTACCCCCTATGCATCACGTCGAAGCCCCACCTGTAATGGGATAAAGAGAGGGAGGAAAGGGAGAGGATCAAGCAGGAATACAGGGGCAGAAACAAGGCAGGGAGGAAGATAATCAGGGAACCAGCAGAGCAGCAGCAATTATAACAAAATAGCAATTGTAACAAAATAACAAGGATACAATGTCTCCCTTGGCATAATAAATGTTACCAATTCAATGAAACGTTGTATCTCAGCCTAGCACACCACATGAAAGGCAAAACCAAGAGTTCTCCTATGACAGTGGAAACTGCTGGGAGTCTGTCAGGAACTGCTCGGCCCCTGGGGGCTCCAGGTCCCCGTACTACACATGGGGAGGTGTACCCCACTCCCAGTCAGTTATTTAGCAATTAGGAGGCCGATTGAGCAGGCAGGGAGTCCAGAAAGGTAGCCGCCTCTTCCAGGGTCGCTAGTATGCGAGTGTGGCCTTGATGATCGATCTGCAGCCGGGCCGGGTAAAGGAGTGAGAAACGAATGCCGCGGTTAAACAGCTGGGTACAAATCCCCGAAAAAGCCCTGCGCTGTTGGCTGACGATCACCAAGTAGTCCTGGAATACTAAGATCGGCTCGGTGTCCTGTTGATGTCGCCGTCGGCCCCTTGCCGCTTTCAGCACCTCCTCTTTCTGTCTGTAATCGAGAAAGCGGGCAATTACTGCACGTGGTTTCCTGGCCTGTTCTCTTCTTTGGCCCAGCCGATGTACCCGCTCTATTTTGAGAGATCCTTCTCTCAGGTTTGGCAGGAGGTTCCCAATCCAAGATTGTAAATATTCAAGTAGGGCACTATCAGCGACACTTTCAGGAATGCCGATGAATCGCAGGTTTTTTCGCTGACCTCGGTTCTCTAGTTCATCTAGTTTATCCCCTTGTTGTTTCACCAAAGTCTCTAGGGCGGCCACTTTGGCCACTACTGATTGTTGCGTGTCTTCCACATCGGACACCCTTGTCTCAACTTGCTCCAGGCGCTCCTCCACCGCCGTGAAACGTTGTCCAAGCGATTGAATCTGCTCCACCAGGTCCTGGAAACGTGTGCTGAGCGCCTGCACCACTGCGGCACTGACCTCGGCCACTAAATCTGGCGGGCCGCCCGGTTTCGGGCTAGATGGTGAGCCTTCCGCCGCTTTTCCCTCCGTAGTTCGGGGTTGCTCTTTTCGCGGAGCTTTAGATGCCATCAGGTTATCAGTGTTATATACACCACGTCCCACTCAAGGCACTATTCTCGTGGGATAGCAGAAGTAGAAATGTGCAGTTGAAAACCCCAGCTGCAGGGGGTTTTAAGCCGCTGTATAGGGGTTTATCTACACAGACCAGGCAGGGACAACCGCGGAGCTATAGCCTCAATACCCCAGGAGGAAACTGATAGATGGGGCAATAGAAGGAATATCCAACCACAGCGTGGCGCGCTTTCTTTTGTACACCGGTGCCCGCTGTTATCAGGCAGGAAAGGGCGCAGATCCCCACATCTCTTAAGGCACCTCAACAATTGTGGAAAGCGCTGTTGCCTCGATGGAAGAGGTGCCCGATCTCTCCTACTTCCATCAGCAGCTGCTCTCCCCCAAACGGGCAGGGAGAATCGCAGGCCCCCGCTCCGCTGGGGAAGCAGTACCCCTCGAAGGAACCAGCCGCGGCAGCGGGGGAAAGGGTGGAGGTGCACGAACGCGTCTCGATGCTCTTCCTCCCTAGTCCTAGCCGGACAAAACAGTCACCGGCCTCTCTGCTCCTGAGGGTTCAGCCCTCCGTGAGTGCAACGCTGCTATTAATGGCAGGGGAATGTCTGGGCGCGCTGCGTCCCGCTTCTTGTTAACAGAAGTTGCCTGCCGAGATCATGTGAGAGGGCCGCAAGCCTTTTCCCGCCGGGGCTATACCACCACGTGCAGATAGAACGGAGGCTGACAGTGGCAGAAACGCCCGATCGTGCCCCCGACTTACTTGAGTGATAGCCAACGATCTTCTCCGTTCGGGTAGGAGCGGCCGCAGGTCCCTTTGTGGCTTCCAGCACCGTGTCCCGCAAAAGGAAAGCTGATAATGGCGGTGGGGGAAGTGCCCGCTCGGCCTCTGCACTCTCTCTGTTTCGCTGAATAATCCGCCCCAATTATGCAAGGATGGCCGCGAATCGCTTCAGCGGCGGAGGATCAAGTCCCCGTCAGGGGAGAGTCAATGCAGGTGATATCGAGGAATTTTTAAGAAGTTTTGTAGCAGTATTGTGGGGGCGATTGCCCGGAGCTGATCGTGAGCCGTCCGATCAGCTCATTGCCCAAACCGGAAGTCTGTGTTTAGATCTTTAAGTTCTTTACTTACTAAGGGTTGCTATGGATATTTATACCAATAAAACTGTACCTAATACGTTTAATATACCTTGTTCGCCTGAAACTTAATTAATCTCAGATCCTTAGTGTATGACTGATTTGGGTAACGAGCTTCACCTGAGAGCACCTCCTGTCTTTTAAGATGTGTAAGTACCTTTAAAGCTACGATTATCCCAGGGGTGGGTGGGTGTAGGGAGGGAAATAACACTTATTAAAAGAGGGCCGCTACACAGTACCCTGTCCTGTGCTGCTGAGGTAAGCTATATTCTGATTTGATTTAAATTACAGCTCTTTGCTGCTGCTAGGCTCTAAATTATTATGAAATTTAAACTACAAGCTCTCTGCTGGGTTCTAAATTTAACCAGAAAGCTCTCTTCTGTGTTTTAAATTTAAACTAAAAGTACTTTGCTGATGCTAGGCCCTGAGTGACTATTAAATTTAAACTACAAGCTCTCTGCTGGGTATGAAATGTAACCAGAAAGTTCTCTTCTGTGTTTTAAATTTAAATTTAAACTGCTGCTACTAGGCCCTGACTGATTTAACAAAAAATAGTGGGTTCACAGATTAATTAGCTTTAATAGAAAGAATTCCTTTCAGAAAATTCCCAGAAGTATATACTCACAATTGCAGATCTCTCTCCAGAAGTAAAAGTCCTCTTTTCTAGTCTTTCATAGGTGGTCAGAAGGGAAGTTTGGCATTCATGAGGCCTCTCATGAATTGGGAAACCACCAGATGGACTAAAATGAGCTTGCCATGGATGGGATCATAAGAAGTGGCAATAGTCGATAGATGAAAATGTATTAAATTAATCTGTAGACCTGAGTGGGACAAGTGAAGGAGATAAGACAAAAGTTGGCTCACCCAGCAGTGAACTGAATCCTGTCCATTTGATACGGCCAAGTGGGCAAAATGGCCCCACTTGCACTGATACGAATGCTGCATAGAGGGATTTCAAGAAGCAGCAAGATCAGAGAGGACATCCTGTGGCAGCGAAGAAATCAGTGCTAGATGCCCTGAAGCTGCCATGCCATGAGAGATAACGACTGCAGGTTGGGATGCAGAAGGCAGCCCTGATGCTAAGTCAGGAGGCCTGGCTGAGTCCACATAAGTATAGGAGAATCCTGTAGCAGTGCTAGTAGATGGGGATACCAGATCTGGTGGGGCCATCAAGGTGCTATCAGAATGATTGATGCTATATCTTGCTTGATCTTGAGAAGGTTCCGCACGATGAGCAGGAATGGAGGAAACACACACAGAAAACTATATGACCAGTTGAATGCAAAGGCATCAGGCACTCATTTGTGGAGGCAAGGCCGAATTGAGCAGAAGATGGGTCACTTGGTGTTTTCCACGGAGATGAATAGGTCTACTTCCAGCTCGCCCCAAAGAGCAAAGATGTCCCAAATGACCATAGGATAGAGGGACCATTCATGCAGTCCAGCTGGTGACTCAACTTATTAGCAAGCTGGTATCCAAGGAAAGGGCAAAAGTCCATAGTCGCATGGCTTTGCGACAGAGACAAAGAGAACCTGTACCACCCTTCTTGTTGATGTAGAGATGCATGTTCAGTTAGACGGCATTTCATAGAACGGATAGTTCTACCAATATAGAGACTTACCCTATACTGTTCAGAGCCAGGAAGTGCTACGGATTTTGAAAACCCATTGGCCAATCCTTCAACTTCATGAATGCTTCAATGTTCCCCTACAGATTGCATTTTCCAGAGGTCGGAATATAGGTGATACTCTTGTGAAAACATCAGGAGCCTGTTTATGGCCATTTAGCATGTCAACATTGTAGATATTGTGATTCTACACTTACTGGCATTAAATGGGGTCATCCAACTACACATCAGGTTTATCGGCGTCGATGGGACACCACATGTGATACGACTTATGTGGTATATCTAATTCAATGTCCCTGTCCCCTTCTCTATATTGGTAGAACTATCCATTCTATGAAATGCCATCTAACTGAACATGCATCTCGACATCGATGTGCGGTATTGTCTGCACCCATGATATCTCATTGTATGGAGTGTTCCCATACATTTGAACAGCTTCATTGGTCCATAATAGACCATGTTCCAGTTAACCCTCGAGGGGGACAGAGAGAGGAGCGTCTTCAATATTTAGAGCAACGCTGGATATTCCGCCTTGGTACGATAGAGCCAGGGGGCTTGAATAGGGAAATTGACTGGCAAAGTCTCATTTGAATGAACTTTCGTCATAACTCTTTGTAAGCCAATCAGATCAGGGGTTCCCCGTCATGTGGGGGTTTTTCCCGATACTGATTGGTTGGTTCTCCTTTTAAAAAGTGGTTTTATCAGCCATTGTAAGTTTGACCTCAGCTGCATTGACAGCGTTTGGAATACGGCTGTTGAAGATTTTGAAATTCTGGCTATTGCACTTGACACGTGCACGTCGTGCGTTGGATTCATCATAACCGGCATTTCTGGACTGAGATAAGTTTTTTGAACATAATTCTATTGGTTATTTGAACTTTAACTTTAATTTTGGTGAAGAACCTCTATAAATAAAAAGTAGCTACCCGCCTGGTGTAGGTCGGTTTTCCTTCTGACCTTCCTACGGCTAGCTCCGACAAAAATATTTACTCTGGTGGTCATTGATTGAGGTTGGGTATTCCTATTTATATTATGCTCCTTCCCTAGAGGCATCTGGGAAGGCAGTTTAGAACTCTTGGATTTTTTAAGGACCGCCTTAGAGATGACAGATTGATGGGGGAGCAGAGTATGATGGAATCCCAGAGCTGGCAGGACCCTGTACCTGAGGTCTATGAGGTGGGATGCAGCACTGCCTGAAAATAGGGTCTTCCAGATGGAAGACTGTAAATTCTGAAGGACCTGAGGCACAGGAAGTGCACGGAGCTCCTTGGGAATACTGCAAGTAAAGCACAGTTACTTACCTGTAACAGGTGATCTCTGGGAACAGCAGGAATTAGTCCTCACATATGGGTACGTCGGAACCGACAGAGCCTGCACGGGAAAGCTCCCCAGCTTCCCAGAAAGGAAGCTTTTGGGGCCTCCCACAGCGCATGCGCGCTGCCTTCCCACCTTCCTGACCAACTCTCTTCAGTTCGAGTTTAAAGCTGAGACAATAGAGAGAGGAAAGGAAAGAGAAAGAGAGAGAGAGATACAACTCCTAGGGGAGGTGGGTGGGTTGTGAGGACTAATTCCTGCTGTTCCCAGAGATCACCTGTTACAGGTAAGTAACTGTGCTATCTCCAGGAACAAGCAGGAATGAGTCCTCACATATGGGGACTCCCTAGCTAAGATGCCGGGGAGATTCCCCCCCCCCCCCAAGGGTTTCTCATCTTCCTATGGATCTCAGGCATCCATTCAGGGAAGGTGGGCAGGAGTTGTTTAAGAATGGAACAGGTGTCTGAGGACAGCCTGACCAAACAAGGCATCCCGGCGGGAGTCCTTGTCAAAGCAGTAATGGGCTGTGAAGGTATGAAACGAGGCCCAGGTGGCTGCTCGACAGATCTGATCAATGGATACAGAATGAAGATGAGCCATAGATGTGGCCATGGCTCTCACATTGTGAGCTGTTACATGGCCTTCCAGAGAAAGGTTCTTACTCTGATAAGCAAAAGAAATACACTGAGCAATCCAATTGGACAGTGTTCTTTTTGAGACTGGAAGTCCTAAATGAGAAGGATCAAAAGCAACAAAAAGTTGAGAAGACTTTCGATGTTGCTGTGTCCTGTGGAGGTAAAAGGCAAGAGCTCTTTTACAGTCTAGAGTATGAAGGTTCCTCTCTGCATTTGATGCATGAGGAGCTGGAAAAAAGACAGGTAAATATACCTCTTGATTAAGATGAAAAGGTGAGACCACTTTAGGCATAAAGTGGGGATTTGTCCTAAGGACTACCTTATCATGATGGAACCTTGTATAAGGTGGATTAGCCACTAAAGCCTGCAGTTCACTGATGCGGCGAGCAGAAGTGATTGCAATAAGGAAAATGACTTTCCAGGAAAGGAATTTTAAGGAGGTAGTGGCTAAGGGTTCAAAGGGTGGCTTCATAAGCTGACCAAGAACTATGTTTAAGTCCCATGCCTCCGGAGGAGGCCAAATGGGAGGTTTAGTTAAAGTTAGACCTCTCATGAATCTTGCAATAAGAGGATGAGAGGAAACAGATTGTCCATTGATAGGCTGAAGAGATGCTGCAATAGCACTCAAATGGGCTCTTATAGAATTGGTTTTAAGTCCTGCATTGGAAAGATGCAGGAGATATTCGAGTAAAGAATTCAAAGGTAGTGCTAGAGGGTTAAGACCTTTGTCTGCACACCAAATTGAAAATCTTTTCCATTTAAAAGCATAAGCACGCCTGGTGGAAGGTTTCCTCGATGCATGGAGGACATTCTTCACCAGTTGAGAAAGATTCAAGTCTTGAAGGCCTTCAGTAACCAAGCTCTGAGGTGAAGGGACTTGGGGTTTGGGTGCCACAAAGTCCCCTCCTCTTGAGACAGAAGGTCTGGAGCAGCTCCCAGATCCAGGGAGGGTGTCTGGGAGAGATGCAGAAGTAGAGGGTACCACACTTGGCGTGGCCAGCGTGGAGCTATGAGGATCATGGATCCTTGATCCCTCTGAAGTTTGAATAGAGTCTTGGGAATCAAGGGAATGGGTGGAAAGGCATATAGGAAGGCCTGACCCCAATGAAGGAGGAAGGCATCCTTGGCCTGAGCTCCCTGACACGGAATCCTGGAACAGAACCGGGGAAGTTTGGCATTGTACGGACTTGCAAAGAGGTCTATGTCCGGGGTCCCCCATTCCTGAAAGATTCTGAGTACCTGATCCATGTGCAGGGACCATTCGTGTGGAAGCAGAACTCGACTGAGTCTGTCTGCCCAAGAGTTTTGGATTCCTGGGAGGTACACTGCCAGGAGATGGATCCGATGCTCTCTGGCGAAGGCCCACAGTTTTAGAGCTTCGTTGCAAAGCGACAGAGAGCCAGTCCCTCCTTGTTTGTTTATGTAGAACATGGCTACTTGATTGTCGGTATGAACAAGGACTGTCATGTTGATGAGGAGGGTATGAAAGACCTTGAGAGCAAGGAAAATTGCTCGCAGCTCCAAAAGGTTGATATGAAGGGTGGTCTCCTGTGGAGACCAAATGCCCTGAGTGGAGAGGTCTTGGAGATGAGCTCCTCAACCTGTTTGGGAGGCATCTGTAGTGAGAGTTTCTTGGGGTAACAAAGGTTGGAAGGGGGCCTCCAACAACAGATTTTGAGTGGATATCCACCATTGGAGAGACCAAAAAAGACGTTTTGAGGTTGCTATTTGGTCTGAGAGAGCTCCTGATGCTTGGGTCCACTGGGTGGACAAGGTCCATTGAGCTGCTCTCATATGTAGGCGAGCATAAGGCACCACATGAACTGTGGATGCCATGTGGCCTAGCAGTTGTAGCATCTCTCTGGCAGTCAAGTGGCTTCTGGACTGAATTTGAGAGGCCAAGTGCACTAGACGGTGGCAACGGGCCTGAGGAAGATAGGCCCTTGCAGTGGTAGTATCTAGCCAGGCCCCTATGAATTCTAGGGACTGAGTAGGGGTGAGTTGAGACTTTGGCAGATTGATGACAAGTCCCAGATACTGCAGTATGCGTCTGGTGTGGTCCAGGGAAGTCTGAGCCTCGGACTGAGATGGAGCTCGGATGAGCCAGTCGTCCAGGTATGGGAAGACAAAGATCCCCAGAGTGCGTAGAAATGCAGCTACTATTGCCATGCATTTGGTAAATACCCTTGGAGCAGAGGCTAGACCGAAGGGGAGTACTCTGTATTGGAAATGTTTTCCCTGGAACAGAAACCGTAGGAATTTTCTGTGGGATGGATGGATGAGTATATGTGTGTACGCATCCTTGAGATCTAGAGAACAAAGCCAGTCCTGACTCTGTAGGTATGGAAGGAGAGTACCTAGAGAAAGCATTTTGAATTTCTCTTTGTATAGGAATTTGTTCAATTCTCTGAGATCCAGAATGGGTCAGTACCCCCCTGTTTTCTTGGGAAAGAGAAAATAAGGGGAGTAGAAACCTGACCCTTGTTGAGGAAGAGGAACCTCTTCTATTGCCTTTTGGGCGAGAAGAGTGGTCACCTCCTGGCCCAACAGGTACAGGAGAGATGGGGGAGAATTGAATTGTCTCACCATGGTATGGGGAGGAAGGCTGGAGAAATGTAGTTTGTAGCCCTCTCTGATGATAGAGAGGGTCCACGGTTCTGATGTGATTTGTTCCCATCTGGGAGCAAAATGAGCTAACCTTCCTGGAATGGTGAGAGGTTCTGGCTGTTGCAGAGCCAGAAAGGTTAAGTTCTCTAGAATCAAGTCAAAAACCCTGAGGAGGTTGGGACTGCTGGATTGTAGCAGCCCCTGTAGACTTTGTTGTGGCCTGTTTAGTTTGCTGACGCTTAGGAGCAAAACGAACTTGGGAAGATTGCTGGCCAGTATTTGTGGAAAATCTGGTCTTTTTATAGAAAGTTTTCTTAAAAGGTTTTTTCTTGGCAGGGGTAGAGGTAGACTTAGAAAGTCTATCTAAAGCAGCATTCTCTGCATCCATTTGAGTGGCTTTGATTTGCCACTCTTTGCCAAACAGATTTTCACCTGTACAGGGCAGATTGCCCAAGCCTTCTTGTACCCAGGGTTCCAAATCAGAGGCCTGGAGCCAAGCCAGTCTGCGAGCAGCTATGGCAATGCCAGAGGCTCTGCTTGCCCCCTCAAAAGAGTCAAAGGCTGCTCTGTTGGAGAACTTTGAAACATCTTGAGTGTGCTTTAGCAAAAGAAGGAATTCCTCTTGTTTATCCTCTGGGATAAAGGGGAGAAATTGACGTATCTTTAATGCAATCTCTTTCAAAAACATGCCCATATAGAGGCTGTATGAATTGATTCTGGCAATAAGCATGCTAGCTTGGAAGATTTTTCTCCCAAAAGCATCCAGAGTCCTACATTCTCTTCCTGGAGGGGTAGAAGAGTGTCTTTTGGTACTCTTTATCTTTTTCATAGCAGACTTCACCACAATAGAGTGGTGAGGAAGCTGAGTTTTTTGAAAACCAGGAGAAGGAGGAACCCGAAACATGGTGTCCAAACGTCGAGAATGTGGAGATAGGTTGAGAGGAGCCTCCCACAAATCCATCATGTGTTCTTGAAGAATTTCATGTATGGGTAAGGTGGCTGCCTCTTTGGGAACCTTAGAGTATCCTAAAATATCTAATTTTTTGCTCTAGGTTCCTTTTCAGAGGATACAGATATGGAGAGTCCTTTAGCTACTTCAATAATGAAGTCTTGAAAGGACAAATCCTCTGGAGGAGACATTCTCCTTTTTGGAGAAGAGGGCTCCTCAGGAAGAGTAAAAGAGACGTCAGCAGAATCATCTGATGTATCAGAATCTTCAGAGGATTCAAAGTATCGTCTATTTGCTTCCAGAGATCGATACGTGTACCGATCGGTACCAACATCGGGCGTACCGGGAATCGGAGTGGTATGGAAGAAAGCTCCGGAACCGGAGACCGGAACCGGCATGCTACTGGAAGTAGATGCTCTGGGTACCGGTATCGGTTGCGGTACCGGAATCGGAGTCGGAACCGATTGTCGCGGTACCGATGGCGGTGCAGCATTAATGAAAGTCAGTACCGTAGTTCCCATAGCCGCCACAACTGCCTGGAAGTCGGTACCGGTGTTAGCCGGTACCCCAGAGCAGTCTAACAGGAGATCGGTCGAGGCCGTGCCATCGATGTCTACCTGTAACCCCATAGGAGGAGCTTTGGAAGAGGGAGCTTCCCGCCGGGGTTGTTTGGCTGGGGCAGGGTCCTCAGGGTCAATTGCAAGGGCCTCTCGCTGCTTAGAGGGAGATTTGCCTTTTGAGGACTTGCCTGAAGAATGTTTGGTTACCTGAGATCCATCAGGAGAAGAAGACCTGGAGGATGTTGATGCTGGAGTATCGGTAGAAAAGAGCATATGAAATTTAGCTGCTCTGTTTTGTAAGCCCCTTTTGGACATCAGAGAGCAGGATGGACAATACGGAATGGAATGGTCAGGCCCCAAACATTTAAGACACCACTCATGGGTGTCTGTAACTGAAATAGTACCGGTACACTTAGTGCATTTTTTTAAAACCAGAAGCTGGTTTTTCCATGAGGGAGACCTGAGAAGGCCTAGAGGCCTCACAGAAAAAATACACCAAGTGTAGAAAAAGTAATTATATATATATTTTTTTTTTAAATAAACGAAAAAAGGACCGGCGGTACCGGTCTGGAATCGGGGAAGGCAGACACGCGGTCAAAGAAACAAATTAAAATAACAATTTCTTCAGCGGTGACAGGAACACGACCTGCTGGCTCCGCGGAAAAAAGAAGAACTGAAGAGAGTTGGTCAGGAAGGCGGGAAGGCAGCGCGCATGCGCTGTGGGAGGCCCCAAAAGCTTCCTTTCTGGGAAGCTGGGGAGCTTTCCCGCGCAGGCTCCGTCGGTTCCGACGTACCCATATGTGAGGACTCATTCCTGCTTGTTCCTGGAGATCGCTGAGCAAAGCCTGGCTCTAGTAAAGTGAGAAAGCTGGCCCCACAGAGGTGGTAACACCAAGCAAGGCCTGGCTCAGGAAAGGTGACGGAAACAGCTCCTCAACGTTAAAAGATACAATATTTTGCCTTTTTCTTGTCAGCCAATGAAAACAGAGCGCAGCCCAAATTTAAAAAGCACTTTCTCATGGTCACGGTCTCATTTATCTTTTGTCAGCCATGGCGAGGAACAGGCAGAAATGTTTACCTTTTTAACTGCCCAATGGCTTGAAAATTGCGTGACTGATAAAAAAAAAAATCAATAGCGGAAGTAACCCCGTGTGAGAAGTGAGCAAGGGAACCATGAAAACACGCAAAACAAAAAGGCAAAAATGAAGAGGAAGGGAGACCCGTGCAGGATTCTGCACGGTAAAGAAAAAACGGATTCTCTCGGCACAGGCAGGCGGGAAACAGGCATGCATGCTCAGTGAAGCAACAAGGCTTCTCTGAGCTGTGGGAGATCCACTGAAGGCTCAGTCTGGGGACTTCAGAATTGAGTGTGACTGAATCCCCCTGCTTGTCTCCAGAGAACAGCCGTTATTGCACGACGTCAGCCTAGCAACAGGACATGATGGATGCCAGGCCTATAAACTTCAATTGAGGGAGGAGGGAAGCAGCAAGGTGAGCATTTGAAAGTAGGTTTGCCACTCTGCTTTCACTGCTGCTATTGATCCCCATTCCTGCCTGGACCCCCCCTCCCGCATTGTGGGAGCTGCTTGAGCGGAATTTACACCACTGGCTCACAGACAATTTAAGAGGATCCTGGCTGTTCTCTCTCCAACCCCACCCCTGGAACATCTCCTCTCAGTCCAGGTAAATATATGTGTAGACAGACTGCATGTGCTCAATTTACACGCATGTCAGATGCACAATTTTATACATACCTATTTCTGCAGGTAAAACACCACTTTATGTGCAGAAATGCCTTTTAAAACTACCTCCTTACTGGCCAGACCTATATGCCGAGAGACATGATCTGGTCATCGACCATCCCTACAATAGCTGGGAAAAATCCTGTGTACTTGGCTCATGATGCCATAACCTAAAAGAGGACAGTGCTGACTGAGCTAGAAACCCAAAGAAGCAAAGGGAAACTGCTGGGTCAGAAATATAATAAAGAAATTATTACCCACAAGCACTAGCTATTGGGGCCAATATCCAGTGGGCTGGTGTCCAGTTAAAGTTAACTAAATAAGTTAACCAGATGTTCAGTAGACATAACCAAGTAAGCCAAACATTTGCAGATAATCTTTTAAAGTTGTCCAGATAATTCTAGGACAGTTGTATCAGCAGCTCAACTTGACTACTTAAGTTTAGACAGATAGTATTGATGTGGTCTGGCTTCACTAAAGCCTTGCCCTGGGAATGCTCAACCAAATAAATGTCCAGTTGGCGAGAGTCTGGGGAATTTCTAAAGGACAAGATTTGTCTGAGTAATTTCTGAATTTACGCAGAAAAAAAAATGTTTTAAAAAGAGCTTAATTTCAGGGGAATGGTCTGGAATGTGGTTCCATCATTTCTTTTCAGACTCTAGAGCAACAGAGGTGTTCGTCATCCTCTTCCTTTCAGGTAGCTCGCAGGGAAAAAGGAGGGAAGACAGTGAGCCTGGAGTAGAGCAGAGAACAGTCACTGTACTCCCTAATGATTAATCCAGCCTTGTCTCCTGTTGCTTCTGCCTGGTGAACCTGGAGCAGAGAAGAGTCACTCTCTGCTCCCTAATGATTAATCCAGTGCTCGTCTCCTGACGTTCCTGCTCCTCGCCTGGTCACCCTCTCCACAGTTCCACTTTCTTTTTCTCCACAAATTAAACCCTGGTTTTGACAATTAGTCGGACATTGCTTCTATGAAAGCTCTAATAAAAGATGAACATTGTAAATGAATTGTTTACATTCAGCAGAAAATCCACCTTTTTATATAAAATTCAGTCAAGTAGTTCAGTCTATTCTCCATTCAGAACTCTTGGACTTATAAAAAATTATTTCTGTTTTTCTTTCACTAAAAAGAATTCTACATTCCCTCAGAGGCATCTTCATATAGCCCCCACAATCACAAAAAACTAATTATGTCAGTCATTTTATGAAAAGCGGCATGCTTCTCATCTGAATCTTTACAAAAGATATTTGCTACAAATATAAAGCCCCTTCCTCCCAAATAATAACCTTATTATGCATGGAATGCAGAATAGAAAAATCAGTCATCCTTTAAAAGCTGCCAGCAATTATACAAGTAGATTCTCACATTTGAATTGTTGCTAATTTTATAGGCTTTCCCTAAGGAACACGTAATGAGAAACAAGGGCTCACGGTACCTTGCTCTGCTCGGCGATGTCTCATTCATATGGGTTCTTCTGAGATATACATCTGGATAACTACGAAGGGCTGTGCTTTGTGACAAGGGCAATAACCTCTCTTTTATAAATTAGCTTGAAAGGCAAAGGTTAGGCTGAGTGTCTATGGGATGTTAAAGTGAAAATGCACAAAGAACAACAGAACATTTCCTGTTTCTTTAGCAAGATGCAGAATTTTCAACTGAATTTAAATAATTTGTGCTGGGAGTTAAAAAAAAAAAAAAAAGAAGGCTCCATGCCCATATTTATGATAAGACCTGTCGTGCCTAGAAGCACAAAAAATATTTTAAACTAATTAGCCCTACTGCTGGTACCATCTGATCTTAAAAAACATTCATGATTAAGAAGGCTTTAATGCTGTGGAGCCCGATTCTTCAAGCAGAACATCCGGGCCTTCCAGATGTCACCGCTGAAGATGGGGCCATTAGGACCCGATTCTGGTCCGCGGGAACAAAACATTTCTGCGGGAGCCAGAATCGGTCCCGAGGATGACCCAGAGTGCCCCCTCTTCCTGCGGGGATGTCCTCCCAACAGGTGCCCCAGACAACTGTGGCTCTGGCCCCCAATATCCCTGCTGCTTGACCCACAGCTGGCCTCCCATGGCCTGGATCGGGCGGCGGGGACCACCCTGCACCTGGCCCTGTAGGTGGCTGCTGTGCCATGATCCTGTGGAAAATACTGCTTATACCACCTCTGAGGTGGTATGAGCAATACGGTCCAGCAAGCCCGGCAGCATGTACAGAGCTATGACCTGAATCAGTCCTGCACGTGCTGCCAGGTGGCCCGCCCCTGCTGCCCCCCGCCGGCTCTCCCCGTCCTGAAACACAGGACGTATAGGGAGAGCCGGTATGGGAATAGGGTTTAGGCGGATTGCAGGGCTGCACGTCCCAGCGGGACATACAGCCCCACAACTTGCAATTGTGAATGAGGGCCTTCATATTTTAATTTTGCACCATCATATTCAGAATAGACATATCACGATGACTCACTTTATCAACAATTAGATTGACAACTAGACTGAACACAGTATAGGATAATTATCCACAGGGTCGCCATGAGTCAACATCAACTCAACGGCACTTAACATACATATGTACAACCTGTAATAAAGAAGAGTGTGTAGTGCATGATAAGTTTTTAGCAGTCTCACTAATTTTTAAGAAAATGAACAGTTATTATTTAGGAATTCACACGATAATGTATGCATTTAAATAAAAAATGTTCCTGCCAATTGGAAGCAAGTGTAAGCAGAAGTTTATACAGCTATGGCATACTTAGGTACATCCCAGCGAATTATGCACCAAACGTTTCAAAATTATGTGCTAAAAAAAATCAGAATTATGCAAAATTATGCAAAAGCAAACACTTTTATATTTCACATAAATAAATTAAACAATTTTATAGAACTGGTTTACAAATTGATAGAAGTACTTGGACAATGGTTAGAAGCATATTCCTGGATCCAGATGCCTCAGGCCACGTATTAAGTGTGTAACAGCAATGTGTAGCGTGACCGAGTGAAGTGTACTGGGTGGACATGTGGGTGCAGTATGTTAAATGTGACTGCATGTTAGTGAATGATTGATTGCAGTGTGTGGGATGTGCATTGAGCGACTGCTAGGTGAGATGTGTATGAATGCATAGAATGAGTGGTTAGGATGTGTTTTGTCAGGGTAAGAAACTAGGGGGTATGTTTACAAAGCAGCGGTAGCCGCCTCCATGTGATATTGGAGCTGAGGCCCCATTGAATTCAATATTGCACAGAGGCTGCTACCACTGCTTTGTAAACATACCCCTAGGTTTGTTATGTCTTAGTGGTGAGGATTTGCCATAGGGGACTGTGTGTGCTTGTCCTTTATGGAAGTGGGTGAAATGCATGGGTGAACGTTATGTTGCAAGTGGGGACTATCCATTGGGGGCTGTTAATAAATGTGTACATTGGGTCTGTGTATACATGGTTGAAAGTTTGTAAATGAAAGTGTGTAGGTGTGCTCTTGAGACACAGTGTGTTGACTTCACTACGTATGTGTGTGTGTGTGTGTTAATGTATGTGATACCCTTCCCTGATAATCATCCATTACCTCATTTCCCCCAGCTGATTTCCTCTTCCACATATGTCCCCTTATCCTCTGTTGTCCTCAGCTCTTCTCCCCATGCACACATCTCCTACTTCCTTCTTCTCCAGCTCATCTCCCCTTCTACACATGTCCCCCAACCCTAATTCCATCCACAAACATCCCCTATCCTTTCTCCTCCAATTCATCTTCCCACACATGTTCCATTATCAACTGTGGCCTCCCTCCACTTCCCTAAGCCCCTTGGTTCCCCCGGTAAGACCCTCCCCCAGATTCTCTCCCCAACCTACCTTCCAGCACTGCAGCCATTGTACGGTGCAGCTCTTTGATTGATTCAGATACAGCTGGCACTTCACTCTTCCTCCAATGCATGGCCATAGCAGAGCACAGTGGGCTGTACAAAATTCTGTGCTGTTCAGTATCACAAGAGCAACACGGGACTTTGGCATGCACTGACAGAACCCTAGAAGAGCCGCATGATACAGAAAGGCCACTGAAACCATCTGCATTTGAATTACCAGCTCCAACAAATTTTTGCAGGATTATGCAATTATGCATATTTTCATTAATTATGCAGAAAATTATGCACAGGCATGATTGCATAATTCCCCAGGCATACTTAGGGCTTCTGATCCTAAGAGTTTAGTGGTTGGAATTTTAGGGGCTTATTTTTAAGGCTGAGGTGGGTAACAAAAAACATACACAATACATAACATACTAATAAAGTCATACAAAATAAAATTAAATACAAAAATAAATCAATATAATGTAAAAACAATAACAAAAGAGAGCGCAGCCTGAATCATTAATATTTCACCACAAACATAAGTGTCCAAGATCTCACTTGCCTATCAAACAAATACAGAAAAAGCCTGCTTAAATAAATAAGATTTCAGTTTTTGCTGAAAGACCATCAATCTCTGCTTCAATGCGTAACTCATTTGAGGGAGAATTTAAAATAGATGGAGCAGTCATAGAAAATATTCTCTTACATATGGACTGAAAATGAATCTTTTTAAAAGAGGGAACAACTATGCACATCCTGAGATCATAAAGAACGAGAAGGACAATACGGCCTAAGCAAAGTTGATAGACTAACAGGAGACATGTTATGCAAACATTTAAAAGTAGTCATAATCACTTTGTATAAAACACAAAATTTAATAGGAAGCTGGTGCAAGGCAAATAACTGGTACATAATATCTTCAGAACATTTGCATCCCCTGCCTCAATACATTTCTAAGATGACACTTGAGCCGAAAATCGAACTTGAATAAATCTATCCTGCAAAAATGATGTGAACTAAGAACATACCTTACCTTGTATCTCTAACTCACAAAGCTTAATTAAAAGTAAGGCATGATCTACAGTGTCAAACGTGGCAGATACATTAAACAACACTAATAGAAAAGATTTACTCTGATCAAAACCAGTAAGAACTTCTTCGGTAAGAGTCAATAACATTTCAGTCCCATTATTCGGATGGCAAATTGTGTTTATCAATAAAACTCTGCAGTTGTAAAAGCACCAATTTCTCTAAACATTAGCTAAACACGAAAGAGAAGAAATAGGATGATAGTTCAAAGGGTCCAGCTTATTCAGACGATCCTTTAAATAAATAAAAAACTGAAGCCTTTTCATTCCTTGAGTAAAGGAACCATTAACTATAGCAGTAATGGAATATCCAATCGCTTCTTTCAACTTTTTAAACAACTGAATTGCAAAACCATCAAGTGGACTAAAAGTCTTATTCAGAAATGAAACATCAAGAACCTGGGACAACGAAACTGATTGAAAAGAAGTCCACAGCTGCAGATTCGCCTCAGAGCAAAGATCCACAGGAGTACAACCACTAGGAGAACAAAGTTCAGCTAAATTAGGCTTAACGGTAAAATAAGCCTGAATAGTCAAAATGTTTCGACAAAAAGAATCCAAAAACAACTGTGGTTCAATTGAAACAGAAGAACTGAAAAAAATGATTTGGAGCACCTAAATGAGTTATAATCTGAGAATCATAGGTACTTCCAAAGGTCAGAAATATAGGTGTTTATAGGTGTATTTGCAGTCCAGAGAACATTTTTGAAGGGCTTTTAGGTGTACTCTGTTCAATGATGCAACCCCCCCTCATCCCACCATTTTTATACCTTGATTGGAACTTCACAAATCACACATCTTTTTCCCACATAAAATATTAGTTCATAAGCACACAGCTTTTGTCTGCAAAAATGTGAACCTTCACATTCACACAGCCCTGTAAATGTTAAGGGTTTTAGTAAAGTATTGATTCCCTGGACATGAATGCATGTTCCTTTCTCTCACTCACAATTTTCCACTTCCAGAATGCTCTCTTAGCTTTACCTCTATCCAGCTCAAATGTTAACACTCACTCTACAGACTGAGCTACTTCGGGCTTTAGATCTCCCTTCCAGTAATCAATATGTAATGTGTGCTGTCAACTCTATGCTGACTCATGGTGATCCAGCCCTGGGTTTTCATGGCAAGGTGCAACCAGAAGTAGCTTGCCAGGCTTTTCTTCCACACAGTGAGTTTACAGTAATCATGAACAGATAAATTGATGTTTTCAGGAATAGATTCTGAATAGTTCTCTTCAAACTGTGCTTTTTTTTACACTCTTCAAAAATTAATGGAATAAAAGCTTGATCAAAAGTTCGTAACAAAGAAGGAGGCAAAGTGATTGGAATATATGGACTTGGTGACAGAAATGAAGCTGGAGAAAGAAGGATAGAATTCTGCAAGACCAACAATCATTCATCTCAAACACCTTCTTCCAGCAACACAAGCAGCAACTGTACACATGGACTTCACCCAATCCATTGTACAAAAATCAAATTGACTACATTTGTGGAAGTTAATGATGGAAAAGCTCAATAATATCACCAACTACTAGTATGCAAATTCAAGCTAAAACTGAAAAACAGCAAGCCACTCATGAATGTAGCAAAATGACCTTGAGAATTTAAGATTGCCTGCAAAAATCGATTTGCTGCTTTGGATACAAATGACAGAGCAGCAGAAGAGTTATGGGATGACATCAAGAAAGTTGTGCTCAAAGAGTCTTTACAAAAGGTAAAAAGCAAAAACGGCCAAAATGGATGAACGAAGAAACTCTGAAAATTGCCCAGAAATACAGATTAGCTAAAGTCAGAGGAGAAAAAGAGGCAATCACAGAACTCAGATTTCCAACGTGCAGCAAGGTGAGACAACGAGAACTACTACAATGACGCATGCAAGGAAATAGAATCATAAACTATTAGAGGAAGAAGAAGATCCGCTTTCCTAAAGCTACGAGAAAATTCCAGTCTCAAATTGGAATGCTACAAAATGTTCCCATTCCAGTATTACATCAATCAGATGCAGCTGTTAACATACTTACATGGTTCTGACAGGAAATTTGGAAAACAAATGTGGAATCCAATTGACTGGAAAATATCTGTGTTTATGCCAATACTGAAGAAAGATGATCTGACTGATTGGATATTATCGCACAATCACTCTGATCCCACATGCCAGCAAGATTCTACTCAAGATCATTCAGCAGAGACTACAATCATACCTGGAATGAGAACTGCTTGAAGTGCAAGCAGGGTTCAGGAAAGGGCGAGGAAAGAAACATCATCATGGATATGAAACGGATCCTTCAAAAGAAAAGAATACCAAAAGGATATCTATATGTGTTTTATTAACTACAGCAAGACTGAGAAAATTTGGGTCAAATTAAGAAGCACGGGTATACTAGAACACCTGATAGTTTTCTTGCACAGCCTTTATATTGATCAAGAAGCAACAGTTCAAATGGAACAAGCAGAATGGTTTAAAATCAGCAAAGGTGTACAAGAATGCTGCATACTTCCCCCCCCCCCCCCCCGTTTAATTTATATGCAGAACAATCAGAGAAGCAAGATTGTATGAAGACAACCAAGGTGTGGAGATTGGTGGAAGACGCATCAACAACCTTCGCTATTCTGATGACACCACAATACTAGCTGAAAGTGAAGACAATCTGAAATATTTGCTTCTCAAGATGAAGAAACAGTCTTACAATGGGCCGGCACCTTGACAAAGATCCTGGCATCTTGCAAAATCTGTATGTTTATTTATTTATTTATTTAACTGTATTTATATCCCGCTTTTCACCGGGTCAAAGCGGTGGGACATATAACCAGGGGGGGGGGGAATCAAATGGGGGGGGGCCATCACCGGGGGTTCAACATTGATGATTTTTGGGGTGAACATATAGACTGACAAGATAGCATAGTTACTGGTTTGGAGATCTTGGAGAGAAATGGGGGGGGGGGGGGTCCTATTCAGAGATGTTCTTGGAATAGGATGGTTTTTAGCTGCTTTTTGAATGATGGGAGATCACCGTTGTTCCTGATGTGGTTTGGCAGAGAGTTCCAGAGGGATGGGGAATAGAGTTCAAAGGCTCTGTTGCAGGTCCGTTGAGTTGCTTTGGTTCTTTTGTGGGGGATGGCAACGGAGCTGTTGGAGGATTGTCTGGTTGTTCTGTTGTGGGTTGGGCGAGGCAGTAGGGCGCGGAGTGGGGTGCCCTGTGTTTGGTGGATGGTTTTGTGGGTGAGTAGAAGAGTTTTGTACTTGATTCTTGCTTCAATGGGGAGAATATGAAGGTCCCTCAGAATTAGGGTGATGTGGTCTCGTTTCCTTGCATTGTGAATTATTCTCGCCGTGGTGTTTAGGGCAGTTCGGAGGGGATTGGTCTGTGTTGCAGGTAGGCCATGGTAGATTATGTTGCATGTCCATCGTTGAAGGAGAAGAAATTGACATAGTGGACAACTTTAACCTGTTTGGATCAATACTCAATAAAGAAATAGCAAGCAGTTAAGAAATCTGATGATACATTGCTCTTGGAAGAATGGCTCTGTAGGACCTAGACAAGATTCTCAAGAGCAGAGATGTCTCTCTCCATACAAAGATTTGACTTTCCAAGCCATGGTATTTTCAATAACGTCATATGAATGTGAAAGTTGGACAGTAAAAAAGATAGGAAGAAAATCTATGCTTTTAAATTATGGTGCTGGCAGGGAATACTGTGTACAGTATACCATGGAGAGCCTGAAGAACAAACCAGTCAGTATTAGAGGAGATCAAACCTGAGCTTCCTTTAGAAGTTCAGATGACAAGACTTCAACTTTCATACTTTGGATAAATCATGCGAAGAGAGAGATCATTAGTGAAAGACATCATGCTTCGCAAGGTTGAAAGTCAACGTAAAAGAGGAAGGCCAGCAATGAGATGGATTGATACAATAACAGTAGGTATGGATGCCATTCTGTTTACTATGAGCTGCCTGACTGAAGACCATACATAGTTTAGGACAAATATCCAGAGGGTCGCCATGAGTTGGCACTGACTCAGTGGCACCTAAAAACAACAAAAGCCCGATGTTTTTAAAATCTGATGGAAATTTCCACTTTTGAAATGGGTCAATCAGTTGAGCAGTGAACTGCAGTGTTGAACTGCTGGTTTCAGAGCCAGCCCAAGGGTAGCTGATGCCCCAGCAAACCTTCATCCATGTGCCCTAGCATTTCCCTTTCCCTTGCTTACATCCTCCATACCCAGCACCTCCCCTTCCCTTCACCCCAAAATATCCAACATCTCTTTCCCTTCTCTTCCCCCTCACCCTAATGTCCAGCATCTTTCCTTTCTTCCCCTCCAGATATCCAATATCTCTACTCCCCCCCCCCACCATGTCCAGCATCTCTTCCCTTCCTTTCCCCCTGCTACCACCACCACTCTACCTCTGTCCACCTCCCAAACCCAAATCAAGCTGAAGTGCAGATAGCATGGGGCCTATGAGCATCTGAATGTGCTTGAAGACCTCCACCCCCCTCCTCCCCCCACAACCTCCACTGCTTCCTTTGTGTGGCAGCTAAATACCTAAAAAAGGCCCTGGTATGTTCACTCCATGTGCATTGCTGATGACTGCTAGTCATATCCCTCAGCAAGAAGTCTACATCAGAGGAGTAAGGAGTGAATGCCCCCACATGTATTTTAAGTATTTAGTTGTCCTGCCATGAGTCAAAGGGAGCAGTGTAAGTTGCAGCCATGGCGGGGAGGGGAAAGAAAAATGTTGTATCAATTACAGCTAGGACACTTTTGCCCCGACAGTGAGTCAGACTGGCAAGCAGATTAAATAGCAGTGCTGCCTGCCAATTTGACTCAGAGTAGAGGGGGGAGGAGGTTACAGTGGAGGCTGGGAAGGCTTAGCCTCCCCAGACCTCTTAAATGGACCACCTATAAACATGGGTTCTCAAAGACAGTGCTGCCCTGCCACACCTGAACCATGCCTTTTGAATGCTGTTTTAAATATAGTACTTGGTGCCCCCTAGTCCTTGTATTTTTTTGAGAGAGTAAGCAATCGATTCGTGTCTTCCTGTTCCACTCCACTCAGGATTTTATAGACCTCTATCATACTGCATCTTTCTTCAGTCATCTCTTCTCCAGGCTGAAGAGCCCTAACCTCTTTAGCCTTACCTCATAGGAGAGTCAATTCATACTCTATCATTTGGTCACCCTTCTCTGTACCTTTGTACCTTTTGTAATGTCACTAAATCTTTTTTTGAGATGCAGTCACACCATGAATCAATACAATGGCATTATGATATCCTTTGTTTTATTTTCTATTCCTTTCCTAATGATTCCTAACTTCTGTTTGTTTCTTTCTGGCCGTCGCCACACACTGAACAGAAGATTTCAATGTATTGTCTACGATTGCATGCAGATCCTTTTCTACCATTCTACCATCTGCTCCAGGTGATTTCTGCTCTTTATCAATTTGTACTACTACATCTTCCAGGTTTGCTGAGATTTCATTCAGCTCTTCTGACTCATCACCATTAAATATCCTCTCTGCCATGCATAGCTCCCTCACATTTTCCTTAGCAAAAACTGAAGCAAAGAATTAATATAGTCTCTCAGCTACAGCCTTGTCCTTCCTGAGTGCCCCTTTTACCTATTGATCATCTAATGGTCCAACTGACTCCTTCCCCAGTTTTTTGCTTCATATGTGCCTGAAAAGGTTTTTGTGAGATTTGTTTGTATCACAAACTTATTTTCAATTTTTCTTTTTGTTTTCCTTATCACTGCCTTACATTTAACTTGCCAGTACTTATGCTGTTTTCTATTTTCTTCGTTTGATTCCTTTTTCCATTTTTCACCTCACCTTTTAACCAAACTAACTGTCATTTGGCCTGCCTTTCTTAGTGCATAAGATATATAGGGGGATGTTTACTAAACTGCGGTAACATTACATAACGCGCGTTATGTAACGTTAATGATCGTTAGCGCATCATAACGCGCATTATGATGTGCTAACGATTGTTAACGTTACATAACGCGCGTTAACCAACATTAACAATCGTAAAGCTCCGTGGCGCGGTAAAACACCGCATAAGGTGGAGAGAGGGCAGAGAGAAGGGGTCAGTGGGTGGAGAGTGGGTGGGGAGAGGCTCCCTTCACACTAACGCGCTGATCTGAAGAGCTGAATCCAAACGCGATTGAAAACCTGCCGTTAAATGCACATTACAGGGGAGAGAAACCAGTTCAGTGTCAGCAATGTACAGCCCAGGTAGGGAAACCAAAAAAAAAGTGATAAGTGTGATACATGTGCACAGAACAAAAGGGCACATAAACACTGAAAATGACCCCAACAAACTGGAAAAAAAACATAACCAAGCTGGCCAATAGTGGTATCAATGAGAAACATCAACCCCTCCCCCCCCCCGAGTAAGCTCCATAGAACATATATAAATCGTGGAAGGGTCTATACTCCGTCTCCATACAAGGTGAATGAGCTCACAATTAAATAGCGCTGCTCAGGGTTTTCCCCACCATCGGACAGGGTTCCTATGGCATGCACATGTCCCGCAACATCAGGGCGGGCATGTCGGAATGGCAACTGGACAGATGCCAGAGAAGGGGATACAGAGGGCCGCAGGCGGCACATGCTGTGGTGCAGCTGGGCCACAGTGCGGACTAGGGTGATGCCTAGGTGGCCCATACGAATGCTGAAACAGCAGAGCAGCCAGACAGCAACTGCTGAAGGCCCAACATGGGCACAAGTGTGTTTCCCACAGTGTCACAGGGGATAGTACCCAACAGCTACCCCCAAGGGCACGGAACATTGGCAGGCGGGGCTGGGGGGAGCGTGGACGTCTATGCAGGCACCCCTACCCCAGAACCCGCACCATAGGCAGCCACCTACCTGCACACTGGATGGCCTGAGACTGCGCACCACCAGCACCACCAGCAGAAGGGCATGTCAGCATGGTGGCTGAGGGATACTGGTGGTGGAGGGGGCAGTGGCAGCTGCCCAGAGCAGACCGTGGCCTAGCCCTGTGTAGGTGGGTGCCGTGTACTGCAACAGACGGGCCCTGTCTGACGAACAGTCATGGTATCACCAAGGAATGTACTGACTCTGTGACAACAAGGTGGTGCAGTGCACAAAACCAGTATATTCAAAAGCAGAGGGTCACAGGTTCAAGTCCCAGCTGTGGTTCCTGCCAACCCAGTCCCCATATTTTACCCACTACTACAACGTGCTAATACAGACAGCACCTTTATTGCAGATGATGTAAACATGCCCAAGACACCTACATTTTACCCTACAGAGCACAGACACCATAAACATGCACATTACCTAGAGCAGAGTCTCCCAAATGCAGTCCTGGAGGGCCAAACACCATTCAGGTTCCATGCTGCCTCTGATAAAGATGCCTGTGCTGCATTTCTATGCGCCACCCCCATGGTATGCAGATGTATCTCATGCATATTCATGAGGGACAGCATGAAAACCCGAACAGTGTTTGGCACCGCAGGACTGGAGTTGGGAACCTCTGCCGTAAAGCAGCAGCTAACAGGGGCAGACACACCCGCACCCACAGGTCCCATTATCCAAAGCCTCCTGGAGAGGCAGGACTTTGGGCTCTGCGTGCATCTCCCAATACTAGCACTTGCATACCTTAGTAATGCCACCCTAAACCTGGGAATATGGTACACATCTATCAAAAGGTTGCTATGATTACTGGCAGATAGCAATTCCTAGGTTAAGTACAATTTTCTGGGTGAGCTGCATCATAGAAACCTTTCTGATGTCTGTGGAGTGTGCTACAGGTCTGGTGTCTGACAGTGTTTACCAACCTGGGGAGTGACTCCTACAGTACTGCGTACCATAGCCATGCCTGCACTGTGCCCAGGACTGGTGTGGTGGCCTGGCCTTCCCAACACCTCTATAGTTGCACAATGCTGGCATAGGTGTGGGGAGTGTGTGTCTGTCTATCCAGTGTGTGGTGGCTGCCAACACCCTCCACAGTCCACACTGCTAGCACTGTTGCCAGTATTGGCCTGCCAAAGTGCATAATGAGGAGCAAGGTACCGTGGGAATAGCCTGGATAGGGTGGCCTGGCCTGGATGCATCTGCACATGGCATAGGGCAATGGCTCGGACATTGTAGTGCCTGGCCACCACCTGCACGGACAGGGTGGCCATAGCATGTCCTGCTGGGAGGTCACTCTCACCCTGACTAAGCAGTGACCATGGCATGGCTAGGTTCCCCCATAGTGCTATATAGCATTTCTCTCATGTGATATTTATGGGTTTTCTTTTGGGGCCCAATCACTGACTTATCTGCTTGGTGTGTATGCTAACATCCCTGTTCTGGGTACATGCATCTCCTCCAGGACCATGCACTATGGACTAGCTGGCAAACTGTCTGCAGCTAGTATGTGTCTTGCTGGAACATCTTGCAGGGTGCAGCGGCTGGAGGCTTGCTGCTGGAGAATGTCAGATAATGGTGGGGGGCAGCTGAGCATTTCCAGGCCTGCCATCTGTCTGCTATTGCATTATGGATGTGTACCGCTCTGTCTGTTCCCCAGCAGGACTGGGATTGATGGTCCCCTCTACTGCTACCATTGCAGGGAGGTAGACTGTGGATCTATTGGTGGGTGATCCTGTTTCCCACCCTGAGCCCCAGAGGGTGGGTTGTGTGGTGGTACATGATCTGCCTATGGGTCCATACACCCCCCCCTTCACCTACAGCAGGTAACCATGGCACCAACACAGGATATTGTGACGCTCGCGCCCCTACCAGGCGGTTGCCTAGTAGGGACGGCTGGCCATCTGATATCCCTTTCTAGGATTTTTGTGTAGTTGTGTCCGAAAGGAAGAGCCAAGTGGTTAATAAAGCGCACAGGAAATTTTATTCGGTTTCCAGGCTGGTAAGTGGTGAACATAAAATTCTTCAAGCATAACTTTTTTCCAGACAAAAGAAAATACAGGATAACTTCTCCAAAAATCAAAATGTCCAAAACAGTGTAACCTGGAACAAACTCATAGCAGCTCCTGTTCCTTACTGCAACTGCTTAACATTATAAGAAAAAGGTATTTTTAAAACTCTTCACACAGTGAATGGGTTATCAGCTTCAACCCTGCTGTTGCCACACACACAAACAGTTTCAGCTGTTTGGGCCTTCACTGAGCTCCTGCAGTTTCAGCTTCCTAGGAGAGATTCTTAACCCTTTACCTTCAGGCTTACTCCTCTCTTCCAGCTTCTGAAACTGTCTTTAAGTTACAACAGCCTCTTTTTATGTTCCACTGTTTCTAGCTCACATTACTAGGCCTTAGTGCACAGCTCGCATTCCATTTCAGAGACCTCAGACTCAACAACACTTTCCTCAGGGCCTACCTCCATGCTCTCTATTGAGCTACAGCTGGGTGCTTCCTGAAAGTGCTCTGGGCTCTTTTCCTTAAGAGTCTTCACCAGGTTAAACAGCCTCTCCAGGCCGGTCTCTTGGGGGTCTCTCCTGTTTAACTTCCCTAGTGAGATATTTCTTTCTGTGCTGAGCCTTCTGGGGTATGACAGTCTCCTCTGAGTCAGAGCAAGAACTCTCCTGCTGGCAATGCTTGTTCCCTGCGTACCTTTCTTGGCTGCCTCTATAATGGTTCCTCCTTTTGCTGCTCTCCTTGGCTGCAAAGCTTCTCCTCAGCTTGGCCCCAGATCTTTCCAGTCTGTGCCTTCTGGGAACTGGACTAGAACCTGGGCTAGGCCTGGAACTGCAGCTGCCGCTTGTGCTTGCTCTTGCACTCCTCCTGGACCTTCTTCTCAAAGCCCCTTCCAAACTCAAACTGTCTCTCCCTCTTGTGTTTGTTTTCTCCCTGTTAACTGCTGAGCAGGGCAACTCCCTTCCTGGCTCCTCCAACTTGGACCTCCTACTCCTATGCAGGGTTGTCCTGTGGTCTGGGATTGGTTTACCCTTAGCTCTGCCCCCTAGGTTCCTTTCAGGGCTATGGAGTATGTGATTTTGTGCGCCCATCCCCCGCAAAGAAGAAAAATCCTTCTTTTTTTCAGTTTTCCCTAGCTGGGCTGCACCCTCCTTACCACAATATGCACTATTCTGGGTGCATCATCGCCCATAAGGACTAGACATGACCGAGACATACAGCAGGACACAGATGTATCCTAGGTGTGTCTAACGGAACTACCTATCACACACTGCTGGGGACCTGCAGCATGGCGTACTTCAGCCATGAAAGGTGCTGTGGACCTGGTGCTGGGCGCCCAACCTCAACCTCAGGGTGGGCACAGTACCCGCACAATGTGACTGTCTGTGGCTACTCTGTGGCAGTGCCACACACGGTCTGTTCCCCCTACCAGGCCAAGGTGCTGTGGGGGTGCATACCCAATCTTGTGCCCATCTCTCGACTGCTGATTTGCATGTGCAGTGCATCATGGGTACGGGTGGGTTAACCCTATCCTGGTAACCACAGCAGACAGTTTGTGTGGTGACGTGCAGTCCTTCTGCAGCCAGCCAGGGCTTTGTTCACAGCCTTATAAGGTGTCCTATAGGGGACATTATAGGGTGCCTTGGTGGACAGTACACTTTATAATGTGCCCTATGGAGTGCGTTATGGGGTGCCTTATGCGGCACCTTAGGTTATGCCACCGTGAGGGTGTGTTTGCTGGCAGCACTAATTAAAATACACGTCAAATGCCTCAACAATCGCTACTGAAATGTAAAGGGTGCTGCCTCAGCCAGCCTTATACATTAGGCCCATTGGGGAATCAAACCCATGACCCCTGTACCATCAGTCAGTGTTGTAACCATTGTACTACAGCTCTGTTGCTGTGCTTGTATGCCTGCGCGCCTTCTTAAGATTAACGCACGGTAACGTGCCCTGTAGCGCTCGTTCATTTATGGCGCCTGGTAACACGCGTTATCGGTAACGATGTACCGCCCATGTCCTTATTTGGGATTTCTGTCTCTACCGCGGCTCCTAACACGAATCACACTAACGCAGTTTAGTAAACATCCCCCATAGTCTTGGAAACCCAGACTACATATATTTAAGCAACATCCACACCTGATATAAACTCTTGACCTTTGTAGCTGCTCCTTTTGGTTTCTTTCTAAGCATTTTTTTTTTTTGAGTAGAGGAATAGCCTAATGGTTAGGGCAGCAGGCCAGTGAGCAAGCACCCAGGGTTTGATTCCCATTGGCACTTCTCGTGGCTTTGGGAAAGTCACTTTACATTCCACTGCCTTGGAAGAAAGGCTTGGTAATCTACTTTCTGTCACAGCTTGCCAAGAAAATCCATGGGCTGCTGGGTCATCAGGAGTCAGCCTTGACTCAAGGTCACACATTGCTTGAACCATTTTATCATGGTCTCACTTTTGAAAATTAAAAATTGACAGTAGATTTCCTTTGCATACTCATGCCAGTAATGAATGGACCCAAAATGGTTAGCTATTGAACCAAATCCTGTGTTCCACAAAGGACTAAGTATAAAATAATTCCTTTTCTAGTCACTTCCTGAACCAGCTGCTCCATGAAGCAGTCATTTATTTCATCTAAGAACTTTACATCCCTAGTATGTCCTGACATGGCATTTATCCCACGAATACTGGGATAATTGAAATCACACATTATTATTGTGTTGCCAATTTTGCTAGCTTCTCTAATTTTTGTTTAACATTTCATCATCAGTCTGCTCATGCAGGCAGATAATAGTAAACCCCTGCCACTATTTTCTTCCCCTTCACAAATGGAATTTATATCCATAAGGATTCAATGGCACATTTTATTTCCTGAAGAACTTTTATTCTATTTGACTCAATGTTCTCTTTAACATATAGCACCACCCCCTCCACCAATTTGACCCATCCTATCATTGTGATGTAATTTATGTCCCAATATCACTGTGTCCCATTGGTTATCCTCCTTTCACCAGGTCTTCAAGAAGCCTATTATACCTATCTCTTCATTTAGTGCAATATATATTCTAATTCTCCCATCTTATTGTTTAAGCTTTTAACATTTGCATAGAAACATTTGACGGTACTGTATGTTTGCTTGAATTTACAACCTTCATAACAGGTGTTGCTCTTCAAATGACAAGTTGTTCGGCAATCCACATGTTGCTGACCCAAATTCTTTAAACCCCTCTGTGATTTTGCTATCAAAAAGGATTTTTGCTTTAACTCTTAGACAATTAAATACTTCATGAATGTAAGCACTTTCATCTTTAAGGTATTTCATGAGGGCAATAACTGGATTCAGGTTTTCACTGAGAAATGTCAGGACACAAAACATCTTGTTTTTAATCTTCGTGTCTACAAAGATTCTCAGCAGTTCACATTTCTTATCTTTTTCATCTGCACTGCTGATAAAGGTAACATATGAATGTCTCACTTTCCATGGGACATTCACTGCCTCAATAACTAAATGCCAACAGCTCTGAGAGACATTGGGAATGACTTTTGGTTCAACTCCAAGTTTGCATCAGACAATGATATATTTTCTTTTCGAGTTCAAGCAGATTCCCTTAAAACTCAATCCGTTATGCAGGGGGGAAATACACCTAGATTTTTTGTAGTTGAGCAGAGATTCCTGTCCTCACAGAAGTACAACTCCCCCAGAGGTTGTGTGGGATACCATACGACAGGGCTCTTTCCTGTTCCCTATACTTTTCAATCTTTTCTTTTCGACATATTCATAAATGACCTGGAAAAGGGAATAACGAGTGAAGTTATCAAATTTGCAGATGACACAAAACTATTTAAAGTTGTTAAAACCCATGAGGATTGTGGAAAATTGCAAGAGGATCTTGATAAATTGGAAGACTGGGCATCCAAGTGGCAGATGAAATTGAATGTGGAGAAGTGCAAAGTTATGCACCTAGGAAAGAACAACCTAAACTATGGTTACATGATGCAAGGTTCCACATTAGGAACCACCACCCAGGAAAATGATTTAGGCGTCATCGTGGATAACATGTTAAAACCCTCTGCCCAGTGTGCAGCAGCGACCAAGAGAGCAAATAGAATGCTAGGTATGATAAGGAAAGGAATGGAGAATAAAACAAAGGATATTATAATGCCTCTGTATCGTTCCATGGTGCGACTGCATCTTGAATATTGTGTGCAAGTCTGATCTCCATATCTTAAAAAAGATATAGCGTTATTAGACATGTTCAGAGAAGAGCCACTAAAATGATAAAAGGGATGGAAGGGTACCCCTATGAAGTGGTAGAAAGGTTAGGGCTCTTCAACCTGGAAAAGAGATGGTTGAGGGAGATATGATAGAGGTCTATAAATTAATGGAGTGGACCATCATTTCTAAACTGCCACTTTATACAAGGACCCAGCAACACCTGGGTCCTCTGGTAACCAGACCTTATATAGTAGCTGGCACTGCCCAAGCGTTTAAGCTAACTATATTTTCCAGTTAAAAGAGCTCCAATTCTACCTTCTCCAGCTGCTTGGGCTCAGGCTTATCCTCTTCTTCTTTCTATCTAGTCTGCATGTCTTTCGCCTTTTCCTCCAACCCCATGGTGGAGGAATATTCACCCTCTAACATGTCCAGGAAAGCCAGCTGCAGAAAAGAGGACACTGAATAGTCTTAATAGCAGGTGATGTCACAGAAAGGAACAATAAAGAATGAAATAGTCATATTATTAACCTAGATCTATTATGAAGTTATCCTTTTCAGCTTCACTAATATAAAATGTGTTGTCTGATGGACTGTTCAGCTCTTACCCTTACTCTCTTCTACAGTAAGTATGTGTCTACATTGATCAAAGCCTTTAACTGTTTTTTTTACCTCTTTCTTAATCTACAAGTTTGGTCTGGTTTCAGGAAGCACCATCATACAGAAATAGCTCTAACTGCAGATAGTGATATCCTTTATTGGATTTTAGATGATTTACTTATTTATTTAAAGCTTTTTTTATATACCATCTTTCTATGATTCAAGACGGTTTGTGGCAGGCTATGGCCTAGCATGGCCTGCTACTATGAAAGGCCTGTAAATTAGGCCTGGATCCTAACTGCCATTATAGCTAGAAAAGAACCAAAAATCTGTGAAAAATGAGAAAACTATTTTAAACTGCTTAATAAGAAGTTTTACATGAATTCATGCGTCTTTCATTATTCTCTTCTGTGCAAAAGAAAGAAATGTTTCAATACATGCATTCCTGAAGCTAGGGATAACCTTGCAGTAGAGAAGTATCAAAATCAAGAACTGCACCATTGTTAGAACAATCCTAAGGGAGGGGGCTGGTTGCTAGGCCCCGGAGGGATTTCTGATTGGACAGGGGCAGGGAGCGTTGGAACCAATGAGAAGTTTGCATGTATCGAGCTAGAACCAATAGAAAGTTCTCATGTATCAAACTGAAAAAGAGGTATAAATGGTTATGTCTCTGTAAAAACTTTGCTCAGTTCCTTTTGAAGCTTTGACTGACTGGGCCTGTGCACAATAAACTGGCTTGGACCCTGTCAATTGACTCCTGGATTTATTCATTGATTGCACTTTGCTGCAGCATATTCTTGGTGCGTTGGCCGGGAAGTGCGAGTAGTAAATGGTATTCAAGTGAATAATCTACAAAATTCGCCTCGAGGTTTGGCCCAGTTGGAATCGTGTCTGTCCGACCGCGGGGGAGACCTCAGGCGCCGCCGGCCCCTTTGTGCCAGAGAGGGTTCTGCCTGCCTCGGTGGGCCATCGGGTCCAGCTGGCCAACACCTCCGACCCAGGGGGAGTCCAGGATCCAACCCAGGAGCTGGTGTGGTATCGGGAACCGGATCCGGTGAGTAGACATTTCTGTGATTCGATAGTCAGAGAGTACAGCCTGGGACAATGTCTTGCATGCGCAGGACTGATTTGGTATATTTGGTATAGACTAACTGGGAAAATCTTGCATGAGTGTGTGCGAGACAAGGGAGCCTGATCACCTCCCATAAGGGCGGTCCTAGTAAGCTCCGCATAAGGGAAAGCGGAAGCCGAAGCCATCAACCCTTCTTGTTTGGAATAGTCAGTCAGAAAACCTGGGCACTTGAAAAATGATTTCTTGTTGAAATATGATTGCTTGTGTGATTGAGAGGTCTTGAAATACAGACCGAGCGAGAGCGGACTCCTGAGTAGCGCAGTTCCTGGCTGGGCGACCGTGCCCAGGTCGCGAAAAGGAGGAAGCGAGTGGTGTTTGTCCCCCCCAGTGTTCTGTGGGCTGTACGGACCCCTTACCTACAGCCATACTACCTATCCTTATTGTTCGTTGTCTTGTACGTCATTACGTGTACGTAGTTACGTTTAGATTATGGGAGGGGCGGAGTCCACGCAAACTCCGTTGGAATGCATGATCAAGAATTTCCATAAAGGATTTTCGGGTGATTATGGTATGAAAATGACTCCATCTAGATTAAAAATGTTATGTGAAAGGGAGTGGCCCGCGTTAGCTGCTTCATGACCCAGTGGGGGCACCTTTGATTTAGAAACAGTTTTTCGAGTTCATCAGCTTGTACAAAAAGTGTACCCTGACCAGTTCCCCTATATAGATTCCTGGTTAAGCGCTTGTGAACAGCAGCCCTCATGGATGAAGCGCTGCTATGAGGAACGCTGTACAATATTTGTAGCTACCACTAGGGGAACCAGGAGAGTTAAGGAGGAGAAGCCGCCTGTGTATTAGTCCCCAGATATCCTGGCTAGGTTACCCCAGTACCCACAGAAGTTAGTCCCCCCAGCACCACGGCCTGAAGTAGAGCCAGATGAGGAGCCCCAGAAAACGCCGCTGCAGCAGCCCAAGAAGCTCCCTACCCCGAGTGATAGTCCCGAGTCAGGCCCAAGCACGTCGGGGGGACCCGAGTCCTCTAACGAGGTAGAAAGCGGAGGCTCTCCTGCCAGTTCAGGGTCACCCACCAAGGAGACTTGTGCCCGGGAGCCTTATGATTTAAGAAGCATAACTCCCAAGAAAAAGAAGGAGAAGGAGAAAGCAGGGCACCTAATGCCATTACGCCAAGTGCCTGGAATACCTGTTTTAAATGATCAGGGCCAGATGGCACCAGGACCAACCAGCCTAGTTTACGTGCCCTTTTCCACCACTGATTTATTAAACTGGAAAACGCATTATGCATCCTATACAGCCAAGCCTCAGGAATTAACAGAATTAATGTCTAGCATTATGCAAACCCATCAGCCTACTTGGGCCGATTGTCGCCAGCTCCTGTCCACCCTCTTTACTACTGAGGAGCGAGGGCGAATCGGGCAAGCAGCCCTCCGTTGGTTAGAAGAGAACCCTGTAGAAGGGGGAGGAATAAACCCCCCACAAGCAGCTGCTGCAGAATATCCAAATGAAGATCCCGGGTGGGACCCGAATGATGAAAGGGGGGCGGCGGCCCTAACCAGATTTCGCCAGGCCTTATTGCAGGGCCTGAAGAAGGGAGGCCAGAGGGCCATGAATATCGGGAAGGTATCGGAAGTTCTCCAGGGTCCAGATGAGAGCCCATCGGCCTTTTATGAGTGGTTGTCTGAAGCTTATTGATTATATACCCCATATGATACTGCCGCTCAGGAGAATTTATGCATGGTAAATGCAGCCTTTGTTAGTCAGTCCCAGAGAGACATAAAACGAAAATTGCAGAAATTGGACGGATTTGCGGGCATGAATACAGCACAGTTAATGGAAGTCGCTCAGAAAGTGTTTGTGAATCGTGAAAATGAATGAGACAGAGAAAGTGAACGGAAGATGAAGAAGAAGGCAGATCTTCTTGCTGCTGCTATAACCGAACGATGTGGAGGAGGTTTTCCTAATCAAAGTTCCAGAGGACGTGGAAGAGGCCGCGGAAGCGAAAGGCCTCAATTGGGTGCGAATCAGTGCGCCTACTGCAAGGAAGAAGGACATTGGAGAAGTGAATGCCCGCATCTGGACTCCGCCCCCGCGAGGGGAGGAGGGAGTCCCTGGAGGCCAGGAGGACGATTTCGAAGGAGGGGAGGAATGAACCGAGCACAGTTCCAGCAAGAGAGGGAGGAAGCCATTGAGGGAGTGGCAGTAGCAACAGGCTATGACCTGGATGACGTGGATGAAGACTAGGCCAGACCGGGCTCCAAGTTCACCCTGGGTCCCCAGGAGCCTATGGTCAGTTTAAAGATAGGGGACCAATACATGGAGTTTATGGTAGATACAGGAGCAGAACATTCAGTAGTAGCCAAGCCAGTAGCTCCTCTTTCCTCTTGATCTGTTACCATTGTTGGAGCCACTGGAAATAAAGCCACAAAGTCATTCTTACAGAACCGCATGTGTGAACCAGGGGGACAGAAAATAACGCACCAGTTCTTGTATATGCCTGAGTGCTCTATTCCACTACTGGGCCGAGACATGCTTGCTAAGCTCCAGGCACAGATATCTTTTGCTGAAGGGGGAGAAATGAAAATGACTGTGAACCCAAAGCCTGCTGGATTGATGGTGCTCACTGTTCCCCGAGAAGAAGAGTGGCGGTTCTATAGTGCACCTCCAATAAAGTCAACTAGTCCCTGTATACCTACCAACCTCATAGCCCCACCTGAAGTATGGGCAGAAGATAATCCACCTGGCCTAGCGAAGAACATAGCCCCTGTCATTGTCACCCTCAAGCCAGGAGTGGAACCAGTGCATGTGAAGCAGTATCCTCTCCCTCGACCAGCCATCGAAGGAATCCACAGCCATTTGATGAAACTGCTGAAGTATGGACTTCTCAAGGAATGCCAGTCACATTGGAACACTCCCCTTCTCCCAGTTAAGAAACCTGGGACAGGGGACTACCGCCCAGTACAAGACCTAAGGCGAGTGAATGATGCAGTTGAAACTATACACCCTGTAGTACCAAACCCTTATACTCCTTGGGACTGATCCCCGCTGAGGCTACTCACTTCACCGTCCTGGACCTGAAAGATGCCTTTTTCTGTGTACGCCTAGCCCCCACTAGTCAACTTTTATTCGCTTTTGAATGGCAAGACCCCACAACAGGAAAGCGGGGCCAGCTCACCTGGACCAGATTACCCCAAGGATTCAAGAATTCACCTACTCTCTTCAGTGCTGCCCTGAATCAAGATCTCTCAAGTTACCCAGTGGACCCAGGAAAGAGGGTTCTTCTTCAGTATGTAGATGATTTGCTCATAGTGTCCAACTAAGAGCAAAACGTCACGTCAGAAACAGTCCACAGTAGAGGAACGTGATGTGTCCAAGGATAGAACAGAATGATCATGTAATGTTGAAAAGAGGCTTTTATTTACAATACCAATGGATGATGCCCATCCTGTTGAAAAAAGGCTTTTATTTACAATACCAATGGATGATGCCCACCCGACACAGGCCGTGTTTCGTTTAATAAAACTTCATCAGGGGTAAAGGGCAACTAAAAACAAAAACATCCAATAAATACACTCAAATATACATAACAATAAAACATGCACTAAAATAAAGTATATAAATAACTAAAATCATAATGAATAAATAACTATACAAATAAACACTTATATAAATATACCTAAAATTTGTTGGAACGCTATATAAATAAAATAAGAGAGACTGAGGAAAGAGCAAAAAAATTTTTAGATAAAACTGGTGCAATAACCGTGAACCAAAAGAAGAAGAGGAGGAAGATCATCCGTGAACAAATATACCAAACTAATGTCATTGACATTCAAAAGATTATACTAAAAACATAAATATATGAAGATTACTTAAAAAATGAAACCATCAAATAAATAACATCGGCAATGTGTATAAAAACGAACCCTGGTGCTTAAAGAGATAAAATCATGCCCGTTGTGATGACAGCCATGCTGACTCAAAATACTCACTGACAAATCCCTCATTGGCCAAAGTTGTAAAAGTCTCTTCTTGACCACAAACTATATCAAAATCCAAGGGAGACATTAACAGTGCAGCATAATAACCAAAGGTACAAATTTGAGATATACTTAAAACTACTTACATTGTATAACAAGCCTAAACAGCCTGTTATTTATTTATTTGATGGTTTCATTTTTTAAGTAATCTTCATATATTTATGTTTTTAGTATAATCTTTTGAATGTCAATGACATTAGTTTGGTATATTTGTTCACGGATGATCTTCCTCCTCTTCTTCTTTTGGTTCACGGTTATTGCACCAGTTTTATCTAAAAAAATTTTTGCTCTTTCCTCAGTCTCTCTTATTTTATTTATATAGCGTTCCAACAAATTTTAGGTATATTTATATAAGTGTTTATTTGTATAGTTATTTATTCATTATGATTTTAGTTATTTATATACTTTCTTTTAGTGCATGTTTTATTGTTATGTATATTTGAGTGTATTTATTGGATGTTTTTGTTTTTAGTTGCCCTTTACCCCTGATGAAGTTTTATTAAACGAAACACGGCCTGTGTCGGGTGGGCATCATCCATTGGTATTGTAAATAAAAGCCTCTTTTCAACAGGGTGGGCATCATCCATTCGTATTGTAAATAAAAGCCTCTTTTCAACATTACATGATCATTCTGTTCTATCCTTGGACACATCACGTTCCTCTACTGTGGGATGATTTGCTCATAGCAACCAACTCAGAAAGTGAATGTCTACAAGCTACTAGTGAACTCTTGTACCTTCTCAAAGAGGCTGGATACAAAGTCTCAAGAGCCAAAGCACAACTATGCCGAACTGAAGTCAAGTATCTAGGATTCCAGTTGTCCAGTGGGATCCGACGTCTGGGACCAGAACGCAAAGAAGCTGTATGTAGTATCCCTACTCCAACCACTAGGAGGCAAGTAAGAGCCTTCCTGGGGGCCGCGGGGTACTGTCGCATATGGATCCCCAATTTTGCGCTGATAGCAAAACCATTGTACCAAGTCACCAAGGGAATGGAAAAGTCTCCACTAGAATGGGGACCTGAACAAGATGCAGCATTCCAGTCTCTGAAAAGTGCTCTGATGTCATCTCCAGCTTTAGGTCTTCCAGATGTTCAGAAGCCTTTCCATCTTTTTGTCCATGAGTCACAAGGAAATGTGTTGGGAGTATTGACTCAATCTCTTGGATCTTGGCAACGACCAGTAGCCTATCTGTCAAAACAATTGGATGTAGTTGCAAAAGGATGGCCCCCTTGTTTGAGAGCTGTTGCAGCGACAGCCCTCCTAGTGGGCGAAGCAGATAAGCTCACACTGGGGAAAACTCTCCAAGTCACCGTACCACACTCTGTTCTGACTCTCATGGAACATAAAGGAAACTTTTGGTTAACCAATGCACGAATGTTGAAATATCAGAGCATGCTGTGCGAAAACCCCCAGATACAGTTAAAAGTCAGTCAAGCTTTGAACCCTGCTACATTGTTCCCAATTGGTCCTGGGCCCCCTGATCATAACTGTTTAGAAACCATGGACACTGTATTTTCAAGTCGCCCTGATTTGACCGATGTCCCTCTAGAGAACCCTGAACGGACTTTCTTTGTGGATGGAAGTAGTTTGGTCATCAATGGACATCGTTGTGCTGGATATGCAGTGGTGACCCTTGATCTGGTAGTTGAGTCCTCAGCCCTGACCCCAGGAACTTCTGCACAGAAAGCTGAATTGATAGCCCTCACCAGAGCCTTGACATTAGGAGAAGGACTCCGCTTAAATGTGTACACAGATTCCAAATATGCTTTCACCACTTTGCGCGCACATGGAGCCTTGTATAAAGAGCGAGGGTTGATCACCTCAGGGGGTAAGGCCATTAGGTATGGGCCAGAGATATTGATGTTATTAGATGCTGTATGGGCCCCCAGACAGGTGGCAGTCATGCACTGCCGAGGTCATAAGGCAGGAACAGGAGAAGTCACCCGAGGAAATAGATTTGCTGATGCCACAGCCCGAAAGGCAGCCACCACAGGACAAGTTAGGACCCAGGATACTGTAATGTAAGCAGCCCTATTCCCTGTGCCCCTTAGTTCCTGGGCACCCCGATACACTACAAGAGAGTTAGACTATTATTGTGAAAAGGAGGGAGGAGTCTTGACAGAACAAGGTTGGATAGTGTTGCCACCCCCAGAAGGTAGTCCACCTCCAGGTCCTACAGTCATCCCTGAAGCATTAGGGCCAGCCTTTGTTCAAGCTTTTCACCAAGCCCCACATTATGGGAAAACAGCCATGGAAAAAGCTCTAAGACCCCATTTCTGCATTTCACTATTTGGATCCCTGACTGTCTCGGTGGCACAGCAATGTCTGATATGTGCCAAGAATAATGCTAAGCAAGGTCCCATTCCACCCCCAAGAGTTCAGTCAGTAGGGGTGACCCCAATGAGTGATATACAGGTAGACTTTGCTGAAATGCCCCGTACAAATGGATATCACTATATGTTAGTGTTAGTCTGTACATTTTCGGGATGGGTGGAAGCCTATCCCACCCGAACTGAGAAAGCCCGAGAAGTCACTAGGGTATTGCTTCATGAGATCATTCCTCGATTTGGAATACCATTGACTATAGGGTCAGATAATGGCCCATCGTTTGTATCCCAAGTGACCCAACAGTTAGCTCGAGCTTTGCAAATACAACGGAAGTTACACACTGCTTACAGACCCCAGAGTTCAGGAAAAGTGGAACATATGAATAGAACCTTGAAAACTCAGTTGTCCAAGCTTTGTCAAGAAACACACCTAAAATGGCTTCAGGTTCTCCCTATAGCTCTTCTTAGGATACGTTCAGCTCCCACCAAGTCCCTAGGAGTCTCCCCTTTTGAGATTTTGTATGGGCGACCTCCACCCATAGTGCAGGGAAAAAAAGGAGATATGAGACAGATAGGATCTGAAATAACTAGACAAGAACTATTGGCTTTAGGTTCTGTTTTGCAGAATCTTCAAATGTGGGTGCAAGATTGACTACCCATCAACCTGACAGAGCCTCTGTATCCCTTCAAGCCAGGAATGTCCGTGTGGGTGAAAGAGTGGAGAAAGACCCTGCTGACGCCGCATTGGAAGGGACCATACGTCGTCATTCTGTCAACACCCACTGCAGTGAAAGTTGCGGAATTTGAACCCTGGATCCACAACAGTGGAGTAAAGCCGGCAGCTGCTCCTGATCCTGACCAATGGACGTCAGTGAATGATCCCGAGACTCCATTGCGACTTACATTGCGGAGACAGCCGGCACTATAGAGAATCTTCAGAATCTATTTTCGTCACGCTAGGGTGACTATCGCAGCAGGAGAAAAGAAGAAGATTCAACAAGTTCATCGTACCCAACTTTCCAGTTGACATCCAAAGACTGTAATCACAATGTTCTTCCACTATTGCCTTGTGGGAGTGGTGATCCTGGGAATCCTGGAAAAGACTTTTGCCTTACCCCCTTGTGCAGCCTGCATAACCACCACCCGAACGGGACAAAAGATTACTCAGACTTTACTCTATCATTCCTACTATACTTGCACTGGTACAGTCAGCCGGTGTATTTATAATGGCACCGAACTGAATATTTGTACAAAGGGGAAAAGTAAGACTTGTTATAACCCCCGACAAAACCCTTCATATTATACATTTGAAATCCGTTGGAATGATGAAGATGGAGCCATCATAAATGCGACAAAACCCCTTGCAGACCCCACAAAATCCATTATCCTGAACTTTGATGCCTGTGATGCAATTAACAGAAATGCTTACCACAGATGTGGGTCATGGGAGCGAGCATACTACCATGATGATACGGAAAGAGTAGTGGATCCGTGGAATAGTCTCCCAGTGGAGGTGGTAGAGATGAGGACAGTAACTGAATTCAAAAAAGCATGGGACCAACACAGAGGATCTCTAAAGGTAAAAAGTGGACTGTTGTAGTTGTTGTTATGGAAGGACAGACTAGATGGGCCTTGTGGTCTTTTTCTGTCATCATGTTTCTATGTTTCTATATATGTGTCCAGAAGGAGCCTACGGATGGGGACGGTGTACAGGAAAGAACTCTCCAACCACCACTTACACCACTGCCTCTAAACATGATTACTTCTGCCCAAAATGGGACTGTGTATATTTTGCTACGTGGAAGAATGCACCTGTGGGACGAGATGGTGATAATCGCAAAGGCAGTCTGACGAAGATCAGCTTACCTGAGCCCAAGAAATGCCAGAAAGGTGCTTGCAATCCTCTGCAACTTCTCATAATTAACCCTAGCCAATGGAAGCAAGGATACAAATTTGGATTGCGTATAGCAGGAGGAGGTGTAGAACCTGGGACTATCCTGTATCTACAATTGAACACCAAGGCCCATGTATCCTCACCCTATCGTATACATCACTCCTTCTATGAGGCCATGAAAGCCGAGTTTGAAATTCCTCCTACCTCCCAGAACTTGTTCCTTGAGTTAGCAGGAGCAGTAGCATCTAGTCTCCACATTTCAGACTGTTTATTTTGTGGAGGAACTAAGATGGGAGACCAATGGCCTTGGGAGGCACAAGAACTGAACTATTCTGTTCCATATAATCAGACTGACATACATAATACAACGAGTGAATGGCTATTGGCCCACTCCATTGTGGGTAACTTATGCTTTGCTCGCTATGGACCACTGTTTAATATGGAAGTGGGGCAGCTGGTCTGTCTCAATCAAAAGTTCTACAACAGTACCACTAAGAAGATGTCTTGGTGGTCAGGTGTCAACGCTACAGAACCCTCCAATCCTCTAGTTCGTTTCCCCAAACTTGCCAGTATCTGGACTAACTTAGCAGCATATAATTCCTGGCAAGCACCACCTGGACTGTACTGGATTTGCGGAACCCGAGCATATGCTAGGCTCCCTCACCATTGGGGAGGCGCATGTGTATTGGGAACTATACAACCTTCCTTTTTCCTTTTGCCTACATCCCAGGGAGAACAACTGGGATATCCTGTGTACAGAAGTCGACAGCTAAAGGAGGCCTTGAAAATAGGCCAATGGGACAAATGGGATGCGACATCTGAAGAATGGCCACCTGAGAGAATTATCTCATACTATGGACCTGCTACTTGGGAGCAGGATGGGACATGGGGATATCGTACCCCTGTTTATATGATTAATCGAATAATACGTTTGCAAGCTGTTGTTGAAATAATAACCAATGAAACTAGTAAAGCACTAATCCTTTTGGCTAAGCAAAGTACGCAAATGCGCACAGCTATTTATCAAAATCGTTTAGCTTTAGATTATTTGTTAGCAGCTGAAGGTGGGGTATGTGGAAAGTTGAATTTAAGTAATTGTTGTTTACAGATTGATAATAATGGGCATGTAGTTGAAGATCTAGCCACCCAGATGAGAGAGCAGACATTTGTGCCTGTCCAGACCTGGCACAGTTTGAAGCTGGATGGGTGGTTTGGTTCACTATTTTCATGGTTTGGTGGTCTCAAAGCCCTGGTGTTTATTGTATTATTCATATTAGCTATGTGCTTATTGCTCCCTTGTCTCCTACCCCTTTGCTTACGCATGGTAACTTCAGTAATTGATAACACTATAGAGCGGAAGGCAGCTGCGAAGGTATTAGCTATGTGGCAATATTACCCTATACCCCACGATGATGCTATTACACCAGTATAATGTGTTAAATGACTAATGAGTGATTTAATTCTCACCCTTTCTCACTTGCGGGTGAGAATAATCAAAGGGGGGAATGTGGCAGGTTATGGCCTAGCATGGCCTGCTACTATGAAAGGCCTGTAAGTTAGGCCTGGATCCTAACTCCCATTATAGCTAGAAAAGAACCAAAAATCTGTGAAAAATGAGAAAACTGTTTTAAACTGCTTAATAAGAAGTTTTACATGAATTCATAAGTCTTTCATTATTCTCTTCTGTGCAAAAGAAAGAAATGTTTCAATACATGCAGTCCTGAAGCTAGGGATAACCTTGCAGTAGAGAAGTATCAAAATCAAGAACTGCACCATTGTTAGAACAATCCTAAGGGAGGGAGCTGGTTGCTAGGCCCCGGAGGGATTTCTGATTGGACAGGTGCAGGGAGCGTTGGAACCAATGAGAAGTTTGCATGTATCGAGCTAGAACCAATAGAAAGTTCTCATGTATCAAACTGAAAAAGAGGTATAAATGGTTATGTCTCTGTAAAACCTTTGCTCAGTTCCTTTTGAAGCTTTGACTGACTGGGCCTGTGCACAATAAACTGGCTTGGACCCTGCCAATTGACTCCTGGATTTATTCATTGATTGCACTTTGCTGCAGCAGGTTTACATGGAACTAGAATAACCGTGTAGACACAGCTGTTGTACAGAGAACAGTAATTTCATAAACGTGAACAGGCAAATTCAATGGTTAACTTTTTACATATTCACAGAGGGTAGGTCAAGAGGAAGATGAGTGGAGAAGGGGGGCAAGTGAGAAGATGGAAGAGGAAGGAGGGAGGAGGAGCATTTGGAGAGGAGAGGGGGGTCAAGGCGTGGGGAGTGCTGTGTAACGGTTTAAGTTACATTAGTATGATTGTGGTTTAAGGGGGCAGGGCAAAGTATTCTTGGAAGAGGAAGGTTTTGAGCCTTTTTCAGAATCTGGAGTGGTTGGAGCAACCTTGTAGGTCAGAAGGGAGGGCGTTCCATATAGAGGAGGTACAGAGGGAGAAGGCTCAGTTGCAGGTGGATTGTTTGCTCTTTTTTCTTCTGGGATGGTATGTTTAGGATGTTTGCAATGTTGGGTCTACATGATCTGGTGCTGTTTGGTTTAGAAAGAAGGGAGAGTAGATGGAGGATGGATTTGTTGTGTATGACTTTGTGTATCAGTGTGATGGTTTTGAATTTTATTCTGGCCAGTTTGGGGAGCCAGTGGAGGTCCTGAAGAACAGGGGTGAGGTGGGCACATCTAGATGTGTTGATGATTAGGCGTGCTATTGTATATTGAAAGGGGTGAAGAACATTATATTGTCTGCATATAATTGGTATTAGGTATTGTGGTCTTGAAAGGGAGTGCAGATAAGCTTGATCCTTGTGGAACTCCTTGTGTTAGTGTGAATGTCTGGGAGGTTTTTTTGCCAATTCGTACCTTTTGAGTTCTGTGTTCATGGTAGGAGTGGAACCAGCTTATCTCTAAGGCCAAAGTCATGCAGTCTGTCCAGGAGATGTTCATGGAGAAGGGAGTCAAAAGCAGATGATATATCAAGGAAAATTAGTAGACAACCTTGGGTAGGTGTTTGGGTATATGAGATGACTGAGTCTAAAAGGGACGTGATTAGAGTTTCCACACCATGGTTCTTTTTGAATCCATGTTATAAGAGGTCAAGGGGGGCATGGTCATCGATATAGTTCTGCAGTTGAGTCTGAACAATCTTTTCCGTTATTTTTGTCAGGAGGGGGATACTTGATATCGGTCTGTAGGATCTGGTATGGTGGGGTCGAGTTTGTTTCCTTTTAGGATGGCACAAATTAAGCTCTTTTTCAAGGGCGGTGGCATAATACCAATGTGGGGTGAGGTTTGTACTATGGATAAGATGTAGGGGCTTAATTTCCTTGGTACTTTTTATCCATGCGACCGGACATGGATCAAGGGCAGAGGTATATGCAATGAGGTTTTTGATGACAGTGATTATGTTGTCAAGAGATTGGGGGGGGGGGGGTGTCAAACCCATGCCAGGTTGCTGTAGGGGGTGCACTGGGGGTAAGGGACTCTGAATGGAGGCTAATTTGAGATGGGGATGGGCAGTATTTGGAGCAGAGATGGTTTGCTATGGCCTGTGGGGATATTTTTGCGTCCAGCTCCTATGCTGATGGTTCGTTTAATAGGGATTTAGCTATAGAGACTAGTTCCCTGGGTTTGTTTATAGGACGCATGATTACATTTTCATTGTACTCTCTCTTCCATCTTAATATGCAGTAAGAGTGGAGCTTTTCTGTGTAGCTGGTATGGATGGAGGGGTCACGGGAGCATCGCCAGAGGTGTTCCAACCGTCTAAGTTCTTTCTTTATCTCGTGTAGGGAAGTACAGAACCAGGGGGCTCTTTTACAGTGTTTGTGTGGAGGTGGCCTTGGAGGTGCTTAGGCAGCAGAGGTCATAATCTTATTCCATTCATCTATTTGGAATGCAAGGTTAGAATTGCTGTTAGTAAGCCTAGTTGAGGTGTAACCTGTTTAAGGAACATGTTGATGTCAAAGAATTTATGGGTTGGCAGAGGTGCAGTGGGTTAAGGTCTTTTTTGGTGGTGGGGGGGGAGGGAATGAGAATAGTATCAGTACGTGGTCTGTGATAAGGAAGCTTATCATAGCTCAGGAAGGAGCTATAGAAAAGGTGAAGTGACTCTGAACAAGCAACCTGTCAGTTCTGGTAGAAATAAGAAAACAGAATTTTCCCATAAAAGACTACCAGTCCCAGAATGCACCAGGTTTCCAACAATCATTAGAGGAGCTGAAGTGGGGAAACGTGTGTTCAATCAGGAGGGCTATGAAGTAATCCCCAAGCACTCATCTCAAAAGGCAGGGCCTGATTCAGCACAGCTGCGCTGTGCTAGGGTGGAGCACTCATCTAAGCAGAATAAAGGTAGAGTTTATTCTACAGAGAATCATCTTCATGATCTTGGACAGCTTCATCATCTGGAGGATCATCAGAAGCAGAAGTCAGAGCGGACGGACAGAGAGGGCAAGAAACCCTTTGGAAGAAAGAAGAGAAAAGCATTTGGGAGGTCTAAAGGAGTCCAGAGCAGTACATATACTGGGAGACATTCAAAAGGCCAGCATACACCATTGGACTGGGGAAAACCAGAGGAGTGGTGCTGCAGAGCTAGGAATCTCCAGACGGTACCTGTGAGGGAGACGGCTGCACTTGGAAGGGACCCTAGGACCCGTGCCAGAAGGTATGTGAAGAGAGATCCAGTGTCCAGGAATCTGGATTGGAAGGCTGGACATAAGAACTGGACTACATACTGGCCAGGCTATTTAGAGAGGAACTCTAACAGCAATGGAAGCTCAGGTATGAACACTGATCTATGCCCTAGCTATATCCTTGAAAGACAGCAGGGAAACAAGTATTCTCCTGAGAGTGCTCCATTGAGAAATTCCTCTGTGCCAATCCATGATATTGAACCCATGATTGTTGAAGAAGGGGGAGAGGTCTTAGATACAGGCTGTGAATACATGGATTGCTCTCTGTCTAAACTCCTTTGGTAATTTACTGTTACAAAGTACAACAACCATCACAAAGAAATACAAACTTGTTCTTTAATCTACTCAGAAAAGCTCCTGAGTAGGATTTGAGCCACGCAGTAGAAAGCAAGCCAGCTAAGGGGTTTCAGCTGGGTAACTGCTAGCAATTGAGCCTTACCTAATTGCTTGTGAGCTCTGAGGAAATCACTTCTGAGTCTATGTGTGAAGATATAAGAAGTTAACCTGAAAAGAACAGTTTTTTCCCTTCTTTGTGGGTTTTGCTTGTTGTTTGATGCACTGCTAAGAAAATATTAGCTAGAGCCTACAGAAAAGACCATTCTGTTACCATCCTGGTCTTTATTCTTTTGATTTGATTGCCTGACAAGTTCAGCTGTTGTTTTCCTGATTTTGGTTTTCTAAGTTTAACACTGAAAGCAAGTATCCTGTTTTATGTGCTACCAAGCATATCTGTGTTGGGAGAAATAACCCCATAAATAAATATCTTATTGGCTTTACACTCAAACACAACTAATTATTGTGAGCGGCTGTGTCTGGTATGAATGGACTGCATTTCCCACAATCCCTTGCAAATCATACTGATATATGCCTTTGCCAAGACTGTGAACATTCTCACCCAGGCACCCGTCTGACAGGTCTGACCATGGCACGGGATGGATGGAGTGTGAGATTTGAGTGTTAGCTAAGATTTTTTGTGGAATAAAAATCAGGTTAAAGATTTTTTGTGGAATAAAAATCAGGTCAAGGATATTAACTTTATTGTGTGTTGGGGATTTGAGGATCTGAGAGAAGTGTAAGGCTTCCATGGCTTATAAGAAGGAAGAAGCCTGTTTGCTGTGATGTTGAGGAAAGGTTAAGATCAACTAGGATAATGAGAAGGTGTGAGGAGGTTTGGGGAGCGCAAGCTGACTCAAGTATTGTGGAAAGGTCGAGAGTATCAGTTTGGGGGGCTCTATACATGAGACACAGTGAGAGTGTGTTGCTAGAGACTTTGATAGTATCCATATCTGGAGTGGAGGCTGATTCGATAGTGGTGAAGTTTAGTTCTTTCCTTGAGATTACAGAGACTCCACTGCCTCTGTTAGATGACCTGTTGCAGTTGTGTAATGAGTGAGTAGGAGGACAGAGCTGATTTATAAGAACAGAATTGGCTTCATTGAATCAAGTATCTGTGAGGCAGAGTACGTCGAGATTGTGGTCAGTTATTAAGTCTGCTATGAGAGGGATCTTGTTTCTGGCCGAGCGTACGCTGATGAGTGCACATAGAAGTAGGAGGTGGTTGGGTTCCGATGATGGTGTAGGGGTGGAAAGTCTGTATGTTCAAGGTATTTGATATAAGTGAAGATGGGGTAAGAAATTGGAATTGGGCAGTGGTTTGTGTGAACGATTTAATTTGGCATTTATAGCTCACTTCTAAGTAAAGATTCAAGGCAGGTTACATCTAAAGAAAAGAAAATAATACATTCATAACATTTTAGAATGCTTAGCTACCAGAAATATAATTTACTATCATTGATTGAAATAGCCAATGCTGAAAAAAAGCTAGTCCAAAAATGTGTTAGGGTATCACCTTATTTTCTTTTTTTGTTCCTCTTTTCATTTACTGTAGCTACCATTAAAACGGACCCATACAGCAATCACACTACTTGAAAATAAACACACACATTAATTATCCTGGCCAATAAGTTTAATGTTCAAAATAGCCTCACCAATTGCCATCAGACCTCTTAGACAGAACCACTGCAAGGATAAGAGGTGTCCTACATGAACCCTGCTGCTCCCCCCCCCCCCCCCGCCACCCCTCTCCAGGGCTAGCAGTGGTGGAAATGACATTAAAACAACAATGCAGTGCTGACCCACAGCCACTGACACTGCACTGCTATTGGTGCTCCTTTGACCAGCTGCTTCCACCCGCTCCAATGTATACTTTGTTTGCATGGGGGCCACTTCCTCCTCTATGTTGCCTCCCGACTTAAGTGAGCCGCTCTAAAATTATCGTTATATTGCATGAAGGTAGGTGCTATGTATCTATATCTATACATACTCAGGGCTGCTGCAAGGGTATGATGCGCCCTAGGCCAACCTCATCCCTTGTGACCCCTGTAGCAGTCTCCATTCTAATTGCCGCCCCTCATCAGGTTGCGCAGCGGCAGCAATTCTTTTAAAATGGTACTAAGGTGCCAGAGTTACCTTCAGCTTCTGCACTACAGTGCCATTCCTGCTTTCACCCCCTTCTGATTGCACGTCCTCTTTCCATGGATAGGAAGCCTAGTTTGCTTAATGGTAGCACCGGTTCAGCACATATTTTGCACACATGTATCCCCCCGAGTAAGTAAGTAAAATACTGGTCGACACGCTCAAGCCATCTATAGAATTATCCCCATCTTTTTCAACTATACAGGCTGTTTGAGAAGTGCTATATGTTCCCCAGAAATGTTTCTACATTCCATTAGAGGGCTGCACACTTATGAATAAATATTTCACTGTAGTTGACATGAAAATGTTGCTGGAAGTAGATGTCTAACTGGATTTTCATAAGGTATCTGATTGATGGTGCTTGTTTTTTATACTCTTATTACATACATAAATATTTTCTGTCTTTTTATGGCACAAATGCCAAGCATCTAATAAATCTCTAGATTTATTAATTGATATTCAATAAAGCCTTACAAGCAAATGAATCTGGCACAGTCTACTAAACCAGTTTGCAAGGTTCTTGTTTCTGCTAACTGGAAACACATCAGGTTTTAAAACAAAAACTGCTTGCCTACAGGAAACCAAGCAACAACTCAATTAAATATCCCCCAGTGGCGCAAACAAAATACCATATGGGCTGATTAAAATATTAGGGATGTGCAAACAAATGAGGCCATTTTGTTGCTATGCCTCTAGGCATTCGTCCTGAATTACTCAAATAATCCATTTACTTTTGGGACCAGGAAAACTGCACTTATTTTTGTTTAGACAACGTGAGGCTCACTGGGGATCAAAGGAGACCCTTAGGTGTAAAAGCTAGAGATTTGCAGTTGAAGCCACACAATCAAGCTGGAAGCTAGCAAACAGTTATTCTCTCAGAAGCAGAAGGAGCAGCCCATTGCACCAGCATTTGGTCCCTAATCAAGGGCACATCCCATGCTTGTCTAATGGACTTCTTTGGAAGCATATTACACCATCTTCTGTCCAGGGGATAGCTATTCAGTGTCTTCTACTTTGATTATACAGCTCCCATGGCTTGTTGTACAGCTCCAGCATCTGATCCTGAGAGTCATGGTTCAGGACCACTTTTACCTATGGGCAAAAGGGGCATCTTGCCCCAGGCCTCTGCACAACGGGGCCCAGCTGCCTGCTATCCCTAGGTAAAAGTGGCCCTATTCCTACCTTCAGCTTCCTCAGGCCACTCGCAAGAGAAGTGAGTTGCACTTTAGTGAACAGATTGATGACTTCCTGCTTCCGGTCTGCTCTCTTCTCTTGAAAACGGCCTGAGGGAGCAAAAGGTAGGAACAGGGCTGCTGGCAGCTTAGGATCCAAGATGGCATTTGCAGGGCGTGTTTGAGCGGAGCGCTTGGCAGATAGGGAGGAAGCAGAAGGTAAAGGGGCTGTTGCTCCCTCTACAGCCCCCTTGGCCTCCACATCATTACCTGTGGTGGTTGACCACTTGATACTTTTGTTTTGCACTCTAATTGGCAGCTGTTGGAAACTGGGGAGTCTAGTTCAGCTGTAGCATCAGAGTCGGGCGACTTGATGCGCACTTCGAGCGGTTACTCTGTCTCCCTGTAGTGGCGCACAGTGAAGATAGTGTACTTCCAGGATTCCCCCAAGGAACAGTGGTTGCTGGATAGACTTGGTGACAGGACTCACAGTGGTTGCAGAGGGGCCAGACTGGAGTTTTCCACTGAGGGCATTGAAACCCTTCCAGGTCACCACTCCCCACACCGGTTTGGTAACAGGAGAGTCGGCAGTTTTGGCTGCCTTGCAGCTTGAACCCCAAGAGCCTGGTGGAGTGGAGGACCCCATTGTGTTGGCAGGGGAAATTCCCACACTCGGCTTCACATTTCAGCGACTGGAGACCTTCACGATTTGAACAGCCGTCATGCAGCTGGTAGTTGCTTTGATACTGCAGGTTTCTTCATTGACTCAGAAATTTTATGCTAACTCTAAAGCTATTGAAGTTAACACACCTAAGGTACTGTCTTTGCAATCTTCCTTGACTGTTGTTCAATCTCAAGTTAAGACTTTTGAAAGTTCTTCTGGAGCTTTTGTGAAAGACTCAAGTATCATTAAGGCTAAGTTGGAACTACTGGAGAATTCTGTGAGAGCACCAAATTTGTGTTTTGTAGAGAGCAACTGATTTCTCCAAGAGACATGGAAATATTTCTCAGAAATTTTGGGAATACCACCGGACTCCTATCCTCTATTGGTGAAAGCTTAATATCTTCCGACTATTAAGAAATCACCTACTGTTGTGGTAGGAGCAGCCCCGGAGTTGGGGCATGTTGATGTGTTGGATATTTCTGCTATTTTAGAAGAATCAAAGGAAGAAGCAGTGACCCCCGCTATATTGTTGGTTACTTTAGCTTTACTATCTGATAAAAATTGGCTAACAAAGCTTTTCTTTAAGAAAAAGGATCTTTGGTTTAAAAGTCTATTAGTTCGTATCTTTCCAGATTTCTCTTGAGATACACAGCAAAGGCGGCGTGAGTTTCTCCTCCTGCGTCTGGGGGTTCAACAGCTGGGTGGGCTATTTTTTTTTTTTTTAAATATCCGTGTTTGGTTAAATACCAATCCGTTTCCTATGTTTTTTTCAGCCTTCCCAGCTATTGGCCTTCTTTAACACTAGGCGTTTGGAGAATCAGGCCGTATCCCTGTAGAACGGCCGTAAAAAAAATATATACAGTACTTCAGTTGTTTATATTCTGTATTTCCTTTTTGTTTGAGAGTTTATTTGATTTTCCTAATGTTTGGATCTCTTTTTGGAGGCAAGAGTGGGAATGATTGATTTTTTTTGTACTATCTTTATTTTCCTGTGTGGAGTGATTTCACAATTATGTCCCCGTTTCTGTACAAGAGGAATTCTCAATTATATTATATAAATTGCATTAATAGAACATTTAAAAAAAAGGATCAGGGCTTCTAACTATGCTGCTCTTGGGAGGGGCCGCGAACAGGGGGTGGCCCATGCTCAAAAGTTTGCTCAGGACCCTATAAAGGGTTGAAGCGGCCCTGCATGGGTTCAATCCTCAGTGAGCCTGACACCAGCCAGCCAGAGTAAAGCTACCTGGGATTTACTTATTTATTTACGTTCTCTTATATACCGTGCTATTCTGCATCAGTGTGGCTTACATTGAACAAACTGAAATTACACTGAACAGGGCATTATAACTTGGAGATAACTATTTTACAGGGAACATGGGCTATGGAGGGTTAAGTGGCTTGCCCAAGACCACTAGGAGCACCTGTGGGACTAGAAACCCCAGTCCTTCTGGCCCAAGGTTGCTGACCTCTAGTGGGATTTGAACCCCTGACCTTCCGGCCTGAAGTACCTTGCCCCAACCACTAGGCCACTCCTCCACTCCAGGATGAAGAAAAAGCAGGTGTCATGTGACCTATCTAACAAGCAGCTAATAAACCTATCCCAGTCTCACTTCCACATGCCATGACTAATTATCTCATCATGAATCTGAGACAATCACATTTCTCTACCTTGTATTTCAGAGGGATAGAAGCTTGTGTTAGGAAGGGGTAGGCTTTGGAGAGAAAAAAGGTTAAAATTATGAGACTTAAAAACAGAGGAAAAGTCAAGAGCACGTCAGAAAATGATTAGGCTCTGTAGAAAGAAGCATGATGGAGAACAGATTGAAAAGAACACTACCGATGTTGGTACCACTTTACCCTCTTCTGCTGCCTTGGGAACTTTTTTCCAATGTTGGTGCTACTTTATCCCTCCCCTGGTACCTTTGTTTTTTTTCCCACTGTTTTAACCTTATCACAGTAACCTGGAAGCTTCATGCCACTGTTAGTGCTCTTTGTCCCTTTTTTAGTGCATTGGGGGTCTTTGATTGATGAATTGATTTTATTTAGTTGACATACTGCTTTGCACAACAAGTATTAAAGTGGCATACAGAGAAAAATCATAAACATTAGAATTATTGAAACAATTATAAAATAATAAAATACATAAAAAACAAAGATATAATAAATTAAAAAACTAATTCTCTAGCTATTACCTCTATTACAGGTGCCTGTCAGCAAGTGTCACAGAGAATGGATAAAAAAACCCTTTATTGTAGTATAAAATTGCTTGCCTCGTTGACGTTAATGGAAAAAAATGGAACAAATCATTTGGTATCCAGAAAATGAACTGAATGGGTGATTGATTTGTAAATAAACCAAACTGAAAATTTTCCCTGCACACATTCCTAGAAAATACATTTATTGTTTCTGTTGGTAGATTTCTTTGAGATGTCACAAACTGTAATGAATAAAAATAAATTGTTGCCTACCAGTTTTGGTGCTCCAGGTAATTTAGTAATTGAAAAGAAAAACAAATAAAAAAATAAAGAGCCATGAAATAGAGATAAAAGGATGACCATTCACAGGATCTGCTGATACATAATAAACTGAAGGTTATGAAGACGGTGCGCAGAGAAAATGGGCATGAATGTCTATCAGTTAGAGAATGAAACATACTGACAATCATACTAAATGTTTCAGGAAAGAGGCAGGTCCAGTGGCTTATTTGGTTAGCTGTACTACTGCAAACCACCATGTGGAAGCGCTGGGCTTTATTCCCCGATCAGGTCTTCTCCTCCCTGGGCCAGTCAAGGGTGGGGGTTCCACAGAGGCAGCACTTGCAGTCCGAGCAGGGAAAGATCCCCAGTCATTACATAATGGTAACATCTAATGGCAAGATTTAGTGCCACTCACAACTGCAGGAAGTAGTCCTGGTCCTTGTCCCCCAATGAAGTACTGTTGCTAGGTTCTCAACCCAGTCTTCGGGACACACTTAGCCAGCCAGGTTTTCAGGATAATCACAATGAATATACACAAGACAGATTTGCATGCGCTGCCCCCATTGTATGCAAATCTCAGCCAAGAAAAACATAATGGCACCCTCCAGATCCCAACCCCAATCATACTGTACATATCCTCCCTCCCAATCATACAGAACAGTACCTTTCACATATCAAGGGCATGATCCGATGGCCCAACACATTCCCCCCAATTACAACCCCCCCATCCCAGGTCAAGGGCCGGATCTCTACTCTCCCGACCCCTCTTGGCATTTACCAATATGTAAATCCTGCTAGGTAGTGAACAGGCAGGAGCGATTCCCTTTAACTCCTGCCCCATTGCTGCCGGGTTTCAAAATGGCAGACTGGAGCCCTAACGGTAATCGTATCGTGCTGCCGCTAGGGGTCATTCTGCCAGATAATACAAGCTTTTCCACAATAGAGGTATGCTAAACATGTTTTTCTATTTGGGGCCAGAAATAGTATTTTCCCCATAAATACAAAATAAGAGTAAACAGTCCCTTTTGGGCCTAATTTTCTAAGAGGACACCTATGTAAGAAATCCAAAATGGTACTATTTTAAGTTTATTTTACTGTATAAACACAACATAGGTTCTTATGTGTCTTGATTAAATAGGCTCTCAGAACCAACTCCAATCAAGTGCAATGCCGAAACCTGCTCTGAACTTGGTGTAAGTGTTTGTGGGTAACCTTTCCTAAAACACGCACATACACTGCAACTCCACATCTACTCCATCCAAACTACCTCCCAGAATGCTTCTGCGCAGACTGTGTGCATACCTTTTATACACGAATGCAGTCATGCAGTTTCAGAAAAACCCCTTTCTGCATGTAGAAAAAAGCTTTACATGAAAAAAAGGTTTTATAGAGTGTGTATGGGGAAATTCTAAATACATTGGCCTCTCAGTAAGTTTTTTTTTTTTTTCTATTTTGTCTTCTTTTGGAAAGAGAAGCAGGGGTAAGGAACTGCCGCATTTAAAAGTTTTAGTATTACACAAAATTCTTACGCGCCCTCACTCATCTTTTTTTGTCCTGTATGCAAAAGGCCAAATCTCTTTTGTTTAAAAATTAACTTTGAACAATTCCATATCATTATGCAACAATGTTGAAAAAAAATAGTCAGCATATATTAATCAATGATAAGGCATTAACAGACAGTTATCTTCCATTTATTGCTTGTGTAAAGTTATATTGAATTATTAGAACCATGAAAGGCATTTAATGTCTGGTAAGCCTTTCCAGCCTGCACGTACCCCTCACACATGGTATTTAATAACATGTCCCAGAATGGACCAAATCAGCCGGGCTGGTCTGTTAAATAACCTTTTCTGGCACAAATTTGTCTCCTGTGCATACCTTCTCAAAAGATAGGACTTAAGCAAACTAGATTTTGGTGAGAGTTTCCCCCCCATTTTGTGCCCATGAGAAAAATCTCTTATAAAAGTAAGCTCTTTTTGTTTAGACCTTGATACATCACAACAGTTCTTATCTTTGACATAGCTTAAAGGTTAACCTGAATGCCTCTTCACATTCCCCTTTGTACACAATAAAGTCCATTACCTTGTGTGCTATTGTGGGTTAGTAAGTAGCAGGTCATCTGCTAGAAGTATGAGGTTCATTCACCCATTTTACAGGCAGAAAAGACGTCAAGGTAGGCCAGCAAATAGAAATATTTGCTGGAGGACAGACCGCCTGGGAGCTCTAATAGAGACTAAGTGGGCAAAATTCTGTATGCCTTAAGGGGGGTGCATTTCTAAAAAGTAATTTGCACATGTATGTGCTCATAAATGCCCTCTTATAAAATACCGACCAGTGTAAAAGTGCACGTTTTGCCATGAATGCACTATTTTATGGGTAAGCGTAGCGGGAGGCAGGTCTCAGCAGAATACAGTCACAGTTTGCAAGTTCGTGCTTAGATTATAAAATAGCTTTATCTAGGTTTACTACTACTACAAGGCATATGCAGCGCTGTACATTTATACCTGCTCTTGAACAAGTGTTCATGTCTGCACCTGCACAAGGCTTAATCTTATGCTAGTATTTTTAATATATAGAGGTGCCTATATATATCTTTACAAAATAGCGTTTAAGTAGAGACCTACTTGCCCTTTTAAACCGGGTGCCCCAGAGCCCTGTGCAGATACGCGCATGAGACAGCCCCTTCTCTAGGGAATTTATAATCTAGTCAGCATGATAAACAAGAGTCCACAGGAAATGTATTCATTCTAGAGAAGTGGCTAAGATTTAAAAATAGTCTCAAAAGGATGAGCTTTCAGACTGCATTTGAATATAACCAGACAGGGAGTGTGACATACCAAGTTAGGATGTGTTTTCTGGGCAGGTAGTGCAGCAAGGTGGAAAGATGGTGTCTGGGTTTGGTGATGAAGCAAACAGGCAAGGGCAACTTTCCTGATTTTCTGATGAGCAAGAGTTCATCCAGACAGGTGCAGGAAAAGGGAAGAGATGAATAAATTAGGTGTTTTATTTTCTTATGCGTGAGCCTCGTTATCCCTTGTTGAAAAGCCATTTTGGTGGCATCATCCCCTTACAGAAAATGCTGAGGAAACCATACTGAGTATGCTCAAGTCAGGTGACTGCAACCTAAGAGCAAGGAGTCAAAACCATCTGCCCACAGTACGATTTCCACACCATATGCATTCATTAGGATATACTTATTTAATCCCATCCATAGGAAGCTATGGGAAGCTGCAGCACACTCTCTCACACGTACACAAATACATATAAGAAAAATGCTTACTACAGTCAGAAAATAAATAACCAATGCCATAGAAAGCTGCAGGACATGATGAACTGCTGTCACGTGTCAAAATAAAGCCTGCTATTTGTTTCTATTTACATACTATTAATTCTGCATCATTTACTCACAGCTGTCCCTTCTATGAATGAATAACATACCTCAAGACACCAACCACTGTCCCTTACACACACCATGTTATTCTCTATCTCTACATTACTGTCATAGCCTCACAGTCTCGCAAACCCATTCAACACTAAGACCAGCAAGGTTAGAGGCACTGGGCATTGGAGCCTTATCTGCCATACACAAGGGCTCCATGACTGTGTCACCTACCCTGCATCTTCAGCACTCATGCTGTACTAGAGGGGCTTTGCCTTTTATACGTTAGGCTTCACCTCTGACATATTGATTGGCATTTTTTGTGCCATCAAGCTGGTGCTGACTCCTGGCAACCCAACTGCCTCTAGGTTTTCTTGGCAATATATCATTGGAAGTAGATTACCAGGTCTTTTCTTCCGAGGCAATGGAGGGTAAAATGACTTGCCCAAGATCACAAGGAGTGCTAATGGGAATCAAACCCTCGATCTTCTGGGTACTAGGCAGTTACTCTAACCACTAGGGTACTCCTCCACTACACTGATTGGCATAAAAACAAAGTGTGCCACACTAGGTTAGATGAATGTTACATCAGAGCTAGAATCCTGTCTCTGACAGTGGCCAATCCATGTCACAAGTACCCAGCTGGATCCTACAGAATTGATCTATTCACGATTGTGCATCCTCGGAGGTAAGCAGTGGCTTTCCCAAAACTGCAAAGCTAGTAATAGTTTATGGACTTTTCCTCCAGGAACTAGTTTGAACCCTTTTTAAACTCAGCTATGCAAACAACTTTGATCACATCTTCCAGCCTGTAATTTTCATATTTTGTCATATCACCAGGATTCTTCACTACAGGAGTCACTATGGTTTTCTTTTCAAGGAAGCATCCACGGTCTTAGCAAGCTTATTTATTACCGCAGTCCTTCCTAATTGGACCCAAGGGGCAGGGCAAGGGCCAAAAAATCTCCAAAACACTTGTACTTTTAGTGAGAGCTAACTTTTATAAGAATCATTTACAATGCTGTTTACCAAATTACCCTCAGACTTTGTTTTACCAGCAAGGTTAACATCAGTTTTCAGAAGGAAAATTTCCCTTTGAAAATGGACTTGGGAAGAATACATGCACACATTTACACAGTAGGAAAGTCTCTTTGGCGTGATACAAGTACTACACCGAGCATTAGCAGTCAGTTTGAGAGACTGAGATCATACTCCACATACCCTGACTTAGAAGTGAGGTTTATGAATGTCATTTAATGCACAAATCTAATACATTTGGAGACATTGCCTGCAACAGAAAACATAGTAATATATTGGATAACAGCAGGTAATTTATGATTAAATCTTTTTATTGCCTGGTACAGAAGTACATCTAGCATAATAACATCTTCAACAACAAATTCTTAACATCAGACCCATTAGCAAGTATTATGCAATTTTCTCCCATTTGCCTGCCCTAACCCTTTCCTCCCTTTTTTATAATGTGATCCGTTAATGAAACAAACGCCAACTTCCCATTCGTTCAGACAAAAGAAAAATCACTCCTCTTAGGAACTCCATATGTTTCAACATTTTACATTGCCAGAGAAGCTCAACCTCCCTCAGGGTAATTTTATAAACTGGCACCTACTTAACGTGAATTGGCACTTGTGTACTTTACTCCTATCTTACAGTATAAAGTCCAGTATGACACTAAAAAAGGGAGTAAGTGCAAAACTACACACATATGTTATTAATATTATTATATTTAGCAACTTTTTTATACCGCTGTATCTACCAGCCGCAGCAGTTTATATGGAACAAAAGAACAGGTAACTTTACATCAACATAGGGAACAATAAATAAGGGAGTGCAACATAGATATTTACATAAAGCTGAATTGGTGCTGTTGGAGAATCATATGATGTGATAGGAGGTTAGCTAAGAGTCTGTGCCAGTGTTTCAAAAAGAGAGAGGTTTTTAGTTTGCGCCGGAATTCGCCTAGGTCTGCGAGGGCCCGTATTTCTGGGGTGAGGGAGTTCCAAATGAATGGGGCATAATAAAATGCTCTGCCAGTAGTGGTATTGTTGGACTGGGTGAAATAAGCTGGAATCATGAGGAGGTTGTGGTTGGTGGACTGTGTTGATCTCTTGATGAGTGGTTGCTGAAGAAGGGGGCGAAGGATGTCTGCTGATAGGAGGTGGAGGGCGCTACTTTATATTTGATTCTCATGTGGATGGGCAGCCAGTGTAGAAGTTTCAGAGTGGGGGTGATGTGCTCTCATGGGCCCATGCCTGTGATTATTCTAGCTGCAGAGTTTTGTGAAAGCTGTAAGGGTTGTAAGGTAGATTCAGGGAGTCCCTGGTATATTATGTTTGCATAGTCCAGGATGGGGGTGACGAGTGATTGACAGTTGTTTCTGAAGTCATTAGAATCCAGCAGTGGGTTCAGGTGTCAGTGTTCTCATCTTGAAGTAGGCAGATTTAGTAACCTATTTAATGTGGTGGTGGAAGCTCAGGTGGTGATCCAGGGTGATGCCCAAATATTTTACATGTTGTTTGACGTGTAGGGTTAAATTGGCCAGATTGATAGAGTTTGGAGGAGTGAAGGATGGGTGTTTGGTTATGAGGAGGATTTCGGTGTTGCTGGGGTTGATGTGCATGTTGTGTTTGTTGAGCCATTGGATGGAATCTTCTAGGCATCAGCTGATCATGGAGTAGTCTGGGTTGGAAGTGGATAATGGGGTGTAGATCACTATGCCATCTGCATACAGATGATAGTGGATCTTTATAGTGTTGTATGAGTATGTATAGGGGTTGGATGAAAATGGTGAACAGACGTGATGATAATGCAGAACCTTGAGGTAATACCTGTAGTAGCTGGAAAGGTTTGGAAGTTTCAGTTCCGAGTCTTACTTGTTGGCATCGGTTGGAAAGGTAAGATTGGAACCACTATAGAGCTGTATCTCTGATTTCAATTGAGTGGTGACGGGAGCATAGCTGGGTGTGGGTGATTGAATTGAAGGCTGCAGAGACATCAAGAAAGATGAGGATAAATCCTTGGGTGATTTTCTATGTATCTTTGATTAAGTTATCCAGGAGGGAGTTCAGAAGGGTTTTGCTGTGAAATGGCCTGAATCCGTGCTGGTGCTCATCGAGAAGAGCATGGGTGTCTATGAATTCTTGCAAATGAAGCTGCACTGCCTTTTCTATGATTTTGGCTAGGGAGGGGATGCTTGATATAGGTCTGTAGGAGACTGGGGTTGAGGGGTCAGCTGAGTGTTTTTTAGTAGGGGGTCTGATGGAGGCTTGCTTGAGAGGAGTTAGCATTTAATCAAGTGTCAGGGATGCATGGACCAGGTGAAGAATGGTTGGGGCGAGGTCATGTCTGGTCATCTTGATCCAAAAGAAGGGGCAGGGGTCGAGTGATAAGGTGGTGCAGTTGAGGTTTGCTATAATGTCAATAATCTCCCTGGTGGACAAACACCTGAAAGTTGACTAGGTTTTTTTGTCTGGGGTGTTGGTGAAGTCAGTGGCAGGCAGGTGCTGAACTGTGGTAGTCGATTTTCTGGCTTGAAGGAATTATGCCATGGTATCAGGCGCTAAGTTGAGGTTAGATTTCGTACTTATTGGAGCTATACTGAAAAGCTCTCTGGGGCGGATGAGTGAGGCATTTAGAAGATTGGACCGATATTCTTTTTTTGTGTAGAACGTGAGTGCACAGTAGTCTGCCTGTGCGCTTGCATAAACTGAGTGGTTGGTTGAGTTGTTTTGTCACCTCCATCTGCGCTCGAGCTGTCCAAGTTTATTTTTTAGATTTTTGAGTTGAGGAGAGGAGTAAACTATGGAGCTTGGTGTATTCACTTTATCTTGGTTGTGTTGTCCAGCATGGCAGCATATGAAGAGATGTTTGTGTTCCATTCAGAGATGAAAGTGTCAATACTGGTCGGGTTAACCTGAGAGAGAGGCAAGATCATGCTTATAAAAGTGTCTTTATCGAAGGCCTTGAATCTTCATGAGTTGGGTGAGGGCGATTTGAAGGTGGTTGCTTTAAGTATGTGCAGGAGATAGAAGGTGATTAGGTTGTGGTCTGACCAAGGCACAGATGTGATGTTGGACATGTGGGCAAGGTCCCGGTGTGGCCAGGTAGTTGGTGTGAATATGAGATCAAGGATTGCTCCTTTGCTGTGCGTTGGTCCAGAGATTATTTGATTGAGCTGAAGTGTTTTAAGTGCTTGGAGGAAGGGAGTGGTCTGGTTGGTTTGTAAAGAGGGAAGGTTGAAGTCACCATTTGTTTCTGTGGTGCGCCGAGCGTGTTTCTTCGATGAGTGGTGAGAGGTCATTGGGCCTTGGTGAAGGAGATCTGAAGGTGAGGCATATCTATAGGTACAAATTGGTTATGGACATGATATCCAGAGTGCCATGAGGGCATGACATAAAGGCATTGAAGTGGAGGTCTTTTTTTGCCATTATGATTACTCCTCCTTCTCTTTTATGTAAATCTTGGTTGGTGGACAAGCTGGTACGAAGGGATGGCAAGCTAGTTTAGTAGGACCTTATCATCTTCCTCAAGCTATGATTCCGTTATTGCAGATAATGTCAATATGGTTTTCTTTTATGTAGTCCATCACTATGGGGATCTTGTTGCATACTGACCTAGTGTTTATAAGAGCATATCTGAGTGGCTGGATAGGGGGTGGTATGCTATTCATAGATGGGGGACCATGGGAGAGCTGCATGTTGATTAATTTTTGAGTGTTCTTTGTTCTCGACTTGAGAATGGTGGGCTGGAGCCTGTTGTCATATGAGTGATGCATAATTGGGATGAATGACGTTGTGATGAGTCCTGAGGTTTGAATCATGGAGAGGCTGGCAAGGAGTAGCATGATGATGTATGAGGCTATGTGGAACATTATGCTTGAGAGCATTAGAGTTACGTTTGGTGGTGGATAGACCGTGATGGCCTAGTGTGTTGCTGAGGAGAGTTGTCTGGTGGTATATGTGATTTGCTGTTGAGCGGTGCAGACATGGAGGGCTGTTCAGTTCAGGGCACTGATGATGAGGCAGTTTAGGAAGTGACTGGGTGGGTTCATCCCATGATGGCAGATTGATATGGTCCTGTGGGCAGTGGCGCTGTAGCTGGCTTCGGTGGCACTGGATCTGCTGTTGACAAGGTTGGATCTGACATGTCTGTGGGACTGGCCTTAGGTCGAAGAGTGATGGAACCCTCTTTTTGACATAGGTAGTTATGGTCGGGGTCCGGTCAATGGGTGTCTGAGCTCTAATTCTTCAACTTAGACTCCGTATTGATGGTGGTGGTGCTGATCATGTAGCATTTGTATGGGTAATATTTTACAGCGATCTCCCTGTTCCATGAAGATGTTTGCTGACAGCCGTGGTTTCTTAGTTCCCACCTAAGGGCCACACCAAAGGGCCCTCTGGCAAGGCCCTCAGACATGGGCCCGCCAGGTGCAGACATGCCTGGAAGTGCTTCCTAATTTGAATTTGTGAGTCCTGGGTTTGGATGGGACTGATTGGCCTTGTGAAAGTGATCGGGGAGGGGCTTTCTTTAATGCTCACTTCCCCAACGCTAATCAGGCTTCTGATGACTGCCAGGGCTTCCTCTCATGTCTGGAGGCACTTCCTAATTTGAATATGTGAGTCCGCGGTTCAGATGGGCCCGATTGGCCTTGTGGGGTTAATCGGGGAGGGGCTTTCCTGTTAAGGGACGATCACTTACACCAACCCGAGAGCAGGTGTAAATGACCATGCCTACTTTCTGCATGCCTAACAGCTCACACAGCTCATGCTCCACCCAAATTCCACCCAGATACACACCCATAGTGAAAGTGCGCATGATGCAAACTAAATACATACTTTCACACTAGTCAATATTTTATAAGAGGCCATTTAAGCATGTAAGGTTCCACAAACACACAGAAAAGACTAAAATATCACAATTTGGTTTGGAACAATGTATCCTTGAAGGATACTACCAAAAGAATGAAGTTATCAGCAGAGAGGTTCCGATAAAGACAAAAGTAGCCCAAATGCCCTTGAGTAAGGAGCAGACAGAGTTTAAAGATTCCAAATTACCCCTGCCTACCGATAGCCAGATTAATATAAACAAAATGTCTCTAAAATGCTTGTATGCAAATGCCAGAAGTCTAAAAAATATGATGGGAGAATTAGAATATATAGCACTAAATGAGAGGTTAGATATGATTGGTATCTCAGAGACATGGTGGAAGGAGGACAACCAGTGGGACACTGATACCCAAGTACAAACTATATCGTAATGATAGAGCTGATCAAATTGGTGGAGGGGTTGCGCTCTATGTTAGAGAGGGCATTGAGTCACAAAGGATTAAAGTTTTGCAGGAAACAAAATTTGCTGTAGAATCTCTGTGAATTGAAATTCCATGTAAAAAGGGGAAGGCGATGCCAGTGGGGGTGTACTATTGACCGCCTGGCCAGAATGAACAAATGGATGATGAAATGCTCAAAGAAATCAGGGATGCTAACAAAAGTTACAGCGCGGTAATAATAATGGGCGATTTCAATTACCTCGGTATCGACTGGGTCAGTATCACAGCAGTACATGCTAGGGAGAAAAAGTTTCTAGATGAAAGGTTTCCCGCTCCTACAACTCCGGCCCAATCCGGGCCGTGGGAGGAACAAGCAGCTAACAAAAAGCAGCCGCGGGCAGGAAGAAAGCCCTTTTCCACCGGCGAATACTGCCGCAGCAGCTCCCCAGTCGGGGTCGAGCAGGGAGAGAGCAGGTTTCCCGCTCCTACAACTCCGGCCCAATCTGGGCCGTGGGAGGAACAAGCAGCTAACAAAAAGCAGCCGCGGGCAGGAAGAAAGCCCTTTTCCACCGGCGAATACTGCCGCAGCAGCTCCCCAGTCGGGGTCGAGCAGGGAGAGAGCAGGTTTCCCGCTCCTACAACTCCGGCCCAATCCGGGCCGTGGGAGGACCCAGCAGCTAACAAAAAGCAGCCGCGGGCAGGAAGAAAGCCCTTTTCCACCGGCGAATACTGCCGCAGCAGCTCCCCAGGCGGGGGCGAGCAGGGAGAGAGCAGGTTTCCCGCTCCTACAACTCCGGCCCAATCCGGGCCGTGGGAGGACCCAGCAGCTAACAAAAAGCAGCCGCGGGCAGGAAGAAAGCCCTTTTCCACCGGCGAATACTGCCGCAGCAGCTCCCCAGTCGGGGTCGAGCAGGGAGAGAGCAGGTTTCCCGCTCCTACAACTCCGGCCCAATCCGGGCCGTGGGAGGACCCAGCAGCTAACAAAAAGCAGCCGCGGGCAGGAAGAAAGCCCTTTTCCACCGGCGAATACTGCCGCAGCAGCTCCCCAGTCGGGGTCGAGCAGGGAGAGAGCAGGTTTCCCGCTCCTACAACTCCGGCCCAATCCGGGCCGTGGGAGGACCCAGCAGCTAACAAAAATCAGCCGCGCGCAAGCGCGCCCGCGCCTTGCGGGCCCGCGCCTGAGGGCCTCGCAAGAGGGCCCTTTGGCGTGGCCCTTAGGCGGGGCACGACAGGCGAAAAGCACACGATCATCACCCACTACAAGAAGAAGAAGATACTCCACCCACGACTACCTGTGAAGGACTTAGTTATCCAACTACAACCCACACCCGCCAATATCGCTCGAGCTCCCCTAAGGTTGAGCTCACATACCACCAAGCGATCCTACAACCAACAGATCACAGCAAGTATTTTCTATATGAATGACACTGATGACTATTGCCTATTTTTACTGTAGCCAGTATTTGCAACTACTCATAACCACTACATGAATTCCACTATAGCCAGCACCCCCCTCTACACCCCCTACAAGTTTGATTTACTGTCGTCAGTAATTTCATTCAACCCTAATGACTGTCGTTCTTATTTATAACTCCTATCTGATCTACTGTTGTCAGTAATTCATTCAACCTTAATGACTGTTGATTTCACCAATTACAGCTACTGTTTGAGATACGGACACTGCTTGATATACTGTTGTCAGTAATTTCACTCACCTATCTGAAATACTGTAATTTTGCTCACTGTCTAACATACTGTTGCCAGTAACCTTAGCTATTGCACTATAATTAACATGGATCTCACAAAGTACCAATTATACCTTATTATCACCATACTAACCATTCATCTAACCCAAAACATCTATGCTCTCAAACCAAATCCTACAGCATACAACACTATCCCCATTATTCACAACCCATACAAAACCACACCACAACCATACTCACACACATTTAACCAGACACACCGCCCCAACATTCCCAGACACTCAAGACTAATACAAATAAATCTTGTACAAGTCAAACCTATAAACAAATCCCATGAAACAAACACCATCAGAAAATTCATCCTCATAAATGCAAGATCCATACGAAATAAAATACCAATAATTAATGACATAATCACTGATGAAAAACCTGATATCCTTCTCATCACAGAGACTTGGCTCGCACCCACGGACACAATCCTCCTGAATCAACTCAACACACATCAATATGACCTTTTCAACTGCCACCGAGAAGTAAAAAGGGGAGGAGGGGCCCTTATCATCACCAAAAAAGAGCTCAAATACTCACTAAAAAATGTGAATAACATAGACGGTATGGATATCATAAATATAGAAAACAAAAACCTTGCACTGTCCCTCATCTATAGACCCCCCTCAGCGGACCACAAAAATCTCACCCCCATTCTAGAACTCGCATGTACAGCTACACAGAGAAAACCACTTGTTATATTAGGGGATCTGAACCTTCCGTCGCTCAACCCACAACACACAATCAACTTTATGGATTCAATGAAGGAAATGGGTTACAATCAAATCATACAAACACCCACACATACAAAAGGTAACGCTCTAGACCTTGTATTCATCCCCACTCCCTTTAATAAACACCAACTACAATCCCCACCTCTCATCACAGAAGTACCATGGTCAGACCACCACTTAATAACCTTCAATTTACTCTCACTATCACACACTAACACAGAGATTACTCCAACACCTTATAAATCTCGCTTTACACACTTCAACAAAGACACCTTCCTAGAAACCGTATTACCTAACCTTATAAATAACACAACAGAAATCAACACCATAATGGAACAATGGAACTCAATAATAAAAGAAGCAGCAACTCCCACTCAAGGTCCCCAAAAACAATTCACAAAAAGAAAATCAGAAAAATGGTTTAATAAAGAACTCTCCACTATAAAAAAAGCAACTAAGAAAACAAGAAAAACGGTGGAGGAAATCTAAAACAAGCGATAATAAGGCGCAATACTTAAGTCTCCTTAACAAATACAAAGACACTATTAACAGATCGAAAAGAGAATACCACACAAAAGTCATAAATATGGCACTCAATAAACCAAGAGAACTATTTACAATTATAAGGACACTAACAAAAACCCAAACTCCAGAGCCTGAACAATCAACGATAAGCGCACAAACTCTTGCAACTCATTTTGCTAACAAATTAAAAAACAAATCATCCAGCACAATCATAACCATACCCACTGAATTAAAACCAACAAATAAATGGATAACCTTTCAAGATATTGAACAAAAACACCTCCTCAATATCATATCAATGATCAACACCACTACCTCCCCTCTAGATCCTTGTCCGGTGTCATGGATAAAAAACACCAAAACTGAATTAGCTATACATATACAAAATATAGTAAACCAATCACTATCTAAGGGCATCATGCCAGATGCCCTAAAACTCACATCCTTACGCCCTATAATAAAAAATAATAAACTCAATCCTACAGACCCAAACTCCTACAGGCCCATAGCCAGCATACCGTTCATTGCCAAAGTGATAGAAAAAATCATACAGCTTCAACTGCAAGATTTTATTGACACACATGCACCACTTGACTCACATCAATTTGGCTTCCGCCCTTCACATGGAGTCGAAACTCTACTTATAACACTCATGGATGACCTCATAAAGGGCACTGACACATGCAACCAAGGTTACATCCTCATATTCATTGATATAGCCGGTGCCTTTGACAATGTCCACCACAACACACTTATTAACAGACTCCTAAGCCTAGGAATAGGAGGAACAATTCTACAATGGTTTATATCATACATCACAAACCGATCAATACACGTTAAATTGGGTCAAGACACCTCTGAGCCATTCATACAAGGACAAGGTATTCCACAGGGCTCGGCCCTATCGGCCCTCCTTTTCAACCTATATCTCCAACCCATCACAAATATATTCAAAAAACATAAAGTCAACCACTATATATACGCAGATGACATCATGCTCACTCAACCAATAAACACAAATAATCCCAACTACCAGAACTTACTAAACTGTATCAGTGAAGCAAATACCTGGCTACAAAATAATAACCTTAGCATCAACCTAAAAAAAACTGAAGCAATGTTCGTAACAAGAAAACCAGATACTACTCTCCCAGAAACAATAACAATTAATGATACAATAATCCCAATCAAAAAGGAAGTAAAATACCTAGGCATCATAATAGACCACACACTTAGTATGATCCCTCACATAAAACAAACCGTGAAAACCATATTCTATAAACTCAAAACCATTCAACACCTACGACCAATACTAGACACACATGACTTCAGATCTGTTATCAGCACACTCATCACTCCTCACTTTGACTATTGTAATAGTCTACTTATCGGCCTCCCTCTCACAAATATTAACTTACTCCAACGAGCTCAAAACATCTGTGCCCGAGTAACAGCAAAAGCCCGCCTCACTGACCACATAACTCCCATCCTCGCTGAACTACACTGGCTTCCCATAAATAGTAGAATATCATACAAAATACTCTTAACCACATTTAAACTTATCAACGGCATATCACCTTCACATCTAACCACTCTACTACATGCTCCAAAAGAACATAGAACCCGCAGACAAAATGCAACCCACTCACTAGACATAAAAAAATCAATTCGAAAAACAAAAAAACCACAAGCTCAAGAGCATTCTCATATGCAGCCCCCACCATATGGAATAAACTCCCACTAAACCTCCGCAAAATAAAGGATCTCCAGACATTCCGGAAAGAACTAAAAACATATCTCTTTAAAGAACACTTTATAAACCTTAATGAACCCCCTCCATCCTCCTCACCACACCTACATAAAAATCCTCCCTAAACACAGATCAAAAAGCCTCAAACCTCAACACACATAAGAAAAACAACCCTTCGAAACCATGATTAATAACTGACTAATGTAAATATTTGACTGATGTAAATAGTTCAGCATATGTATAATTATATGCTCCATGTTATTGTTCATGAAAAGTTAATTGTACATAGTTTAAAGAAAATACTATGTTCTATGTAAAACAATGTTCATTATGTTAATTGTAAACTGTTCATTATGTTATTTGTAAACCGCCTTTGATCTTGGGAAAAAGCGGTATAGAAGAAAAGTATAAATAAAAAAATAAATAAATAAATGACTGCTTCTTGGAGCAGCTGGTTTATGAACCGATGAGAGGGGAAGCAATTTGGACCTAGTCCTTAGTGGATCACCAGATCTGGTGCAAAAGATAAGGGTGTTGGTGCCACTTGGCAATAGTGATCATAGCATGATCACGTTTGATTTAATTAATGGAGGAGGGATGGTAAGGAAATCCACAGTACTACCTTTTAACTTTCAAAAGGGATACTATGATAAAATGAGGAAAATAGTTAAGAAAAAACTAAAAGGAGCAGTTGCAAAGCTTAAAGACTTACAGCAAGCTTGGGTGTTGTTTAAAAATACTATCTTGGAAGCTCAGACCAGCTGTATTCCGCGCTTTAAGAAAAGTGGAAGTCCAAAAATCTGCCAGCATGGTTTAAAGGTGAGGTCAGAGAGGCTTTGTTGCCAAAAAAGCATCTTTCAGGAAATGGAAAAAAGAGCCAAATGACGAAAATTGGAAACAGCACAAGTGCTGGCAAGTTAAATGCAAGGCATTGACAAGGGAGGCAAAGAGAGAATTTGAGAAGAAGCTTGCTGTGGAAGCAAAAGCAGGTAATAAAGACTTTTTCAAGTACATTCATAGCAAAAAGCCTGAGAGAGAGTCAGTTAGATCATTAGATAATAGAGAAGTAAATGGGGCACTAATAGGGAACAAGGCCATAGCGGAGAAACTGAATGAATTCTCTGCTTCAGTCTTTACTAAGGAAGATGTAGGGATGTTACCCATGACTGAAGTGGTATTTAAAGGTGATACTGCGGAAGAATTGAAAGAAATATTGATACACTGGGAAGATGTATTACAACTATTTGATAAACTGAAGAGTAGCAAATCACCTGGACTGCATGGTATACATCCAAGGGTGTTGAAAGAAATGAAATATGAGATTGCAGACCTGCTATTAGTAATCTGTGAACTATCATTAAAGTCATCTGTAATACCTGAAGATTGGAGGATGGCCAATGTAACGTCAATTTTTAAAAAGGGTTCCAGGGGTGATCCGGAAAACTATAGACTGGTAGAAACCATCATTAAGAAAAAAATATTACTGAACATGTAGATAATCATGGCTTAATGGGAGACAGCCAACATGGCTTTAGACAAGGAAAATCTTGTCTTACTAATCTGTTATGGTTTTTTAAAGATGTGAATAAACAGGTAGACAAAGGTGAGTCGGTTGATATCATGTTTCTGGACTGTCAGAAAGCCTTTGACAAGATCCCTCAAACACTTTTAGCAAAACCAAAAGGTCATGGGATAGGAGGCAGTGTACTATTGTGGATCAGGAACTTGTTAAAAGATAGAAAGGAGAGGGTAGGGCTAAATGGCCAATTTTCCCAATGGAGAAAGGTGAATAGTGGAGTACTCCAGGGATCTGTGTTGGGTCCGCTGCTTTTTAACATATTCATAAATGACCTGGAAATGGGAATAATGAGTGAGGTTATCAAATTTGCAGATGACACAAAACTATTTAAAGTTATTAAAACACATGAGAATTGTGGAAAATTGTAAGACGATCTTGATAAATTGGAAGACTGGGCATCCAAATGGTAGATGAAATTTAATGTGGACAAGTGCAAAGTTATGCACCTAGGAAAGAACAACCAAAACTATGGTTACACGATGCAAGGTTCCACATTAGGAACCACCACCCAGGAAAAAAAGATTTAGATGTCATCGTGGATAACATGTGGATAACAGTGTGCAACTGCGGCCAAGAGAGCAAATAGAATGTTAGGTATCATAAGGAAAGGAATGGAGAATAAAACAAATACGTGCCTCTGTATTGTTCCATGGTGCAACCGCACCTTGAATATTGTGTAATTCTGGTTGCCATATCTTAAAAAGGATATAGCGTTATTAGAAAAGGTACAGAGAAGATCCACCAAAAGGGTAAAGGGGATGGAAGGATACCCCTGTGAAGATAGGCTAAAAAGATTAGGGCTCTTCCTGGAAGAGAGACGGCTGAGGGGAGATATGATAGAGGTCTATAACTTAATGAATGGGGTGGAATGGGTAAACGTAGATTGATTGTTTATGCCATCAAAATATAGAAAGACTAGGGGACATGCCCAATGAAGCTATAGTGTAACCTATTTAAGACTAATAAGAGAAAATATTTTTTCAGTCAACGTGTAATCAAACTCTGGAATTTGTTACCAGAGAATGTAGTAAAGGCTGTTAGTATAGCTGGGTTTAAAAAAAGGTTTGGACAAGTTCCTGGAGGAAATGTCCATAAACCATTATTAGAAGGGACTCAGGATATCACTGCTTGACCCAAAACAAGCATTGAGGAACCTGTGTCTTTTGGGGAAACTGCTAGGTACTTATGACCTAGATTGGCCACTGCTGGAAACAGGATACTGGGCTTGATGGACCTTGGTCTGACCCAGTATGGCATATCTTATGTTCTTATGTTTATGCACAAATCTAGATGGTTCCTTTAAAACGATCTCCAATATATGCAAATATAACCCCTTTAGAGACACTAGTGCTTGGAGAGATTTCGCCTTAGCAGCTATCACCTATCTGATCTTCAGTACCTGACTGTAACAAGCCTTGATCTACTACTGGAAAGGTGTGCACTATATACTAAAAAAAAATCTATATCTATATCTATATATAAATAAATATTTTAACTTAGTTTGATTTATATTCCATCTTTGATACCACATACAAGTGGACCACATTAATAAAATTATTACAACAGATAAGAAGAAGCAACAATAAACAAATAAACCTATGAAGCAAACGGTAAATATATAACATCAAATCAATAATTAATAATATAAAATAATTAGCAGGGCTGGCAGAAGCACTAGGTGAAATAGACCGCTGCCTAAAGAGCCATACTTTGAGGGTGGTACTGGCAGTGCCCCCGCCACAACACCAGCAAGCCTTTACATTTGTAAGCTAGCCCACTCTTGATCATGCGTGGCAGAGCCAGACTTACCCCAGCAGCAACGCGACTAAGCAGCTCAGTAGGAGGTGTGACACATAAACCTCCTTTGAGCTCTCCTGCGATGGCACTCTGCCCCTTTCTCCGAATTGTCTGCTCTGTGCGTGTCCTCGCCCGCTCCTGCTGCGTCAGCACTTGGTGGGTGGAATGGCTTGCGAGTCATGTGCTACAGTTGCTGGAAAGCATGGCTGGCTGGTGGCTCAGTGCCCTAGAGCTGCTGCAGCAGCCTGCAAGCTTTCTACTTGCTCGGGCCTTTTTCTGTGCCTCTGGCTAAGATACTGGCTACAAACTGCGGCCTCTCTCTTCACCCTGGCACTGTTCTGTATTAGACTCGTCCCTAGCACCCAGAAGGAGGGGCAAGTATGTTTATGAGTGTGTCTGTGTATGCACTCCAGCGGAAGCCAATGCTTGCAGTGCATTTTAATTGTGTTCATGCTTTTGACTTGGTTCTGTGAGTGTTTAAGTTGTTATTTTCTAGTCTTTTCTATTTTTTCGCTTTCAATAGAAAAGTACAATATTTTTTTCTCTTTCTGAGGCACCTAGTTCTTCTCGTACTCGTAATAAGCCCCCCTTTAGTGCATTTCTTTAGTTCAGGTGACACTACACGTGACTTATATAGTATAGTGTTCAGCATGCATGGAATCATGACACCTGAGCTCATTCAAATTACCACTGGACTCTCCCTAAAGGATAAAGCTTGTTATCCCACTGCTATTTGTAACAGGGGTTCTCCGTGCACAGCAGGATAAGTCAGCCACACCATCCCACCCTCCTTCCCTATCAAGGGTCGGCCCATCTCAGTCCCGCGTCCCAGCGGAAGAACCGCGGCTAGTGACATACTGGCCAGCTAGGGGCGGGACCGTGGGTAGGACTAGTTAGCTCATGCTCAGAATGGCAAAAAGCTCTTCTGAGCTATAGAGAGGACTTCCGTCTCGGCACCGTCGGATGACTTATCCATGGAGAACCCCTGTTACAGGTAAGTAACCTCGCTTTATCCCAATGCTATTTGTTACCACCTACTTAGTTATAACCTGAACTGCTTTTAGCATTTTAATAAGTCTTTGCACAGGGGATAGGTGAGACTGAGACCTAGAATATTGTGTCCAACTCTGGACGTGATTCCTCTGAAAAATATAAATAGGCTGTAGGTAGTGCAGAGAGGTGCTTCCAAAATCTGAAGTTCAGCATTAAACGTCCTATGAAATTAATGATTATTGCATTCAAATGGGATTTGGGGGGTTTATATTGGAGATATATATATGGATAATAAAAATAATACCAAGTATTTTGATGATTGTAAATTGCTTTGAGCTTTTTTGTAGAGGTGATGGAACAGTCTCATAGTAGGGGTGATGGAGGGGAGAGCAGTAGTAGAATTCAAGAAGGCATAAGCACCAAGAATCCCTAGCATTGAAGAGCCTGGAATGACTCAATGTGTCCCAAAGACAGGTGTTGGGCAGTGTGTGTGTTGAGGTCATGTCTAAGTAATATAAGATGAAAAATTCATAAGGAGGAGAAACACAAAAAAAAGGTGTCTGACAGCTTCCCAAACTGGCCTAGGGATCCCACAATCAGTATAGTTTCAGAATATTCACAATGAATATGTATGAGATAGATTTGCACAGAATGAGCTCCAGTATATGCAAATTTATCTCATGATCCTGAAAACCCAACATGCGAAATATTCAAGTCACACAAGATCCTCTACCAGATTTATGCCGATGACATGTTCTTCACCTCTTTCAACACCTTATCTCCTGACATCACCAACTTACACAAGTGTTTCACGGACATAAAACAATGATTTAATCTACACAAACTGTTCATCAACCAAGAGAAGACTGAAGCCCTATACATTGTCACTGACCCAGCTTTCACTCCGCCATCGACCCTAAGACTATAGTCAGAGTGAAAGCTGAAGTAAAATACCCCAGCATAACAATAGATCAACAGCTGAATTTTCAATCACACAAAGAAAATGACCTTCTCCGTATACCATAAATTAAGAACACTGAAAAATCTTTGCCCCCTGTTAACCCAGAGTTATTCCGAATCATCTGCGAGTCCATGGCTACACAGACTCTAGACTACTGTAACATCATATACCAAGGCCTAACTAAGAACACCTTCATCCCCTTCAGATGGCCCAGAATACTGCAGCAAGAATAATCTTCGGAACCCATCAACGGACTCACATCGCCCCCATACTGATGCAACTTCATTGGCTTCCTATCACAGCAAGAATCTGATTCAAGTAACTCATTACAATATTTAAAAAGTCTTACATAAGGAATCAGCCACCCGCCTTCAGACCCTGATCTCAATCCCCAAGAACAAAAGGCTACGAAGACAGAGCACCTTCAACTTATTCTCTATCCCACCTCGAAGGATTAAGAACAGACAGGCTACCTGTAATTGGGCATTCACCGTATTTGCTCCCATACTTTGGAATTCACTACTTCAAGACTTGAGAGGATGTTCGGATCACAGAGAATTCCAAAAGAGACTAAAAACATACCTCTTCCAAGAGCACTTCAGCAGAACTGTGAACTCAGAGACACAACTGCCCTAGCAATACCTTATAGAGCAACCCTACACACAAACACACACACTGTTGCAATCTTAGGCCCAACACATTGTATTAATTTTGAGTACAGTGGGCTCTCCGTATTCACAGGGGTTAGGGGTGCAGCCTCCCCTCACAAATACCATAAATTTGTGAATAACTTTAGGGTCCCCCAAACCTTAAGTCTTATTAACTGTATGGCATAATCACTTACTAAAGCAGTGGAAGTGGATCATTGAGGACTTCATCCTCGTTGTCTTGTACGTGTTCCATATTTGATGCAGGAGGCATGTCCAATAATTCAACCTTTTCTTGTAAGGTCTTAACTTTTTTTTCCCCTCTTGGGAGCACATTCAGTAGCACTAGGAGCCTTACGCTTTGGAACTGTAATTACATCCTTTAGTTACACTGTGTAGTTATATTGTTACTGTTCACCTGTACAACAGAGTGCTTCCTGAGGTCCTGTTAGATTTTAGCACTGTGTAAACCACTTTGAATACTAGAAAGTTGGTATAAAAATAAGTTTAAGTAAATAAATAAATATCATTGTGCGGCATGTGCCACAAGCATTAGAAGCTGAAAAAGGAGTGTGATCTCCTCCCAGCTTTGCTTGTGAGAAATGACTGTCAGTCACGGTTTACAACGGGGAATGTGGGGAATGGGCTCAGTATACAGCACTGGCATCTCGGATGGCGAAGAACCCTTTCTCCTTCAAAGCCTCCACACAATGCTCTTAAGCACCCTATGTCCCTGCATGCTGGCCACAGGACAGGAGTTGCAGTTCAACTGCTGGGGTGTTTGTTAGTGCGGTGCGTCTGTTCCCAACTTCCCGTGCTCCAGATGAAATTGATGCGTTCTTCTTAAGCACCTTTCCTGCTGCTGGCCATGGAGCAAAGGGCTGAGCTGCTGACCCTAGGTAGGTATGTGGCAGGAGGAGACATGAGGAGGACGTTTTATGGTGGTGGTGGGGGTGCCAGAAAGAAGTTTCGCTTTGGGTGCCTGATATCCTTGTATCAGCCCTCATAATTAGGAATTAATAATAAAAATGCCAAAACTAATAAAATAGATGAGCAACAAACTCTGCAAAACAACCAGGATTATATCATAAAAAGAAAACGATAATGTCGATGTGGCTTCAGAAGGGAAGACCAAATTACACAGATTACCTTTAAAAGTTTTCATACTTTAAAAATGGCATCAAAGCATTCTTCTTTGAAAGTCATTCCACAAATACTGTGCAATTAAAAAAAAAGGGGGGGGGGGCCTCTCTGCCAGGTAATCTTAAAACTAGCCTTGCACAATGAAGACTTTTTTGGGGATTAAACACCCCCTCTTCTATGAGTGTGCTGAAGGCATTAGCTAGACAGGAATGATGAAGGTAAGTTTTGTAACACTTTGTAAGCTACATCTACAGCTCTGTCCCCAGAACCCAAATGTTTGTGGACGTGGACCAGTTTGAGAAACACTGCTCTAAAAATCTGTCAAGATCATGGATTTTATGTGGAGGGCTGACATCTTGTGGCTGAGATGAGCATTTTATATCTATATGTACATGTGCCCATGATATGTATATAAGGGATCAGTCTTCAAAATAATCCACTTCAGTTAGGTATTTAGATTTATGAAATCCTTCACCCAAATTTAGGGTTTACGTTTAGGCCTGAAATTCGTTCACCTAAATGTGGAGCACAATTTTTAGAACTGGCCTCTGCTGGCAACACAGATTCTGGTGTGGGGCCATTCTACTGATATGAACCCCGACATTTGTCGATTCATAGCACAAGACTGGCCCTACGATGGGAGCGCAAAAGTTGGTTCAGTGTGTAATAACCCCTTGAGCTGGCCTTGGTGATGGTGAAGAGCATATGTATGGGGACATACTATCATTCATCTAGTCAGGATGAAGAGATAGATGGTGAAATGCTAACAGAAATTAAGAAGGCTAATAAATTTGGTAATATGATAATAATGGGAGATTTTTGTTACCCCCAATATTGATTGGGTGAATGTCTTTGGGACATGCTAGGGAGGTAAAGATTCTAGATTCTATAAATGACTGCTTCAGGAAGCAGTTGGCCCAGGAACTGACAAGGGAGGAAAGTTTGTTAGATCTAGTCCTTTTCTAGTACACAGGACTCGTTGCAGGAAATGATGGTGAGACTGCTACACAATAAGTGGCATTTTAGAAGGGATGTCTAGTTTGAATCTGGAACGTCCGGAGCAGAATGTTCAAAAATCTGGGGAAGTGGCAGCAGTGAAGACAGGCATGTATAAGTGTCTTCTGAAATCGCTCTGTCTCTATCTTGAAAAATGAATGTCCCCATAACTAGTTATAGAGGTGGGCCCTGTGCAGGTTTCAGGCTAGGTATGTGCATGAATGTAGGCCATTTTAGAAATATGGATATCCCCGACTTGCATGGCCTCAGAACCAGGACCATAGATGTGCCAACAGAGTTACCCCTAAAGGGGAACATCGGTAGTATGAGACTTCCCGTCCCAGCCTGCTATGTACATGCAGTGACAGGCCAATAAAATGTTTGGAGTTGCTTCAGGCAGGAAACTATAATTGTGGCAATGTAAGCTCATAATGCACTTCTGCTTGGAAGAGTTATAACCATGAAACAAGCACTTTTTTAACCTTATTTGTGTTCAGGAGCAGGTACAGGCATGAACGTCTCACCAATCAGGGTCAGACATGCTTCTGCTGTTCTGAAATCGCACTGCAATATGCATTTCCCTTGTTCCACCTAAGCCACACCCCCATTCTCGCACTGGTTACGTCTATCTACCCAGCTTCTAAAATACCCCAGAGATGGCTCTATGCTTTACACACCTAAGTGCCCATTTTCAGATGCCAAACTCATAAATAAAATACCCCCAAATAACGATTACAATGCGATCAAATTTGTCATCAATGCAAGGAAGATACTATAAAATACAACTTTTCTGGAGCACTTAATTTTAAAAAGAGAAAAGATAAAATAAGGAAACCAGTTAGGGAAACGAAAGCTAAAAGGAGTAACTGCCAAGATGAAAAACATGCACGAGGAATGGGTATTATTTAAAAAGACCGTTTTGGAAACCCAGCTAAAATATTTTCATACATTAAAAAAAGTGAAAGAAAGCCAAACAATGTCAGCTTGGTTTAATTGTAACATGAAAGAGGTAGTGAAAGACTAAGAACAAAAGGTATGCCATACTGGGTCAGACCAAGGTCCATCAAGCCCAGTATTCTGTTTCCAACAGTGGCCAATCTAGGTCATACGTACCTAGCAGATTCCCCAAAAGACACAGGTTCCACAATGCTTGTACTGGGTCAAGCATTGATATCCTGGGTCCCTTCTTAATAATGGTTTATGGACCTTTCCTCCAGGAACTTGTCCAAACCTTTTTTAAACCCAGCTACACTAACAGCCTTTACTACATCCTCTGGTAACAAATTCCAGAGTTTGATTACACGTTGAGTGAAAAGAGCATCTTTCAGAAAGTGCAAAGCGGATCCTAATGAGGAAAACAGGGATGAACAAAAGCACTGGCAAGCTAGATATAAAAAAAGTATTAAAGCAGGTCAAGAAAGGCTTTGAAAAGAAGTTTGATGAAGAGGAAAGAACTAATACTAAAAATGTTTTCCAATGCATCTGAAACATGTGAAGATCTTCTAAAATTAACTACTTCGGATCTTAAGCTGGATACTTTAGAGCTGAAACTCAGTGATAGGTCCTGTACTTACTCCCTATGATGCCCTCCTCAGGTAAGAAGGTGGCCATGGCTTCCTCTTGCCCTTTTAAGTCATTCTAAGTTGCATCCCTATTTTGCAACCTGCTTTGATTGGTTCCCTGAAGCTAATTTAAAATGAGAATTCCCATTCTACTTTAAGAACATAAGATATGCCATACCAGGTCAGACCAAGGTCCATCAAGCCCAGTATCCTGTTTCCAACAGTGGCCAATCTAGGACACAAGCACCTAGCAGTCTCCCTAAAAGTCACAGGTTCCACAATGCTTGTATTGGGGCAAGCAGTGGCTATCCCAGGTCTCCTTTAATAATGGTTTATGGACCTTTCCTCCAGAAACTTGTCCAAATCTTTTTTAAACCCAGCTACACTAACAACTTTTACTACATCTTCCGGTAACGAATTACAGAGCTTGATTACCGATTGAGTGAAAAAATATTTTCTCTTATTAGTCTTAAATAGGTTACCCTGCAGCTTCATTGCATGCCCCTTAGTCTTTCTATATTTTGATGGTGTAAACAAGCGATCTACATTTACCCGTTCCACTCTATTCATTAATTTATAGACCTCTGTCATATCTTCCCTCAGCCGTCTCTTTTCCAGGTTGAAGAGCCCTACTCTTTTTAGCCTCTCTTCATAGGGGTATCCTTACATCCCCTTTACCATTTTGGTGACTCTTCTCTGTACCTTTTCTAATAATGCCATATCCTTTTTAAGATATGATGACCAGAACCGCACACAATATTCGAGGTGCGGTCACACCATGGAATTGTACAGAGGTATTATAATATCCTTTGTTTTATTCTCCATTCCTTTCCTTATGATTCCTAGCATTCTATTTGCTCTCTTGGCCGCTGCTGCAAACTGTGCGGAGGGTTTTAACATGTTATCCACGACGACGCCTAAATCTTTTTCCTGGGTGGTGGTTCCTAATGTGGAACCTTGCATTGTGTAACCATAGTTTGGGTTGTTCTGTCCTAGGTGCATAACTTTGCACTTGTTTACATTAAATTTCATCTACCATTTGGATGCCCAGTCTTCCATTTTATCAAGTTCCTCTTACCTTTTGATAGGTCTTTTGTAAGAGTTCTTGGGTGTGCTTCTACTTCTGTTTGCTGTTACTGACTTTGCTTAGCTTACAGCCTCTCCACACTGAGTTTTCCTGATCTCTGATATTAAGCACAGTCAGGTCTGGCTAGTACTTGGATAGTAGGGCCAGTGCAAGGATATTGAACCCTAGGTGAAACCTCTTTCTGGCACCCTCTTCCCCCCCCCCGCCCCCTCCACGCCACATAGCTACCATTCCATGGCCAGCAGAAGGAAAGGCATTTAAGAAGAACGCATCAATTTCCTCTGCAGCATGGGAAGTTGGGGACAGAGGCACCGCTCTAACAAACATCCCAGCAGTTGAATTGCAATCTCCTGCCCCGCAGCCAGCATGCCTGAGAAAGGGTGCTTAAGAGCATTTGAATATCAGCAGTTTTGAAAATTGGGTCAGTAGGGTCTGTACAGTAAATCCAGGATAGCGGGCTAATATGTTTGCCAACCACCAGGAAATGTATAATTCCATTTGAAAACTGACCCGTTTGTGAATAGTGATCATTACTGGTACATGGTGCTTATCTTTTCAGAATAAAAGCAGCAGGAAGGATGAGTGGCCGTTGTTACTTTATTGTCCCCAGAAGTGGCCAGAGCTTAATACATGCAAGAGTGGCCACTATGTCTGGTTGTATCCCTCAGCGCTCTATAGAGCAGATCTGAGTGGCCGGGCTGAACAAAGGGCTGTGCGAGCGATGCGGCCACACAGGGCGCAAGTTCAGAAAGGGCGCCAATATCATCTCTACATGGCTAGAGCAGAGGGGGGCACCAGTCACACAGGGTGCACTTCTAGTTTGGTATGGTCCTGCTGAGTGGTGAGAAGAGCTTTTCCCAATGTGGAGAACATGATAAATGCATTAGTTTCCTGCTGTAGCACATATGAAGGAACAGCCCCCTCAATGAGGACTTCTCCTGCTGACCTATAAATGCATTCACTCTGTGGCTCCTCACTACCTTTCTTCTCTTATCTCTCCTTAAAACCCCCCTCGGGAACTCCGCTCTTCACCTTGCTGCGCCTTACACCTGGAACAAACTACCTGTGTCTGTACGCCAGGCACCCTCCCTAACCCTCTTCAAATCCAGGCTGAAAACTCACCTCTTTGCTGCTGCTTTTGGATCTTGACCCACCTGATCTCCTTTTTCTTTCCCTTGCTTTGTCCCTGCCTACACCATCTGTGTTTGTCTTGACTAGATTGTAAGCTCTGATGAGCAGGGACCGTCTCCTACATGTCTGTGCAGCGCTGCATATGACTTGTAGCGCTATATAAATGCTCAGTAGTAGTAGTAGGATAGTTTTCACCGAGTCCTGCTAAGTATGTTACCCTTCTGTGGGGCAGACGAGCCTGAATTTACCATTACCTTGCTCGGTTGTTTAGTGAGGAGACTTTGAAGGAAAATGAGTTCTTTGCCATCCGAGATGCCAGTGCTGTATCCGAGTCCATTCCCCACATTCCCCATTGCAAACCGTGACTGACAGTCATTTCTCGCAGACAAAGCTGGCAGGAGATCACACTTCTTTATCTGCTTCTAATGCTTGTGGCACACGCCACCTACTGATGCTGAGTTTTTAGGTTTTCTGGATGAAATGCAGACACAGGAAATTGTTCTGTGCAAACTTCTCTCATACAGGGCCGACATTACCATTAGGTGAACTAGGGGAAGGACTAAAACATCCACCCTCTTGGGCTCCACTTGCCTAGGGCACCTGTCATAATAGGGCACTATGCTGTTGCTGCTAATGGAGCACTACTATCACTTTCTTGGGACCCCCTGGGTGAGTGGGTGTGCAGCACATTGCAGACATTTAAATCGGCTTTCTCACCTCAAAAGTACCCCTTTCAGTGAGATTTTACTTGGCATTAGGGTTTCCAGCACTGAGGGCTCTAATGCACAATTACACAAGCTGGTGGTATGGGATCACATGATGTCAATGCCCACTTTCTGTCCCATTAACACCCACTCTCCACCTCCTTTTCCCTTAATGCTGCAGACCCCTCTAATACTTGTTAATGTGACATTATCGACCCTTTCTGCGGTGTTAAGGGCACAAGGGTGCTGGTAACAGACGCTAATGGCACATTTGCTTTCTTATCGCCCTTTAGAAACATACCCCATAGTCTTTTCCTTCTGAACTCTGACCCAGAGCTGAGGCAGAATAAACCTTTGGGGTTTTTTTTGTCTGAATCCAAGGCTTGGAACTCTGGAGGAGAGCTGAACCATTTAAGTTTGATGCACATTCAACAACAGTAAATAGATACGTATTGCTGCTGATATGGATAACATTAAATGGAAAATTTACCTGTTTAAAGTTATACCTACTATTTGACTGCCCTCACTTGTATGGATAAGTTTTATGGAAAGGGGCTGAATTTCACTCCTCACCATATAACTACAATCCTCGAACACTCCTAAGCCCATCCCTGATTCTAAAGGGGTAACTTTGGCCAAATTATCTGAACGTGGGCCAGTTTTTTCAAAGCACTTGTGCAGTTTGTGGGCTGCCGACTGCATAAGTGCATTTGGATTTGGATTTTAGATTTATTACTCACCTTTTCCAAATCTGAGCTCAAGAACTTTAATTGTCAAGCCCATAATGTTTTATTTAGGTGTGAGTTTTTGATGGGTTTAATGCCTAGCTTTGGGAGATTGGAGTCTATGAAAATTGACTGGAGCTATGCTAGTAAATCTAGGTTTTATTATCTCTTGGAGGCTGATATTCAAACAGTTTGGGGAACTTCAGGAATTTTATCTGGACAAATTTTTATTTTGGTAGAAGCAATGGAACAGTCTCCCAGTGGCGGTGGTGGAGGGGAGAGCAATAGTACAATTCAACCAGCAGCCACTCTCAAGTCCAGCTATTCACTAAATAGACTGTCATTTATGATAACCCGTATAAGCACAGCAGTATCCCGACTGCCCGGCGGGTTTGAAACTAACCTCATCAACATCATCTGAAAAGATCTCCGTCTTCTTCAAACCTCCAGCTGGAGCGCACCTATGGCAGACCTCGCTCTCACACTGAACCAAGCCACCTACCGATCACAGCAAGTATACCACTTCTAAAACACTGGCTATAAATGAGTCTTCCAGCACACCCATCTAAGCCAATATCAATATTCTCCTATGGTCACACATATCCTATGATCTGTAGCCTCATATACTGTTGTCAGTAGCCTATATAACTTTGTTGATAGTACCTATACCATTGTCAATAGCCTATATAACACTGTCAATAGCTTCTTATACTGTATAACATTGTTGATAGTACTCATACTGTTGTCAGTAGACTATACAACACGGTCAATAGCTTCTTATACTGTTGTCAGTAGCATCATATACCGTTGTCCATTGCCATACTGTTTTGTGTCTCACTACCGTACTCTCTGTCCTGCTATTGCACTATACTGCAGTATATCTACAGTACTTCGCACACAACAGGAACTCGCAAAATGGCCCTCCAGCTCTTCGCCCTTATCAGCTTTTTCCTACTGACTCACTGGCTCGGAACCTCCCAAGCCCTTTACATATCTCATGGAAATATCCCCATCTTAAATAGCCATGGAAAAAGGTGGTCTGGACCTCCATACTCCCACCCAGGAAGTGACACCTACACACGCCGCTCCCATTTGATACACATAGCACTCCAGCTGCCCAATACACCCACCCAGGAAGAACCTCCGAACTACCGACCCCTAAGATGTGCCATCATAAATGCGCGTTCTATTCGCAAAAAGTGGCCTGTGGTTCTTGAAACAATTTCCCGCTATGACCTAGAGATACTCATGATCACAGAAACCTGGCTATCAGCTGAAGATAACGTTCTCATCAACCAACTTCTACCACCCAATTTCGCCATACACACAAGACATAGAGAAAACAAAAAAGGAGGAGGGGTGCTCATAGTCTCCAAATCGGACCTTAACTTCCACATAACAGATTCCTCTAGCTCAAGCAATCTAGACATACTCTCCATTACAAACCAGCAAATCTCCCTCAACCTCTTATACAGGACACCGTCCACGTCTCCAGATGACCTCCCAACCATTATTGACCTTACTGCCAGCACCCTCAATCCCAATAAACCAAATTGGATAATGGGTGACTTCAATCTCCCATCGTTATCCCAAAACCACGCAATTGCCTTCCTTGGTGCTATGGAAGACCTGGGACTCAAGCAAATTATCAATAAACCCACTCATATAAAGGGAAACATTCTGGATTTGGTATTTGCTCCTCAGACAGTCATTCAACAAAACCACAACCTACCAATATCAATCGTTGATGTACCCTGGTCAGACCACAAACTGATCATTTTCCAGATCCCCATCATCAATGAGAAGCTGCACAGAAGCCAAAACATGCACAGCACATCACGGACGCCCACAAGAAGATTTAGACCATTTAACAGAGAACACATCTTGGCTGAGACCCAATCACTCCTCAACAAAACCATACCAGACCTCGACGAACTAATCACCTCCTGGAACTCCAATCTGCATGCCATATCACAACCTCCAATTTCCAATAACACAAAGAGGAGAAAAAGAAGCACCGCCCCATGGTTCTCTCCTGAATTGCGAGCCTCTCTGACTCAACTCCGCAGACTGGAACGCCGCTGGCGCAGATCACTTTCCACTGAAGATCAGACCGCCTACCGTACTCACCTCTCCACACACCGTGAAGCAATCACAACCACAATGAAACAATATCACACAGACACCCTAAAGAGATCACTGAATAAACCACGTGACCTCTTCAACCTGGTCAAATCCCTCTCAAAGGAACCTTCTCCCGAACAACACAGTGAGATTCATCCACAGAAATTCGCTGACTACATGCAATCCAAGATAGTGCAAACTAACAAGGTGTCAACAATCCCGTTCCAAGAACCAACGAATGCAACCCCACTAAATAACTTCTCTACACCATCCACTAAATGCATCGAGGACACCATAGCATCTCTCAATACCTCCACTGCACAAACGGACCCATGCCCAGCTTTTTGGATTAAGGAGCTACGTTGTGCGTTCAGCCCCTTCATTGCAAATCTAATGAACCTCTCATTCACAACAGGGTACTTCCCTGCAGCACTCAAGCAGACTTCCATCAGGCCACTTTTGAAAAACCCCAAGCTAGACCCGCAAAAGGTCGAATCTTATAGGCCTATAGCTAGCATTCCCCTCTTAGCCAAGATAATTGAGAAGGAGGCACAACGGCAAATCCAAGATCATATAGACACCACAGCTCCCCTAGATCACTGCCAACATGGGTTCAGAGAATATCATGGGGTCGAGACCCTTCTCACGAACCTATTCAACGACATTATCACAGGCATTAACAACATCCGACAAGGATTTGTACTCGTCTTCTTAGACATCGCTGCGGCGTTCGACTCGGTAAGCCACGAAATTCTCCTCGGACGACTGAAAGAGAAAGGTATCTGCAACAGTGCATTAGAATGGTGCAACTCTTATCTGGATGGTAGATGGCAATATGTGAAGTCCGGTACAGAAGAGTCAAAACGCTTCCATCAAAAGCAAGGTGTGCCTCAAGGTTCCTCATTGTCTTCCCTACTATTTAACATATACATGCAGCCCATCTGCGACATCATAAGATCTTTCAAAGTCAACTGCTTGATATACGCAGATGACATTCTCTTATATATGCCTTTCTCCACAACTCAATTAGACCTGGCACCGTTGGTAGACTGCCTCAATTCGGTCTCAGAGTGGCTCCAATCACAAAACCTTCGCATTCAACATAAAAAAACAGAGGTGCTCTTCATCTCCAAAGACCCCAACTTCACCCCTCCAGCCCACGTCAGTGTCAAGGAAGCTGACCTACAAGCTAAAGAAACAATAAGATACCTTGGAGTTACATTGGACCAACGTCTGGATATGAAACATCACATAAATAACATAGTCAAAGCTGTATACTTCAAAATACGCTCGCTTAGGCATATGCGCTCCATGTTGGACCCTGATGACTTCCGAACCATATACCAAGCACTAATCCTGCCACACTTCGACTTTGCAAATGCCATATTACAAGGTCTCCCTCAATCCACTCTTAGCCCATTACAGATGGCCATGAATGCCGCAGCAAGAGTCCTCTACGGAGCCGCCAGAAGCGACCACGTAACTCCCATTCTTAAACAGCTTCACTGGCTCCCCATCCATGGGAGGATCATCTTTAAAACCCTAGTCCTATCATTCAAGGCAATCAAGGGTATCTCATCCTCCTCACTCACAGATCTGATTCACACTGTACCCCCCAACAGATCCAGAAGAACATCAGCCGTAAACCTACTGACAACCTCGAAGGCGTTGACAAAGTGCAACATGACAACCTCAAACAGAGCCTTCAGTTTCTATGTACCCAAATGCTGGAACGCTCTACCCTCCGACATAAGGGCCATTACTGACCTACTCCAGTTCAGGAAGGCACTCAAATACCACCTCTTCCTTCAATACTACCCTACCAGCAATTGAACCAGAGGAAGTGACCCACTCATGAACACACCATGCCGTTCTTGATATTATTAAGACTCTATTCTGTTCTATGTAATTATCTCTTGTATATAGTTTACCCCGGTTCTCCAAGTTTGTACTCCTGTTCGATGTAAACCAAACAGCTTGTTGTTATGGTCTTTATGTTATAATGTAAACCGCGCTGATGCCGAATAGTGCGGTATATAAGAACTTGTAATAAATAAAATAAATAATAAATAAATAAGGCATGGATAAGCACAGAAGAATCCCTTATATTGAAAGAGTAATCATAAAAGACCAGCTGAGGCCTATTGTATTGCAACAATAAGTGGGCCTTTTGTTTGTTTCCTATAGGTAGGATTACAAACCGGCTCAATTATTTTAGGTATGATAGGCCAACCCATTCCAGGTTTTACACCACTGCAGCCATGTTTTGATTCTGATTTCACTAAAAATAAACTGACTAGAGAGCAAATGCAAACTACAGTAGGGTACAACCTGGAATGATTCAATATGCTCTAAAGAAATGGAGGCCAGTGTTAGGCAGTGCATGTGTTAAGGTCTTAGTGCAGGGGTTCTCAACCCTGTCCTCGGGACCCACCTAGCCAGTCGGGTTTTCAGGATAACCACAATGAATATGCATGGAAGAGATTTGCATATAATGGAGGCAGTGTATGCAAATCTCTCTCATATACATATTCATTGTGGTTATCCTGAAAACCCGACTGGCTAGGTGGGTCCCGAGGACAGAGTTGAGAACCCCTGTCTGTGTCTTAATCATGTCTCTTTAAGTAATATAACATGAAAAATACATAGGGAGGAGAAACACAAAAAGGGTGTCTGGCTGGGCTTCTCAAAGTGATCTGAGGATTCCATAACCAGTAGAGTTTCAGGCTATTCACAATGAATATCTATGAGATCAGATGCCTAGCACAGCAGAGCACATCCTTCACCGCCCCCCCACCCCCCTGAGGTCTAAGGCAGCAGCACCTGTGCCCACAGCCCCCAGTAGAGGGGAGCAGGAGCAGCATGGTTTGACTAGTTACAGATGTGTTACCTAAATAAGACCACTAACAGCACTGTGGTGGCAGCAGGGTCACGCTTGCAGGTAGTGAGGGATTGGCTGCCATGCTGCCTACCACCAGCTTTGGACCCTGGAACACAGCTACTGGATGGGCTGGGCCTGAGATCGGGATGCCTACACCTGCACATATTGAGCGGATATGTGCCTGTGGTGCATAAAGACTGGACAGATCCCATATGTACGAGATGCATGTCAGTTGCACTAGCAGCATAGCAAAGGCTGTGCAACATACAGACCTCACAAGACGTCCCTCTCATACACCTCCCTAACAGAACCCATCAGACAAGGATGGCACAGAGCCTGAAGACAGCTAAGCACACCCCAAGTCATGCCCTCATGCACCCTGACAATGACCACCTATATACTTATGACCTATGGACTCATGAATCCACATGGCTGCTCTTTAGTTACAAATACGAGAGCAGTGTGCATATGATTGGGGGGTCATGGGTTCAAGCTCAGCCTGCAGATCAGGAATGAGCTGCTGCAATGCAGTGTGCATGCATGTGATGCCCAGGCTGTGCATACAACATGCTGGAGATTGGCTCTTCAGCAACTTTACACACAGTGTGAGGCCTCATGTACAAGCTGCCATGCTTTGATGTGCTCTTGGGGTGGGCGTACACTGTGTCTGCACTGGCCAGTTTGGATTCTGGGTATTGTTAGAAACAGAGCTTTTTGCACAGGATACATTTGAGCCAGAGAGTACCAGAGCCATCCTACCCTGTGTCTGCAGCAAGCATGACCAAGGTGCACGCATCTGGTCATGCTGAGAGGCCACTCTCGCTGTGACCATGTCATGCCTATGTATCCACATTGTGCTATATATTGCAAAGCTACAGTGATGTGGGTACAGTACCTTTCTTGGCTGCCCAGTCACTGCTCTGGCTGCTGGCTGTCCATGCTGTTTGTGGCAGACTGGGAACAGTTGCATTGTGAATGACTGACACAGCCCTGTGGTAGCCAACACATGCAGACTGACTGTGCTTGCTGCTGTAGATTGGAAATCCCAGATAGTAAGGCTATCAGCTGTTCTTGGACCGATTACTATGGTCCTTGCAAGCCAATCATTTTGGTGTGATCAGCACCCTCCTCCCTCCCCTCCCATTGGGGTTCCATTGGAAACAGCTGCCACAACCTTGGGACTGTAATAAGGTATTATAGGACAATCCCTGGACAAAAGGATCAGGAGACAAGGCCTGATATGACAGGATACTCCAGCATGCTTCAATTGTGCAGACAACCAAGTGACTAGCAGTACACACTGACAATACCTACAGCACAATGACAGTGATAGAGCTCTGCTCCAAGACCAGGAGGGTCCAGCTATTGCATGCAGGCACTGGGGACCAGTTGATGTGTGCCCCCCTCACATTCAGAGTGACCCCTGAAACCAGTCAGTAGCACAGTTTGCAGCTATTATGTGCCCTAAGCACACAATGTCCCTGCATAATGCTTGTCTGATGTGATGGATCACAGCATTCTCCCTGTGGTGATCAGCTGCAGAAAGCTGTTCAGAATGTGCAGTGCATCATGGGTAATGTAGGGTCTAATCTATAATCGGTACGCAGAGATTGCAGCCATAGTGGCAACAGTGATCACTGAGGCATTGCCCAGTACTTGCTTGCCTAAGATGGTGGATGTGTGCCTGGCTCCCCGGGGAGGTCAGGCTGGTCTGAAATTGACTGCATGGGTCAGTAATGTGGTTTGCATTCGGTGTGGGTGCAGGTGACCCTATCTCGGCATGTGTAGCAGGTCACAGGGAATTGCACGCCCTGCACATGTGCTGCCTCTGCGGTAAGTGACACACTGCAGCACAGCAGACCCATGTGTATGAGTTTTGGTTGCTGTTGGTGGGACAGTGGAGGGGCGGGCATATTGACCTCACATGTGCCTTTCTTTAGTACAAGAACTGTATCCTGCAGCAGTGTGTCCGCTGCATGTGTGCCACTGTTGACAGGCCCCAGGTATGGTGTAGCACGATCTCATATTGTGCCAGTCACAATGTTTCATGTGCTTAATTTCATCCATTGCAGGCTGGGACCTGCAGTCTCCTTGCTTCCAGGCATTGCTGTACAAGACGGTGTGGAAGTACAGCCTAATGGTTACAGCACTGGCTCCGTAAGCTATGGATGAGGGTTCGATTCCCACTTTTTATCTTTGTGCCATGTGATACTCAGTTCATTTTGATGACAGGAACAGTCCAGGGTCTGCTTTGACTGGCGGATACACATTCTTATGCTTTTTCTTGTGTTCCGATAGCACATTGGGCCTGTACACGTTATTTGCGATCCTGCCCATCTGAGAGCATGACCTTACTGGTTCAGCTGCAGGCCATTGCAGAGGGTCAGACATGTTCACCCTTCAGATGTATGGCACCTGAGAGGAGGAGTAGTCTAATGGTTAGAGCGCTGGCTTGGGAACCAAGCGACCAGGGTCCGATTTCCCCTAGCACTCCTTGTGTGACTGGTGGGAGCATTTTACAGAGGCTTTTTATTTATGTTAAATCCTTCAAAGCATGACCTCTACTCATTGTGGCCTTGGGCAAGTCACTTGACCCTCCATTACTTCATCACAATCCAAGTTAGCAATGTTCCTGTTTTTAAATGGGTACAACACTACGAAAGCAAATACCATGCCAAATGTAGAAACCAGTCCAGAGGCGTATATAATGTCTATGTATTTTAAATGGTTACCTGTAATTTTTATATATTTATTCGTTTTACCTATGAGCTTTGCATCAACTTGCACATATTGTTCACTGTTACTGTGGCATTTTTTGCTTTTAAGGTGTTCATTTTTATTCCAACACCACTTTTTAATGTTACAGCACAGTTTCTTTTAATCATTTTTAACTAGTTATCATGCATCTTTGATGCATTATGCATTTTTAATGTTACAATTTGTTCCTATCATGTTTACAAAGAATATCTTAGTGCTGACTCACTCCTGTTTCTTTCGCTTTTACCCGGTTCCTCTTTCTGTGGAATAGGGTGGTTTAAACCATGTAGTCTTGTTCCATTTGCTTCATGTGTTTTTATATGCATTGTATTATCAATTGTTTATTTATTTATTTATTTTCCTATGTCTCTTTTAGCATTTACAGAATCATAGTAGCCTCAGACAGTACGTTACATGACCATTGGCTTAATGGTCTTTTATAGAGGTATTCATGTTTTATATGTTTAAATTCCTGAATTTTTATGTACTCGTTTTTTCCTCTTTCTGCATTTTAAGATAACATAATTTATATGTTGTTATATGGTCATTTTTATTATAATACATTATTAATTTTTATTATTATTATGTCTATTTTTAACTATTTATTTATTTATTATTATGTTGTCACTGATTTGATAGTATACATTGTTTGGTGCTCTGTTCTTTTATATGTTTAATACTTATGCGTTTATTTATTTATTTTTAGTTTTTTATGCCAGTTTAACCGCTGACGAAGTGTCACGAAACACGGCCTGTGTCGGGTTGGCATTGTTTAATAAAGGTTTTGGTTTTTCCATTATACCACGCCTCTGGACTGGTTCCTGTTTTTAAATGTACATTACCAAATTTCAGCTACAAGTGAACCTCGTTAACCGCCATGATAGTGTGGTCTTAAACAAGCCAGTTATAGATATACATATATTTATTTATTTATTTAGACAGATTTGTATCCCACCTTATTCTACAATCAAAGTGGTCACATTACAATTGGAAGGTTACATTTAACATGAGGTACTTAACAACAATATACATTGAACTTAAACAACAAGTTGGGCGGGCGGGTGTTGATTTAATGGAGGTAGTTGCAAAACCATTCGGGTGAAGACTATTGGTTGTCTGTTTGCTTGTATGTTTCTGTGAAGAGCAGGATTTTAATGGCCTTGCGGAAGTCTTTGGAATCATTCAAGGTCCTCAGGCCCATCGGGAGGGAGTTCAAAGGTAAGGAGGCCAGTAGTGAAGGAGCTCTTCTTGATGTTGCTTGTTTAGTCTTGTGATATCCAGCAGGTGTGCCAATTCTATTGTCATTGTTAGTTCTTCTTGGTCTATTAATGATATCCCTTGTTATTATATCTTGGAGTGCATCTGTCGACTGATGATGAAAAATTTTAAAGATGATCATGATGATTTTGAATTTTGTTCTGGCAATCATTGGGAGCCAGTGCAGCTGCTGTAAGACGGGGATGATGTGCTCTGATCTTGCAGTGTCAGTAATGATGTGTGCAGCGGTGTTTTGGGTATAAGGTCTGCTGGGGAAGGCCCTGATACAGCGAGTTTCCATAATCGAGGAGTGGTGTGATGAGAGCTTGGCACACTGTGCAGAAGTGGTCTTGTTGGAGTATTGGCTTGAGCTTTCTAATGGTTCTTAAGTGGAGATAAGCCCTGTTTGCAATTTTGGCGATGTGTGATTTCAGATTCAGAGCTCTATCCATTATGATGCCCAGGTATTTAACTTCATCCTTGACTGCTATTGGTTTGTCTAGTATGTTGATAGTTTGAGGCAGAATGAAAGTGGGGTTCCTAGTGATGAATACTGCCTCTGTTTTATCATGGTTGACCGTAAGGTTATTATCAGTGAGCCAGGCACTCATGTCTTGAAGGCATCTAGTAATTGTTGTGGTGTCGGTGCTTGAAGTTGATTGGAGTATACACCATGATGTCATCAGCATAGAGATGATAATGAAGTTTGTGGTGTTTGATGATATTACATATAGGTTGGATGTAAATATTAAAGAGAACTGATGACAAAGCTGAACCTTGTGATATTCCTTGTGTAACAGGGAACTGCAGAGATCTCTTTTGGGCACATTTAACTTGTTGCATTCTGTCTTCCAAGTAGGAGGTAAACCACTTCAGAGTAATTTTGCCTACTCCTATCTGCTGCAGGTGTTGCAGTAACTTGGTGTGGGACACTGTATCAAAGGCAGCTGAGATGTCAATGAACACTAGCAAGAATCCATTCTTTATGCTATCTATGCCTCTTAAAAGATTGTCAAAGAGTGAAATAAGTAGCGTCTCCACATTGTGCTGGGGTTTAAAGCCATGCTGGTGGATGTCCAGTGGGGCATTCATGTCAATGTGGTCCTGAAGTTGCCTTTGTACTGTCTTTTCAATGATTTTCGCAAGGAATGGTAGGCTGGAGAAGGGACGATATGATTTTGGTTCAGAGGGACATAGAGCACTGCTCTTAAATATCGGTCGTATCATGGCTTGCTTCAAGGATTGTGGCATGTATCCTTGTTCAAGTGATTCCTTAATGATTCTGTGAATGTGATGGGAGAGCTGGCTTCTTGTGGCTTTAAGCCAAGATACTGGGCATGGGTCAGATGGGGAATTTGTTGTATTGAGTCCATTTACTATGTCTTCTCCTTGCTGTGTTGACGGAATGCTGAAGTCCTCCCAGGTTTGGTGTAATTCTATATATAACATACAAAACAACCATGAATCAAATATTTCATCATCACAGTGACTGTACAGCTTTAGCTCCATCATATGCTATGCTATTGCCAGCACTAAGAACGTATTACATTTTGAATATTGTTACTGTTGCCAGTATTATATACTAAGAAATACCTCACGTTAACCAGCCACACTACTATATCCAATACTAACAAAAGCAGCTAACAGGCCTCCTCCTACTTGTTACTGTTTAGCTACCTACTTACTATTGTTACCTATTCACTTGATACTGTTTAGTTTTGTAACACTGAACCAGTACCAGTTTTGTAACACTGAACCAGTACCAGATCCAAACTGACACATACAACAAAAATGCTTCTAAAAGTGGCTTATATCTGCATCCTCCTAACAATCATAATTAACCTAACACTAAGTCTTAACATTAAAAACTACCAGACAATTCCAATCATACATACACCAAATCGGAACAACTTCCATATTGGTCATTATTCCCCACACAATCAGACTAAAATAAACTACCACAGACTCATCCAAATAAAACAAATTAATCTACAACATACCACACAGCTTAACCACCATCACAAGTCTACATCTTTATCATGCACCCTTATAAATGCCCGATCATTGAAAAATAAAATCCCTATAATTAATGATCTACTTGCTGACTCAAAACCAGATATTCTATGCATAACAGAGACTTGGCTCACAGATACAGATACAGTTCTCCTAAATCAACTGCACAACTCAAACTATGATATCTCCTACTCACATAGAACCAACAAAAAAGGAGGTGGTGTATTGATTATGACAAATAAAAACCTAAAAGCCAAAAAAATACTAGCTAATTCAAACAACAACATGGACATGCTCATAATAAAAATAGATCACCTCAGAATCTGTTTAATTTATAGACCCCCCAACCAAAACGCTGATAGCCTCCAATCCTTAATTGAACTTCTCAACTTATCTTCAGAACAGAGTCCTCTAATTGTCCTAGGTGATTTCAACCTGCCCTCACTACCAACGAATGACTCTAAACTCTTTATTGAAACAATTCAAGATCTCGAATACCATCAAGTAATAAACATACCTACCCACACCAAGGGTAGTACCCTTGATCTAGTACTACTACCTAACTTATGCTTTAAACTGTTTAATCCAAACTCTATAGAATGCTCTCAAATACCGTGGTCTGATCATCACCTTATCAAACTAAATCTCAATTACAATACCATTGACACCATAAAACAAAAAAGAAATGACCATACAATTAAATTTAAAAAATTTAACGAAACTGAATTTCTGGATGCCACAATACCTCTCCTTGATCCTTCTCCAACAACCCTGGATGAAGCAGTCAAAAACTGGCATACTACCATAAACAATGCAGCCCAAATACATCAAACTAATAAAAAATCAACCCAATCAAAAACCAACGGCACTCCATGGTTTAATAGCACTTTAAAACAAATGAAAAGAGAGCTAAGAAAACTAGAACATAAATGGCGCAAAACCAAATCCACTATTGAGAAAGAAATATACTACAACCACCTCAAAAACTATAAAGATGCCATAGATAACTCAAAGAAAAATTACTATGCTACAATCCTATCAAAATCATATAACAGACCAAGAGAACTATTTTCCATAATTACCAACCTAACAACCAACCCTCAAGATTCTAACAAGGAAATCACTGACATCTCTGCACAAACTCTAGCCAATTATTATCAAAACAAATCAAAACACTCACCAATGACCTTAGATCCTATCTACAAACCTCTCTATATGCTAAATGAATGGCCAGAATTTTACCCTTTATCCAAAATATCATTAAAGAATATCATTATCAATCTTAACACCACAACATCCTATCTAGACCCTTGTCCAGTAACCTGGATAAAAAACACACTACCAACACTTCTTTCATTCATACTTCCTATGGTCAATTTATCACTACTCCAAGGTTACCTCCCACCCACCCTTAAACAAGTACAAATCAGACCAATCCTGAAGAATAATACACTTGACAAAACCTCCCCAAAATCTTACCGACCTATCTCAAGTATACCATTCTTAGCAAAAGTCATCGAAAAAACTGTACAAATACAAACACAAGAATTTCTTGACTCATCCTACCCGCTAGATGACCAACAATATGGATTTCGCCCCAAGCATGGAGTTGAAACACTCCTGACTGTTTTTACCGATACACTACTAAGAGGAATAGACAACCACAAAAAAGCTTTTATCCTCTTATTTATTGACATATCAACCGCTTTCGATAGTGTTAACCATTCAATAATGCTTAACTACTTAAGACACATAGGAATATACTCTACAGTTCACAAATGGTTCACCTCTTATCTGAGCAATAGAACGCAAAACGTTAGAATAAGCAATCAAACTTCTGAATCATATAAATTTGAAACAGGATTACCACAAGGATCAGCGCTTTCAGCTCTACTATTTAATATATACATAAAACCAGTTTGCAATATCTTTAAGAAATATGGTGTACTCTATCATCTATATGCAGATGATATTATGATGTACATCCCATTCACTATCCCTAACATACCGTTGCAACTCCTTTCGGATTGTTTTAATGAAATAACATTATGGCTAAATGCCCACAATCTCCTAATAAACCATTCAAAAACTGAAGTGCTAATAGTCACCAAAAACCAAGATTATACCCCACCAACACATATAACACTTCAAAACCAAGAAATTAAAATAAAGAATGAAGTGAGATACTTAGGAGTCATTTTAGACAAACATCTCACTCTAGATACCCATATCAGAAATACCACAAAGAAAATTTACTACAAACTTAAAATACTTAAACAACTTAGACCTCTTGTTTACATACATGATTTTATCAGTATAATCCAAGCCACTATAACCCCCCACTTTGATTTTGCGAACCTTATATTATTAGGCACATCAAAACAAAACATCAAAAGACTGCAACTCGCACAAAACTCAGCAGCTAGGATAATAACAAAAACACACTCTCATCAACATATAACACCAATTCTAGCATCCCTTCACTGGCTTCCAATTCAAAACCGAATAACATATAAAACACTAATAACAGTATTTAAATCACTATTTGATTTGACACCATCTACTTTAAGTAACTTAATTACCAAAGAACATCCAAAACCTACTCAAAGAAAAAATCAACTAAACAAACTTAAAACCCCCATAGATTTCATAAAAACAAATAAAGCAACAAACAACAGAGCGTTCTCACATGCAGCCCCAACAGCCTGGAATTCCCTCCCTGTTGAACTAAGAATATTAACAGAGATTAATGAATTCCGAAAAAAACTGAAAACACACCTCTTTACAATGCACTACAACACTATAGAACAGCCATCAAAAGAATTAGACAAAGGCTAAACAGTTTTATCTACATCTCACTATAACAGAAAAGAAATCCTGCCCTATCTGCATCTGTACTACTCATAATGATTATATCCCACATAACTTGTATATGTATTTAATAATATAATGTTAATGTACATAATGTATATAGTGTTGCACTGTTCAGTGCTATCTGTTCAACATTTCTGTTTACTGTACATTGGTTATAGTTATATGACGTTATATGTAAAACAAATCCATGATTTGTTGCCTGTTGTTATTTGTGAACCGCAGCTGATCTTAGGAAGCTGCGGTATATAAGAGATTGTTAAATAAATAAATAAATAAATAAATAAATAAATGTATGCATTACATGCAGCCAAATCCTACTCCTGGGATGGCCACCTGCAGGGATCACCACACTTCCTTAATTGCTCCATCGGGCCAGAATGAGCGACTGTTCTCAGTTGTCGTATGCCCATATGTCTGGAGAGTTGTCTGATGGTTGGGAGGCTGGGACAGCTATGAGAACACCATAGCTGGTAATAAGTCTAACATATGGCACAGTCACCCTTTTTCTGACACACTACCACTGCACTGCTGATGTCACATCAGGTACATCAGTGCCGCATGCCCATAACACACTCATCTACCGCCATCCTTCCTCAGCCCATCCATCTGCCTCTGACGGCTCTGTGCAGTCATGTATTCTCCTGCCAGTTGCTACACCATGCCCCACACAGGGACGTTTTCCTCATTTTGATGTGTCACTCACGCCTCTCCTGTGACTAATCTGCACATTACCACTCATGATCCGGCATACTTTGGATGCACACACCGTGGCAATTCTGGCTACGCTGGAGGACACGTCTTCCCCATCCTATGCCACATACTGACATTACAGCATTTTATGTGGGCACCCCTCACTGAATCAGTACAGCTGCCTCACAAATGCTCATCCCACTTACTGACTGCCACGTAGGATGCTCATGGTTCTGTCAAGTCCATCAGCTCCCACTTGTCCTTCCATCCATCATCTTTACATTGACTTTTGCTGGGACTCCCTTATCCAGTGTTTAATGCCTGAAAACAGCAGTCACCTTAAGTGCACACTTGGCACCTTAATGCCCGGTGTCTTGTAAGCGCATGTTAACTGGTCACTTGCGCCCTTATTGCTGGAACGCCTACTACCCGCCCTGAGCCTTTATTGCACGCAAACACCCTTAACACTGCCATTGTCACTCACTATGCCCTACTCCCTTAATGCTCTGTTGGCGGGGTCGGTGGAGAGGGGAAGGCTCTTCATGGCATGGTGGAGAGGGGAAGCCCCGTGGCAGGCTATGTGCTTTGGTACATATGGCCTGCTGTTTCTGACCCCCCTCCGACACAACGTCCTGTCAGAGTTGAGTCATAAGCAATGGGTCATGTGTGATCAAACAAATGGCCTGCTGTGGGTGCTGCGCAGTGCCGCTCATGGAGGTCTGCTGCCCTAGGTGGCTGCCTAGCCTGCCTGGTGGACAGGCTGGCCCTGAGTAGGAAGAAGTGTTAAAACTGACCAGAAGAAACATACCAACACCTGCTGGTGGGAGAGCAGAAGTTCACTCCATCATGAAACAGCCACTTGTTGGCTGGCAGCAAAACCTTACACTGATTTTCTGCCCAGTCAATGAACTACACCATTTTGTACCATGCAAAATTTCTTTGTTTTCCCCACCACAGCAAAAGTGGAAAGTAGAGGTGGTAGTTGCTCTAACCAGGATCTTTTGAATATACTACTTTCCAATATTCCATGTGCTAGAAAGCATAAAAAAGTATCTGGTTGGCACCAGCGGCAGTCTCCTCCTTCCATGCCAGTTGCAGTGGGGAAAAGGAAGTAACTGTCCATTGTTCAAAAAGGTTCTAGTTCTGTTTGTCCATCTGTCTTTCCATAGGCATAATAACTCTCCAAAAGAGGGATGGAAATTTATCAAATTTAGCATGCAGGAAGCAAGTGTGACTATCTCAGGTACTTGTGACCTGGATTGGCCACTGTTGGACATAAGATATTGGGCTTGATGGACCTTTGGTCTGACCTAGTATGGCAGATCTTATGTTCTTATGTAAGTTTAGAAACATAGAAACAGAAATATGATGACAGAAAAAGACCACATGGCCTATCTAGTCTGTCCTTCCATATCAACAACTAAAACAGTCCCCTTTTTACCTTTAGAGATCAGATAGAAACAGAGAAATATGACGACAGAAAAAGACCACATAGAAACTACAAATAATGGGCCAATAATATTATAGAATCGAGCCTCCAAAATAAATATACATTGGTTTCTGCAGATTTTTATGAACTTTTATTATCTACACCAGAGTTGCCAAGTTAATCCAGTTCCAGAAAAGAAATTTTAAGCCATTCCTGGATTTCTGACCAGCATATTCTGATGCATTATGGGCCCTGCAGCACTAATTCCAATGGGTAAAACCAGGAACTACAAATACCATACTGCATTGCAATGAAAATTTAAAACCAGAACTGGCAAAAATCTCACTCCTGGAACTGGGTATTTTAGCAACTCTGCTATACTAGTACCCACTTAGGGTTGGCGCTGCACAACCAGAGACTTAGAAAGACAGGTAGAAGAAACACTCAAGAGAACCTGAATATTCCACACACTAGACTCCCCCCTGCTGTATATAGAAAGGTTAGAGCTGTAGAATGCTGATCACCACTTCATTCTTAAATCACCCTCCCTTTATTGTTCCTGAACTTTTACCCCTAGCTATCCAGGCAGAAAACAGGGAAAATAACTGAAGTTGCTGGTGACGAACAGCACTGAAAGCACTTTCAAAGCCATCTCCTCCATATCTCCATACAGTCCATCCCTCACGCTGCCCTTTCACTCATATACCCCACACTGCTCAACACACCCAAACACACCTGCACCCCCACACATGCATAAACACACAGACTCAGTCACATAACCACCCTAATTCCCCATGTACTCTTATCACCTACCATCCACACATATTTCTTTACTCACATCCATACACACTTCCACATAGGGCTGGCCCATCCACTAGGTAAGCTAGGCAGCTGGCTTCGTGCCATCACTCTGTTGCCCGTGGCAGGCCATGTGCTTTGGCATATATGATCTGCTGCTTCTGATCCCCCTATGACGCAATTTACTGTCAGAGGGAGGTCAGAAGCGGTAGGCCATGTGTGCTGAAGCACACGGCCTGCCGCGGGCAACAAAGTGGCGGCACAAAGTTGCTGCTTTTAAAATACTCTGCTACCTGCCTCCCCTGCAAGACAGAATCGGTGGCAGCGGGGGTGAACTATTTATGCCTATGCTTCTGAGGTAAGCTGTGACCAACTTCCTGGGTGATTAACAGTCCTTGCTTGGATAGAAGGAGTCTTTCAAAATGGCCTTTTGACCTAGCACCTGGCTTTCACACCTATTTAAAAAGTTTCATAGGTCTCTTGCACCCTAGGTAGAAGGCCTCTTGGCAAAGGTCTCTAGAAGACTTTATTTATTGCTCAAAGAATACTGACCCTGTTTTGCCTTTTATGCTAAGTTATATTCTGATTTGATTTAAATTAAAGCTCATTGCTGCTGCTAGGCTCTGACTTAGTATGAAATTTAAACTAGAAGCTCTCTGCTGAGTTCTAAATTTAACCAGAAAGCTCTCTTCTGTGTTTTAAATTTAAACTAAAAGCACTTTGCTGCTACTAGGCCCTGAATGAGTATTAAATTTAAACTACAAGCTCTCTGCTGGTTTCTAAATTTAACCAGAAAGCTCTCTTCTGTGTTTTAAATTTAAACTGCTGCTACTAGGCCCTGACTGATTTAAACAAATACACTGGGTTCACAGATTAATCAGCTTTAATCCAAAGAAGTCCCTTCAGAAAAATTCCCAGAAGTATATACTCACTATTGCAGATCTCTCTCCAGAAGTAGCAGTTCCCTTTTCTAGTCCTTCAAGACTTAGCTCAGCAGGGGTGGCAAAAACCCTTGGGCCAGTCCTGCTTCTACATCTCACATCTACCACACACATATACACCCACACTGTTGCCATAGCCAGGACTGATTTTTTGGTGAGGCCTGGGATTAACACAAGACAGTGCAAATGTTGACACTACCTCCAGTGCAGCTGCCTGGGTGGATCTGCCACTAAAATGGTGGGACTATGGCCCACCCTTGGCTATTTTATTGACCCATTCACTTCTTTGCCGACATACAGTGGCATACAGTATGTACAACAAAAAAGATACATTACAAAATCAAGCTGCTAAAACTCCGTCCCCTGATACACCTGCAAGACTTCATATCTGTAATTCAAGCCATCATCACACCCCACTTTGATTTTGCAAACACCGTTCTCCATGGTGTCTCTAAACAAAACCTCAGAAGGCTCCAACTTGTGCAAAATATAGCAGCCAGAACTATCCTGAACGCACGTTCCATCCAACATATTACCCCTATTCTTTTCCAACTACACTGGCTACCAATACATCACCGTATAAACTACAAAATTCTGGTAACGATGTTTAAAGTAATCAACAACTTAGCACCATCATTCCTCAATACTCTCATCTCCAGGGAAACCCCAGATTGTAATCAAAGAATAGAACCACCAAAAGACTTTGCTAAAGCCAAAAAATTCACGAATAACAAAGCATTTTCTCACATGGCTCCGACTCTCTGGAACAATCTACCGGACGATATTAGACAGATAAATGACATCAAACTATTTCGCAAAAGGACTAAAACACACTTCTTCAGTACCCACTTTGGCCCTTTAACAACCACTGACACACAAGAAGATAACAACCTACTGCACACTCATAACAACTCAATCCAAAGTACAATTTGAGCCTAACCCAGTTTACCTTAGACAAGAAAAGTTAAACTAGCAAAACCTCACAAATGTACATAGCGATGCACTGTCAGAGCGATGGACCCATTCACATCTTTACGTAATAGTTAGACGCTGTATATAGTTGCACATGGTTAGTGTGTGGGACATGTTCCCATTTTATGTATATAGTTAACTCTGTTCTCTGTAAATAGTTACAAATGTTCTATGTAATACGAATAGGTATCCCTATTGTTATGCCATTCGTAAAATTGTTATATGTAAACCGCGTTTGAACCTATGGGAAAGTGCGGTATATAAGCAATCTCAATAAATAAATAAAATACAGTATCTAGGATTGAATGAGCCTTTTGCAGAGAAATTAGGGTGGGTGCTTATCACACCATATTGCCCACGGTAGTGGGAGCCAAACTCCAGTCAGGGAGCGGGAAAGGGGATGGGGTATGTGTGAAAATTGAGAGGTATCTGGAGCAGGACAATAGTGTGTGGGGGGAGGCAGGAGCATGGTGATTAGGGGGTATCTAGGATCTTAGAAATGGGTATGATGGTGTCTGCTATGGGTGACATCTGAGGTGAGGGAGCAGGGACTTGTGTATGCCAGGGTCGCAGCAGGAATATGGTTTACGTGGTGAATTTCCATTGTATGTGGGATAGTGCAGCAGGGGTATCTGAGGTAGGGGGGTGTATATCAGAGACCAAGAAGAGGGGTTTTTGGTGCACAGTGGGGGTATAGATGGGGGGAGAGGGGTTAGTCTGGTCTGGAGACAGTATCTGGGGCAATGGCACAGAGGGACGTGTCTGATGAAGAGGGGCAGGGCAGGCGCCCTACCCTTCTCTCTTCTTGTCTATGTTCTACTTCCGTTTCTCTCCATTCCTACCCCACAGGCAAATAATACTTTTCTTCAGTCTTGGGCGATGGGAAAAAATGAGCACAGCACACACTGACCTTGCCTCCAGCGATGATGCCATCCATGCCATTTCATCATCTCTTTGTTTAATGCATTGATGTGGCCTAGTAGCAGAAGAACATTGTCTCCTGCTGCTGGGGGCCAAGTCTCATGGTTTGAGCCACAAGATCATGTGACTCTTTTTGCGAGATTTGACCCTGTGGCAGAGCTGCCAAGTTACCCTAATCCAGAAGGGAGATTTTTTGGCTAGCCCTAGCTTTGAACTTACATCCCAAAGCAGCATGGCCTTTATAGCTTCTGATTTTACCCATTGAAATTAATGCTGCAGGTTTCATAATGCATCAAGATTGGCTTTTCAGAAATCCAGGACTGACTTAACATCTCCCTCCTGGAACAGGATAAATTTGCAGCTCTGTAGTAACCCTAACCACCTTACTGGATAGATTGGATGGGCCATTGTGATCCTTAATTCCCATCGTCCACTATGTCACTATTGCATTGAAAAAGTTTGCAAATGCCACGTGTGCCTTTGAGTCAATGCTGACTCCTGTGAGCCAGCAGCTCCTGGGTTTTCTTGGCAGTGGGACCAGAAGTAGACTGCCAGGCCTTTTTTCTATGGCAATGGAAGAAGTGTCTTGCCCAAGGCCACAAGGAGCACAAGTGGGAATTGAAACCTGATTACTTGGTTCTCTGCTCCCTTGGGACTATGGAAAAAAATAACCACCAATTGTTTTAAAATGGGTTAGAAAAAAATCCTATTTTTTAATGTGGTTTTACAGAAAAGAGCCTGCAACTATAAACATGCTATATGCCAAAAAAGAAACGGTTATAAACAGAGCTGCCAAGTTAGGCAGTTCAAGGAGGAAGATTTTTAAGTCAATCCATGACGTGTGAAAGCCCATCAGGGTCCACTGATCTGCACAACTATTAGGCAAAACTAGGCCGTCGCCTAGGGCAGCAGATTCTGATGGGTCGTAAATAACAGCAGTCGGAAGAAAAACAATAGATCCTGCTAGGCAAAGTCAAACAGCCATCAGCACGCGCCCTCTTCACGTGCAGGGAGGTAAAGCAAAGCGAAACGAAAAGCCGATGAAGCTTGTCCCTCTCGGCCCGCCGTAGCGGCAGCTCAGCCTGCACTTTGCCCCGCTTCCGGACTCGGCGCTGCATAACGGTGCCGGGCAGCGCGGAGTCTGTGCCATGGCTTCGGGCAGCGCCATCCAGATCCCCAGCCGCCTGCCCCTGCTGCTGACCCACGAGAGCGTGCTGTTGCCCGGCTCCACCGCGAGGACGGCCGTGGACACGCCGGGCAACATGCAGCTGGTGCGCAGCCGGCTGCTGAAGGGCACGTCGCTGAAGAGCACCATCATCGGCGTCATCCCCAACACCAGCGACCCGGCTGGCGACGCGGAGCCGCTGCCCGCCCTGCACAGGTGGGACGGGATGGCAGGATTTGCCCCGGAGTGAGGTGGCATGGCGTGCACTCGTAGCTCTAGGTGTTGAGAGGGCCGGTGTATGTCTGCTTTTGCTGGAGATGACATGCACGCGCCCCCTGATTGCTTTGACGTGCTGGCCCAGTACATTATAAACATACTCTTTCGTTACACGGTTTCCGCTACACCCTTACACCTGCATACTGCCTGTTCTCCCAGGGCAAGCAGGATGAGTCAGCCACAAGTGGTGACGTCATCCGACGGCGCCAGAACGGAAGTACTCTCACTATTTATCCCGATCCCCCCTAGCTGGCCAGTCTTTATCTTCCGCCTTGCCAGCAAGACGGTTTTTTGTTTTACTCTCACCTCTTCTCTGAAACTGTGATTTTACCTCAACAAATGAAGAAACCTGGTTTTAAAAAGTGCCCCGGCTGCTCACGCAAGATGGCCAATTCGGACTCGCACCAACTTTGCCTCAGATGCCTTGGAACCGAGCATGCCGTTGAAGACTGCCCCGCTTGCGGCCGCATGTCCCCCCGGGCACTTAAATCCCGCCGGCATGCTCTCGCGGACTTCTTAAACCCCGCCGCTGTGAATACCTCTGCTGACGATGGAATCAAGGCTGCCGCTCCGGCCGGGGACGCGCCTGGTCAGGCCTCCGTCTCCCGCCGCGAGCATGGGTCCCTCAGCTCCACGTGTCCTCCCCTGGAGGCTGACATCTTGTCCGGGGCTCCATCGCACTCTTCTTCGGCACTTCCGGTCGCCCATCTGACTGCTTCCGGCCAGCCTCTGACCCCTCGCGTCAGCGCAGACCAGGACGACGCAGACCGGCTCAGCCTCCACCATGCCGGCAGCGCATACAGTTTTTCAGGGGCAGCTTCCGGAGCGCCAAGCCACCAGCACGCTCGCTCTCGGAGCGCCGGGCACCGTCGGAGCCTCCGCTCTCAGCACAGCGCCCGGGGGAGCTCTCATAGACACCGGAGCAAGAAAGGATCACAGCGCAGGGCTCGATCTCGGCGCAGATCTCGGAGCCGGGGGCATCGATCACCACAGCGCAGATCGCACAGCCGGAGATCGCGGAGCAGGCGGGGACAGCGCAGATCGCGCAAGTATAGGAGCAGGCACAGAGTTGATTCACGGCGCAGAAGCCGTCGCTCCAGCAGCAGCAGCAGCAGCTCCAGCCGGCACAGTGACACCTCTTCATCGTCCAGCAGCAGATCCCGGCAGTCATCTCCGTCCGCCTACAGTGCCCAAAGCTCCTCCACTGCACACAGCCTTCACAGTGAGCATAAAGAGCATCAGACACATGAAGAGCACCTACTACCGCCCGAATCAGGCATGCAGTCCGCCCCTGAACATTTCCAGCAGGAGCCTGCCCCAGAGACCCTAAAATTGCTGCAGGACATGCTGCAACAATGGTCCTCCTCTCTGGCCGCCCTGGTCTCGGGACCCAGCACCATCATGCTGCCTCAGCCTGCCACACCAATGACCAGCGCTGTTGACAGGCAGACACCACACGGCCCGGCCCCCACCACCCCTGCTCAGGAGCAGGATGTCCCAGCAGCGCCCTCGCAGACAGATGCGGCGTCCCGCATGGGCTCACCCTCTCACACCGACGCCCCATCTGACCCTCCTGTTCCACCTGAGGACATAACCTACTACAAGTTCATTCAGAAGGTCATAACCACACTCTCCATCTCTTCAGTGGATGTTCCGGATCAACGTGAAGAGGTACAGAGCGCTCTCAAGTTCATTGATGCTCCCAAGTCCATCTCTGTCTTACCCGTCCATCAGCTTCTCCGGGACAACCTCACCAAGATATGGCAGGCTCCGGCATCCAATCACACCTGCCCTCGCAGATTGGACAACAAGTACAATGTCCAACCCGTTCCCGGCTTCGCCAAGCCGCAGCTACCGCACCATTCCATTGTTGTGGAATCAGCACTTAAGCGCTCCAAGTCCTCGCGCAACTCTACCAATGCGCCTCCAGGCAAGGACAACAAGCTCATGGATGATGTGGCCAAGAGAGTCTATCAAGGGGCTATGCTGAACGCTAGGATCGCGGCCCACCAATTCCAGCACGCAATTTATCAAGACTCTCTGGTGAGCAACATCAGGTCCACCGTTTCCCTCCTGCCTGAGATTCCACCCTCCCTCTCTTCTGCCCTTGCGGAGCTTGATGACTGCACACGGCACCAAGGACGGGCCGCCCACGATGCCTTCGAGATCGCAGCCAGAGTGGCGGGCACGGCCATCTCGGCCCGCAGATTAGCCTGGCTCCGGGCTTCCGGCCTTCGGACTGATTCTCATGACAGCATTGCAGACACTCCCTGCTCTGGTGATTCCCTGTTCGGCGATAAGGTCAAGGACACTGACTTTAGAGGAAGGCTCTGACCGCCCTCACACCTACCGCAAGGGAGGCCCTCAAAACAGTGCCAGTTCCAAGAGGTACCACCCTTATCGCAAGTGGCAACAGCAGCCCCGGTACAAGCAACAGCAGCATTACCAAGCCCCATACAGGCAAAAGCCTCGCCAGCGGGACCGTGGTTCTAAGAAAGCCCTGTCTGCCCCCGTGAAGAATAATCCCCTCAACCTGTCGGGCGAGGTCCAGCAGATCGTTCTTGCAGCCTGGCGCCCATCCACCAGGAAATGTTACAGTCTTAAATGGCGTCGCTTCAGCATCTGGTGCGAGGCGCGGCACCTTGATCCATTCTCATGCCCGGTGCCCCTGCTTCTGGAATACCTAGCATCTCTCTCCACCCTGGGCCTGCGCACCCAGTCCATCAAGGTCCACCTTGCCGCCATCGCGGCTTTCCATCACCGCGTTAGCGAGTCGTCGGTGGCGGTCCTCCCAATCGTTGCCAGTTTCATGAAAGGGCTGGCCAATCTGCACCCCGCAATCAGGGAACCGGTACCTCCTTGGGACCTGAACATTGTCCTCAACCAACTTACCATTCATATGTAAATAGCCAATGTGTTGTATTCATTGTAAATAATTGCCCCGGTTATCCAAGTTTTTGTTCCTTGTTCTATGTAAAAAACAGATAACATGTACCTTATCTGATGTTTTCTTGTTCTATGTAAACCGCGCTGATTATAAATAGAGCGGTATATATAAAAGATGTTAAATAAATAAATAAACCTTTCGAGCCTCTGCACTCTTCCGAGATGAAGTTTGTCTCATGGAAAACCCTTTTCCTCATCACTATCACTTCTGCCAGGCGGATTAGCGAGCTCCACGCCCTCGTCGATTACCCGCCCTACACAGTCCTGTTGCACGACCGTGCTCTTCTGCGGACACACCCTAAGTTTGTCCCCAAGGTGGCGACCTCTTTTCACATCAACCAAGTCATTGAACTGCCCTGCTTCCTCCCCGGACCCCATTCCGATCAGGAGCAGCGGTGACTGCACACGCTGGATTGCGTCCGGGCCCTTCGTTGTTACCTGCAAAGGGTCGCAGCTCTTCATCTCTTACGACCCTAACAAGCCTGGCCGCCCAGTGTCCAAACGCACGCTGTCAGGATGGATTTCCGCGTGTATCTCTCTGTGTCTCTTGCTAGCTGGAGAAGACCCCCCTGCAGGCGTCAAGGCTCACCATCTGCGAGCGTTGGCCACCTCCATTGCCAACCTGCGCTCCACCCCTGTCCCTGACATCTGCAAGGCCGCCACGTGGTCCTCTGTCCAGACTTTTCAAAGACACTACTCTCTGGACGGCCCAGACCACGGCGGACCCGCCTTCGGCCTATCTGTATTATCTGTGTGCTCGGGGCCGAGCCGTGTGCCTTGACTCCCTACGGCCAAGACCCCTGACTTGACTGATCTGACATTGTTGCCTCCAATGCTTGACTGTGACACTGTAAGATTGCTCACACAATGTACCTTGATGTGTCTCACCTTATACCTTGCCTATTGGTTGAACTAAGCCATAGGCATAGGATCATGGCATGGCTCTGTCACCGTTGATGTCCTGTTGCATGCTCTTCTGTTAACGTTGAGATACGCCGTAGGCGTAGGATAATTACGGGCTCTGCCACTGTTGATACCCTTTTGCACATTATTATGTTAACGTTGAACGTCTGGTTATGTTTTGCACTTGTGTCACTTACCACTCGTTTATTGCACACCAACGTTTGAGCACCTGGTTATGTTTTGCACTTGTGTCACTTACCACTTGTTTTATTGCACACCTTGCTCTTTGCACAGACCATATTATTTGCGCACCCTACTGTTGCACAGGCCTGCCTCGTCAGGCCGCATTAAACCTGCCTTGCACCTTACTGTTACACTTGAGTCTGGCTCATTATTGGTTCCCCGCCGCTGCCTCTATAGCTGGGGAGACACCACTTGTGGCTGACTCATCCTGCTTGCCCTGGGAGAAATGCGAGTTACTTACCTGTAACGTGAGTTCTCCAGGGACAGCAGGATAAGTCAGCCACACTTTCCCACCCTCCTCCCCGGCGTGGACCTCCTGTCTCTGCTCCGCCTCCTAGCTGCTGGAAGCACCTCAGCTTGGAAGATCTGGCCAGCTAGGGGCGGATCGGGAGGTGGGGCTACCGGTCAGGCCCAGAAGGCTAAAGCCTTCTGGGCTAGTGAGAGTACTTCCGTTCTGGTGCCGTCGGATGACGTCACCACTTGTGGCTGACTTATCCTGCTGTCCCTGGAGAACTCACGTTACAGGTAAGTAACTCGTATTTCTTCTCTGTCCTCTCACTTGCCCTCGTTGCTGTCACCTTTCTCCTGACCCATATCAGGCCCCTTGCTCCATGCAGTTTAGTTATTTTCATTTATTTAAAAGTTCTTAAATACCACATTCCCAGTCACATAAACATTGAGGGTTGCTAATAAAGTTCTTTTAACTATATGCTGGCTGCCTTGGCCTGGTTTGTTTTCCGCTGTGTGTTTCTACATTTCTGGACTAGTGGATTTGTTCCCTTACATCTTTTGTCACACACATTTCAAGCAAGGGAATCCTTTCTCTTTTCCACTTCACCCATAGTCTTTGCAGCAGTGAAACAGAGAGAAAGGAGAGTACAACATCAGCTCTTCTTCTCCAGGGCATGCTGCTACGTCCAATACCCCAATGAGGAGCCCAAAAATACATTCCAACTGGCGATGAACACCGCTGCCAGAGTACTTGAAGGAATATCAAAGTCTGATCACATAACTCCTATCCTAAAAAGGCTCCACTGGTTACCAAGCAACGCGAGAATCCACTACAAGATCCTGATCACCACATTCAAGGCACTAAACAACCAAGCACCAACAACTGTCACCAACCTTATACACTTGCAGACTCTCAATAGATCCAGAAGATCAGCAGCTATAAATACACTAACTATCCCGAAGCAAGCTATCAGATACACTAAGGAAACAAATAAGAGAGCCTTCAGTATCCACGCCCCTTCAGCCTGGAATGCCCTACCACCAGAATTGAGAGCTGTAACCAACTTATCACAATTCAGAAAAAGTCTAAAGCATCATCTCTTCTTAAGCTATTTTCCAATCTAATCGTTCACAAGAAAATACTAATGCCACACTCCCTGACCATGTCTACCTCAAATGATAACCAAATGTAACCAATGCATTTAGATTACTGTAGATAGTTTTCCTAGTTGATATAGCTTACCTTCTTTATTCCAAGTTCTATAACCCCTGTTATTTGTAAAATGCATAACAGATATCTGTATGTATATGTTTGTTTCATGTAAACCGCGCTGATGACAATAGTGCGGTATATAAGAGAAGTTAATAAATAAAATAAATAAATTTTCCTTCTCACCCCCTGTTGGAGCCAAAGAAGGCTGCTTCATCTTTTCAAAGCCCAGTTGCAGAAGATGCAAACTTCATGTTGGACCTCTGCTTACGAACCCTCCAGGACTGGCGACATTGAGTGGTTGTGAGAGTCTCCCACACACCATGCTGTTAGTGGTTACTAAACCATGTTAGCTGTTTTTAATTAGAATGAAGTCCCATAGCACTGGCAATCTCTGACCTGCTTCATGTAGAGTATCTCACACTCTAGTGTCATTATGTGTTTGGTTTGTGCACCTGACATCCTCACCTGCAGCATCCATGTTGCAGCTAATTAAATAGAGGCAATGTTTTTATCAAAAAAATTTGCTAAAAATCCCATGGAGTCTGTCTTCATGTTTTTTTTTAATATGTTGGTTTAAGGGTGACTGTTCAGGTTGGTGATACACCAATAAATTTGCTGCTGAATGTAGCTGTTAAACAAGAATTTTGGAATGCTATTTGTTTTTTTTTTTAAGATGGTGCACGTGCACTACTGTACACCGTGGACATTGCATCTATTCAAAACTATATTAACATCATACAAAACAAAGAGGGATGTAGCCTCGGAATGATTAGCAAGCTGTACTGTTCTGTGCTTGGTTATCTTTGTAGTTTGGCGCTTCTGAAATGTTTTATCCAATATGACACCATTTTAAGATTTGAAAGTATGAACTACCCCAGACAAAACAAAATGACAGGCCTCCACTCTGTGCTCTTCATCCAGTCAAAATGTATCACTGTGCAGCAAAATGTACAATCTAAGTTGGGCATCCACTGCGTGGGGCAGAATATAGAGTGCATGAATTACATAAAGTTGACAGATGGCTTGTGATTATGGTGTCCTGCCTGATAAAACCATTTGCTCAATAGAAATCTTGGTGACATTTTGTCTCTATAGAAGTTATCTTTATACATAGTTCTTAAGAGACTGGCGAGAAAATCAGTGTTCCGTGTACATTGGGGTGTTCTTGATATAAACACTGGAAAATGAAACTTCTCTTTGTTTTCAGGATTGGCACAGCAGCGCTGGCTATCCAGGTGGTGGGCAGTAACTGGCCCAAGCCCCATTATACCTTGCTGGTTACGGGTCTCTGCCGATTCCAGATTGTACAGCTACTGAAGGAGAAGCCATTCCCTGTTGCTGAGGTGCAGCAGTTAGATCGACTAGAACAGTTCACCAACAAGAGCGACTTCAATGAGGAGTTAGGGGAGCTGTCCGAACAACTTTACAAATATGCAGTGCAAGTTGGTTCACACTTTTTGTCTTTATTTTTTTCTTGAGACTGCATAGAAATTGAACACAGAAAAAGCGATCTTGCCTTTTTTTTCTGTCAGTGTTACCTTAGAAGTGGTTGTAAGTTTTTATTATCCTTTATCTCTCAGGTAGACAGGTTTCTTGGAGAGGAGTGGGAAGCCTTAGTAGTTGCAAGTAGATCTGATAGGAAGAGGGTATTGATGCCAGCTTCAGTTCAGAAGGATCTACTGCAAGACCCAGAAATTGAGGATGAGGCCTTGTAGGCAGAACCGCAAGGAGATGGTGGTTCTTTTTTTTCGTAGGGATGTGTGAGTTATAATCAGAAGAAAGGCAATATAGCAAAAGCAGGGAAAAAGAGTGAGCTTTTTGTGTTCCATATTCTGTCTTCTGTGGAAACACCATGCAAATTTAATGCAGAAGTTTTGCTTGCTGATGCTGTAAGCAAACAGCTATGAAAATTAAGCTGTATGCAGAAAGTCTGCGCTGAACAAGGAGAGCAGGCTAGACATATGCACACAGGGGTCTGTGTTAGCAATGCCTGTACCATCTTGCACAGATGAAAAAGGTCATCTGAGGTGATACTTCACCTCAGATGACCCAAGGAGGTCCAGACCCCCAATTGTGACCCACCCCAACACGACTGATAACTCATTTTTGGCCATATGGCCTCAACTCTCCCCACCCCCAGAGACTCCTAAGTGGCCTTGATGGACCAGTGCCCCTGAACCTGCCAAAAAAATTGGTGGCCCCCAACCCCTGTGACACTTTTTGAACCTCCAGTTAAGTTCTCAGTGATCTTTTGGTGGTGGTAAAGCTGAACAGGTCTGCAAATGTTTGCCATTTTGTTTTTTAATTTTAAGCTGGTTGAGATGCTGGATATGTCTATCCCGGCTGTTTCCAAGTTGAGACACCTTTTAGACAGTCTGCCCAGGGAATCCTTACCAGACATACTGACGTCGGTCATTCGTACAACCAACAAAGAAAAGCTTCAGGTATTGAGCACCGGTAATTTTGTCCTTTTTACATTTCTAACTGGGCTTGTATTGTTGGGTCATATGATAACATGCTTTAAGTTGCATGAGTGACAGAAGAGAAAAGACTTCCTAAGGTGGACTGAAGATTTTAGCTTGCTGTTCAAACCCAGTGCACCCTGGGGAGGTCCTGAAGTGTCCATTTCTAGTTATCAAGGCAAAGAGCCGAGTTAAGGGTCCTTGGTAACAGACAGAACTTCCAGATGCCACCCTGCAGAAAATGATAATCCTACAAATAGGAAGAGATAGGAGTGCCTAAGCCCCCCCCCCCCCCCCCCCGAGGACCTTAACTCAGCTCTTTGTCTTCATACCCAGAAATGGACACTTCAAACCCATCACAAGTAAAAGCTAACAGCTTTGAAACACTATCTTTTATATAGGAAGAAACTCGTGTAAATCACAGAACTGTAGGCACTGATCTGCCTTATTTTTCTCATCTTCCCCATATAATTTATATTTCTGTTTGTGTTAAACGTTCATTTAGTTGCGGTCCCCTGTTTTTTTCTAAAGAAGCTGGAGGATGTAGGCCGATCTTTCTTGCTTTGAACTTTTTCTATGTGGACTCTGACTGTAGCAAGCACACAGTTTCACTTTGAATTCATGCATAACTCTTCACATCAGTGCATGAACTGCCGCCCGCAGATTGCTTTTCAACTTTCATCTTCCAAATAATAGGAGCAAACTCAGTTCTCCTCCTCTGGTTGACATGTTTTTTTTTTCTCTTTTTCGATCCTTGTAACCGGGAGAAGCAGGAGTGGGTCTTTGTCTCTTTAGCTCTTAGCTCGCTGGCCTCCTGCACACAGTCCTGGTTAGCATGCTTTCACTTCTCATATTAGGTAGTTCCTAATTGAATTATAACAGTGTCAGACAGAAACTGGAAGGCTGGTGTGTTCCCCACAGATTTACCTTGTAATTGCAAGTATACAGTATTCTGAAAGAAAAAGTACTTTGCTTGCAGAAGCATTCATTAAGAAAGATTGGCTAAACCGAATCACAGGCATAGTAGGTGCACTAGGAGAACAGACTGACAAAAGGATACCACCTTACATGGATACAACTTGGTTTCCTTTTTTATTTTATGTTGGTAAATGCTTTTTAAAGTCCTGTAGTATTACAGTCTGCAGCTTTTTGAAAAGCTCTGGCTGTGCTAATTTGTGTTCCCATTCGCTTTTCTTAGATTTTAGATGCTGTCGGTTTGGAGGAACGTTTCAAGATGACAATACCATTGCTTGTCAGACAGATTGAAGGCTTAAAGTTACTCCAGAAAACCAGAAAGCCTAAACAGGATGATGACAAAAGGGTATGAAAAGCTTTTTGTATCTCAAAAATATGAACTGTTAGAGTAGTGGGGAAAACTGGCTATCACCCAGCGGATGTTTGACAAATCTGCAATAGGACAGGACTGTGTCACATACAGTGTAAAGAAACAGATTATTTGACCAGTTGAATTGAAGTAAGCTCATAGCATTACCAATATCTAATTTATAAGCTGTGCTACAAAAGGTGCATAAGTCATGGTTAGACATAATAGTATTTAACAGAATGGGGTTATATGACTGGTCCATTAAAGTGAACAGGTAAAACATTCCTCACATAGAGGTTGCAACTTTTCAATGAGAAATTAGCAGAGCTAGTCAGGCAGACCAGGACTATGCTAACAAAACGACAGCATCTACATGGGCGCTGTTTAAAGGGTTAACTTATTCCAACTCCTGAATTCCCAGTCAGGGCAGTTAACAAACCCAACACTATGCATTCAGAGACAGAAGGGTGACGTGCCATCAAAATATTCATTAGTCATTGCAGTGCAAAAGGAAATCCCTGCAGGAAATAGCCATCTTTTTAGCTTTCTTTGTTCTTGCCATCTTGACTTCAAAGAAGGCAGCTCTCGTAGTTTACTTGTGAATCTTCTACTGCACGGGTTCCTTATTGGGTGAACATCAGAGGAGCGATTCCTGCATGCCACAATGAGCTTTGATTGCTAGAGGTTCTCAGAAGTTAGGGAGCGAAGCTTTGAGTTATCAGGATGTTGTGGTGTTGGCTAATCAGAGGGTCAAATTTCTGCACTGTAGGTCTGGACTACATCTATAAAATCTGTAACATGAATACATATTGCCTATTAACACAGCCAAAAACGTCTGAGACCATTTTTGTTGTCATAGCTCATAGCCTTTCGCCCATTTCGGAAGAATGGTCAGATGTCGAGCAAACTGTTTTCTCTTGATAATACTGAAGAAGAGGAGGAAGATGAGGACAGTGATGATATTCTCATGCTTGAGAAGAAGATCAAGACTTGCAGCATGTCAGAGCAAGCTCTTAAAGTCTGCACAAAGGAAATTAAGAGGCAAGTGAGTCATTTGCTCATATTCACAATGATTTGCAGTTTGTTATCGAATAAGCTTGTTCTAATATAATATAAGCAGGAGTCTCAAACGAGGCTTTATTGCAGCTTGAGATGTGGAGTGATTAGAATCTCTCCTCAGAAAAAGATCAGTAACAACAATAACGGAGCAAATGGGGCAAAGTAGAAAGAAGGGACAACAAGAAAAGCATTTTTCACCATTCAAGGTAACCTTTAAAATACATCATTGCCACCTGGTGACCTTATACATGATTGCATTCTCTCTTGAATATAGTAGGCTTTAACTTAGGCCCAACAGTATTAATGCATACACCTATATTTGGAGGGCAAGTTTCAAAGGAGTTTTATGTACAAATTTGGGGCTATTGAAAATTACTCCAATATATTTGTATTGGAGAATTGTTCCCAAGGGTAGCCATGGGGCAGAGAGTGCATTTACATATGTACTTTTATATTTTCCAAAGTATGCACATGGAAAAAGAACTCATACAAATAGTAGGTGCTGATTTCTTCATGTATTTTTCCTGAGTTAATTTTCAAAAGGAACTTCTTCCTTTGAAAAATGAGGTAAAAAGTACCCTCATACTTTACACACATGCACTCTGTTTGAAAGTTACCCCCCTTAATTTGGATTATTTATTTATTTGGTATAGATTTGTATACCGCTACTTCCAGCGATCAGCAGCGGTCTACTTGGGGAACAAACAGGGGAGTACGTACAGAACAATTTAAGAATACAGTCTGATTAATGGGGAGGAGTGCACGTCAAGCAAATCATTTACAGTTATACATTTGATCAGAGGAGGGAAGAATACATATATACATTTCAAATCGCCATATATGAAAGAGTATTAACAGTGGATATATATATACATATATACATTTTTTAATGAAATTCTGGAAAGAGAATGACTGACAGGCTTAGTTGACTTCTAAGCTTGTGGTATCTGTTATGTTAATTACTCATATTGTTAACTCTTAAAGCGTTAATAGATGCATTTCTGTTATTATTTCAGATGTTTTTTCACTGTACTGTATCCTGTGCAGCTTCAGACACTTGCTGTGGCTGAACTCCATATACGTTAATGTTGAATATAATGTATAGATTTCATGGTTCCAAGAAGTTAGAGTTTTTTTTCTTTTAACTTACCATTTTGGCCAGCGCTGGAGAAATTGTTGGAAAAAATGTTCAGCTCTGCTTCTCGCTTTGTTCCCACTATAATAATCAATATTTTTTCTGCTACAGGCAATTGCTGTATCTGTTCTTTTGTCTGTCCCTGTATGACTTTGAGTGATATCACTTCTATAGTTATGTAAAATATAGCATATCAATAATGGTGTAGGTGTAGCCAGACCTGCACAGGCTCCATGCTGCATTTTAACAGCATTGCTGCTGTGCTTGGCCACTCCATCGCTGAATCCTAAGGGGGCAGATGAAAGGGAAATGTTGGGACAGGGCAGGATCTGGGCAGAGACAATCTGGAGGAAGGAGTGAATGACCTGACCTGACCTGATCTTCCCTCTCCTCAGTCCGTTGCCTGTGGGCATCCACAGTGAAAACTGGCTTGGGTGATAATTTCCTCCATGAAGCTCATCAGGAGGTCTCCAGTGAGGTTTTGATTAGTGTCTGTTAAAGCAGAAGCTTTTTCGGAGGTGTTGAAGTTCCTATCAGGTGATCCCAAGAGTGGAAGCAGAATTGTAAAATGCGTCTTTAGGGCTACTGAAGAGTGTGAGCACATTAGTGTGAGTTAACGTGCATTTATAGTAAATAAGCCCCACTGCATAAAACGTGTTAATATGCATTAGCACTCACTAATGCGGTCACAGACCTAGTAAATGTAGCCCATAATGAGCCATCAATCCAGTGTCTTGGTCCAGGATATCATTTTTCATTTAGACAATTTCCCCTCCTTGCCTCTTATTGTTCCTGTACATGTTTTTTGTAAAGTTGCCTAATAGAGATAAATCAGAGGCTCAATGTCAGGGTTGGGAGAAGTGTTGTCCCACGGGTAGGTTGATGTTCAGGGTGGATATAGGGCTAGAGTTGCTATGGAGTCGGTACATATTATTAGTAACTAGGTTCCATAGAATAAAATGGGATCTAGGCATAGGTAACATAGCAGCTACCTAGGGTACCAAAGAGGAGTCTGTTTTCGCCTACTTTAGGGCCATGTACATGTGCTTCTTCAAAGTGGTGCTACTGCAGCACAGTGGTCTTTCTCTACTCTTCTGGCTTTCTAATTTTTGGGATCTCTGACACCCAGCCCCTACTCTCCAGTATCTGTTGTTAGCTTTTACCTGTAGGTGCCAAAAACATTTGTCTCTGGTTAATCTTAGTGCATCTTAGTAACTCTAGCCCATAATATATTGATGTTAGTCCATCTTGGTTTGAAGAACTTGTTTGGTTTCTCTCCGATATCATTTGCTGGGATATTTGTTTGCACTGAGGTGCTCGTTTACTGAATTTCGGAATCGCCATATGCTGTAAAAGTGCCCCCTTAACTGTTACTGCACATGGTAATTCCCATGTTTTAACAGCTACCATGATCGCCGTATCTTAAAAAGGATATAGCTTTATTAGAAAAGGTACAGAGAAGAGCCACCAAAATGGTAAAGGGGGTGGAAGACTACTCCTATGAAGAGAGGCTAAGAAGGTTAAGGCTCTTCAACCTGGAAAAGAGATGGCTGAAGAGAGAGATGATAGAGGTCCATAAATTAATAAATAGAAAGGTCGTTTGCTCCATCAAAAAGTAGAAAGACTAGGGGACATGCAATAAAATTACAATGTTACCCATTTAAGAGTAATGAGAGAAAATATTTTTTCACTCAAAGCGTAATCAAGCTCTGGAATTCGTTACCGGAAGATGTAGTAAAAGCTGTTAGAGTAGCTGGGTTTAAAAAAGGTTTGGACAAGTTCCTGGAGGAAAGGTTCATACACCATTATTAAAGAAGACCCAAGAAATCCACTGTTTACCCCGGGATAAGCATTGTGGAACCAGTGTATCTTTTTGGGAACCTGCCAGGTACTTGTGACCTAGATTGGCCACTGCTGGAAACAGGATACTGGGCTTGATGGACCTTGGTCTGACCCAGTGTGGCATATCTTATGAATGGGGCATGGAGAGGGCACAGAATGGGACAGGGACTTTCCTTGCAGTTAAGCTTGTGGTAACTATCTCCGCGTTAGCTGTTAATGTAGCAGATAATGTACAGTAGTTAATGCTTCCTCAAGAGATGTAGTCAAATGCATCTTTTTGCGTGCCAGACAGTTAAGAAATGATTTAAAAATAATATTCTTCATGTCATGTCATTATAAAGATGCTGTACACACCTCCAGCAGAGGTTTTACAGTTACTGTGTGCAAAATTTGGCAATTTTATTTCTTTTTCATTTGGATTTAGTTCATGCCTTTAGTAAATTGGTCGCTGAATGAGAGTGGCCACGTTGCTGGATTTGCAGTGAGGTGATCCATGTACCTCTTTGGGTTGAGGAATGTAGTTAGGAGGGTTGTTTATGTGCATGTGAAGGTCAGATTTAAAAACCATTTACTTGGGTATGTAGCATTTACCTGGTTGAAAGGATGCTTTGAAGTTACTCACCTTTTTCCTGGCTAAGGGTATGTATGTGGGTTTTCCAGCACACGTTTATTCAAATGTATGTGTCGTCGTTTCTAGGATGATGATGATGATGATGATGGGTGAAAGTACAATGTAATTTAATCACATAAATACATCCTCAAACATAACTTAAGAAAGCAGTTGTGGATTCAGTTGTGTGGAATACTGTACCACGAGAATGAAGGGAAATTTGACAATTATTTGCTTTTTAAGAAAAGCTTGAAAACCTGGCTATTTGTAGAGAATGAGGAATTATCAACTGATGATTTTTTTTTAGCCAGCTAGTCTGTTGTGAACTATGGAGAGTTACAATTGAAGGGATTTATAATTGTGATATTAGTTTTACTTAGCTGCTTTTGTGTACTGCCTTATCTTAGAGCCAAAGCAATTTATAATCAATGGGACAACAACCTTTACATAGAACAGGGTCCTAAGCTTGGAGGTGAAACAGTCATATAATACGTACAATTTGTACAATGGTGGTGGGGGGATAGAGTACGGGGGTTAAGTATATTATGTGTGAGGGGGTAGGGGAAACTAGAGAGGCAGTGGGGCAAGACTGATCATGTTTTGCTGTTGAAGTATTCCTTGAAGAGGTGGGTTTTAATATCCTTGCGGAACTCCTTGAGTTTGACTATTGAACGCATATTATCGGGGATGTTCCAGAGGGTAGGTGCGAATGAGAACGCACAATTGGAGATTGACTGGCTTCTCTTTATCCACTGGGAGGAGTGGCCTAGTGGTTAGGACAAGGTACTTCAGGCCGAAGGGCCGGGGGTTCAAGTCCCACCTGGGGACAGCAATCTCAGGCCGGAGGGACTGGGATTTCTAGTCCTATAGGTACTCCTTGTGGTCTTGGGCAAGCCACTTAACCCTCCATTGCCCATGTTCCCTGTAAGTATTAGCGTATGTGTGTCATATCCCCTCGTGTTAAATGTATCTCCCAATTGACCGCTTTGACCCGGTGAAAAGCGGGATATAAATACAGCTAAATAAATAAATAAATACTCTGAGTGGGGGATGGTGAAGGTATTTCGCATGGTTGTCCCTCTGGATCTGTTATCCAGAACTCTGTGTAAAAGTGATTGTAAATATTCTGATGATAATTTGTGGGATACCTTGAAGATGGTCAGAATTGCCTTATATTTTATTTGGCTGCTAATGGGGAACCAGTGAAGCTGTTCTAGAATTGATGTGAAGCGTTCATATCTGGAGGCACCATGTACAGTAACATGCGGATGGCTGTGTTATGTGCTATCTGGTGTGGGTGTAGCATGCATTTAGGCAGGCCATGGAGGATTATATTACAAAAGCCCATGTGTGGGAATATCAAGGTTTAAAAGACTGTATGGAAATCGCTTTTAAGTTGAGAAGAGGTTGAAGCTGCTGAAGCATTTTATCTTATAGTATACGATTCTTAAGATGCTACTGATGTGTGTGGGGGGGACGGGGGGTTGCATGGTGAGGTGTTGGTCCAGGGTAATTCCTAGATACTGTATTTGAACTTTTACCACTAATGTGACTTCAGGATTTCCAGGCACTGTCAGGGATGTCAAGGGATGCAGTGTTGGATCTCGTGTGACGCTGAGAACCTCTGTCATCTTGTAGATGATGGCTAAGTTGTGCTTGAAGAGCCAGCTAGTAACTGCTGAGAAGCATGTTAATAGCAGTGGGTAAGAAAGGCATCTGGTGGAGAATGACATGTTTAGCATTATGTCATCTGCATGTATGTGATAAAGAACGTGTTAATGGTCCCTGATGAGCAAGTATATGGGCTGAAGGTAGACATTGAAAAGCAGGGAAGATAAGGCAGAGCCTTGTGCTACCACTTGCTGTTGGCTGCACGGGGCTGATCTAAATTACCCTAGCTTTACCTGCTGTTGTCTTTCTGTGAGGTAAGAGTGGAACCACTTCAGGGTAGTATCACTTAGTCCCAGGGATTATAGTCGAGATATCAAAATGTTGTGATTGATTGAGTCGAATGCGGAAGCAGTGTTTAGGAATATCACAACAAAACCCTAGTGTGGCTTATGCATGCCTGTCAAAAGTCTGAGTGCTGTTAGGAGTGACTGTACTCTGCGCTTGGTCCGGAATCCATGTTGTTGTGAGTCAAGTGGTGTATGGGGGAGTTCAGGTACTTCTGTAATTGGTTTTGTACCACCTTTTCGATGATCTTCGCCAGGAAAGGCAAGCTTGCAGTGGGCCTTTGGGAAGGTTTGGGTCGAGGAGGGCGTTCTTGAGAATTGGGTGAATGGAAGCATATTTGAGGCTAGGGGGCATGTAGTCCTGAGAGAGGTATAGTTGGGTGATCTTGAGTATAAATAAAGCTAGGTCAGCACATGAGATCTTGATCCAGCTAACAGGGCATGGGTCAAGAGGTGAGGTTGAGGTGTTGAGGCTGGATGAGATAGTCTCTACCTGTTTGAGTGAGGTAGAGTTGCAGCTACTCCAAGTGATGTAGGTAGGGGCCTGGTCCTGGTATGGTAGGGGCATGCCTAGACCCTTGCTGTAACAGTGGTTTTGCTCAGGAGATGGTCCGCTAGTGTTTGTGGAGATAGATTGTTTTGCGCTTAGTTGTTGAGTGGGATATTTTAGTAAAATCATTTACGATCTTGAAAAGCTTCTGTGTTGGTTTAGCAAGCACATTAGTATCTTATTCTCTCTTAATTGTGTTCATCAGATCCCAATATTCTTGGAGTTTGGTCATGTAATTGTCATGGTTGCTTGAGTTTTTTGATCAGCGCCATCTTCTTTGCAGCTGAGTCTACGCTTGGTCCCCCTTAGTTTGGCTGTGTACCAGGTGGCGCTATGACATGTCATCGTTCTAGTTACTTGAGAGGCTATGGCAAATTCGACTATGACTTCGTTCCATTTGTGGATCAGCATGTCGATGTCTGTGTCGTTCGTGAGCTGGGGCAGTAGTCTGTTCAAGCAAGCTGGCTTGTCAAGAGAACAGAATCTGTGGTTAGGTGATTGCGATTGATTGGTTATGTGTGTGTTTAGGGGCTGGGTGATAAGAAATTTGATTACTTTATGATCGTACCAGGGAACAGTGGATAAGTTGTGAGAGCAGGAGTGGAAACCACCCATTCCGAGATCTGGGTACAAAGATAAGGTCCAGAGTACTTCCATTCAGATGGGTTGACTCCTGTATAATCTGACTGTAATTTAATGCTTCCATAGCCTCCAGAAATGATTCTGAACATCTGGAGGTGGTTGAGGAGAGGTTGAAGTCACCTACAAGGTGGGGCTGATAAGTCTCTGGGCTTGTAATGAAATGGAAAGCTACCAAATAAAACAAAACTGGAACTGAAGTGTACCCATAGCTTTGTTTCATTACAAGGCCAGAGACTATTTGGGCCCCCCCCCCCCCATAGTAAGAGGAACTGTTTGTTCTGTAAAGTGTGGTTGCATGCTGATTCTAGGAGGGATGAGAATGCTTCTGCTTGGGTGGAAGGTGATCAGTAGACTAGTCACAGTGTTGTGCATTTATTGGATATATTGAGTATGTCAAAAGCCCTGTGCATTATGGGACTCTGTGCTGCGGAAGCCTAATTGTGATCAAGCCAGTATAAACACTCCTCCCCCTCTACAGGTGAGGTGAGTCTTGAGCAGTTGAAGAGGTCATAGCCTGGTAGAAGTAGCTGGTTTAGGAGTACATTGTCTATCAGTGTCAGTAAACCAGGATTCTGTCATAAACATTCTTCAATGTCATTATCAAAGAGATAAGTCTGACAGAATTGGGACCTTGTTGCGGGCCAAGCAGTGCCGGTGGAAAATGATATTGATTAAATTGGGGTGGGGGGGGGGTGATTTTAATTGTTAACATTTTTTTAAGATTTGTATTTTATGATATTTATTGTAAACTACTTTTATACCTTGTTGTGCAGGAAATATAATAAGTAAGTGCATCAAAATCAAGCAAATTTTTTAAAATAGGCTAAAAATGCAAACGGTGAAAATTGCATTTAGAAGAGACAATTCTGGGGTTGTGTTTAGATTGGGGGAAGAAAAATGATGTACCAGACTGCGCATGTTTTGCATGGGAAAAAAAGTACCAGCAGAAAAAAATGTTTGTTTGCTGGTACTTTGTACCCACAGGATTTCATCCATGCTGAGCACTGGTTGAAAACCATTTGTGTTGCCTTTTGAGGGGCCTACTTACTAAGGTGCTCTGATGTTTAATGTATATTAATTCACCATTAACGTGCGTTATTTTAATGCAGCTCCCATCTTGTTCGAGGATGTAATTACAACACATGTTGAGTAGTGCACCTTAGTGATTAGACTCCTGGGTGGTAATGTTACGGTGTTATAAGTTGAAATAAGGTATTCTGAATTTTGTGGGAGGGTTTTTTTTTTAACTTTAGTTAGAGGAAAAGTACCACAGCTCAAATATCCCAGAGTAGTTTGAGGCTTAAAAATGTTGCATAATATGCTATATTAAGGGCAAGATCTCCTAGAGTGTGCTGATGCATTGACCCCTGTTAATGCACATTGAGGCAGCCAGTTGTGGTAACAGTTACCACTCACTAAAAACGAGGCCACAGTAAAACTCCTGTGCTAATCACTTGCCAGAGTTTGGAGTGGAGACTGGGCAGTTCAGGGACAGAGTGTATGCATGGCGGTTAATGTGGACATCTTTTGGTGCTCCCTAACCGGCAGTGTGTTGCAGTTAGCGCAGGTGCGTTTCCTGCCACCTCAATAGGTGGCATAGGTGTTCCTGTGGTAATTGCAGCATATAGCTTAGCATGGGGACATGCCTGCCATGTCCCCATCAGCGTGGATCCGGCCCGCCCCTGCACTAAAAGAAAAAAGCGCACATTAAGGCCATTAACTTATGTATAATAAAAGAGAAGCCTTCCTATTACTTTGTGTTGTGTGGTAGCACTGTGCTGACCTGGGAAGTGTGGAAGGTCGTTGGGGGGGGGTTAAATAGTTTTTGCTTCTTCAGTGTGCAGCTGTGAATCGTGGGTGTATCTTTCTGAGGATCAGTGTGTAACAATATGTGCATGTCTCAGTCCCATATATTTTATTCTCCTTTCAGACTGAAAAAAATGCCTCAGGCCATGCCAGAATATGCGTTGACCAGGAACTACTTAGAGCTAATGGTAGAACTGCCTTGGAACAAGAGCACAACTGGTAAGTGCAGGATCTATTATTACCTTTTCCAGGGGCCTTGTTAACAATAGCTTGACTCCCAGATCAAATATTTTTCTTTAGTCTATATTACACTTGGCAGTTCATGACAAATCGATGAACCGATTAGATGACTCATACCGAGTCGGATCTGATGTCATTCAGTAGATAGAAGCTTCTGGACTTCTATAACTTTTTGTGTTTTGAGTTGGCCAGGAGCATATATTTTATGCATTTTGACCCACTTTGATTTCATAACTTTTTTTTTTGCAGCGGTTCTAGTGAAATGATTCATCTGCTTAATTCTTGTAAGCATTATTAATCTTGTATTTTCTTATGATGGTTATTCATTTTGTGTAACAAGAAACAGGGCAAATGAAAGGCAAGTCCATGTCTACTAAATAAACAATCAGCTACTGAATTATTTGCTTGTGGTGGTTTGTGAGCATACGTAAGCAGTAAACATCTAGGGAAATTAAAGTTGTGTAGGTCTGTTATCTTTTCATTTGGTGTGTGTCTAAGTTAATGTTGAGGTTAGGGCAGACAAAGACATGAATAGGGCTGGTCCTACCATTAGGCAAAACTAGGTGGTCACCTTGGGCAGCAGCTTCTGAGGGACAGCAAAGAGCTGCAGCCTTCAAAGCAAAACAATAGATTCTGACAGCCACACAAACTCTGATCCATTGGTATATTATTTTACCTTCATGAGCAAGCATACAATATATACAAAGCAAAGTTATAGGAACAAGCAGGAATGTAGTCTTCACATACGGGTATCGTCGGTACAGACGGAGCCTGCACGGGAACGCTCCTCAGCGTCCAATTAGAAAGCTTTTGGGAGCATCCCACAGCGCCTGCGTGCTGCCTTCCCGCCTTTCCCAACTGCCTCTCTCCAGTTCTTCGTTTTCCGCGGAGCCAGCAGGTCGTTTTCCTGTTACCGCAGAAATTATCCCATATTTTTCATTCTGTTTTGTGGTAGCGTCTGCCTTCCTCGACACTATACCGGTACCGCCGGTTCTTTCTTTCTTAAATTTTTTTTTTTAATCTGGATTTTCCAGCCTTTTTTTTTCTCTGGTGCCATGTGCCATTTTGGGCACTAGGCCCAATTTTTCCTCAACATGGAAAAACCCGCTTTGGGTTTTAAAAAGTGTTCCAAGTGTGGCGGTACCATCTCCGTCACCGACACTCACGAGTGGTGCCTCAAATGTTTAGGTCCTGACCACTCCATCTCGGAGTGTGTTGCCTGTGGGATAATGTCGAAGAGGGGTTGGCAGAACCGAGTTGCTAAGCTTAGCCCCCTTTTTCCCTCCGATGCAGCATCCGTGGCATCGACGTCTTCCAGGGCTTCGTCTTCCTCCCATGGATCTCAGGTAACCAAACATAAATCTGGCTGGTCCTCAAAGGGTAGATCTCCTTCCAAGCATCGAGATGCCTCTGGCGTTGCCCTTGAGGGACTTGTACCAGCATAATTGCCCCGGCGGGAGGCTTCGGCTTCCAAAGCACTATCGGGGCTCCAGGATGTTCTCGAGGCCTCAACCTTGGCAGAACTACTGGTGCCATGCTCTGGGGTACCAGCCGCTTTGTCCGGTACCGACACCCAGGCATCGGCAGCGTCAGTTGACCAGAGATTCCTGGCTATTGAGCGCAGTATGGCGGCTCTCCTTGTGGCATCGGTGCCTTTGGGACCGCTTCAGACAGTTCAACCGGTACCGACACCGGTTCCGGCACCAATATCGGTATCAGTACCGATATCGGTACCGGTACCGACAGCATCGACATCAGCAAGTATGCTACCAACACAGAGTCATGTTATTTCCTCCGGTATCGACAGGCCGGACCCCTCCGGTACCGACTTCGATTGGTACCGGTATCGTGCTTTACAAGAGCACCAGGACAGAAGATATTTTGAATCCTCCGATGACTCTGAGGACTCTGACAGTTCTGTCAATGCAGGAGTACTTCTCTCTGAGGAGCCTTCTTCTCCTAAACGTAGGATGTCTCCTCCAGAGGATATATCCTTTCAGGATTTTATCAGGGAGGTGGCTAGGGGTCTTTCTATCACAGTGGCTCCTGAAACAGAGCCCAGTGCAAAGGAGTTGGAGATTTTACAATATCCTAAAGCTCCCAAGGAAGCGGCTACTTTGCCTATTCATGAGATCACCGAAGATTCCTTCGTTTTCTTTTTCAAGGAAGGCACTACCAATACAGGGTGTTTTTCCTTTTGGCCTGGCCTCAGCACCAAGGGTGTTTACGAAATGCATGGCTATAGTGGCAGCATTTCTTCGAACTCTAGGAATATTCGTCTTCCCCTACTTAGACGATTGGCTCATTCGAGCCCCATCAAAGTCAGAGGCCAGAATTTCCCTATCTTGCACAATGCGTATCCTTCAGTATTTGGGCCTAGTCATAAACATTCCAAAATCCAGCCTAACTCCCACTCAGTCTCTAGAGTTTATAGGAGCTTTGCTGGACACCAGAAAAGCAAGGGCCTATCTTCCACAGGCCTGCTGCCTTCGCATTCTGCAGTTAGCCTCCCAGGCAGTGTTAAAAACTCATCTCACTGCTTGGGAAATGTTACAACTACTAGGCCACATGGCATCTACCGTGCACGTGGTTCCCTATGCTCGCCTCCATATGAGAGCAGCCCAGTGGACTCTGTCATCAGGCTGCCTATCAGACAAAATAACAAACACAACTCGCTTTATTTTGTCTCTACAATGGTGGCAGTCAACCCAAAACCTGTTGATGGGGTCCTTTTCCAGCAACCCCTACCCCAGGTCACTCTAACAACAGATGCCTCACAAGTGGGTTGGGGAGCTCATCTGCAAGATCTCTCTACCCAAGGCACCTGGACTCCACAGGAGACCTACTTACATATCAATCTCCTAGAACTCAGAGCAATCTTCCTTGCTCTTCGAGTGTTCCATACCCAGCTCAGCTACAAGACAGTCCTAATTCAGATGGACAATCAAGTAGCTATGTTCTATCTGAACAAGCAGGGAGGAACAGGCTCTCTGTCACTTTGCAACAAAGCTTTGCGACTATGGGCCCTCGCCAGAGAGCATCAAATTCATCTCCTTGCGGTGTATCTGCCAGGCATTCAAAACTCTTGGGCAGACAGACTCAGTCGAGTTCTGCTTCCACACGAATGGTCTCTCCATGCAGACCAGGTAGCAAAAAGTTTTCAAATTTGGGGAACTCCGGACATAGACCTCTTTGCAAGTCCGTGGAATGCCAGACTTCCCCGGTTCTGTTCCAGAATTCCGGCTCAGGGTTCTCGGGCCAGGGATGCTTTCCTCCTCCATTGGGGTCAGGACTTCCTATATGCCTTTCCACCCATTCCCCTAATTCCCAAAACCCTATTCAAGCTTCAGAGAGACAAAGGCCACATGATTCTCATAGTTCCACATTGGCCATGGCAGGTGTGGTACCCTCTGCTCCTGCATCTCTCTCAAGCTCCCTCTCTGGAGTTAGAATCTGCTCCAGATCTCCTATCTCAGGAGGACGGGATGTTGTGGCATCTCAATCCCCATTCTCTGCATCTCAGGGCCTGGTTGCTGAGAGCCTAGACCTTCATGGTCTTAACCTTTCTCAACAAGTAAGGGATGTCCTTTGTGCTTCCAGGAAACCTTCCACAAGATGCTCTTATGCTTTCAAGTGGAAAAGGTTTTCCATATGGTGTTCGCAAAAGGGTCTTCACCGCTCTGCGATACCTCTGGAATCATTACTGGAGTATCTCCTTCATTTATCTAATGCAGGACTTAAGACTAACTCAATAAGAGTCCATTTAAGTGCTATTGCAGCTTCTTTAAAGCCTTTAAATGGGCAGCCTATTTCCTCTCATCCTCTCATAGGGAGATTTATGAGGGGCCTTCTTCTAACTAAGTCTCCCATTAGGCCACCTCCAGTGGCATGGGACCTGAATTTGGTTGTTGGGCAGCTCATGAAGCCGCCTTTTGAACTTTTAGCTACTACCTCTTTGAAATTCCTTTCCTGGAAAGTTATCTTTCTCATTGCAATCACATCAGCACGTCGCATCAGTGAATTGCAAGCATTAGTGGCTGATCCTCCTTACACGAGGTTTCATCATTATAAGGTAGTCCTTAGGACTCATCCACACTTTATGCCAAAGTGGTCTCACCTTTTCATTTAAACCAGGCGGTTTACCTGCCTGTATTTTTTCCAAGGCCTCATGCTTCAAATGCAGAAAGGAATCTTCATACTTTGGACTGTAAAAGAGCACTAGCCTTTTACTTACAGAAGACACAGCAACATAGAAAGTCCTCCCAACTCTTTGTTGCTTTCGATCCTTCTCATTTGGGACTTCCAGTCTCCAAGAGAACATTGTCCAACTGGATTGCACAGTGTATTTCTTTTGCACATCAGAGTAAGAACCTTTCTCTGGAAGGCCATGTCACAGCTCACAATGTGAGAGCCATGGCAGCCTCAATGGCTCATCTACACTCTGTGTCTGTGTCTGTTGACAACATCTGTCGAGCAGCTACTTGGGCCTCGGTTCATACCTTCACAGCCCATTACTGCTTAGACAAGGACTCCCGCCAGGATGCCTTGTTTGGTCAGGCTGTTCTACAACACCTGTTCCATACTTAATCAACTCCTACCCACCTTTCCCGGTAGGATGCCAGAGATCCATGGGGTGAAGCTGAGCCCTTTCACAAGGGCACACAACCTCTGGGGTCTCTCCCTGGCATCTGTAGCTAGGGAGTCCCCATATGTGAAGACTACATTCCTGCTTGTTCCTTGAGATAGCATAGTTACTCACCTGTAACAGGTGATCTCCGGGAACTGCAGGAATTTAGTCTTCACAACCCACCCACCTCCCCTAGGAGTTGTATCTCTCTTTTCTTTTCCTTTCCTCTCTCTTTTGTCTCAGCTTTAAAACTAAACTGGAGAGAGGCAGTTGGGAAAGGCGGGAAGGCAGCACGCAGGCGCTGTGGGATGCTCCCAAAAGCTTTCTATTTGGACGCTGGGGAGCGTTCCCGTGCAGGCTCCATCGGTACCGACGATACCCATATGTGAAGACTAAATTCCTGCTGTTCCCGGAGATCACTTGTTACAGGTGAGTAACTATGCTTTACCTTCAAGAGCAATCACACAATATATACAAAGCAAAGTTATTTAAAAGTATGATGTCCAATTATGCATTTTTACAGGATTGTTGTTAGGGTGGTGTTCAGATGATCGAGGGGAGGGGGTGTAAGCTGAAGGATTGCCTAGGACAGACATGTCCAACAGGTAGATCGCGATCTACCTGTAGATCGCGGAGGGGTCAGAGGTAGATCGCCAGCCCCACTTGGCTCCATCTTGGCTCCACTGTGACTTTTTTGCTTGCCTCCAGCAGCTCACCCCGTCGCTAGGAGAGAGCTCGTGCCGGCAGGTCGTCTGCCGAGGGCTTGCCGCTGCTGCTGATCCATTGCCTGTCTTTTTTTTTCCCTGCCTGCAGGAATCTTGCCTGCGGGTGTATTGCGGGCGCTTGTTGTTTTCGTGCCAATAGTTTGTGGGTACCCCAGGCGCCGCTACAGGCCCGGCGTCATACCTGGTCTCCTGCCTCTCAGAATCACCCATTCCTGCCCCCGCCCCAACACCCCTTAGGAATGTGTTACTGTATATACCGGGCTTTACCTGAATACACTTACCGTATTAGTTGTGTCGTGTGCTGGTCGTTGGTCGATTTATAGTTCGCTTTCATTAAACATTTTTGGGCAGACACAACAAAGTGTCACGAATTTGGTGATTTTGGCAGGCTTTTCCAATTTTGTTCTAACTTGCTTAAGCCTTGCCTTCGAATTGGTTCAAACCACTGTGACTTTTGCTTGCCTCTGCAATTTAATTTTGCCTAGCCTTTGCGTTAATTCTATACTGTGTGCAGAATTTATTAAATCGCGTGTGGTGGTATTTGAACTTGTTTGGTGGTATTTGTTTTTATCTGGTTTGCTGGACAGGTGTTTGAGTTTTTTTGATGATTGTTTGGTGGTATTTGATTATTGGTGCCAGTATGATGAATTCTTATTTTTACTTTTAGAACTGCATGTGTGGTTTTGGCATCTCCAGTCCTTGTATTGCACATCATCCAGAGGTCTTCCGTTCCTATTGATCTTTAATACTTTGGGACAGTGACAGTTTTGGACTAGATTCAGCTAGTGTTTATACTAACTTAGCAGATTTGGCCTTCTTACATCCAGCCACCCCAGTATAACGAAGATTAGTGTTCCAAAGAAGAGCAAAACCTACCACTTTCATGATGAATTGGAAATGGACTACTTCATCATGGTGAAAGACAAGTGTTGTTTAATTTGTAACGTCCCAGTATCCTTGCCCAAAAAGGGTAATCTGGAACGTCATTATAAGGCTCTGCATAGCAATAAGTTTGGTGCTGATTTTCCACCCAAAAGTGAAATTCGTAAACTGAAGCTCAAAGAACTTAAATCGAAATTGGCTACTCAGCAACAGTTGATGGCGAAGCCAAGGTCACATTCGGTCAATGCAACCATAGCATCCTTCAAGGTCAGCAACCTGATCGCAAAGAAATGCAAACCTTTCACTGAAGGGGAATTTATGTATTTATTTATGTTTATTTATTTATTTAACCAGTTTTGTATACCACCTTATCCTTCAATCAAAGTGGTTGACAAGACAACAAAAGGCTAACATGTTGAGGTCATGGGAAGATCATAAACAATACATTACAATAGAAATACAGTACAAACAGTAAATTATAATATTATCTCATAGTGAAATTGGATATACAAGTTGATCAATTTAGATTATTTGACCAAATGATTCTATGAATAAATAAGTCTTTAAAGATATGCGAAAGTCTTTGATGTCTTCCTGAGCTCTTAATTCTTCAGGAATAGAATTCCATATCTCTGGTGCCATAAAGGAAAATGCTCTTTTAGAGGTCATTTGTTTTGATTTATTGAAGTTTAAAGGTGTACTAAGTTTATTGGAGTTTTGAGATCGTCTAGGTCTTGAAGCAGTTGACAATCTTTTTGAAGGATTTAAAAATAAGAAAGAGATCATAGCTGCTATTCAAGATGTACAATTGTCAAGAAACACCATCGTGCGGCAAATAGAAAAGATGTGTGGAGACACAACTGAACAATTGTTGGAGAATGTTTCAAATTGTGTTGCTTTCTCACTCCAACTGGATGAATCTACAGACATAAGAGACACAGCTCAGTTACTAGTCTTTATCCGGATGGTTTTTGAAGACTTTAGTGTTAAAGAACTACTACTTGGAATGATTTCTTTAAAAAGGAGAACTACCGGTCAGGAAATATTCAGTTCTTTCCATTCTTTTGTGACAAAGTGTAATCTTCCATTGCATAGACTTGTTTCCATCACTACTGATGGAGCAAGAGCAATGAGGTTAATGGTTTCATTAGCCCTCTGTAGGCAGCATGACGACTTCCCAGATTTCCTTTCTTACCACTGCATCATTCACCAGCAAGTTTTGGCAAGCAAGAGACTCAATACAAAGACTGTCATGGACATCACTTTCAAAATTTTAAATTCAGTTTGTGGAAGATCACTTCAAAGACAGCTTTTCAATCTTACTCTTGATGAAGGGGCAGCGGAAATCATTTTGCTCACAGATGTAAGGTGGCTAAGTAGGCACAAATTTCTGCAAAGATTTTGTGATTTGCTGAATGAAATAAGAAGTTTTTTGAAGGAGAGGGGAGATGACCAAGCAGAGTTGGAAGATGAGGAGTGGTTATGTGATCTGGCATTTCTCGCTGACTTTACAGGCGAACTAAGTGATATGAACCTTGAACTACAAGGTAAAAACAAATGCATTAGCGAGATGATGAGTACAGTTTCATCCTTCAAGAGCAAATTTGCGCTAATGATGACTGACCTTGCAAACAACACTTTTGATCATTTTCCTAATACGCAGGACCATCTGGGACAATATCCAAATTTTGTTTTTCAGAAGAAGACGTATGTGACAGAAATCTGTTCTGTTATCCAGGAATTCGAAAATAGATACTGTGACTTCCAAAAAATTGGAACAGTTGTGGAGTACTTGTCCTACCCATTCAAAGTAGATGTGGACATTAAAGAAACTGCAGCTGCTATCAGTAAAAATTACTCATTGAACAAGCCATCTCTTGAAAATGAAATATTAACCCTTAAAAATGACATTTTTCTCAAGACCCGTGCTGAGCAAGAATCGTTTTGGAAGCTAGTGCCTAGAGACAAATTTCCCAACTTCGAGAAGATGCAGTGAAGCTGTACACTCCTGTTTCGGTTCAACCTATTTGTGTGAATCTGCGTTTTCCCATCTGAAAATGGCAAAGAGTACACAACATTCCAACATGACAGATGAACATCTCCAGGATTCCCTGAGACTGGCCCTCACGCAATATTCACCCAACTTCAAAAAGCTGGTGGATGAAATGCAGGCTCAGACGTCTCACTAATGAGCAAGAGCGAAATATTAAAGATTGTGCAAGATCAGCCTGGATCAATACTCAACCTAAATTTAACACAAATTACTCAATAAAACTTTAAGAAAAAATGTACTCTCCATTTCCCCTTGCAGTTCTTACTGGATCTTCATGTCTGTTTTTGTTTATGCTTAATTTGCTTAACAGCTGATCACATCCAAGTAAATGACAGAAGGTTAATTAAAAATGGGGGGGGGGGGAATCCTTCAACTTTATTGGGTTAAAATTTAATTTGAAACTAATTTGAAACTTAATTTTCATGGTGAAAAAAGTAGATCACGACCTGTTCGAAGTTGGACATGCCTGGCCTAGGGCATCCAATACCTTGCTCTGGCCCTGGACAAATCAGCTCTTCATCCTGCTGGCTCATTTTGTTTTCTTGACGTCTCCTTAGTTGAAATTGCCAGTATTTTGACAGTAGAGGGCGGTAGAGCATAGGCTATAGGTCCTGGTTATGTAACCTTTCCATCCAGGCTTCTTCCCTCCAGAGTGAAAACAAGCCTAATGATTTCATCATGCTTTGAGAGATCTAGACAAAATCACTTCTGCAAAATTGACCCCTTGCGTACAGAAATTGCTTAACTTTTAGAATAAATGAAACTTAATTTTAGTAATATTTGTATAATGTACTATTATACGCTGATCATTTAATGACCACGTTATGAAAGATAAGCAGTGGGAGTGGCAATAATGAAAGCCCTTTCTGTGAGTAAAACAGCATTTTGCTTGCGGAAATCATGGTTTTGATTATTATCTGTGGACCAAAGAGGTGGCCCGAGAGGTGTGGGGATCGTAAGAACACACGTGCTGATAGTTCTGTTTCTTAAGAAAAATATGTGTGTTTCAGACAAAAAATACCTTAAGAGAAAGCAGGCATACATCCAAGTGGATTAATTTTTCTTTGGCACTAATGAACACAGCACTACCTGCATAGATCTGCAGCAAACTCCGTAGGTTACATTTATTGGTGGGTTTTTGCCAAACACCCAGACTAATTATTGCTGTCCACTCACTTTTAAGTCCAAAGCAGTGTGTCTGATGTTGCCTCTATAGGAAGAATGGCAGCCTATGAGGCACTTTGCTATCATGGTGTTTTAAGCACTTTTACCGGTGTGAACTCGAGGTACCCCTAAGGCTTGTTTGATCTCAGCACAGCTTTGCTGAAAGGTCATCTTTTAGATTTAAAGGGACAGCCACCTACCTCTCTCAGCTCTTTAGGGGAACTCTTATCTATGAATCCATTGAACTGCTGCTGTACCTTTGTGAAAACATGTATGCATCATGGGCATATATAAGAAATTACATTGAAACATAGCGAAGTCATGCTTTAATATGGCTTAAGGACAAGGGTTTCATGTGTGGGAATGACTAGTTAATGTGTATGTTGTTCTAATGATTGCTTAATGTGTTTTATGAACTTGTTATGTTTGTGAAGACAATTTTGCATTTATGTAATTTTTATTTGTGTTAATTTTCTGCCACGTGTCTTTCTGCTCTTTACTAGTATTGTATTATTTTGCAGAGGATTGTTTGTTTTTCTTGGTATTTGTGTGCCTTTTTATAAAATAACTTTACAAAACATGCTGTGATTGTAGCTAAAAAGCAGCCGTGTCCATTTGAACCAGCTCCAGCAGCTGAAGTGTACATACAGCTGTGTGTGTTTATAACCTAAGCACATACTGTGTGATTCCTCTTGGGCTGCACCTACTCTCTCGTCACTTAAGGGTGTGTGCCGTCTTGTTACTGTGTGCACTTGTACACATGACAACTTTACGAGGCTTTTTACATGCGTACAACAGGGTTTATGTGCATAATAATCCTTTATAAAACTACCCCTTGAGGCTAATTTCATAAACCATTTTCCATGTGCGAAAATGCATTTTAACACATGAAAAGTGATTTTTTTTCCCTAAAGTGGTATCTAGTTAATGTGCAGTTTAACATGCATCAGTCACGCTTATTTTATAAAAGTCAAGGATATGCATACTTTATAAAATAGAAGTGTAATTGAGGGATATGTGTGGCAAATCTTGGCGCAATCACTTAACCACCCTAAGGATAGTGTAAATGCATGCAGTTAGATTGCTCAAGAATGCATGTAAGTTTTAGTATTTTATAATTTGCATGTATAAATGTACACTCTGCCCATGTGCATATCCACAGTGAAGCTATACGCCATCATCCTGACGTGCAGACTTAGTAGCATCTGGCTAAAGCATGCATGTAAAGGCCCATCCGTGCGCGTGGGACACTGAGATGGATGACTCGTATGTGCATTAATGACATGCGCCTTTAGATGACTTCTTATAAAATTACTGCCTTTCTGTGTAGGTATTCCTGGACTGTAGAGTAGATGGAGCAGAGCAGAACTATGATGTATGGGCATATTTTTATAGAATGCACATGCAATATTGGCCTTCTTCGGTGCAGGTTTAAATTTGTGCGAAAGCATTTGTGCATTGCTGGGAATAGGCTCCCAGAACTATTTTATAAAGGTACATAAGACACTTACATTGACTTTATCGAGTAGAAGCATTATTGGAAATTTTTATAGACGCTGTGTTATAAAGCTATCCTTCCCTGCGGTCAAACCCATTAACATGTTTTTAGATAAAATGGATGTAAGGTAGTATTGTTCTATATGGCTCATGGTACGGAATCCTTTCGGGAGTTTCTCTGCAGCCTTCTGACCATGCAGTTGAAGAGGAGATTGAAGCAGGCGACCCACTGAAGACTTTCTCTGTGTTTGGCACCATAAAAGCATTTTCGAAACATTCATCGCTGGCCTTCTGATCAGAGTCTCCCACTAAGGCAGTCTTTCTAATTCTAAAATAGCATTCACTCTGCGTCATCGAGTTTTTTTGGAGTTGCCAAGTCAAACTTTTATTGGCCTTATTGACATGCTCCTAAGGATTTCTTTTAGTCAGGGAGAATTGATAGGTTATTCAAGTATAATCCATTCTGTTCAGCTCACCCTTTAAACCAACTAATCTCTGATTATAGATCTCCCTCCGAGTTCTCTTTGTGCGTTGTTTCAGTCATTTGCTATCTCCTTCTTTAAAGCTAAATTTTTATTCTATCTCTGCTTCTTCATAAAAGCAGAGAGAGGAACCCCCTCAGTACAACATTGGCAGCTTCCCATATTACAAAGGAAGAGGTTTCCAGCAAGCAATTAAAATGTAGATATTCCTTCCAAATCTCCGCAAGGTTTTCCGTAAAGAGGGAATTTACAATATCTGCCTATTCATCCTCCATCTTAGCGGAAAAATAACCAGTCAAAACTAAAAGTGAATCCAATCAGGAGACTTCAAAACTGGTAAATTAAAATAGTAAAAACCAAATATAACCTTGTACACAAGAATTTATCTATTTTGGCTTTTACAATTTTATTTACCAGTTTTGAAGTCTCCTGATTGGATTCACTTTTAGTTTTGACTGGTCATTAGCCCATATGATGTAAGCAGCCTTTGGTTTTAAGACACCTTGCTTGGCAGTGGTTTTACTGTTCTTTGCTATGCTCAAACGCTACTGGGCAGATGCTTTTCAGGTTATTTTTTTAAATTCGTTTCAATTCATTTTATGGTGTCAATTTTTTTTTTGATGTCCTCTAGTATTTCATAATGCAGCCTATATAGATTAAATGCTTTTGACTGTCCCAATTTTAATGTTACTACAGAGTATTGGAATACATGCATGGTTAACTTGTGTACCGCGTCCCGTGAAAATAGTTTGTTTTTACATATCACCCCCTTCAGTAGTTTAAGCACCCTCTTGTACCTTCATATGTTTATTTCTGCCCCTTGCTTTTGGATTTGTTTTTTGACTTGGGCTGTATTTGTCACTAGTTTTTAACTTGGGCTGTATTTGTTACAATCACAGTTCCTTACTTAGATTACATTGTTTCTTTATCCTCACGGACTCTTCTCCATTTGTTTCCTCTGGTTATAGTATTGCTATCTTAATTGGTTTCAACTAGGTATGTTTTGGTGATACGGGATCTAGATACATAATAGGCTAGAGACTGTGTCTCCCCAGACCTCTCTCCTTCATCAGTAATATTTTATCTCTGATTTATAATGCAACGTGTTTTTTTATTTCCTGTGTGACAGATATTAATTCCTTTGCGTCCCTCTAGTCCAGTCCCGGAACCATAGAGTTGTGAACCTCCACCAGCAGCTTTGGAGACTGAAAGATGTCATCACTTTGATGTCACTGGTACAAGTAGGCAGGAACCGCCCCCAATCACCAGTACTTTCAGTCTCCAAGCAGCTTGGAGGTTCTGAGCCCGGGACTTGGGCTCAGAGAGAGAGCAAATAAGCAGACTTATTTTTTATCCTTTGGGGTTTTCATTTCTGATACTATTCCTTTGCTTTATTTTAGATCTGCTGCTGCCAAGTTTCCCTTTTCCTTTTCCCTTTCTTTGGCTCCCTTCCCTCCCCCCCCCTCTCCTTCTGCACCGGAACGAGTGTTTTTTGTTTTCAGAGCCCCACCGTTTAAACGAGCAGCCCCGCTTAGCCTCCCTGCTCCCGAACCCGATTTGAAGGGGTGAGGAGCAGGTGGTAGGCAGAAAAAGGCAGCAGCAGGGGAGACGCCGGTTGACAGGCCCTGCGAGATTTGCCTGCTTCACCGAGCATTCTTAGCACCGCAGCCGAAGCCGTGCAAGGACTGAGCTGCGAGGTGCACTGTGTCTCCCTCCCTCCCCCCCCCCCTTGCCTTCCTACCCGGTCGGAGTTGCCTGGACAGGGTGAGTACAGCCAGTTCCCTGGGGCATTGGAGGGGTGCAGACCTTGCACGACGGCCCTTTTTGGGGGGTAACTGCAGGCACGGGGTTTATTGCTGCGTCTTTTCAGCGGCGGGAAAATTGCCGGCGGCCATTTTGAGAGCCGCGGGGTTTTTTCTTTTTTCATCGTTGCTTTTTCTTTTGTTGCCTACGGCTCTTAGGAGCTTCGTTTTTGGTTCAATTTGGCAGGATTCTTCTAGCGGGGCCCTTCCTGAGCGGTTGGTGTACAATAAAAAAAAACAAAAAAAAAACCCGAAGATTTTACTAGTCGGGGTTTTTTGCTTCTGTTGCAGCTGTTCCCTCTGGGGGTTTGCCTTACTATGCCAGCTAAGCCCCGCTGCCTCGTGTGTGGGGTGAAGCGCACCGAGGTGATGGAGACAGGGGTGTGTAAGCCCTGCTCAGTGGAAGCTGCAAGTCTGGAAAGGCCTTTGGGGGAGGTTGCTGGGGATGCGGCACCTGTTTCTCAAGGGGAAGGGGAGGTTGGACCGCCTTCTCTTGGGGCTCCGGAGGGGCCGGGCTCGTCTGGGCTCAGTCCTCCAGGAGCGGATGACTACCGGTCAGCCGGAGGGGTTGATATCCCTCCAGACTTCTTCTCCCTGATGCAGAAGGCGTTTGCCTTGCTGCAACCTGCTGCGGGGACAAGGGTCCATAGTCCACAGGGTCAGAAGCGGACAGGGTTCAGGGTTCCCCGAGATGAGGAGGAGGTTCCTCTCAAGAAGCTTCGGAAGGGAGCTGATGAAGGTTCTTCTTCTTCCTTTGGAGTGGAAGGGGAGGAGACGGTGCAGGAGATGGATCTTGAAGTTCCCTCCGAGGAAGAGTTAGAGGACGGAGAATTACCGGACGAGGAGCAGCGGAATAGAGTGGTCTGGATGTTTCGGAAGGAAGAGTTGCCGGCTTTGATTGCGGAAACCTTAAAAGCGTTAAACATGCCTATGAGCATTCCTGTGGCGGAGGACGCGTTGGAAGACCCGTTATTACAGGCGGTGCGGATCCCTCAGCGGGTCTTCCCGGTACATCGGGTGTTTCGGGCGATGATTCAGGAGGAATGGGACTCGCCTGAATCCTCTTTGAGGGGGACCAGGAATCTGGCCTGCTTGTATCCGCTTTCGGACCAAGATAGAGAACTTTTTCGTTCTCCAAAAGTGGATGTGGCAGTGTCAGCGGTCACGAAGAAAACCACCATTCTGGTGGAAGGCGCCACGGCATTGAAGGACGTACAGGATAGGCGGTTGGATACCTTGTTAAAGCAGGTGTTTGACGTTTCGGCCCTGTCCTTACAGGCCTCCATAGCGGGGGCGTGGGTGGCGAGAGGCTGTTTGAGATGGTCCCAGCGATTGCAGGGAGATCCGCTGGAGGAACAGGCGGAGGACGGGGCGCGCCTGGAATCGGGTACGGCGTATCTGTCCGATATCCACTATGATCTTATTAGAGGGCTGGCCAAGACGATGGCTTCGGTGATGGCCGCTCGCCGATATCTTTGGCTCCGGAACTGGTCGGCGGATGGTGCCTCCAAGGCTAGGCTTAGTAAACTGCCTTTTCGGGGAAAGCTTTTGTTTGGTGAGGATTTGGAGAAGTTAGTCAAGGATCTGGGGGATTCCAAGGGGGGGGCGCCTCCCGGAGGATAAGCCCAAGCAGAGCCGTAGTACATCAGGGGCCAGGGGTCTCTTGGGGACTTTTCGAAGGTTCAGATCCTCGCGCGTTCCCTTGCCCCAGCGGGGGAGGTTCCCAGCTAGGGGTCAGCCATTTCGAGGGTTCAGGGGGGTGGGCAGAGGTTTTGCCTCCTTCCAATCCTCAAACAGTAAGAAATCCCAATGAGATAAGGCGGACCCAGGTGGCCGAGGTGCCCGTGGGAGGAAGGTTGCGGGAGTTTCTCCCTGCCTGGGTCCAAATCACCTCGGATCGGTGGGTGTTGGAGGTCATTCGGGACGGCTATGCCCTGGAATTTCAGCGGCCCGTGCTGGACTCCTTCGTCCTTTCTCGGTGCGGGTCTCCGAGGAAGCTTCGTACAGTCAAGGACACATTGCGGCGGCTGCTGCAGCTCGAAGCGGTGGTTCCCTTCCCGGTGGGCCAACGCAGGTGCGGTCGATACTCGATCTATTTTGTAGTTCCGAAGAAAGAAGGCACCTATCGGCTCATTTTGGACTTAAAAAGGGTAAATCGATGTCTTCGTATTACCCATTTCCGGATGGAGACCTTGCGTTCAGTCATTGCGGCAGTCAGGATGGGAGAGTTCTTGACAGCCTTAGACCTGACAGAGGCCTATCTACACATTCCCGTGCGTCAAGAGCATCAGCAGTACCTTCGGTTTGCAGTGCCGATGGGGCATTTCCAGTTTCAGGCGTTGCCTTTCGGGCTCGCGACGGCTCCTCGGACGTTCACCAAGATTATGGTGGTTGTTGCGGCGGCACTACGCAAAGAAGGGATTCTCGTGCATCCGTATTTGGATGATTGGTTGATTTGGGCGAAGTCCGAGCAGGAAAGTGTAACGGCCAGCGCTCGGGTGATAGCGTTTTTGGAGAGCCTAGGTTGGGTGGTCAACTTTGCGAAGAGCAAGCGGGTGCCCTCTCAGACTCTGGAGTACCTGGGAGTGCGTTTCGAGACTCGACGGGACACGGTCTTCCTGCCCAGCAGCAGAGTGAAGGCCTTACAGGATCTCGTGCAGAACTTTCGGGGGCAGCCAGCTCCGACGGCATGGCAATATCTGCAGCTGCTGGGTACCATGGCGGCGACCATCGAGGTAGTCAGGTGGGCCAGGTTTCACATGCGCCCTCTCCAGAGCGCCCTGCTCAGGCGTTGGTCACATCAGACGGATGCGTTGTCTCGGCGGCTAGTGTGTCCTTCGGAGGTGCGGCGGGACCTTCTTTGGTGGTTGCAGCCCGGCAATCTAGAGGGGGGCGTGTCCCTGGAGACTCCATCCTGGGTACTGGTGACGACCGATGCAAGTCTCACAGGATGGGGAGCGCACTGCGAAGGCCAGATAGCCCAGGGCCGTGGTCGCAAACAGAGCGGCAGTGGTCCATCAACAAGTTGGAGATGCGAGAAGTATTTCTGGATCTTCAGGAGTTTCGGGAGCTTGTGCACCAGAAAGCGTAAGGGTGCTGTCCGACAATACGACGACGGTGGCCTATATAAATCGTCAGGGCGGCACGGGGAGTCTGTCCTTAGAGGAAGAGGCGTCTCGGTTGTTGAGCTGGGCCGAGGGAAATCTTAGCGCGTTGTCGGCTCAGCACGTGGCCGGCACCGACAATGTCCAGGCGGATTTTCTGAGTCGGCGCAGGGTAGACCCGGGGGAGTGGGTCCTGCATCCGGACGTTTTCGCACTCCTGGTGCGCCGCTGGGGACTGCCGGTGATGGATCTAATGGCCACCTTCGAATGCGCCTGAGTAGAACGGTTCTTCAGCAGGAGGAGAGAGCGGATGTCGGAAGGCTTGGATGCGCTGGCGCAGAGGTGGCCGATGGAGGGGCTCCTCTACGTTTTTCCTCCATGGGTGCTGATCGGCAGGGTGATTCAGCGCATAGATCGGCACCGGGGTCAGGTGGTGCTGGTGGCGCCCGATTGGCCTCGGAGGCCGTGTTATGCCGATTTGGTGCGGCTGCTGGTGGACGAACCGTGGAGGCTCCCTCGTCGGGAGGATCTCTTGCTTCAGGGGCCGCTTCGCATGCTGCAGGTGGGTCGATTCTCGCTTACGGCATGGCTCTTGAGCGGGCGCGGCTAATGGCTAAAGGATACTCTTCCGCGGTCGTTGCTACCTTGTTGGGCTCGCGTAGGCGGTCTACTTCTTTAGCGTACATCCGTGTTTGGCGCGTGTTTGAGGCGTGGTGTGCGGATCGCGCTCTTCCGCCTCTTCGGGCATCCGTACTGCAGATCCTAGCCTTTTTGCAGGACGGGGTTGAGAAGGGTCTCGCGGCTAGTTCCTTGCGAGTACAGCTGGTGGCGCTTTCCTGTTATCGGGGGAAGGTCCAGGGTCAGGTGCTTGCGTCCCATGTCAATGTTCACCGGTTCCTGCGGGCAGTGTTGTTGTTGCGTCCTCCGCGGCGCGACTCGCTGCCTTCCTGGGATGTCAATTTGGTCTTGGAGGCCTTGATTGCGGCGCCTTTTGAGCCCTTGCGAGAGGTGTCGCTTAAGGATTTGACGTTGAAGACTGTCTTTCTGGTAGCCATTTGTTCCGCCCGCAGGATTTCTGAGTTGCAGGCGTTGTCTTGTAGAGAGCCGTATTTAACCTTTTATCGCCACAAGGTGGTTTTGCGCACGGTACCAGCCTTTTTGCCGAAGGTGGTCTCGCCGTTCCATGTTAACCAGGTAGTGGCCCTTCCGGTGTTTTCGGCGGAGCGGTCTGGGCGATCCGGCGGTCCTCTTCATTGTCTCGACGTACGTCGGGTGCTCAAGATGTACCTCCGTAGGACGGTATCTTTCCGGAAATCGGATAGGTTGTTTGTCGCATTTGGCGGTCCGCGGAAAGGGAAGGCGGCAGCGAAGTCGTCCATTTCGCGCTGGCTGAAGGACGCTATTTCGTCGGCTTACCTGTTGCGTGGCAGGGAGGTGCCTAGTGGCCTTCGGGCGCATTCTACTAGAGCGCAGGCGGCGTCGTGGGCGGAGATTAGCTTGGTGCCGGTGGCGGACATTTGTAGGGCGGCAACTTGGTCCTTGTTGCATTCTTTTGCCAGGCACTATCGACTGGATGTTCAGGCACAGAGTGATGGGCGTTTTGGTTCAGCGGTTCTTCAGGCTGGCCTCGCCGGTCCCTCCCGTTGATCTTCACTGCTCTGTTACATCCTCTATGGTTCCGGGACTGGACTAGAGGGACACAAAGGAAGAGTAAATTAGACTTACCTGCTAATTGTTGTTCCTTAAGGAACTCTAGTCCAGTCCTGGATCCCTCCTGTTGCTGGGCTTGGCATTCAGCCTGCAGTTGTTTTAGTTCAGAAGTACGGTACAGATCATATGCCTAAACAGCTGCAGGAGAGGGTTAGCGGTGCCGAGGTAAGAGAAAAGAAGGGACATCTTTTTGGCGCTGCTGAGCCTCGAGGGCTCCGGAGAGTGTTTTCTTCTCTTTCTGGGGCTGGAGGTTTTTCTTTTCATTTGGGTAACCACAAAAAAAAAAAAAGAAGACACACAGATGGAGAAGAGGCGGTATTGGCGTCTTGGTAGCGGATGCTGCTTCTTCTTCGCTAGTTTTGATCTGTTCTTTGTTCGGGTCTCTAGCCTGATTACTTTCTTATGCCTGTTTCTACTTATTTGTTGCTCTGCTGAGTCTGCTTTGTCAATAGGTACTGGTGATTGGGGGCGGTTCCTGCCTACTTGTACCAGTGACATCAAAGTGATGACATCTTTCAGTCTCCAAAGCTGCTGGTGGAGGTTCACAACTCTATGGTTCCGGGACTGGACTAGAGTTCCTTAAGGAACAACAATTAGCAGGTAAGTCTAATTTACTCTTTGCCTGCCTCTGAAATGTCCCATTTATTGATTACTGTTTTTTATTGTTTCTCTATTGTTTTACTACTATATTGCTAACCTCTTAGCTATATTTTTGGCAGAATTGCCTAATTCAGAGTATCCTTTCTGTAGGTGAGTTCACACACGTTTATGTACCTTAAGATCAAAGTTGACAATATACATCTGTGTGTTGTGGTATGGTTTGTATTCCATGCATTTTAGTCCCCCTTATTTATGATTGAGATATGATTCTAATATATTTGAATATTTTATTTTCATGATACATTCCATCATTGTTTTACTATTTTATTCCTTTATGATTTTGCTATCCATTTTATATATATTTAATTTTTGTATTTATACATACTTAGGTGTTATGTTTACATGTTGTCCTAGGTGTAGTTCTGGTTTTATATTGTTTGTTTTTGACTTATGAGTGTAATCACTTGTTCTTTTGTTTTGTATGAGGTCTTAAGTCACTGATGAAGGCTTATGCTGAAACATATATAGGGTTGACCTCGCTGGATACCTGAATAAAGCTCTTACCCCTATCCACGAGGTGTTGAGTCCAGCTTTCTTTTGCTGTCTGGACACTGCAGGTTGGTGTGGTCTTTGTTGTTTTCCACTGCTGTGCTTGAGCTACCCATTCAGTTCTGTCCTTGTTGCTCGTGCTCACTGATGCGATCTGCATAACTGTGGGTCTGTATCCTTTCTTAGGACCTAAACTTGTTGGTGCAAATGCAGACTTTTGGGGCCACTGCCTCCTGATGCCATCTCCAGCCTTTTCCTGCAGTGTCTCAATCTTTTAATGGGGGGAATGGGTGAAAGGTTAGGATATGACTGGTGACAACATTGTAGGAATTAACAGCTGACTGTGGCCAGAATGGGGCCTCAAATTCTAGGGAGCGAGCATGCAGACAGGAGGACAATGACTTTTTTTTTTTTACATAGAAATAGCAGGAAAACCCATCAGAAATGAAAAGTTATGACATCATTCCTATTTGCTCTCCCATGGAAAGGATGTTACATTTGTGCACAGCCTTCCTTAGATAAAACTGCTGGAGACAAGGTGAAACAGCCCCTTTCTCCTCTCCTTACTTCACAGCAAGCTCAGAATGATGCCCAATTGCTCCTGCCTTTTCACCATGGGATTCAAAAATGCAACAGTGGCACTATGACTCGCTTATTCCCAGCATTCTCTGTGCATGTGCTTGAGGGAAATAGTGCACATTAATCACAAATAGCATGCGCTCATTGTTTCTATTACAATTTCCTCCAGCGTGCACACACAGCTGGCAGCATAAGCACATGCCATACTGGTTGGATCATTGGACCATCTACTACTACTACTGAGCATTTGTATAGCGCTACAAAACGTGCGCAGTGCTGCACAGACATGTAAGAGACAGTCCCTACTCATCAGAGCTTACAATCTAGTCAAGACAGACAACACAAGGGAAACCCAAGGAGATTAGGTGAGTCAAGATCCGAAAGCGGTAGCGACGAGGTGCGTTTTCAGCATGGATTTGAAGAGGATCAGAGAAGGCACCTGACGTACAGACTCAGGTAGTTTGTTCCAGGCATAAGTGCAGCAAGGTGAAAAGGGCAAAGTCTGGAGTTAGCAATAGAAGAGAAGGGCACAGATACAAGCAATTCACCAGAAGAGCAGAGTTCCCAAGGGGGGTGTAGGGAGAGATAAGAGAGAAAAGGTAGTGAGGAGCTGCAGAGTGAGTGCACTTATAGGTCAAGTTTGAACTGGATGTGGAAATGGATAGAGAGCCAATGAAGTGACTTGAGAAGAGGGGTAATATGAGCCTGACGAGGCTGGTGGAAGATTTGATGCGCAGCAGAGTGAACAGATTGGAGAGGAGAGAGATGATTCAAAGGGAGACCGGCAAGGAGTAGGTTACAATAGTCAAGATGGGAGGTGATTAAGGAGTGGATAAGTGTCTTAGTAGTGTGTTCAGAAAGGAATGGGTGGATTTTTGTGATGTTATAGAGAAAGAAACGGCAGGTCTTAGCTATCGGATGGATGTGTGTGGAGAAGGAGAGAGAGGAGTCAGACAACCCCAAGGTTGCGAGCTGAGGAAACAGGGAGGAGTAGAGTTATCCACAGAGAAAGGAAGAAGACGAGAGGAGGTTTTAGGGGAAAAAATAAGAAGCTCAGTTTTGGCCATGTTCAATTTCAAGCATCGGTGAGACATCCAAGCAGCAATGTCAGAAAGGCAGGCAGAGATCCCGGTCTGGATTGCTGGAGAGATTTCAGGTGTAGAGGTAGATCTGGGGGGAGTCAGCATAAAGATGGTACTGAAAGCCATGGGAAGAGATTAGTGCACCAAGGGACTGGGTATATAGAGAGAAAAGGAGTGCCAAGATGGATACTTGGGGTACGCCAACTGAGAGTGGGATAGCAGCAGAAGAGGATCCACCAGAACAAACACTGAAAGAGTGATTGGAGAAATAAGAAGAGAACCAGGATAGTACAGAGCCCTCAAAACCAAGCGAGTACAGGGTATGAAGGAGAAGGTTGTGGTCAATAGTGTCAAAAGTAGCAGAGAGGTCAAGAAGGATGAGGATACAGTAAAGGCCCTTGGATTTTGCCAGGAAGAAGTCACTGGAGACTTTGACAAGAGCTGTTTCAGTAGCATGTAAAGGACGAAAGCCAGATTGTAAAGGATCCAGGAGGGCTTGAGAGGAAAGAAAGTCAAGGCAATGGCAGTGAACCATACGTTCAAGTAGTTTAGTAATGAAGGGGAGGAGGGAGATGGGCCGGTCAATTAGGGCAGGTAGTATCAAGTGAGGGTTTCTTGAGGAGAGGGGTAATTACAGCATGCTTGAAGGCTGCAGGGACAGTTGCAGTGGAGAGCAATAGGTTGAGAATATGAGATGGAAAGGACAACAGTGAAGGAGATGGGGCTTAGCAGACAGGTGGGGATAGGATCAGAGGAGCAGGTAGTGAGTTTGGAGGAAGAAAGAAGGTGGGCAGTTTCCTCTTCAGAGATCACAGAAAAGGAAGAGAGGGTAGCAGAGATAGAGGGGGAAAGTTGGGAGTGAAAAGGAGGAGGAAGGGAAGTAGCTGACTTTGTGGGAATTTGAGGGTGATGTTGTGGATTTTGTCATGGAAATAGTCAGCCAGGGTTTGGGCAGAAAGGGAGGGCGGGAGGGGTCGGAGGCAGAAGCACCTTGAGGAGAGAGCCAAGAGCAGTAAAGAGACGGCGAGGGTCGGAGGCAAGAGAATTAGTCAGATGGACATAATAGTCTTGTTTGGCAAGTGCTATGGCTTACTGGAAAAAGACTAGCATGAATTTGAAGTGTAGAAAGGTCTGCAAGGGAGCGGGATTTGAGCCAAGCACACTCTGCTGAACGGGCACAGGAACATAGATAGCGGGTAGTGGATGAAAGCCAGGGCTGGGGTGCAGTATGCCTCATAGGATGTGGCATGGGCTGAGCGAGAGCATCCAGAGCAGAGGAGAGTACAGCATTATAGAAAGCTACTGCCTCATCAACAGACTCAGATGACAGTGGAGGAAAGAGATGATGAAACAGTGGAGGAGAGAACCAAAGGTTCAATAGCATGAAGATTTATAAAGAGGTTGGTAGAGACTTGACAAAGTTGAGGCGGTGGATGATGAAGAGTGAAGTTTAGCAGGTGATGGTCAGATAAGAGAAGAACTGAGGTGCAGTAGTTTGAGGGTAAGTAATTAGAGAAGAATACAAGGTGGAGGCAGTGGCCGTGCTGGTGAGTGGGGGCAGTAGAACAAAACTGGAGGTCGAATGAGGAGGGTAAGGGAAAGGAGCCTTAAATCATAAGGCTCAGAGGGGTTATCAACGTGAGTGTTAAAATCCCCGAGAATAAGAGTGAGAGAAGAGGAAGGCAGAAAGAAGGAAAGCCACAAGTCACAGTCGGTGAGAAAGGTAGTGGAGTGAAAGGGCAAATGGAGTGGACTTCAAAGGTGGGAAAGGAGTGAGACTGAGGCAGCAGGAGGTTTTCGAATTGGCAGGAAGGAGAAAGTAGAAGCCCAACACCACCACCATGGCTAGTGGGAGAACTGATTACCACCACTGGGAGGAGCCAAGTCTCAGTTAGAGCAAGAAGATTGAGAACATAAGAGATAAAGAGATCATTAGTAAAAGCAGGTTTATTTGAGATGGAGTGTGCATTCCACAAGGCACATGAGAAAGGGGAAAGGATAGGGATACAAATAAGATTAGAGGTGGTGTGTGAAGATCTCTTCTCAGAGTGTGACAAAAGTCTAGGGGGGCCAGGATTGGGGTTGATATCTCCAGATGAGAGAAGGAGAAGAAGTAGAAGAGTGCAGGGCAGAGAGGAAACAGTATGGCGGAAACGAGGGTGAGGTTGTCTTAGAGAGAGGAAATGGCTGAATGAGAGGGAGAAAGTGGTGAAGCTCAAGAGCTGATGACGGGGTAGAGGACAGAATGGAGGGGGAAGTGAGGATGATAAAGGTGAGATAAGGAGGGGAGGAGTGAAGGTGTTGTAGGAGGGGAGACAATTAGGAAGTATGAAGAATAGGAAGACAAAGTGATGAGGAGCCACAGAAGAGGGATGGAGAGGAGAACAGAGACCAGAAGGTGGGAGAGAGCCCACAGGGGATTAGGTATACCTGTGAATAAGAGAGAGATAATGAGCAAATGACAGCTATAAGTGACCAAGTGCCAGGGGGTGAGTGGGTGGAATGGAAGGGAGGGGGATGGGGGGTATAAGTTATTCAGCTGAGCAAAAGTACAAAAAAAGATGCAGTGAGGTAACACACTAACAATGATAAATAAATATATATAGAGAGAGAGACAAGTCCAGTCTCCTGTTACTTATGACCCTGATTGGCCACTTGGAATATGGAAGCTTCAGGTGAGCAAGGTATCTCCAGGAACAAGCAGGAATGAGTCTTCACATATGGGTACGTCGGTACCGACGGAGCCTGCGCGGGAACGCTCCCCAGCGTCCAAAAAGAAAGCTTTTGGGAGCATCCCACGCGCATGCGCGCTGCCTTCCCGCCCATTTACTTCCCTCTCATCAGTTTTCCGTTTTCCGTGGAGCCGGCAGGACGTATTCCTGTCACCGCAGAAAATTCTTCTTTTTATTCTTAGTTTTTTGTGGTCGCGTCTGCCTTCCCTCGACGCAGGTGCTTTTCTTTCTTTTTCCTGAAGAATTTCTTCTTTTCTTAGAAATTTTTTCCTGTTTAGTGCCTGATGGTTTCTAGGCCACTAGGCCTTTACCCTTCCTTTATGGAAAAGCCAGCCACTATCCTTAAGAAATGCTCAAAGTGTGCTGGTACAGATATTTTTTCAGACACTCATACTTGGTGTCTAAAATGTTTAGGTCCTGACCATTGCCCTCTGGAGTGTCTCTCCTGCTGGAGCTCAAACAGAAGAAGTCTTCAAAATCGAGCACAACTCGATACCCGGTTCACATCGCTCTCGATGTCACCAGCTAGAATATCTTCTTCTTCACAGGATTAGGTAACCAAACAAAAATCTGTAAAGACTAGCCAGTCCTCGAGTGGTAGATCTCCTTCTTAGCATCGAGATGGCTTCGGCCTTGTCCTCGAGGACATCTTGGCAAAAAAGCCGTGGCGGGAGTCTTCGGGCTCCAAAGCATTAACGGGGCTCCAGGTTGTTCCCGGGGTTCTAACCTCGGTGAACATACCTGGGCCATGCTCGGTGGTTGTGGCCGCTTCGAGCGGTACCGACGCCCCGGCATCGGCTATGGTGATGGATGAAACACTCCTCACCGATGAACATAGGCTAGCACTCTCGGCTACTTCGGTACCGCTAGAGTTGCTGCAGACCGTTCCTCGAGTATCGGCTTTGGTACCGGTACTGGTATTGACATCGGTATCGGTGTCAGTACTGTCCATTCTTGCTTCGACAGAATCGCTTCCCTCGATGCCGAGCCTGGAATCGATCTCTAGCATGGAGGATTCGGTACCGACTCGTCTCGGTACCGACCGCGGGCGGTACCGAAGACATCGCTTTAAAGAAAATCCGATGCTTCATCCTTTTAAGTCTTCCGATCCCTATGACTGAGATGAATCCATCGGTACCAAGGCTGATTTTTCTACAAGTCCAGCCTTTACCCCTCATTTTAGAGGGTCCTCCTCGGGGGAGATTTCTTTTCAAGCTTTTCTGCTTGATATTACAATTATATTTGGTCTCTTCGTGAACGTGTAAAATCAACTTTCTCTGTGTTACGTTCAGCTTTAACAGTATTAAAAAAACGTCTTTGTCACTGTTTTTGATTTTTTTCGAACCAGTTTTCCAAAGGCCTCAGACTTCTTGTAGCACAGCTAGCAGACTTGCGTCTTACTGTTCGTGCTTAATCGCATCAACGACCTTATTTCAAAAAACAGGCTCGTATTTAACTTTCACTCAGCTTATACTCCACCGTTCTAGATGAAATCTTCAATATAAATATGCTAATATAAATTACTGATCTATTAAGTCCATCACTTAGCTGTGAAGTATTGGATACTCTGGAGTTAACTGCTATGTATATCTTCATTCCCAAAGATCCCGACGCTCTTATGGGGTACCTCTGAGGCGTTTCACTGCCTGCAGTTTCTTCAGGGGATCTTGTTTTATCACCCTTGTAGTGCTCTAAAAAACAAACGTGACAACTCTCAACTACCATTAACATTATAAAATATAACTATAAAAATGTTTCTTTTGTTTCACCTACTATATATAGATGCTGCCCGCGTTTTTCTTCTCTCTAGATTTCATCAATCCTGGGATAGTCTATCATTTCAAAAAACGCCGCGCATGCGGGTTTCACTAGTGCCCTGATCCTTATAGCAACTGAAGCATTCGCTTCCGCAACAGTGTCAGCTGATTATCATTCATCGCATAGAGTCTTAAGTAATTAAAATTCTCCCTAAATCCATTCAAATGGAAACAGCCCTTTGAGTGTCTCAGTCTCCCCAGCAAATCATTGTAACATCATATACAGATCTTCCAATCTATAGCTATGTTTAATCCTGACGGGATCACCGTGTCCAATTTAAAAATCCACTGTTCTTTCTTTAAGAGAGTTTCGTCCAGTGTCCTTCCTCCACGGCCTTCTGTCACTGAGATTAATCAAGTTTCAGGTGAATAAAGTACATTAAACGTATTAGGTATAGTTGTATTAGTATAAGTATCCACAGTAACCCTTAGTAAGTAAAGAACTTAAAGATCTAAACACAAGCTTAAAACTAAGATGCAGACAGCAGTCCACCAGCAAGATGGGGGCTTTCCAGTCTTTTACATTGAGTGTCACATGTATGATTTTCTCCCAGTTGGTGAGAGGTCTTACGTGTGCACTAGGTGTAAGGAGCTCTTTGCTCTCAGGGAACGAGTCCATTCTCTAGAGGCTAGAGTAGCAGACTTGGAAGACATAAGAAAGACAGAGAGGTACATAGATGAGACCTACAGTGATATAGACCTGAAGTCCCACCTCCAGTCTGGCAGCATCCCTGTTGCCATGGAGGAGAGAGGTCACATGACAGGAGAGCATCACCCTAGTGTGGCAGGAAGTGATCCAGTAACTAGGACCTGTCCTCCAGGTGATGTGAAACCCTCTCGCACCGAGGAAGTTTCTCCAGGGCCATATACCCATGAGGGAAGGGTTAGGATAGCCGTTATAGTTGGTGATTCGATCATTAGGCATGTAGATAACTGGGTGACTGGTGGACATGAGGATCGCCTGGTAACATGCCTGCCTGGTGCGAAGGTAGCGGACCTTATGCGCCACCTAGATAAGGTCTTAGATAGTGCTGGGGAGGAGTCTGCTGTCTTGGTACATGTCGGTACCAATAACATAGGAAAATGTGGTAGGGAGGTTCCGGAGGCTAAATTTAGGCTTTTAGTTAGGAAGTTGAAATCCAGAACTTGCAGGGTAGCGTTCTACGAAATGCTTCCCATTCCACGCGCAGGATCTAAAATGCAGGCAGACCTCCGAAGTCTCAATGCGTGAATGAGATGACGGTGCAAGGATGAGCGTTTTGGATTTGTTAGGAACTGGGGAACATTCTGGGGAAAGGAGGCGCTCTTCCAAAGGGATGGGCTTCACCTTAACCAGGATGGAACCAGGCTGCTGGCATTAACCTTTAAAAAGGGGAGAGAGCAGCTTTTAAACTAGACAATAGGGGAAAGCTGACAGTCGCACAAGAGCGCATGGTTCGGAAAAATGTATCCTTGAAGGATACTACCAAAAGCAGAGAAGTTCCAAAAAAGAGTAAAGTAGCCCAAATGCCCTCGAGTATGGAGCAGACAGAGCTTAAAGATCCCAAATTACCCATGCCTACCAATAGCTAAATTAATATGAATAAAATACAGTCTCTAAAATGCTTGTATGCAAATAATAGAAGTCTAAAAAATAAGATGAGACAGTTAGAATATATATCACTAAATGAGAGGTTAGATATGATTGGAATCTCAGAGACATGGTGGAAGGAGGACAACCAGTGGGACACTGTGATACCTGTGTACAAACTATATCGTAATGATAGAGCTGATCAAATTGGTGGAGGGTTTGCACTCTGTTAGAGAGGGCATTGAGTTAAAAAGGATTAAAGTTTTGCAGGAAACAAAATTTGCTGTAGAATCTCCTATGGATTGAAATTCCATGTAAAAAGGGGAAGGCGATGGCTTGGGGGGTGTACTATCGACCGCCTGGCCAGAATGAACAAATGGATGATGAAATGCTCAAAGAAATCAAGGAAGCTAAGAAAAGCTACAGCACAGTAATAATAATGGGTGATTTCAATTACCCCGGTATCGACTGGTTCAGTGTCACGGCAGGACATGCTAGGGAGATAAAGTTCCTAGATGAAATAAATGACTGCTTCTTGGAGCAGCTGGTTCATGAACCGACCATAGGGGAAGCCATATTGGACCTAGTCTTTAGTGGAACACCAGATCTGCAAGAGATAAGGGTGTTAGGGCTACTTGGCAATAGTGATCATAGCATGATCGCGTTTTATTTAATTAGTGGAGGAGGGATGGTAAGGAAATCCACAGTACTACCTTTTAACTTTCGAAAGGGAGACTGATAAAATGAGGAAAATAGTTAAGAAAAAACTAAAAGGAGCAGTTGCAAAGGTTAAAGACTTACATCAAGCTTGGGTGTTGTTGAAAAATACTATCTTGGAAGCCCAGACCAGCTGTATTCCACGCTTTAAGAAAAGTGGAAGGAAGTCCAAAAAAACTGCCAGCATGGTTTAAAGGTGAGGTCAGAGAGGCTGTTGTCAAAAATGCATCTTTCAGGAAATGGAAAAAAGAGCCAAACGACGAAACCTGGAAGCAGCACAAGCACTGGCAAGTTAAATGCAAGGCATTGATAAGGCAGGCAAAGGGAGAATTTGAGAAGAAGCTTCCTGCGGAAGCAAAAATGCGTAATAAAGACTTTTTCAAGTAGATTCGTAGCAAAAAAACCTGTGAGAGAGTCAGTTGGTCCATTAGATGATAGAGGGGTTAAAGGGGCATTAAGAGGCGACAAGGCGATAGCGGAGAGACTGAATGAATTCTTTGCTTCGGTCTTTACTGAGGAAGATGTAGGGATGTTACCCATGACTGAAGTGGTATTTAAAGGTGCGGAAGAATTGAAGGAAATATTGATACATCAGGAAGATTACAACTATTAGATAAACTGAAGAGTAGCAAATCACCTGGGCCGTAGAATATACATCCAAGGGTGTTGAAAGAACTGAAATATGAGATTGCAGACCTGCTATTTTAGTAATCTGTGAACTATCATTAAAATCATCTGTAATACCTGAAGACTGGAGGATAGCGAACGTAACAGCAATTTTTAGAAAGGGTTCCAGGGATATTACGGGTAACTACAGACCGGTGAGCCTGACATCAGTACCAGGAAAAATGGTAGAAACCATCATAAAGAACAAAATTTCTGAACATGTCGATAGTCATGGCTTAATGGGAGACAGCCAGCATGCCTTTAGACAAGGAAGATCTAGTCTTACTAATCTGTTATGTTTTTTTGAAGGTGTGAATAAATAGGTAGACAAAGGTGAGTCGGTTGATATAGTGTATTTGGATTTTCAGAAAACCTCCTACAAGGTCCCTCATCAGAGACTTTTGGCAAAACTAAATAGTCGTGGGATAGGAGGCAGTGTACTATTGTGGATCAGGAACTGGTTAAAAGATAGAAACAGAGGGTAGGGCTAAATGGTCAATTTTTCCAATGGAGAAAGGTGAATAGTGCTGTATCCCAGGGATCTGTGCTGGGTCCGCTGCTTTTTGACATATTCATAAATGAGCTGGAAAAGGGAATAACGAGTGAGGTTATCAAATTTGCAGATGACACAAAACTATTTAAAGTTGTTAATACCCAAGAGGATTGTGGAAAATTGTAAGAGGAGCTTGATAAATTGGAAGACTGGGCATCCAAATGGCAGATGAAATTAATGTGGACAAGTGAAAATTTATGCGCCTAGGGAAGAACAACCCAAACTATGGTTACACGATGCAAGGTTCCACATTCGGAACCATCACCCAGGAAAAAGATTTAGGTGTCATTGTGGATAACATGTTAAAACCCTAGCGCCAGTGTGCAGTGGTGGCCAAGAGAGCAAATAGAATGCTAGGTATCGAAAGGAATGGAAAATATAACAAAGGATATTATAATGCCTCTATATCATTCCATGGTGAAACCACACCTTGAATATTGTGTGCAATTCTGGTCACCGTATCTTAAAAAGGATATAGCGTTATTAGAGAAGGTTCAGAGAAGAGCCACCAAAATGGTAAAGGGGATGGAAGGATATCCCTATGAAGAAAGGCTAAAAAGGTTAGGGCTCTTTAACCTGGAAAAGAGACGGCTGAGGGAAGATATGATAGAAGTCTATAAATTAATGAACGTAGTGGAGTGGGTAAACGTAGATCGATTGTTTACATTATCAGAATATAGAAAGACTAGGGGACATGCAATGAAGCTACAGGGTAAACTATTTAAGACTAATACAAGAAAATATTTTTTCACTCAACATGTAATCAAACTCTGGAATTTGTTACTGGAGGATGTAGTAAAAGCTGTTAGTGTAGCTGTGTTTAAAAAAGGTTTGGGCAAGTTCCTGGAAGAAAGGTCCATAAACTATTATTAAGAAGGGACCCAGGATATCAATGCTTGACCCAATACAAGCATTGTGGAACCTTTGTCCCTTGGGGAAACTGCTAGGTACGTATGACCTAGATTGGCCACTGTTGGAAACAGTATACTGGGCTTGATAGACCTTGGTCTGACCCAGTATGGCATATCTTATGTTCTTATGGCAGGATCCAAAAAGGTATATAGATCCCAGGCTGCTTGCTAGCACCAACTTCAGTGCAGTTTGTACTAAGAACTGCCTTATGTATGAAATGCACTTTGGTGTAGTCTGTTGGGATAATTTTTTTTTTTTATTAATCATAAGGAAGTTCTGGAATATTTTGCCACTACATAGTTTAGCTTATCACGTTTATAATGTTGAGTATTGCATTGGTCACAATAAGGAACTTTGATCTGCATTCAGAAGACTTAGGAACACAAAGGTCAGTAACTTCCATGTTTTATTTGGATCACTCGTAAGCATTTCTACACCCATTGTCATATTTCAATGTGGCTAGTCATGTTTGAAATAAATAGTTTAGCCCACAAATAGTCAGGTCCTTCCTGTCATGTAGACAAAGTTGCCTGCATCTGGTAGTCGCACCTATCACATGCATGCTATATTAAGCACTTTTCCACTCTCTCTTTTTTTAAAACTCTGCAAGGTATGAAGATTCATCAAGAAAGGACTCCAGCTGTCTCCCACGTTAATAGTAAACGAGAGGACGTGGCTCTTCCAAAAGAAGCAAAATGTTTAATAGGGGCGATGAAATTTCTCTCTGCTTAAAAGTTCATTTGGATTAGGTTTTCTCTTTAAAGATGCAAGTTCACTCGACCCAAATTAATGTTTAACCAATTAATGGGGACAGAATGAAAGCTTTAATTGAACCCTGTTAAGCAGATGGATATTGAAACATTTTTGTTGAACGTGCCTCGAATTCCATCTTGTTTGAAGCAAATAAAAGTGAACCTTGGATGTCGAGAGAGTGCATTCTTACCTAAGAAGACAGCAGAGCTTCAAGCATTATTCACACTCCTCCACCTCCTCTCCCATCCTGTCTCGGGCATTTCACAATTATAGATAACCTATTTTAGGCCGATAGCAGCTTTGGCAAAGAGCCACTGTAATAATACATACTGTATGGGTTCTTTCATTTTAACATGCAACTGGATCAGACTATATTGCCTGCATGCTGGGTCTGCCTATATTTTAATTGCTCTTATGAAAGGACAGACAGAGGTCCACAAATAGGTGCCTTTCTGGAACTTGCAGCCTTTTTACCAGACTAGAGCGATATGCAGGAAGATATCCAATAATATTTTTTTAGTGGATCAGTGCAGGCTGCTTAATTAGAAAACTTTAGTGGGGGCAGTTTTTAGGAACTCCTCTAAACTTGCCCCTGAGAGAACTTTTCTGTGGGATATGAAGGATCTTCCTCAAGACAGGACTATTTATAGTTTAAAGTAAACTCCCTTTTATTAACAATATTACTTAATTCTCTGAAGAATCATCCATTACAGCTTGATAGGACAAAATCCTTCTTCTCACCCTGTCTTTTTTTCACCTACCTCTCCCCACCCCTCAATTCTTATCCTTCAGGACTTTTATGGCAAATATTCATGGAGTCTTTTGCTCTTTTAGTAAGACTTTTCTTTCCCTCTTGCAGCAGAAGTCAATTCTGCTTGTGGGCTGTGGGTATTTGAACATTTGACTGGGTTGATGCCATGTGGGTTGATTTCATTCATTCGTTCAGCAGATTGGACCATTCATCCCCAAAGTGATTATTATCTCGCTGTTTCCTTTAGCTACATCTGCATGGCCGTTTCATAGTAAACGGTCTCCATTGTCACATGCCCACTCCTTTACCTAATAGCCATCTGGATTTGCAGGCTATTCACAATCGATGTGTATGAGATAAATTTACATATATTGGATCTGTCCTCTATCCATTGTGACAGTCACATCCAAAAAATGAATCTGGTGAGGGTGAAAAGTAAACGTAAACAAAATATTGGGAACACAGTTGTTCAAATATTCAATGAACTCTTTTAAATATGATACATTCTACAGGAACAAGCAGTAAATCAGTCCTCACATATGGGTGACCCCTATGCCGACGGAGCCCGCACAGAGCATTTGCAGCTTTCAAAGAAAGCCTTTGGGACATCTACTAGGCATGCATGGTCCCCTTCTCACCCAAGGGTGTCATCTTGCCCAGTCTCCTTTTTTCCATAGAGCCCAATGGAGTTTGGTCCTGTTTCCCCAGAAAATATCCTTGCTAAATATCCTTAAAGTTAGCTTTTCCTGGTTTGCGTACCGGTTCCTCTTCCCACCTTGAGCCGGCGTTGAACCTGGTGCTGTTTTTTTTCTCCTTTAAACCTTTATTGATTGAGACTTGCCTTGACCGGCATTCGTGACTTTTTTCACCTGGGAGTCATCGACCCCAGCTGAGTGCTTCCCACCATGTCCCCCGGTGGGTTCAAAAAATGTGACTGACACCCATGACTGCTGTCTACGCTGCCCTGGACCGGACTATGATGGCATCTCCTGCGACCTGTGCCAGGCCATGATGTCTAAGACCAACAAGAAGAGGTCAGAGTTACAGAAAAAAAATGTTCCCCAGGTCCGACTCTGCCCCATCCTCCCCGACGCTGAGCTCCAGGCCTAGTACTTTCCACGAGGCCCGAGCATCCTTGGTGTCTTGCGGCTCCCCTGAGAAAAAGAAGAAAAAGTCTTTGAAGTCCACCAACGTTGCACCGGAGAAACCTGGTAAAACTGCCAGGAGGGACTCGGGCAGCTCTGAGAAGTGCCCTACAAAGGTCCTCAAGAAGGATTCCTCGGCCGGTGGAGACCATGTGAGGTTTCTTGAGGCCGTAGTCCGTGTCAAGGATGCACTCACCAGAGTGCTGGCACCGGGCCTGAGATCCTCTGTGCCCGCGCCAAAAGCTGCGGAGTCTTCTGGCTTGTAAACCAGAATGGTGGCCCTGAAGCAGAATATCACTACTATCCTGGCCGTACAGCAGGCAATGATGGCTGGTTTGTCCACATCATTTGCCCCGACGACCAGGCCCCCGACTGCGGGGAAGTCCCGGTCCTTGAGCCGAGCTCTCAGTCACCGGTCTCGGGTAAGCCTTCTGCGCTGGTCAAGGTTCCTGTCCCGATTCTCGGGCATCCCATCCTCCCCAGCTAGTTTCTGTGACTCAGACCCCAGGTCCTCCAGAGGCCACAGACACTTTGGCGCTGGCCTCGAGACAAAGAGTCGCAGGGCCTTGTATTCCTCGTCTCCGAATGGGAGACTGACTATGAGGCATCCCCAGAGACTAAATGACACCGAGACATTCCCTCGGACCCATCTCCCCCAGTGCCCAGGTACCACTCCCCTTCGGAGGATGTAGCCTTCCATGACTTTATCAAGGACATGACCAGAGACCTCTTGGTGCAGACCAAGGTGGGGGAAGACCTGTGCACTGAGGAGTTGGAGATCCTCCAATATGAGTCTCCACCCAAGGCAACTCTCATGGTGCCAGTGCTGCCAATCCTCGAGCTGCTACTGCTCAGAATGTGGGAGACACCAGCATCTGTACCGGTGGTGAACTGGCACCTTGACACCATGTACCGCGTCTGGAAGGGCCCAGGGTTCCACAAATCTCAGCTCCTACATAACTATCGAGTCAACCATGCAAAAATGTAAGAGCCAAAGGACCCATTCCTCTGTTATACCTCCTCCCCCCTCTGGAAGGGAGACCAGGGCCCTCGACTTCCTCTGGTGCAAGTCTTACCAGGGCTCGATGCTGGGGTGGTGGATCCAAGCCTGTGAATTATACATAGGTATGTACTTAAAGGTTCTAACCCAATTGCTGTTGGGGTTTTCGGCTGGCCTTGTCAAGGAACCCCCTCCGATGTTTCTAGTCCCTGACCTCGGGGATTAAGGACTGCTCCAAGTTCCTCTCCCGAGCAATCTGTGATGGCTTCGAGTCAGCAGCTCAGGTTGCAGCGGCTGGCACCGGCACCCGACGCCAGGCCTGGCTATAGTCTCCCAGGAGGAGTGCTGGGGAGGAGTCTGCTGTCTTGGTACATGTTGGTAACAATGACATAGGAAAATGTGGTAGGGAGGTTCTGGAGGCTAAATTTAGGCTTTTAGATAGGAAGTTGAAATTCAGAACTTCCAGGGTAGCTTTTTCCGAAATGCTTCCGGTTCCACGCGCATGACCCAAAAGGTAGGCAGAGCTCCGGAGTCTCAATGCGTGGATGAGACAATGGTGCAAGGATGAGGGTTTTGGATTTGTTAGGAACTGAGGAACATTCTGGGGAAAGGAGGGGCTCTTCCGAAGGGATGGGCTTCACCTTAACCGGGATGGAACCAGGCTGCTGGCATTAACCTTTACAAAGGACATAGAGCAGCTTTTTAACTAGATAATAGGAGAGAGCCGACAGTTGCCCAAGAGCGCATGGTTCGGAATACTACCAAAAGAATGAAGTTAGGGCATATCAGCAGAGAGGTTCCAAAAAAGAATAACGTAGCCCAAATGCCCTCGGGTATGGAACAGACAGAGAGCTTAAAGATCCCAAATTACCCATGTCTACCAAAAGTCAAATTAATATACAGTCTCTAAAATGCTTGTATGCAAATGCTAGAAGTCTAAAAAATAAGATGGGAGAGTTAGAATATGTAGCACTAAATGAGAGGTTAGATATGATTGGTTTCTCAGAGACATGGTGGAAGGCATTGAGTCACAAAAGATTAAAGTTTTGCAGGAAACAAAATTTGCTATAAAATCTCTATGGATTGAAATTCCATGTAAAAAGGGGAAGGCAATGGCAGTGGGGGTGTACTATTGACCGCCTGGCCAAAATGAACAAATGGGTGATAATATGCTCATAGAAATCAGGGAAGCTAACAAAAGTTACAGCACAGTAATAATAATGGATGATTTAAATTACCCCGGTATTGACTGGGTCAGTATCACGGCAGGACATGCTAGGGAAACAGTTTCTAGATGAAATAAATGACTGCTTCTTGGAGCAGCTGGTTCATGAACCGACCAGAGGGGAAGCCATTTTGGACCTAGTCCTTAATGGAACACCAGATCTGGTGCAAGAGATGAGGGTGTTGGGGCCACTTGGCAGTAGTGATCATAGCATAATCACTTTTGATTTAATTACTGGAGGAGGGATGGTAAGGAAATCCACAGTACTACCTTTTAACTTTTGAAAGGGAGACTATGATAAAATGAGGAAAATAGTTAAGAAAAAACTAAAAGGAGCAGTTGCAAAGGTTAAAGAGTTACATCAAGCTTGGGTGTTGTTTAAAAATACTATCTTGGAAGCCCAGGCCAGCTGTATTCCAGACTTTGAGAAAAGTGGAAGTCCAAAAAACTGCCAGCATGTTTTAAAGGAGAGGTCAGAGAGGCTGTTGTCAAAAAAGCATCTTTCAGGAAATGGAAAGAAGAGCCAAATGATAACTGGAAACAGCACAAGCACTGACAATTAAATGCAAGGCATTGATAAGGCAGGCAAAGAGAGAATTTGAGACAAAGCTTGCTCTGGAAGCAAAGACGCGTAATAAAAACTTTTTCAAGTACATTCATAGCAAAAAACTTGAGTCAGTTGGAGCATTAGATGAGGGGTAAAAGGGGCACTAAGAGAGGACAAGGCCATAGCGGAGAGACTGAATTAATTCTTTGCTTCGATCTTTACTGAGGAAGATGTAGGGATGATACCCATGACTGAAGTGGTATTTAAAGGTCATACTGCGGAAGAATAGAAAGAAATATTGATACACCGGGAAGATGTAGTACAACTATTTGATAAACTGAAGAGTAGCAAATTACCTGGACTAGATATTATACATCCAAGGGTGTTGAAAGAACTGAAATATGAGATTGCAGACCTGCTATTAGTAACCTGTGAACTATTATTAAAATCATCTGTAATACCTGAAGATTGGAGGATGTCCAATGTAACGTCAATTTTTAAAAAGGGTTCCAGGGGTGATCCGGGAAACTACAGACCGGTGAGCCTGATGTCAGTACCGGGAAAATGGTAGAAACCATCATAAAGAACAAAATTACTGAACATGGCTTAATGGAAGACAGCCAAACATGGCTTTAGCCAAGGAAGGTCTTGTCTTACTAATCTGTGTTATTTTTTTGAAGGTGTGAATAAACAGGTAGAGGAAGGTGAATTGGTTGATATAGTGTATCTGGACTTTCAGAAAGCATTTGACAAGGTCCCTCATCAGAGACTTTTGGCAAAACTAAAGAGTCATGGGATTGGAGGCAGTGTACTATTGTGGATGGGAACTGTTTAGAAGATAGAAAGCAGAGGGTAGGGCTAAATGGCCAATTTTCCCAATGGAAAAAGGTGAAAAGTAGAATACCCCAGGGAGCAGTGCTGGATCCGCTGCTTTTTAACATATTCATAAATTACCTGTAAATGAGAATTACGAGTGAGGTAATCAAATTTGCAGATGAAACAAAATTATCCAAAGTTGTTAAAACCCATGAGGATTGTGAAAAATTGCAAGAGGACCTTGATAAACTGGAAGACTGGGCATCCAAATGGCAGATGAAATTTAATGTGAACAAGTGCAAAGTTATGTACCTAGGAAAGAACAACCCAAACTATGGTTACACGATTCGAGGTTTCACATTAGGAACCATCAGCCAGGAAATAGATTTAGGTGTCATCATGGATAACATGTTGAAACCCTCCGCCCAATGTGCAGTGGTGGCGAAGAAAGTAAATAGAATGCTAGGAATCATAAGGAAAGGAATGGAGAATAAAACAAAAGATATTAGATATCGTTCCTTGGTGCGACCGCACCTTGGATATTGTGTACAATTCTGTCGCCATATCTTAAAAAGGATATAGCGTTATTAGAAAAGGTACAGATTAGAGCCATCAAAATGGTAAAGGGGATGGAAGAATACTCCTATGAGGAGAGGCTAAAAAGGTTAGGGCTCGTCAACCTGGAAAAGAGACGGCTGAGGGGAGATGATAGAAGTCTATAAATTAATGAATGGAATGGAACAGGTAAATATAGATCAATTGTTTGTGCCATCAAAATATAGAAAGGCTAGGGGATGTGTAATGAAGCTACAGTATAATCTATTTAAGACTAATAAGAGAAAAAACATTTTCACTCAATGCGTAATGAAACTCTGGTATTCATTACCGGAGGATGTAGTAAAAGCTGTTAGTATAGCTGGGCTTAAAAAGGTTTTGGGCAAGTTCCTGGCGGAAAGGCCCATAAACCATGTTTAAAGGGGACCCGGGAAATCCACTGCTTGCTCCAATACAAGCATTGTGGAACCTGTGTCTTTTGGGGAAAATGCTAGGTAGTTGTGACCTAGATTGGCCACTGTTGGTTAGAGGATGCTGGGCTTGATGGACCTTGGTCTGACCCAGTATAGCATATCTTATGTTCTTATGCCCTGATGCAGAACTGTTTAACTTTGCTTTAGTTCGAAATACAGGCTGTGTCGGCAGTATTTTCTTAGTATTTTTGATTCATGGAGAAGGAAGCATAGTTTTAACCTTTTCAAATTTATAATTAGAATGGACTATTTGTTGCAGGTCAGTCCTGTATTGAGTGACCGTATGTTAATATAGTCTGACAAAAATATAAAATTTTCCAGTCTTTGGATGGGGGATTTGGGTTAATTTGGTATATTTTTTGATCCCTATTTTGGGCTTGTATATGTTATTGATCTTTGATTGTCATTATATACATCTGTAACACATGCTGATAAATGTTTATCATTTATTCACTGGAGGCAGTATAACACATCAGGATGGGATTAGATTTATTTATTTAACAACTTTTTTTATACCACTTTATCTAAAAGTCAAAGCGGTTTACAATAAACTTAGGAGTTTGCCTTTTAATAACCATATTCCTAAATATCTGGTAAGTGTATTTTATTTCTGTGTGCATGAACATATAGAAACATGACAGCAGATAAAGACCATATGTCCCATCCAGTCTGCTCTTCAATACCAAAAAACGAGATTGCTCGCCTCTTCTTTGGCATCTCTCTTGGTAACTTGATGTCCTCCCATGGCTTTCAGTACCAGCTCTATGCGGATTACTTCCTGTACGAGAACTCTCACAAAGAGTCCCAACTGCAAATCTCTGCTTGCCTGTGCAACATAGCCTATAATTCAGTGAAGCCAAAATGGGACTTCTTATGCTTTATCCCCCAAACCTACTTCTCCGGTTTCCCTCTTCTCGGTCACTGCAGAAACGTAGCTATCTTTTCTGTCCCTTTGGCCTGCAACTTTGGTACCTTTTGACTTCTTACTGTCTTCTGCACACATCCAGAAGACAACCAAGCTATGCTGGTACATTCCCTTCTCTGCATACTCTCCAAAACCCATTAATTCCTGCCTCCCAGTGGAGGTAGTAGAGACAAAAACTGTTTCTGAATTCAAGAAAAAAGGGACTGTAGAGCTTAGTGGTTTGTATGGAAGGGCAAACTGGATAGGCCATATGGTCATTATCTGCTGTCATGTTCTATGTTTCTATGAACATACTACCAGAACCTTTTGTTACCTTTCTCATCATTTCCAGCCTAGACTACTGCAACCTATTCCTCACGGATCTGCTGCTGAAAGATCTCTGTCCACTGCAGAGTTCTGAGCAGATTGCAATGTGGTTATCTTCCTACAATGCTGATAGGACTATGTATGTAACTCCTCTACTTGAATCACTGCATTGGCTCCCCATCCAACCCCATGTAAACCTCAGACTGCTTGCCCTGGCCTATAAATGCATTCACTTTTGTTGTGCCTCTTTACCCCCCCCCCCTTACTGTCCTCTTCACTAAGCAGGTAAATTGCTGCTGTCCATGCCGTTTTCCTCCAATGTGAAATCTTCACTCGATGCCTGAAATACTGGAGGAAAAGTCCAGTTACCATAATAAAATCATTCCCATGAAACTGCTGTTTATTTTATTTTATTTATTTTTATTTAGTAGATACTTATATACCGCTACTTCCAGCGATCAGCAGCGGTTTGATTACAAGTTTGGGATTTGTCAAAAAATCAAGACAGAAAGTTTGGGGCATAGATAGAGAGAACAGGGGTAATACACAGCACACATATTAGGGTCTATATTTAGACCATAATTACTATCACAATCGATTATATATTTATACAAGCAATTATACATTTACACACGCGATTATCCGACATCTATGTACAGTTTTACATACAGCTATTCACTCTCTTTTTATCTTCTTGGCCTTACTTATGTATATAGTGACAATTGAACAGGTGTGCAGTTGTACATACAGCTATTCACTCTTTTTATCTTCTTGGATTTACATCTGTATATAGTGACAATTGAACAGGTGCGTCTTTAATTTTTTTCTGAATTCGGTTAAGTCTTTAATTGCTCTCAGCTCGTGTGGGAGCTGGTTCCATAAAGTGGGGGCAGAGAAGGAGAACGCTCTGCGACTAGTACTGACTTTTACGTGCCTAATGCTGTTTGGGACTATTAGTGTGTCTGAGTTTATGGTTCTCCTGCTTCTGGTGGTAGGTTGTATGGAGATCAGGGTGGAGAGGAATGAGGGGGCCAGGTTTTGAATTAACTTGAATGTCGTTACCAATGTTTTGTATTGAATCCTGGCAGCAACTGGGAGCCAGTGCAGTTCCATCAATACAGGTGTGATATGCTCAGTGACGCTTGTTCTCATGATGATCCTTGCTGCTACGTGTTGTGCCAGTTGTAATATGTTAGTGGTTTTCTTTGGTAGACCCTGCAGGATGGCGTTGCAGTAGTCAAGGTGGGGCATGATGAGTGCTTGTGCAACTGATCGGAAATCACACGAATCCAGTACATTACTCAGGGGTCGTAGTACTCTAAGCTTGTGAAAGATGGCTTTGTTGGTGTTGCTGAGGTGTTTTTCCATTTTCAGTTTGCTGTCGATTGTGACTCCTAGATATTTTATTTCTTCCTTCGAGTTGTAAGTATTATTGCACAGTGTGATTGCTGGAGGTGGTTCAAAGTCAATTCTACTGGACATAAACATTACTTCAGTCTTCTTATGATTAATTGACATGTTGTTTTGCTTTAGCCATCCCAACATCTCTCCCATGCAGGTTTCAAGCTGGTTGTAATTCGGGTTAGTGGTCTCTAGTTGGGTGTACAGCATGATATCGTCTGCGTATATGTGGTAGTTGATGCCGTATTTCCTGAATATTTCACTGAGGGGCTGCATGTAAATGTTAAAAAGTAGTGCCGAGAGTGCCGAACCCTGTGGTATGCCTTGGGTTTGGGTGAAGGCTTCGGCTTTTTCTCCGTTGAATTGGACCTGCGGTTTTCTGTCCGTTATATAGGAGGAGAACCATTTCAAGGTGGTTCCTAAGATTCCAATTGATGCCAGCTTGTTAAGGAGGGTTAGGTGATGGACAGTGTCGAATGCAGCGGAGATGTCGATGAAAATGAGGATAAACATTTTCTTCCTGTCTTCCAGACCCTTAAGGAGGTTGTTAAACAGGGCCAAAAGAAGGGTTTCGACCCCATGGTTTTTCCTGAATCCGTATTGCTGTTTGTCCAGTGTTTTGTTGTCATCAAGGTGCTCTTGCAGTTGGATGAGGGCTGCTTTTTCAATGATCTTTGCTAAAAAAGATATGCTGGAGATTGGGCGGTAAGAAGATGGGTCGTCTTTGTTTAGCGAGTTGTTTTTTAGTATCGGTCTAATTATAGACTTTTTGAGTTGGTTAGGCATGATTCCTTGTGAAAACCCACACACCCCAAACTGGGTTCTAGGCGACCTTAACCTCCCAACCATTCAAGACAGCCATACTAATGCCTTCACTGATGCACTCATCGAACTAGGCTTTGTTCAGTTGGTCAACACACCTACTCATATAAAAGGTAACACACTGGACCTTATCTTCGCACCACAATCAGCTCTTACCCATTGGCAGCAGTCCTACCTAAATTCAATTACAGTACCATGGTCCGATCATCTCCTAATCCTGTTTCAGATGCCTATTTGCCCTAGATCTTCCAAGACACTCCCAGCAGATGCACTCTCCTCAGAGCACTTCAGACGCTTTCACCCTTTTAACCAAGAAGACATCCTAAAGAAGACCCAGAACCTAATTTGCTCTCCTGAAAAAAGCCTTGATGACATGGTCGACTCTTGGAACTCCTGCCTAGATGCTGTGATCCACTCTCCTACCTCAATCAAAACACCCCATAAGAAAAAGAATGCACCATGGTACTCTCCAGAGTTAAGAAAATCACTCCTCCTCCTCAGACAACTAGAAAGACGATGGCGACGTTCAAGAACAACCGAGAACCACGATGCATTCAAAACACAATTATCAAGGCATCGCTCATCCGTATCCTCCAGTATGAAAAAAATATTACGCAGGCAGACTACAGCGCTCCCTCAACAAACCTCACGAGCTCTTCCACATTGTGAAAACCTTATCAAAGGAACCCTCTCAGGGTGCTCCACCACACCTAGACCCCCAGGAATACGCCAACTACTTACGAAGCAAAAGTAATCAGCTTGATTCAACCTCTATACCCCCCACTTCAGCCAATACCCCCTACACTGTCCCTACACCCCCACCTAGCGAGACCCAACACACTATCTCATCCTTTTCCACCCCAAATGACAGAGTCATTCAAGATACCATCTTAAAAATAAACCCTACAACATCTCCCTCCGACCCCTGTCCAGCTTCCTGGATAAAGGCACTACGGGCTGATCTTAGCCCATTTCTAGCTAAAATAATGGATGTATCGTTCGCTACAGGGACTTTCCCCCACGCTCTGAAACAGACCTCCATCAGACCTCTCTTAAAAAACAGCAGGTTGGACCCCTCCTTGATGGAATCGTATTAGACCCATCTCCAGCATTCCTCTCCTTTCGAAAGTCATCGAAAAGATTACCCAACGTCAACTACAAGATCATCTTGACTCCAATTCACCCTTGCACCCATGTCAGCACGGATTTCGTGAGTCACACGGTGTTGAAACCCTACTGACTTCCCTGTTCAATACTCTAACTATAGGCCTAAACAATATCAGACAAGGTTTTGCTTTAATCTTCATGGACATTGCCGCGGCATTCGACACTGTTGATCATGAAGTTCTCCTGTCACGTCTTAGAGAGAAGGGAGTTCATGGATCCGCCCTCTCTTGGTGTTCCTCATATCTCAGAGACCGTTGGCAACATGTTCGTTCTGGATCTTCAACCTCTGACCCCTTCCAGCAAACCAAAGGTGTGCCACAAGGCTCCTCCCTTTCCGCCTTACTTTTCAACGTTTATATGCAGCCTATCTGTGACCTCATCCACTCTTTTAACATCAACTGCCTGGTCTACGCCGATGATGTCCTTATGTATATGCCATTCTCAACAGATCTCCTTGACCTCTCCCCACTAATCGAGTGCTTCGATGCGGTTACAGACTGGTTAAAATCACAAATGCTTAAGATAAATTTTAAAAAGACTGAAGTCCTCTTTGTGAACAGAAACCCTGCATTCTCCAGGACCAAGCAGGAAGTCAGTCCTCACTTATGGGTGACGTCGGCGCCAACGGAGCCCTCGCGGAGCAATTTTCCCCAGCTTTCAAAGAAAGCCTTTGGGAATTGCAGCGCGCATGCGCGGTCGTCTTCCCGCCCGAGGGTGCCATCTTAGCCAGTCTTCTTTTTTCCGCGGAGCCCTACAGACGTCCCCGTCTTGTCCCCGCGAAAAAGTCGATTTTTTCTTCATTATTTTCTTCTTTTTCCTTCGGTTCGACGCCGATCCTTTTCCCGCCCGGACTCGCGACGCCGGTCACGAGTCCTCTTACTTTTTTCGGTTTTTCTGACTTTGTCAGCTTTCGTTTTCGATTTTTCCCTGGCAGCCCGGTCCTTTGACCTCGCAGGGGCCCTTTTTTTTCCCCCGATGGCTGCCAGTGGGTTTAAGCGGTGTGGTCAGTGTGACCGAAATATGTCACTAACTGACACACACGACTTTTGCCTCCGCTGCCTGGGCCCGGATCATGAGGAACTGATCTGTGGGCCCTGCGGCAAAATGTCCTCAAAAGCGTTGAGGAGTCGGCGGCATCAGCGTGATCGAATCTTCGCTGACCCCAGCCGTACCCGGACCTCGTCGGAGGCCTCCGCGTCAAAAGGCTCCAGCTCGGACCGTCGCCGGAGTTCCTCCGACCGGGGTTCTCCCTCCGGGGACCATCGTCGGAAGGTGAAACCCGCGAGGGCGGCGTCGGTGGACGCTCCTGGTTCCGCGAGGGCCAGGTCGCATAGCCCCGACAGCCGCCCCGGGTCCTTGGAGAAGGAACACCTCATGCATAGCCTCTCCCCCCCCCGCTGGTTCCTCCCAGCACCGGAGGCCGGCTGGTTCACTTCGCCCACAGGTGGTCCAACATCACCACAGATGCCTGGGTGCTTCAAGTCGTGCGGGAAGGCTATCTTCTCCACTTCCCCTCAGACCCATCCTGGACTTGCGCAACCTCAACAAGTTCCTTGTGCGGGAGAAGTTCAAAATGCTTACCCTTGGAATCCTTCTGCCCTACCTCCAGCAGGGAGATTGGCTATGCTCCTTGGATCTAAAGGATGCCTACACGCACATCCTCATCCACCCAAGCCACCGCCAATACCTAAGGTTTGTGGTGGCAGGAAATCATTACCAGTACAGAGTACTGCCCTTTGGCCTGTCCTCCGCGCCGCGAGTCTTTACAAAATGTCTCGCAGTGGTGGCAGCCCATCTCCGGCTTCACGGCCTATATGTCTTTCCGTACCTCGACGACTGGCTCATCAGAGCGGCGTCCGCTCCGGAGGTCACCAGCGCCACACGCCGCATGGTGACTCTTCTGCAGTACTTGGGCTTTGTTATAAATTTCGCAAAGTCCACTTTGCTCCCCTCACAGGATCTCGAGTTCATCGGTGCAAGGCTCCACACTCCTCAGGCACGAGCGTACCTGCCGCTCGACAGGGCTCAACGACTCATGGACCTAGCCGACCGTTTTCGCAGCCAGCCCCTGGTCTCCGCCAGGCGCTTCCTGAGACTACTCGGCCATATGGCTTCCACCGTCCATGTGACCCCCAATGCCCGCCTGCATATGCGGCCTGCTCAATGGTGTCTCCGCCAGCAGTGGCGACAAGCCGCAGGCGGCCTAGCAGACCTAGTGCGCGTCTCCGAGCCGCTGATCTCGTCTCTCCGCTGGTGGCTTCGGCGGCCGAACCTGATATTCGGAATGCCTTTCCAGTCGCCTCAGCCGACCCGGGTGCTGACCACGGATGCATCCCTCCTGGGCTGGGGAGCACATTGCCAAGAGGCACGTACTCAGGGCCTCTGGAACACGTGGGAGTCTGCTCAGCAGATCAACTTCCTGGAGCTCAGGGCGATCCGCCTGGCTCTCATGGCTTTCTCCCACCTGACTTCCCACCAGTCCGTCCTTGTCCAGACGGACAATCAAGTTGCCATGTTCTACGTGAACAAGCAGGGGGGCACGGGCTCCTTCCTCCTCTGCCGGGAGGCACAGAAGCTCTGCTCTTGGGCCGTCAGTCACGGCATTCTCCTCAAGGCAGTTTATCTCCCGGGCCAAGAGAATTGCCGGGCGGACAAACTCAGCAGGATCCTCCAGCCGCACGAGTGGCGTCTGGATCCCTTGGTAGTTCAGAAGCTCTTCCTAAAGTGGGGTCTCCCCACGGTGGATCTCTTTGCCAGTCCTCACAACCGGCAGCTTCCTCGCTTCTGCTCTCGTCAGCCACACCCCCTTCGGGTTGCGGCGGACGCTTTTCTGATTTCATGGTCGGGGAACCTTCTGTACGCTTTCCCTCCCATCCCGCTAGTCTCTCGGACTCTTTTCAAGGTTCTCCGAGACAAAGCCTTCATGATCCTGGTGGCCCCTCGCTGGCCCAGACAGCCGTGGTTTCCGCTCCTACTGCAATTAGTGGTGGAGGATCCATTCCCTCTGGGGGTACAACCGGATCTCCTCACTCAGGATCAGGGGTCTCTGCTACACCCCAACCTCAGGTCTCTCAACCTCATGGCCTGGCTGCTGAGAGGGTAGTCCTTGCTCCCCTTCTCCTGCCGGCAGAGGTGGAGGAGGTCGTCTTGGCTTCGCGACGGCCTTCTACCCGCAAATGCTACGCCCTTAAATGGCGTCGCTTTGCCGGCTGGTGTACCCAACAGTCTCAGGATCCCTTCTCCTGCCCGGTGTCGGTGATCTTGCAGTACTTGCTACACCTCTCTAATCTGGGACTTAAGTCCAACTCCGTCAAAGTTCACCTCAGTGCTCTTTCGGCACATCATGTGCCGGTGGATGGTAGACCTCTCTCCAGCGACCCTCTCGTGGCGAGGTTTCTCCGAGGTCTCCTTCTACTTAAACCACCTCTAAACCACCTCTGTGCCCTCCAGCGCCTGACTGGGACCTGAATGTGGTTTTGCAGCGGATCACCTGTCCGCCTTTTGAACCTATGGCTACCTGTTCTCTTCGTTTTCTGTCTTGGAAAACACTGTTCTTGATAGCCCTCACTTCCGCTAGACGCGTAAGTGAATTGCAGGCCCTCGTGTCTGATCCCCCTTACACTCGGTTCTACAAAAATAGGGTAGTCCTACGGACTCACCCAAAATTTCTTCCAAAAGTGGTCTCCCCTTTTCATATCAATCAGGAGGTGGTACTTCCAACCTTCTTTCCCAGACCACACTCCAGCCGAGCTGAAACGGTCCTCCATACCCTGGACTGTAGAAGGGCTTTGAACTTCTACCTTGACCGTACGCGGGAGCACCGTAAAGCTGCTCAGCTTTTTGTGTCTTTTGACCCCAATAAATTGGGGCTCCCGGTCTCCAAGCGTTCTCTGTCCATCTGGGTTGCGGACTGTATCTCTTGGGCTTATGGGGCAGCCGGACTCTCCTTAGAAAGTCGAGTCACGGCTCATTGCGTTCGGGCAAAGGCTACATCAGTGGCTTACCTCCGCTCTGTTCCGCTGGCAGACATCTGCCGGGCCGCTACTTGGGTCTTCGAGCCAGACTTTTGCGGTCCATTACTGTCTCGAGAGGGAGTCCCGCAGGGACAGTGCTTTCGGACAGGCAGTCCTCCGTAATCTCTTTGAGGTCTGAGCAACTCCTACCCTCCATCCCGGTTGTGGGCTACCGGTGGGTGATAATTCAGCGAAGATTCTTTCCTTCTGTGCTGCTGAGCTAGAGGGAGCTCATTTTTGTGCTTAGGGTCTCCGGTAGCCTTGAGCTTGGGAGTCCCATAAGTGAGGACTGACTTCCTGCTTGGTCCTGGAGAAAGCGTAGTTACTCACCTGTAACAGGTGTTCTCCAGGAGCAGCAGGAATCAGTCCTCACTACCCTCCCTCCTCCCCTTGGAGTTGCGATCGTCTGCTTATGTTTTGCAAATTTTTTTATGCTGTCTTTTTTAGCTATGTCATCTGACTGGCTAAGATGGCACCCTCGGGCGGGAAGACGACCGCGCTTGCGCGCTGCAATTCCCAAAGGCTTTCTTTGAAAGCTGGGGAAAATTGCTCCGCGAGGGCTCCGTCGGCGCCGACGTCACCCATAAGTGAGGACTGATTCCTGCTGCTCCTGGAGAACACCTGTTACAGGTGAGTAACTACGCTTTCACTCCACCAAAGTCCATCAAGGTGCGTGACGCTGAGCTCATCTGCAAGACCACAGTTAGATACCTAGGGGTTACTCTCGATCAACAGCTCAACATGAAGGCTCACATCAGCAACGTAACAAAATCTATCTATCATAAAATCCGGACCCTCCGTCATTTGCGTCAGTTGCTCGAACCTGATGACTTTCGTTCAGTCTTTCAAGCCTTAATAATGCCCCACTTGGACTACGCCAATGCTATCCTCCATGGCCTACCAAAGAGCACGATTAACCCCTTACAATTGGCCATGAACTCGGCTGCAAGAATCCTTTATGGAGCCTCCAAGAGAACTCACATCACTCCAATACTGAAACAGCTACATTGGCTTCCGATGCAATCCAGGATCTCTTTCAAGATACTAACCTTGACTCACAAAGCGATTAATAACAACTCCGCATCTTCCATCACCGACCTGATATCAATTACACCCCCTAATCGTGCAAGGAGATCAACTGCCTCTAACTCCCTTGTATTACCTAAGGCAATCACGAAGTGCTCTCAAGCCACTAGATCCAGAGCCTTCTCTTACTTCGCACCATTATGTTGGAATGCCCTACCAACAGACATCAGAACCATCAGTGACCTTTCTCAGTTCAGGAAGGCACTGAAGCACCACCTGTTCTTGCTTCACTACAATGTTTCCGACACCGTCTCACACCAACCCACCTCTACATCCCAGGTCAACACGTTAAACCCATGCGCTCTATAGTCTTAACACGAAGAGCCGCAATCTCACCTTGCTTCCGCTCTCATCAGGAATCATATAGCTGCACTTAGCGGCTTTGTATATAGTTGCCTTTTGTACATAGTTTATTATGTTCGCTGTTAAGAAACCTGTTTAATGTAAACCTGTTTAATGTATTGCCCTGTCTACATAGTTTATTATGTTCGCCGTTTAAGAAACCTGTTTAATGTAAACCTGTTTAATGTATTGCCCTGTTCATTGTAAGCACTGATCAATGTTGTGAAGTGTAATTTCTGTTCACTGTAAACCGCGCTGATGTCGAATAGCGCGGTATAAAAGAAACTTTAAATAAATAAATAAATAAAGTGATTGGTTCACAATGTGTGAGACTTGGTGGCCAATGTCCTTTTTTGCTGCTTTGATCCAGGTAGCTGGGCAGGGATCAAGCAGGGAGGTGGTGGTATTGATACTGGTTATTATTTCAACCGCTTGTTTATCATCAATTTTGCGAAATTCATTCCACATCTGTTCTTGCTTCACTACAGTTTTCAAATGGGGCTTGGGAAAACATAGTGTGGTTGATGTTGTGGTCAGCTTGCTTTCGTAGTAGTTTGCTAGGGTTTGGGGTTGAATAGTATCACTCCGCTGTTCTGGTTGGTTTGTTTTGGTTAGAGTTTTCACTAGTCAAAATAATTCCCGTGGTTTGTTGATGGCTTTATTCAGCAGGTTGGTGTGGTGTTTCCTTTTTGCTTCATCTACCTCATCTTTGTATTTTCTAAGGATGTTGAAGTATTCAGCTCTGAGTTCCAAAGTTCTGTTACGTCTCCACTTTTTTTCACACCTTCTAAGTTCTCTCTTCCTTTTGGTTAGCGCAGTTGTGTACCAAGGCTCTGATTGTCGTTTGCCTGAGCTAGCTGTGTTATTCCATTTCGGGTTTGCTGAAGCCTGAATCCCTTCGTTCCAGCTATTTGTTAGTACATCGAGGTCTGTAGATTCCAAATCAATGTGCGCCCTGATGTTACTTGTGAGACCATCCAGATCAAGCTTATTGAAAGATCTCTGCTGATGGGTTTCTCGTTGGGCTTCCGCATCTTTCGGTACCAATGGGAGTTTTATCCGTATGTCTATTTGGTGATGGTCAGACCAGGGTATTGCCTTGATATTAATCAGGGGTTTAACATGGTTGGGCTGTTTGTTTTTCGGAGTAAAGACCATGTCCAGCGTATGCCCCTTTTCATGAGTTGGCTCATTTATTATTTGATGATATCCAAGTTGCGACATAGCTTCGAGGAAGGTGTTGGCGTGCACTGCTGTTGTTGACGCTAGGTTTATGTCCCCGAGGATGATTTGGAATTTCCTTGGCTGTGTTGAGGAGATGTTTTCCAATGCTGCAGCAAGTACTTCATGGTTTGGTGAGGGGGACCTGTACATTAGGCAGATGGCTATTGCTTGGTTCTCCACTTTGAGCAGGTCAATGTCTGGATTTGATTCCAGGGACGTGCATGAGAGTTTCAAGTGTGATTTGGCAATTATGAGCACTCCTCCACCTCTTTTGTTGGATCGTGGACAGTTATACAGATTGTAGCCTGGTCTGTCTATCTGGTTCAGTAAGACAGCATCGGTGTTTGTTATCCAGGTTTCTGTTATACAGAGGATGTCTGGTTGCTCATCTTTGATTATGTCACAGATAATGTGGGTCTTGTTTCTGATCGATCGGGCGTTTACGAGGGTGATGCTACATTCCACTAAAGGATCTGGTGGTGCCAGGCTTTGTTGAGCAATGGGCCGGCGGGGTTTCCTCATCTGTGGCATTTTTGATTTCGGCTTGTGGTGCTTTGGTGTACTCGCATGTTTTCTGCGTGCGTGCACTGGATAGGTTATAATTGTTGGTACTATACCGGTGGTGGGGTAGGTTGAGGGAGGGGGTTTTTGGGGGGTTTGGATGGCATAGAGGATGTAGAGTGGGCAACATATAAGTGGGGTAGATTGGTATATGTTTGCTTTGGTTGTGTATGTTGAGATTAGAGTGAGCAGACTAATTCCTAAGACCAGTTTTAGTAGATGCATGTTTAGGTATGGGTGAGTAACAATACAATACAACTTGCCTAGTATCTAATGCTAATCTAGGACAGATGCAAAACGGTTACGGTATCAGCAGGTAAACTTAGTGCAGAGGTACAAGTTATAGTATCAGCTGGTAATAGTATCAGAGTGACATCAGGTAACAATGGAACATCAGTACGTTTACAAGATTGTCAAGTAACTCATGCAGTGTTGGTAACAGTACATGTGGAGATGCAGCATGTAACAGGCAGAAAGTAACAGTATGTAATAGCCAGTAACAGTATCTAGCAGTAGGTAGGTAGTCTACTTAGCAGGGGGATATTCAAGGTATCTAGTAGTCCGAGTTTGCAGGTAAAAGTCAGTTCAGCAGGTGTTTAGCTGGTTTTAATTGACTTCGGCATCAGTAGACTTTGTGGGTGTTGACCTGTCAGTCTTCTAATGGTCCGGTTTTGAATTAACCAGCTAGGTTTGTGTTTTATCTAGTGTTGTGTTTTATCTAGTGTTGTGTTTTATCTAGTGATGATCAGGAGGGCTTTCCGTGTGTGTGGCTTGAAAGAGCCTGCCTGAAAACTCATGCTGTGTTCAGTCTCTTATCAGATTCAGATCCAGCCTGAAAACACGTCTCTTTAAGGCCACTTTTAAAACGTAATCCTACTTGAGCCACACCACACATAGGGGCATGTTTACTAAAGAACGCTATTTGCGCCGCGTTCCGTTATCGCACGGTAAGGTACCTTACCGCGCGATAATGGCGCTTCAACAGGCGATAAGGTACCTTATCGCCCGTTAAAGCGCGGTAAGTTACCTTACCGCACGATAACGGAACGCGGCGCAAATAGCGTTCTTTAGTAAACATGCCCCATAGTCTCTTTCCATTCTCATGAGCTGCTCCCCCAGAGGGATGGTCATTAGACCTTACTTCACGTATTTGGCCCCACTACGTTAAGTTCAAATGTCCTATGTCTTCTCTGCATTCCTTGTTTTGGCTTTTAGTTGTCAGCTTCAAGAAGCAGAGACTGTCTGTTATAAAGTGCTGCATACACCTAGTTGCACTGTATAAATGCTAATATTTGTAGGATCTGCAGTTTCATGGGAATGATTTTATTATGGTAACTGGACTTTTCCTCCAGTATTTCATCCCAGAGCTATCTCTAAAAAAGGAGAGTGTTTTTTTCCCCCTGTTATGGCATTAAACCCACACTTTCATCTGAACTGCATGTAAGCCTTGCAAAAAATTGAAAACCTATTTTTTCAGCAGGTTTATGGGTAGAAAAGAGAGAATGTTTTGCATTTTATATTGTTTTATTGTTCATTTTTACTATCTTATTGTAATTTGCTAATTTTGTTATTTATTTTTACAAAATAGTTCTGGGTTATATTATTTGAATTTATTTCTTACGTTCTTTGGAAACTGTGACAAATAACTAAACGTGACTTGGCCCAGCTTGTGCCAGTGCCCACTGCAGACACAGAAAGAGCATTAAGACTTATGTATGATTTTATTCTGGATTTTAAAAAATATTTTTAACGTATTCTCAAATCAGTTCAATAACTGTTGTGACCAATTTCATTGAAAGTATGGTGTTAAGAGGAATAAGAGCATAATTTTATTCTCCAGGACCAAGCAGGAAGTCAGTCCTCACATATGGGTGTCATCGACGCCGATGAAGCCCCAGCGGAGCATTTCCCCAGCTTTCTATGAAAGCCTTTGGAAATGCAGGCACGCATGCGCGGTTCCCTTCCTGCCTAAAGGTGCCATCTTACCTCAGTCTCTCTTTTTCCAAGAAGCCCACCGGACGTGTGTCCTGTCATCCCGGATAAAAGTTTGATTTTTCAGCGATTTTCGCTATTTTTTCTTCCCGGTTCGATGCCGGTTCTCCTCCCGCCGGGTTTGGTACACCGGTATCGAGCCCGATTCTTCTTTTTCGGTTTTTGCCCTTCGTGGCTGGCGTTCGCGCCCTTTTTTGATTTTTCCCTGGAAGGCCGGTCCTTTGACCTCGCGGGGACTCTTTTTTCCCCGATGGCTTCCAGCAGTTTCAAGAAGTGTGATCGGTGTAAGAAGTTAATGTCTCTCACCGACACACACGACTGCTGCCTTCGGTGCCTCGGTCCTGATCACGACCCTAAGACGTGTGGACCATGTGGGAAGATGTTTTCCAAGGCACTCCGAAGTCGCCAGCAGCAGAAAGAAAGGCTTTTCTCGGACTCAGCCTCCGGCCGGGCCCGGACCTCGTCTGAGGCCTCGACATCTCGTGATTCGGATCCCGAGCGCCGTCAAAGTTCCTCGGACAGGGGGTCCCCCGACCGGGAACGCAAGAGGAAGAAGCGGCTCGTGAGGGCGTCGGAGGAGGAGGTCCCTGGCTTCTCGAGGGCCAGGTCTAAGACCCCCAACCGTCACCCCGGGCCCGTGGAACAAGAGAAGCCTGCAAAAGTTCTTTGCGTGGAGCCGGAGTCTGTTGGACACGTAAGCCCTATGATCCTCGAGGACTCTCCAACCAGAGAGCCGACGTCGCCGGGGCCCGAGTCGGTGGCTGCTGCGTCTCCCGAGCTGAGTCTCAGGATGACAGCCTTGGAGAGCAGATTGTCTGCCTTCATGGAGCAGCAGCGGGCACTGATGGCCAGCCTGTCTGGCGCATCTGCCCCGACCACCGGGACATCGACGTCGAAGTCGACCCCGGAGACCGAGCCGATACTCGAGTCGTTCATGGCTCCAAGTCGACCTCCCGTTCGGGACCGAGGGCATCGACGCCGGTGCTCCAGGGCCCCGCGGGGTCGGATCCTGACTCCTCGTCGGACGAGTCCGCCTGGGAGACGGAAGATGAGGAGTCCCCCGACACATTTAAGACTCGGTGCGTCCCATCGGACTCACCGCAGTCTGAGCCCCGGAGTAGATCCCCTCCGGAGGATAACCGGTTCTTGGAGTTTGTCCGGGATATGGCCACCGCGTTGGCTATCCTGGCGGACCCCGAGGAAGAGCCTCGAGCTGAAGAGCTTGAGGCCATGCAGTACGACTCTCCTCCGAAGGAGGCCTTTACTGTCCCAGTTCTTCCGGTTGTGGGAGGCACCGGCATTGGCGCCGGTTCTCAGCAAGCGAGTCGATTCGATTTATCGACTCCGGAAGAGCCCTGGTTTCAGAAGGCGCAGCTACCACATCATTCCATGGTTGTGGAATCAGCCATGCATCGCCTGAAGAGTCAGAAGATGCACTCTGCGGTGCCCCCCCGGCAGGGAGGCCCGGAACCTCGATGGTGTCGGTAGAAAATGCTTCCAGGGCTCGATGCTTGCTTGCCGTGTCCAGTCTTACCAGCTGTACATGGGCATGTACTTGCGGGACCTGGCCAAGGAGTTGGCCGGGTTCTCTGCTGGTCTCTCTGGGGAACCCTTGCAGAGATTCAAGTCCTTGTCCTCGGGGATTCGGGACTGCTCGAAGTTTATGTCCCACGCCGCCTACGATGGCTTCGAGGCTTCGGCCCGAGTTGCGGCAGCCGGCATCGCGGCTTGATGCCAGGCATGGCTGCTGCAATCATCGGACCTCGAGCCGTGGGTTCAGGACAAGTTGGTCGTTGTCCCTTGCCGAGGTGAAAACCTTTTTGGCAAGCCCATGGCCGAGAAGGCCGCACAGCTCGAGACTGAGCATCTTACAAGGACAAGGTTGTCTAGGAAGACCTCTGCCCCTTCTCACAAGAAGAAGGCCTCAGGTAAGAAGCCCTTTTACCCGAGGAAGGGCACTGCCTACAAACAGTACCCTCAGTATCAGGCTGCCCAAGCTGCCCCCAGGGTCAGCAAGCCAAGGGGCAGGGTAATGGGCCCCGTAGGCAGAGGACCCCCAAGCCTCCGGCCCCTGCTCCCACTCAGCAGGGTGGGGTTTTTTGAGTCCTTGAGCATAGCCTCTCCAACCCTGCTCTCCCAACCCTGCACAGGAGGTCGCCTCGCCCTCTTTGCCCACCAGTGGCCCCACATCACTGGGGACAGTTGGGTGTTGAACATAGTCCACAGGGGCTATGCACTGCATTTTCACCAACTGCCTCCGCCATACTTCCCAGGGGAACCTCCAAGGCCTCCCCTGTACACAGACCTTCTCCTTCAAGAGCTTCAAGGTCTGTTGGTGGACAGGGCGGTGGAGCCTGTGCCTCCCCACTTGCAAGGTCATGGATTCTACTCCAGGTATTTCCTGGTGCCCAAAAGAACCGGTGGCCTTCGACCCATTCTGGACCTCAGAAACCTCAACAAGTTCCTAGAGAAGGAAAAGTTCAAGATGCTTACTCTTGGAACACTTCTGCCCTACCTCCAGCAGGGAGATTGGCTATGCTCTTTAGATCTAAAGGATGCGTACACTCACATCCTCATTCATCCAGACCACAGGAAGTACCTCAGGTTCATTGTGGGAGGAAACCATTATCAGTACAGAGTACTGCCTTTTGGCCTCACTTCCGCTCCCAGGGTCTTTACCAAATGCCTGGCAGTGGTGGCGGCCTACCTGAGAAATCAGGCAATCTTTGTCTTCCCCTATCTGGACGACTGGCTCATCAGGGCTCAGACGTGCCAGGAGGCCAGGCAAGCCACCCTCACAACTGTTGCTCTTCTTCAAAGCCTGGGGTTTGTAATAAACTTCGCAAAGTCCACTTTGCTCCCCTCCCAGAACTTGGAGTTTATAGGAGCAAGGCTGGACTCTCTGCTGGCAAAGGCTTTCTTGCCAGAAGACAGAGCACAAAGACTGATAGCCTTAGCAAACCAGTTTCCCAACAGGTCACTGGTCTCCGCCAGACTCTGCCTGAGGCTTCTTGGCCACATGGCTTCGACAGTACATGTGACCCCCAATGCCAGGCTCCATATGAGGCCTGCACAGTGGTGCCTTCGGACTCGGTGGTCCCAGGCCACAGGCAGCCTCAGGGACAGGATAAGGGTGTCCAGACCATTTCTGAACTCCCTCAGCTGGTGGTTGCACCTACCCAATCTACTAAAAGGGGTGCCCTTTCAAACTCCTGCGTACACAGTGGTACTGACCACAGATGCCTCCTTACAGGGCTGGGGAGCTCATTGTTTGAACAAGTGCACCCAGGGCCTGTGGTCTCCTTGGGAGGCTGCACAACAGATCAATCTCCTAGAACTCAGAGCTATTCGATTAGCACTCAAAGCTTTCTCTCCTACCCTGGCTCATCAATCTGTCCTGATTCAGACAGACAATCAAGTAGCCATGTTTTATGTGAACAAACAGGGCGGGACTGGGTCCAGACTCCTCTGTCGGGAGACTCAGGACCTTTTGTTCATTTGCCCTCAAGCACAACATAGAAACATGATGACAGAAAAAGACCACATGGCCTATCTAGTCTGTCCTTCCATATCAACAACTACAACAGTCCACTTTTTACCTTTAGAGATCCTCTGTGTTGGTCCCATGCTTTTTTGAATTCAGTTACTGTCCTCATCTCTACCACCTTCACTGGGAGACTATTCCATGGATCCACTACTCTTTCCGTAAAAAAATATTTCCGCATATCACTCCTGAATCTATCTCCCTTCACCCTCATCCCATGTCCCCTCGTAGCAGAACTTGCTTTCAACTGAAAGAGGCTCTCTCCCTGAACATTTATGCCACGGAGGTATTTAAACATCTCGATCATATCACATCTATCCCGCCTTTCCTCTAAGGTGTACATATTAAGATCCTTAAGTCTGTCCTCATATGCTTTATAATGAAGCCCACTAATCATTTTAGTAGCCACCCTCTGCACCGACTCCATCCTGTTCACATCCTTTTGAAGGTGCGGTCTCCAGAATTGCACACTATACTCCAAATGAGGTCGCACCAAAGACTTATGCAGAGGCATTATCACCTCCTTTTTTTCTGCTAGCCATTCCTCTCTATATGCACCCAAACATTCTTCTAGCTTTTGTCGTCTCCTTTTCTACCTGTTTAGCTACTTTAAGATCATCAGACACAACCACGCCTAGGTCCCGCTCTTCTTTAGTGGACAAAAGTACTTCACCTCCTATACTGTATTGCTCCCTTGGATTGCTGCAGCCCAAATGCATGACCTTACATTTTTTAACATTAAATCCCAGCTGCCAAATTCTAGACCATTCTTCAAGCTTAGCTAGATCCCTCCTCATGTTATCTACACCTTCCTGGGTGTTTACTCTATTGCAGATTTTGGTATCATCTGCAGAGAGGCAAACCTTACCCGACAGCCCTTCCGCTATATCACTAACAAAGATGTTAAAAAGAATCGTACCAAGGACAGATCCCTGGGGCACACCACTGGTAACATCCTTCTCCTCAGAGTGAGCTCCATTTACTTGTACTCTTTGTCGCCTCCCACCCAACCAATTTCTAACCCAACAGTAACTTTAGAGTCCATCCCTAGGGTGCTCAGTTTGTTTATAAGTCGCCTGTGAGGAACAGTGTCAAAGGCTTTACTGAAATCTAAATACACCACATCTAGAGCTCTCCCTCGGTCCAACTCCCTGGTCACCCAGTCAAAGAAATCAATCAGATTTGTCTGACAAGACCTGCCTCTGGTGAATCCATGCTGCCTCGGATCCTGTAATCTGCTGGACTCCAGAATCCTCACTATTTTCTCTTTCAGCAGCGTTTCTAATAATTTACTCACCACCGAAGTTAAACTAACCAGCCTGTAGTTTTCAATCACATCCTTACTTCTGCTTTTGTGTAAAGGCACCACATGAGCCTCTCTCCAGTCCTTTGGCACCACTCCCGACTCCAACGAGGCATTGAAAAGGTCAGTCAGTGGAGTTGCTAGAACGTCCCCAAGTTCCCTCAGTATTCTAGGGTGTATCCCATCCGGTCTCATCGCTTTGTCTACTTTAAGTTGAGCTAGTTTCTCACGAACACAGTCTTCTGAAAATTGTTCAAGATGTCCCTCGCTTCTGTTCCTATTTGTGGGTGTTTTCTGAGGTCCTGCTCCTGGTTCTTCATCTGTGAACACAGAACAAAAATATTTGTTAAGCAATTCCGCTTTATCCTTATCAGCTTCTACATATTCCCCCCCTGCACCCTTGAGTCTGACAATACCACTTTTGCCCTTCCTCTTCTCACTAATATATCTGAAAAATGTCTTATTCCCCCCCATTATATTGCATTGGCTATTTCCTCCTCTTTTTGAATATTTGCCTTCTTGACTACTTTGCTAGCTTCTCTAAGTTTTTCCAAATACAGATGCCTGTCTTCCTCTCTCTGTGATCTCTTGTATTTCATGAAGGCCTCCCTCTTTTTCTTCACTTTTTCAGCTACTTCCTTCGAAAACCATAGCGGTCTCCTTTTCCTTTTGCCTTTATTTACCATTTTAACAAAAGGTTTGGTTGCCCTTAAAATACCCCCTTTCAGTTTTGCCCACTGTTTTTCTAAATCCCCCAGCTGTTCCCATCCCACTAATGACTCCCTGAGGTATTGGCCCATCTTCGCAAAGTTAGTCTTCCTAAAGTCTAAGATCCTTTCCTTGGAATGGATTCTAACAGCCCTAGTCCTAATACTGAACCACACCATCTGGTGATCACTGGATGCAAAATGATCTCCCACTACAACAACATGCTCCTCAAGGCTGTGTACCTTCCAGGCCAGGACAACTACCTGGCCGACAGGTTGAGCAGGATTCTACAGCCCCCACGAGTGGCAGCTGCGTCCTTTAGTAGTTCAGAAGATCTTCCTAAAATGGGGTCTCCCTTTGATAGATCTCTTTGCCAGTCCACTGAACAAGCAACTGCCAAAGTTCTGCTCCAGGCAACCGCATCCTCTGAGAATAGCAGCGGATGCTTTTCTGATTCCCTGGTCTCAGGGCCTCCTATATGCGTTTCCTCCCACGCCCTTGGTGGCCCGAACTCTCTTCAAGATTCTTCAGGACAAGGCCTCGGTCCTGCTGGTGGCTCCCAGGTGGCCGAGACAGCCTTGGTTTCCACTTCTGCTTCAACTGGCGGTGGATCCTCCACTGCCTCTGGGGTTGCAACCCGACCTTCTCTCACAGGAGCAGGGTTCCCTTCTGCACCCCAATCTGAAAGCTCTCAATTTGATGGCCTGGAGGCTGCAAGGGTAGTGTTGGCTCCCTGGGGCCTGCCTCAGGAAGTTGAGGAGGTTGTGCTAGCCTCTAGAAAACAGTCCACTAGGAAAACCTATGCTCTCAAATGGAAAAGGTTTTATTTTATTTATTTATTTATTTAGCTGTATTTATATCCCGCTTTTCACTGGGTCAAAGCGGTCAATTGGGAGATACATTTAACATGAGGGGATATGACACACATACGCTAATACTTACAGGGAACATGGACAATGGAGGGTTAAGTGGCTTGCCCAGGACCACAAGGAATGCCTATAGGACTAGAAATCCCAGTCCCTCCGGCCTGAGATTGCTGTCCCCAGGTGGGACTTGAACCCCCGGCCCTCCGGCCTGAAGTACCTTGTCGTAACCACTAGGTCACTCCTCCTCCTTTCTGTGTGGTGTCAGCTACGTACAGAGGATCCTTTCTCCTGTACTGTGCCAGTAGTGCTTCAGTACTTACTGCACTTATTTATTTATTTATTTATTTTATTTATACTTTTCTTCTATACCGCTTTTTCCCAAGATCAAAGGCGGTTTACAAATAACATAATGAACAGTTTACAATTAACATAATGAACAGGGACTTAAGTCCAATTCTGTTCGGGTCCACCTCTCAGCTCTAGCAGCTCACCACTCACTGGTGGAAGGACATTCTCTGTCGGTTCACCCCTTGGTGTCCTGCTTTCTCAGGGGCTTGATTTTGCTCAAGCCTCCATTCCATCCTGGGAGTTGAATGTGGTCTTGCAGCAGCTGACTCGCCCACCCTTTGAGCCGATGGCTACTTGCCCTCTACGCTTCCTGTCCTGGAAGACACTCTTCTTGGTAGCCCTTACCTCGGCTAGGCGAGTGAGTGAGCTTCAGGCCCTGGTCTGTGATAGGCCTTACACTCGCTTTTATAGGAACAGGGTAGTCCTTAGGACTCATCCAAAGTTCCTCCCCAAAGTTGTCTCCTCCTTCCACCTTAATCAAGAGGTGGTTCTTCCAACATTCTTCCCTAGGCCTCATGCAAGCCAGGCTGAAGAAGTTTTGCATACCCTGGACTGTAGAAGGGCCTTATCCTTCTACCTTGACCGTATGCAGGGGCATAGAAGGGCTACTCAGCTCTTCGTATCTTTTGACCCTAATAAGTTGGGGTTGGCTGTGTCCAAGCGTACCTTGTCCATCTGGGTTGCTGACTGTATCACCTGGGCTTATAGGGTGGCTGACCTTCCTTTGCAGGGTCGGGTCATGGCCCACCGTGTCAGGGCAATGGCTGCCTCAGTGGCTCATCTCCACTCTGTGCCCTTGGTAGACATCTGCAGGGCTGCAACTTGGTCTTCAAGCCAGACTTTTGCGGCCCATTACTGTCTGGAGAGGGAGTCCCGTAGGGACAGTGCTTTTGGCCAAGCAGTACTCCGGAATTTCTTTGAGGTTTAGGCAACTCCTGCCCTCTGTTGGGCTACCGGTGGAGGTTGTGTCAGTGGAAAGCCTTTCTTTGCAGCTGGGACTAGAGGCAGTCCTCTTGTTCAGCCTGGGTTTCTTGGTAGCCCAGAGCTAGGGAGTCACCCATATGTGAGGACTGACTTCCTGCTTGGTCATGGAGAAAGAGTAGTTACTCACCTGTAACAGGTGTTCTCCAGGAGCAGCAGGAATCAGTCCTCACAACCCTCCCTCCTCCCCTGGGAGTTGCAGTTGTACATAGTTTATTTTTCATTTTTGTGTGCTGTTCTTAGCTATGTCATTTGACTGAGGTACGATGGCACCTTTAGGCGGGAAGGGAACCGCGCATGCGTGCCTGCATTCCCAAAGGCTTTCATAGAAAGCTGGGGAAATGCTCCGCTAGGGCTTCATCGGCGTCGATGACACCCATATGTGAGGACTGATTCCTGCTGCTCCTGGAGAACACCTGTTACAGGTGAGTAACTACTCTATTTGGTGTATGTCATATGATTTTCTCCTTAGATTTTGTTTTAAGGAAATCAGTTTAGAGTATTTGGTTTGTTAATCATTAATAGCATGGACCATGCTGCAGGGAGGTAGATAGAATTCAGTACTGTGCATCCAGTTCTTAGATGCCTGGAGGGCAATTTGAGAGAAATTTTCTGGTTAATTAAGTAATTACTAGGCTAGAATGTCCCAGTCACAACCTCTCCCCTCTTGGAATAGCTAAACGTATGCTTGGATTTCGAAATGCATATATTTCTAGTTGAATAAATAAGGCCCTCCTGGTCCCAGGAGTGTTTACATGGGGTGAGGGGAAGCGGTGCATGTACATCTGAATTTCAAATGCATATGTGGTGTATTTTCTTCTCCGTTTTGTTCACAGATAAACTGGTGCAGCCTATGTAGGTACATTTGTAACTTTGTACTAGGGTGTACATTTGTGAGCATGCATTTGGGCATCTAAAATTTTAAGTGTGCATAAATTGCTTGTATGGTTGCAAGATCTGAGGCAACATGGTTTTACCGAAGGACGATCTTGCCAAACAAATCTGATTGAGTTCTTTGACTGGGTGACCAGGGAAATAGATCAGGGGCATGCGATGGATGTCATCTACTTGGATTTCAGCAAAGCCTTTGATACGGTTCCTCATAGGAGGCTTATCAATAAACTCAGTAGTTTGGAGATAGATCCCACGATGGTAAATTGGATCAGAAATTGGTTGACTGACAGACAACAGAAGGTGATCGTACAAGGACTCACAGGAAGGTGATTAGCGGGGTGCCCCAGGGGTCGGTCCTCAGCCCTCGGCCCGGCACTGTTCAATGTATTTGTGAGTGATATTGCTGAAGGACTGCATGGAAAAGTCTGTCTATTTGCAGATGACACAAAAATCTGCAACAGAGTGGACACCCCCGAGGGAGTGGTTAACATGAGGCATTCCTAACAGGGACTCTACAGGTCAAACAATGGTAAGGATTTGAGGGTTTATTTTTATTAAATTGCTAGCTCTCTGACTGGGAGCTCTTAAAAGGGGTTTTGTATATTTTTAAAGCAAACTTACTTTCTTTTTGGTGGTTTAGTAGACATTTCCTTGAGCAGAGTAGGTTGTTGAACTCTTTACCTTCTCAGCTTGGAGAACTGCTGACACCTAATCAAGTGTTAGTGCCCTCCCTATCCACCCCGACTCCCACCCACCCCTAGTGAGCAGTCTTGCTTTATAGGGCACCTCCCCATTTAACAAAGCACAGAGACTTGGAGCAGTACATTTTGAATATAATTAAAGAGATTTAACTGTTTTTTCTCTGAAAGGACAGCTGGGAAACCGGCTGATACTTGGTAGGTCTCTCTCTTTTGCTTTAACAGATACCTAAGCTCCACGAACAGAACAATGGCTGGGAAAAATCGTATCGCTAAAGCTGTTGCCCCCGTTACAGCTTCTGCCTCTGTCCAGACAGAGGTCCTAATGCCAGTTGAAGAACCGGTTCCATGTGCAGGGTGCCTCCATGCTGAAGCTCTGAGGAAACAAGTGGAGGAACTCAGAGAGGAGGTGGCGAGGCTGAGGAGCATTCAAGACAGTGAGAAATACATTGATGAGATGCTTCTTGCAGCAACCAAGCTCTCCAGCAGAGGAGAAGATGGGTGCCAACAGAATGTCGATGATTGGACACAAGTCACCAGGGTCTGCAAAATCACCAATCCAACTTCTCCAGCCTTGAATTGAAGAACCATTATGCAGCCCTGGAAGTGGAGGAGGTGAAAGCATCCCTGGAAATGGAAGAGCCAGAGCTCAAGTACCCCAAAGTTGCAGAATCACTGACCACAAGGAAGCGAAGGGTAGTGGTGGTTGGAGACTCTCTTCTGAGGGGTACCGACCAGACTTGATGTTCAGAGAGGTATGCTGTCTGCCTGGTGCCAAAATCCAAGATGTTACGGAGAGTTTGCCAAGACTCATCAAGCCCACTGACGATTACCCAATGTTGCTAATCCATGCTGGAACAAATGATACTGCTAGGTATCACTCGGAACGTATCAAATGTGACTTCATGGCTCTGGGGCAGAGGGTGAAGCAGCTAAGTGCACAGGTGGTGTTCTCTTCAATCCTCCCTGTTGAGGGTAAAGGCCAAGGCAGAGAGGCTTGCATCCTGGAGATGAATGCATGGCTGCGTGGATGGTGTAATCGAGAGCGTTTTGGTTTCCTACACCATGGGATGCTGTTCCAAGGGTTGCAGAGCAGAGATGGCATACATTTGTCCAAGAAAGGTCAACGCATCTTTGGTAGTAGACTGGCTAATCTACTGAAGAGGGCTTTAAACTAGATTCGTTGGGGATGGGTGAAGAAAGCCCCCAGGTAGGTGATACATTAAATACCTTTATGGAAATGGGTGACAGGGTAACATATGGAAAGCAGTGTGTATAAATGCCCGTAGCATTGGAAATAAGATCCCTGATGTTGAAGCTTTGGTGGGAGTAGCTGACTTGGATTCAGTTACAGAAACATGATTCACAGAAAACCATGATTGGGATGTAACTATACCTGGCTATACTTTATTCAGAAAGGACAGGGTAGAAAGAAGGGGAGGAGGAGTGGCACTATATGTAAAAACTACTATTAAAGCTCTGGAATTACAGAGCTTAAAAGGAAAAGAGGAGGCATTTTGTGGGTTAAACTCGAAAGAGGGAAAGAGAAATCTATTTGCATTGGTGTGATATACAGACCTCCCTCACAAGAGGAAGAGGTGGACAGAGTTAATTGAAGACATACGCAGCATTGCTAGGAAAGGGGAAGTGCTACTGATGGGAGATTTCAATATGCCAGATGTTGATTGGCACATTCCTGCTGCAGTATCATCTATAAGTAAGGAGATCCTGGATTCTCTACAGGGAGAACTATTCAGGCAATTGGTAACAGACCCCACACGTGAAGGGGCCATACTGGACTTGGTGCTTACCAATGGTGAAAGTGTTTCTGATGTTGTAGTGGGAGATCATTTTGTATCCAGTGATCACCAGATGGTGTGGTTCAGTATTAGGACTAGGGCTGTTAGAATCCATTCAAAGGTGAGGATCTTAGGAATACTAACTTTGCCAAGATGGGCCAATACCTCAGGGAGTCGTTAGTGGGATGGGAACAGCTGGGGGATGTAGAAAAACAGTGGAAAAAACTGAGGGGGATATTTTAAGGGCAACCAACCTTTTTGTTAAAATGGTAAATAAAGGTAAAAGGAAAATGAGACTGTTATGGCTTTCGAAAGAAGTAGCTGAAAAAGTGAAGAAAAAGAGGGAGGCCTTCATGAAATACAAGAGATCACAGAGAGAGGAAGACAGGCATCTATATTTGGAAAAAGTTAGAGAAGCTAGCAAAGTAGTCAGGAAAGCAAAGATTCAAAAGGAGGAGGAAATAGCCAATGCAATAAAATGGGGGGATAAGCCGTTTTTCAGATATGTTAGTGAGAAGAGGAAGGGCAAAAGTGGTATTGTCAGACTCAAGGGTTCAGGTGAGGAATATGTAGAAGCTGATAAGGATAAAGCGGAATTGCTTAACAAATATTTCTGTTCTGTGCTCACAGATGAACAACCAGGAGAAGGACCTCAGAAAACACCCACAAACAGGAACAGAAGCGAGGGACATCTTGAACAATTGTCAGAAGACAGTTTCTCACGAATACAATCTCAACTTAAAGTAGACAAAGCGATGGGACCGGATGGGATACACCCTAGAATACTGAGGGAACTTGGGGACGTTCTAGCAGCTCCACTGTCTGACCTTTTCAATGCCTCGTTGGAGTCGGGAGTGGTGCCAAAGGACTGGAGAGAGGCTCATGTGGTGCCTTTACGCAAAAGCGTAAGTAAGGATGTGGTTGAAAACTACAGGCCGGTTAGTTTAACTTCAGTGGTGAGTAAATTATTGGAAACACTGCTGAAAGAGAAAATAGTGAGGTTTCTGGAGTCCAGCGGATTACAGGATCCGAGACAGCATGGATTCACCAGAGGCAGGTCTTGTCCGACAAATCTGATCGATTTCTTTGACTGGGTGACCAGGGAGATGGACCGAGGGAGAGCCCTAGATGTGATATATTTAGATTTCAGTAAAGCCTTTCACACTGTTCCTCACAGGCGACTTATAAACAAACGGAGCATCCTAGGGATGGACCCTAAAGTTATTGCTTGGGTTAGAAATTGGTTGGTTGGGACGCGGCAAAGAGTACAGGTAAATGGAGCTCTCTGAGGAGAAGGATGTTACCGGTGGTGTGCCCCAGGGATCTGTCCTTGGTCCGATTCTTTTTAACATCTTTGTTAGTGATATAGCGGAAGGGTTGTCGGGTAAGGTTTGCCTCTTTGCGGATGATACCAAAATCTGCAATAGAGTAGACACTCAGGAAGGTGTAGATAACATGATGAGGGATCTAGCTAAGCTTGAAGAATGGTCTAGAATTTGGCAGCTGGGATTTAATGTTAAAAAATGTAAGATCATGCATTTGGGCTGCAGCAATTCAAGGGAGCAATATAGTATAAGGGGTGAAGTACTTTTGTCCACTAAAGAAGAGCGGGACCTAGGCGTCGTTGTGTCTGATGATCTTAAAGTAGCAAAACAGGTAGAAAAGGCGACGGCAAAAGCTAGAAGGATGCTTGGTGCATACGGAGAGGAATGGCTAGCAGAAAAAAGGAGGTGATAATGCCTCTGTATAAGTCTTTGGTGCGACCTCATTTGTAGTATAGTGTGCAATTCTGGAGACCGCACCTTCAAAAGGATGTGAACAGGATGGAGTCGGTGCAGAGGGTGGCTACTAAAATGATTAGTGGTCTTCATTATAAAGCATATGAGGACAGACTTAGGGATCTTAATATGTACAGTGACTGTACATTGTACACCTTTAGAGGAAGGGCGAGATAGAGGTGATATGATTGAGATGTTTAAATACCTCCATGGCATAAATGTTCTGGGAGAGAGCCTCTTTCAGTTGAAAGCAAGTTCTGCTACGAGGGGACATGGAATGAGGGTGAAGGGAGATAGATTCAGGAGTGATATGCGGAAATATTTCTTTACGGAAAGAGTAGTGGATCCGTGGAATAGTCTCCCAGTGGAGGTGGTAGAGATGAGGACAGTAACTGAATTCAAAAAATCATGGGACAAACACAGAGGATCTCTAAAGGTAAAAAGGGGACTGTTGTAGTTGTTGATATGGAAGGACAGACTAGATAGGCCATGTGGTCTTTTTCTGTCGTCATATTTCTATGTTTCTATCTACAAAAGCTGGAAGAATGGTCTAATGCTTGGCAATTAAGATTTAATACGAAGAAGTGCAGAGTCATGCACTTGGGAAGCAGAAATCCAAGGGAAATGTACGCGATAGGGGGCGAGAGATTGGTGTGTATGGATCAGGAGAAAGACCTTGGAGTGATTATTTCTGAAGATCTCAAGGTGGCAAAACAGTGCGAGAAGGCAGTGGCAAAAGCCAGGAGGATGTTGGGCTGCATACAAAGAGGAATTACCAGCAGAAAGGAAGAGGTACTTATGCCACTGTACAAGTCACTGTTGAGGCCTCATTTGGAATACTGTATTCATTTTTGGAGACCATTTATTGAAAAGGATGTAAAAAGACTGGAAACTGTTTAGAGGAAGGTGACCAAAATGATTTGGAGCCTGCGTCAGAAGCCTTATGTGAAGATACTTGAAGAACTAAACATGTACACTTTGGAGGAGAGGAGGGACAGGGGAGATATGATTCAGACCTTTAAATACTTAAAGAGAAATAACGAACAAACAAACCTCTTCCAAAGACAGAGAAGCTGCAAAACTAGTGGGCATAACATGAAGCTCCAAGGGGGTAAATTGAAAGGCAATGTCAGGAAATACATTTTCACTGAAAGGGTGGTGGATGCTTGGAATGCGCTCCCGATGGAAGTGGTAGGGGCAAATACGGTGACGGAGTTCAAAAGGGCATGGGACAGACACAGTGGATCCCTGTACAGCAACAAGAAAATATCAAAATAATCTGAACCATCTAATTCTTTAACAAATAGGGGTGTACTACAAGGAGTGGTGGGATCACTCTTAAACAAAGACATGGGGAAGGAGGGGCCTGCACAGAGCGACAGATGTACATACTCTTGACATCGTACTGGGCAGACTAGATGGACCATACTGGTCTTTATCTGCCATCATTTACTATGTTACTATCCTTGATGGAGAAGAAATTGAAATAATAAAGAACATTTTAAAACCTGCTTGTATCAATAGAGAAATGACAAGCAGTCGAGAAATTTAATGATGCATTCCTCTTGGCAGAATGGCTACAAAAGACGTAGACAAGATCCTCAAGTGCAGAGATGTATCTCTCTGCATACAACGATTTGACTTTTCCAAGTCGATTGGTATTTTCTATAACATCATATGGATGCGAAAGTTGGACAGTGAAGAACAGGAAAAAAACTGATGCCTTCAAATTACGGTGCTGGCGAAGAACACTGTGTATGCCATGGACTGCTCAAAGCTGGTACTAGAGGGGGAGGATAAGATAATAATGCCAGCAATATGATGGATCAATATAATAATCACAGCTATGGATGCCACCTGAGTGTAGGCTGAACACAGTTTAGGACAGCTATCCACAGGGCTGCCATAAGTTGAAATCGATTCAACGGCACCTAACAGCAACTTTTATTGTAGGCTTATGTAGCCACTTTTCTGGGTCTCCTTTTGGGGCAGAGAATTTACATTTAAAATGAAATACAACTTAAAAAGTATATGCTCCTTGGATTCACATAAAAGCATATTTTGCTGAGTGGATGGATATATTTCCCGTTACATAGTATGTAATTGGGTGGGCTGTGTGTGAGTGAATTCTATGGGGTAGGAGGGGTTATGTGCATGCACTTCTGAACCCAAAATTCATGTTTGTGGATGGAGAGAGAGAACTCTCTACAATAGATGCTATCTCATCAAGTGAAACACATCTGAAAAATACAATCAATATAACGTAATATATCAGTAAATGTAATAAAGTGCATCAGTAACATAATAAAATATCGAGAACAGTAATAGAGCTGACACATTCCCCACTCGGTGAGGGAGTGAAGGACTGTATCAGACTACCACCACCTCACATATAAAGATCTGTGTACATAAATCCCCTATCCTGAACTGAACCACAAGCCATGATACAAACTACAGTGTTGGCAGCTGGAATTGTTTCCACTTTTTAATTGCTCCCAATTTAATGTTACATTGCAATTTACTACATATTAAATAGCATTGCCATTTTTCTGCTTTGATTTGAAGTTCTGCCTTCTATGTGAACTTTGAGTCTGTGGAATATTTCCCAAGGGTAGGGATACTAAAGTAGCATTGTTTCCTTGTTTTTCAGCTTGACAGAACTACGTACTCTAAGGACCATAGCAAGATTTCAGAATAACTAAAATATGCTGTTTTTAAGTTAATTCAAATATAACTGCATACATTTGGATTATGAATGTCACAGTGGCCCTCATGGGCTGAAAGTGAATACTCGTGCTCATTTCTCAGCAGGGATGCTTTTATGGGCGCAGTGTGCTGGAACAGTGGTTCTTGATCCAGTCCTTTAGGCACGCCTAACTAGTCAGGTTTTCAAGATTTCCACAATGAATATGCATGAGAGAGATTTGCATGCACTGTCTCTATTGTATGCAAATCTCTCTCATGCATATTCAGTTTGGGAATCCTGAAAACCTCGCTGGTGGGTATGCCCCAGGGACTGGGTTGAGAAGCACTGTGCTAGAAGGTAAACGTTCCTTTGACAACTGTAGCCAACACCCTTGGAGTTTCTGCATCAGTATGAAGGAAAGCACTGAGTTTCTGACACACACTATTATACTAAACTTCAAAGCAATGTACTCTTAAACACTCTGAAAAGCAGTTTCATATAGCCAGCTTTTGTTTATATTTTATTTATTTAAAGCAGGGGTGGCTGGCCCTGGTGTACCATGGTCCAGCCTGGTTTTCAGGATGTCCCTAATGAATATTCATGAGGTATTTGCATACAATGGAGGCAATGAGTGCAAATATACCTCATGAATATTCATTAGGGACATTCTGAAAACCAGGCTGGATCGTGGTGCATTAGGACTGGAGCTGGCCACCCCTGATTTAAAGGAATATGTATTCCGAACTATAATTCTAGGTGGAGTACAATTTTACAAAATGAATAAAATCACATACTGTATATATAACTGACAGAAGATAAACAAAATGCAAGACTCCAAAGGACATCTACATTTGTTCGCAATTATGAGCAAAATATTAACCTCAATATTAATTTGCTGCCAGCGGAATCTATTTCAGGCATCGGTATCAAACAATGTTAATCATAAATCTACGACTAGACTATTTATTTATTTATTTTATTTATTTACATTCTCTTATATACCGCGCTTTTCTGCATCAGTGCGGTTTACATTGAACAAACTGAAATTACATTGAACAGGGCATTATAACTTGGAGATAACTATTTTACAGGGAACATGGGCTATGGAGGGTTAAGTGGCTTGCCCAAGACCACAAGGAGCACCTGTGGGACTAGAAACCCCAGTCCTTCCGGCCCAAGGTTGCTGTCCTCTAGTGGGATTTGAACCCCTGACCTTCCGGCCTGAAGTACCTTGCCCCAACCACTAGGCCACTCCTCCACTCCTATTCCCCAGAAAAGGTTGGATATGCCAAGGGTTTTCAACCATGTCCTCGGGGAACCCTAGGCCAGTCAGAATTTCAGGATTCCCACAATGAATATGCATGAGAATGATTTGGATGTTCTGCCTTCATTGTATGCAAATCTATCTTATGCATATTCATTGTGGGAATCCCGAAAACCTGACTGGCCTAGGGTTCCTCGAGGACAGGGTTGAAAACTACAAGTATGTTTTCAATTGTTTCCTAAATGAAAGTGTGTCTGATGTAATTCACCGTGGGTAATGAATTCTACAACTTGGGAGCTGTCATGGAAAACGTGCGCTCCTGAAGTTTATGGAAATGCATGTATCTGAATAAGGGTACATCCATTTGCAATTTTGTCTGAGACCGCAAAGCACGGAGCAGGCGATAAACTTTCAAAACTGATGACAGGCTGAGTGGGGCTTCGTGATTTAGGGACTTAGAAATTAGCATAAGCATTTTGTTTATATAATGTGCCATTTAATAAGCAACCAATGAAGTTTGTGTAGAACTCTCTAAAGGCAAAAAGGGGACTTTTGTAGTGGGTGATATGGAAGCGCAGACTAGATAGGCCATATGATCTCTTTCTGCCGTCATGTTTCTGTGTAACTGGTGTAATATATTCAAAATGCCCCATTTCTGTAATAACTCATACAGCTGAGTTTTGGACACTCAGATGTAGATGACTATGCAGGGAACCCAAGATACACGCTATTACAATAATCCAGTGATGAAATGATGAAGATTTGGAGCTTGCTCGGAGAAAGAAAAGACTAATTTATGAATGATGATTAACTTATAAAATGCAGCCCTAGATACTTCAAAATTTGTCACTGCATGGACAATTGTGTGTCAAGTGACACTCTAGGTTTCTGACTTGAGTAGTGTGGTGATGAGAGTGATCAGGAAAGAATGGAAATAGAAGAAAATGGTACTTGTGCCTTTAAAACTACTGACAGCCAAGCTTTGCACAGAGGTAGAAAAACTACTTTGAAAAAAAGTCAAGCCAAGCCACGCCCTAGCTCTGACGAGGAGGCAGGCTTGCTTTCTGATTACGAGCACACGTGCAAAGAGAAAGGTGTGGCGGGAAAGAAACAGGTTTTTAAACCTGTCTCCAGAGCACGGGGGAGAAGAGGAGAGAGAGCACACAGAGCTTACAGAGTTCACAGAGGAGTTCTCAGCGTGCACGGAGGAGTTCCCAGGAGGAAGAGAGTTCCTAGGGGGAAGAAAGTTCCCAGGAGGAAGGAGCTCAGAGAGTTAGGAGAGCTGAGAGCCACGAGGAGGCTGACTTACAGTTGCTGAAGCCTGAAAGCAGAGAAGGAAGCACTGCATATCTGAGAAAAACTCCCAGACCTAAAGCCAGCAGACGGTTAGTTGGAAAGGCTACAAACCAGCTGGAACAGGTACCTCTGTCCAATATTCAGGACCCTATGCTGAAAGGTCCAACTGCTAGAAGGTGGGTGGATACATTCCTTTGGGGAAAGAACCGTAACCCAGCCACAAGCAGGGCAGTAAACGTGGACACAGTACATAAGAACATAAGATATGCCATACTGGGTCAGACCAAGGTCCATCAAGCCCAGTATTCTGTTTCCAACAGTGGCCAATCTAGGTCATATGTACCTAGCAGTTTCCCCAAGAGACACAAGTTCCACAATGCTTGTACTGGGTCAAGCATTGATATCTTCGGTCACTTCTTAATAATGGTTTATGGACCTTTCCTCCAGGAACTTGTCCAAACCTTTTTTAAACCCAGCTACACTAACAGCCTTTACTACATCCTCCGGTAACAAATTCCAGAGTTTGATTACACGTTGAGTGAAAAAATATTTTCTTTTATTAGTCTTAAATAGTTTACCCTGTAGCTTCATTGCATGTCCCCTAGTCTTTCTATATTCTGATAAGGTAAACAATCGATCTACGTTTACCCGTTCCACTCCGTTCATTAATTTATAGACTTCCATCATATCTCCGCTCAGCCGTCTCTTTTCCAGGTTAAAGAGCCCTAACCTTTTTAGCCTTTCTTCATAGGAGTATCCTTCCATCCCCTTTACCATTTTGGTGGCTCTTCTCTGTACCTTTTCTAAAATCGCTATATCCTTTTTAAGATACGGCGACCAGAATTGCACACAATATTCAAGGTGCGGTCTCACCATGGAACGATATAGAGGCATTATAATATCTTTTGTTTTATTTTCCATTCCTTTCCTTATCATACCTAGCATTCTATTTGCTCTCTTGGCCGCCGCTGCACACTGGGCCGAGGGTTTTAACATGGTATCCACAATGACGCCTAAATCTTTTTCCTGGGTGGTGGTTCCTAATGTGGAACCTTGCATCGTGTAACCATAGTTTGGGTTGTTCTTCCCTAGGTGCATAACCTTGCACTTGTCCACATTAAATTTCATCTGCCATTTTGATGCCCAGTCTTCCAATTTATCAAGATCCTCTTGCAATTTTTCACAATCCTCTTGGGTTTTAACAACTTTAAATAGTTTTGTGTCATCTGCAAATTTGATAACCTCACTCGTTATTCCACTTTCCAGGTCATTTATGAATATGTCAAAAAGCAGCGGACCCAGCACAGATCCCTGGGGTATACCACTATTCACCTTTCTCCATTGGGAAAATTGGCCATTTAGCCCTACCCTCTGCTTTCTTTCTTTTAACCAGTTCCTGATCCACAAAAGTACACTGCCTCCTATCCCATGAATCTTTAGTTTTGCCAAAAGTCTCTGATGAGGGACCTTGTCAGAGGCTTTCTGAAAGTCCAGATACACAGTATCAACCGACTCACCTTTGTCCACCTGTTTATTCACTCCTTCAAAAAAACATAACAGATTAGTAAGACAAGATCTTCCTTGTCTAAAGCCATGTTGGCTGTCTCCCATTAGGTTGTGACTATCTACATGCTGAGTAATTTTATTCTTTATGATGGTTACTACCATTTTTTCCCGGTACTGACGTCAGGCTCACCGGTCTGTAGTTTCCCGGATCACCCCTGGAACCCTTTTTAAAAATTGGTGTTACATTGGCGATCCTCCAATCTTCAGGTATTAGAGATGATTTTAATGATAGTTCACAGATTACTGATAGCAGTTCTGCAATCTCATATTTCAGTTCTTTCAACACCCTTGGATGTATACCATCTGGCCCAGGTGATTTGCTACTCTTCAGTTTATCTAATAGTTGTAATACATCTTCCCGATGTATCGATATTTCCTTCAATTCTTCCGCACCTTTAAATACCACTTCAGTCATGGGTAACATCCCTACATCTTCCTCAGTAAAGACCGAAGCAAAGAATTCATTCAGTCTCTCCGCTATCGCCTTGTCGCCTCTTAGTGCTCCTTTAACCCCTTTATCATCTAATGAACCAACTGACTCTCTCAAAGGTTTTTTGCTACGAATGTACTTGAAAAGGTCTTTATTTCGCGTTTTTGCTTCCGCAGCAAGCTTCTTCTCAAATTCTCTCTTTGCCTGCCTTATCAATGCCTTGCATTTGACTTGCCAGTGCTTGTGCTGTTTCCAGGTTTCGTCGTTTGGCTCTTTTTTTCCATTTCCTGAAAGATGCTTTTTTGGCAACAACAGCCTCTCTGACCTCACCTTTAAACCATGCTGGCAGTTTTTTGGACTTCCTTCCACTTTTCTTAAAGCGTGGAATACAGCTGGTCTGGGCTTCCAAGATAGTATTTTTCAACAACACCCAAGCTTGATGTACGTCTTTAACCTTCGCAACTGCTCCTTTTAGTTTTTTCTTAACTGTTTTCCTCATTTTATCATAGTCTCCCTTTCGAAAGTTAAAAGGTAGTACTGTGGATTTCCTTACTATCCCTCCTCCACTAATTAAATCAAAGGCGATCATGCTATGATCACTATTGCCAAGTGGCTCCAACACCTTTATCTCTTGCACTAGATCTGGTGTTCCACTAAGGACTAGGTCTAATATGGCTTCCCCTCTTGTCGGTTCATGAACCAGCTGCTCCAAGAAGCAGTCATTTATTTCATCTAGGAACTTTATCTCCCTAGCATGTCCTGACATGACACTGACCCAGTCGATACTGGGGTAATTGAAATCACCCATTATTATTACTGCGCTGTAACGTTTGTTAGCTTCCTTGATTTCTTTGAGCATTTCATCATCCATTTGGTCATTCTGGCCAGGTGCTCGATAGTACACCCCCACTGCCATCGCCTTCCCCCTTTTATATGGAATTTCAATCCATATAGATTCTACAGCAGATTTTGTTTCCTGCAAAACTTTAATCCTTTCTGAGTCAATGCCCTCTCTAACGTAGAGCGCAACCCCTCCACCAATTTGATCAGCTCTATCATTACGATATAGTTTGTACCCAGGTATCACAGTGTCCCACTGGTTGTCCTCCTTCCACCATGTCTCTGATATTCCAATCATATCTAACCTTTCATTTAGTGCTATATATTCTAACTCTCCCATCTTATTCTTTAGACTTCTAGCATTTGCATACAAGCATTTTAGAGAATGTATTTTATTCATGTTAATTTGGCTATTGTTAGACATGGGTAAATTGGGATCTTTAAACTCTGTCTGCTCCATACTTGAGGGCATTTGGGCTACTTTACTCTTTTGTGGAACCTCTCTGCTTTTGGTAGTATCCTTCAAGGATACATTCTTCCGAACCATCCGCTCTTGGGCGACTGTCGGCTTTCCCCTAATATCTAGTTTAAAAGCTGCTCTATCTCCTTTTTAAAGGTTAATGCCAGCAGCCTGGTTCCATCCCGGTTAAGGTGAAGCCCATCCCTTCGGAAGAGCCCCTCCTTTCCCCAGAATGTTCCCCAGTTCCTAACAAATCCAAAACCCTCATCTCTGCACCATTGTCTCATCCACGCATTGAGACTCCGGAGCTCTGCCTGCCTTTTGGGTCCTGCGCGTGGAACAGGAAGCATTTCGGAGAATGCTACCCTGGAAGTTCTGAATTTCAACTTCCTACCTAAGAGCCTAAATTTTGCCTCCAGAACCTCCCTACTACATTTTCCTATGTCATTGGTACCGACATGTACCAAGACAGCAGACTCCTCCCCAGCACTATCTAAGACCTTATCTAGGTGGCGCGTGAGGTCCGCTACCTTCGCACCAGGCAGGCATGTTACCAGGCGATCCTCACGTCCACCAGCCACCCAGCTATCTACATGCCTAATGATCGAATCACCAACTATAACGGCTGTCCTAACCCTTCCCTTATGGGCACATGGCCCTGGAGAAACTTCCTCGGTGCGAGAGGGTTTTACATCACCTGGAGGACAGGTCCTAGTTACAGGATCACTTCCTGCCACACCAGGGTGATGCTCTCCTGTCACGTGACCTCTCTCCTCCATGGCAACAGGGGTGCTGCCAGACTGGAGGTGGGACCTCAGGACTATATCCCTGTAGGTCTCGTCTATGTACCTCTCTGTCTGTCTTATGTTTTCCAAGTCTGCTACTTTAGCCTCTAGAGAACGGACTTGTTCCCTGAGAGAAAAGAGCTCCTTGCACCTAGTGCACACGTAAGACCTCTCACCAACTGGGAGAAAATCATACATATGACACTCAATGCAAAAGACTGGAAAGCCCCCATCCCGCTGCTGGACTGCTGTCTGCATCTTATTTTTAAGTTTGTGTCTAGATCTTTAAGTTCTTACTTACTAGGGGTTGATATAGGTATTTATACCAATAAAACTGTACCTAATAAGTTTAATATACCTTGTTCACCTGAAGCTTAATTAATCTCAGGTAGAGACTTTAAAGCAAGCATTAGAGGGAGGGAAAGCTCACTCCTCGAATGTAAATGTTCATGACCAGAAACAGAAGTTATGGAATGAGTTTTATGAATTCCTACAAGCCAGAAAGTTTGAAGAAGATGTTGAGTCCAGAGATAAGCCAGCCATAGTACCAGAGCCCATGCAGATTGATTGCTGTGAGTCACAATCCATTCCAGAGGACTCTCTAATGGATTGCTCTCTTTGTTTTAAAGAAGCTTGAAAAACCTGTAAGCAGGGTTAAAAGAAGGTTTTGGAAAAAGAAGAAAATTACCTTTGCTGGAATTGTTTATAAGGCTGTGCTGTGTTTTGCTTTATTGAAGATAACAGTTTTTGTTAAAGAGACTTGTGCTCAGTTTACCTTCAGTTCCACTTTTTTCTTACTTTACTCTTGTGTTATTGGAGAAGTATCCATTGTGTTTGTGTGCCTGAACTTTAATGCGTTTGGAAATCCACAAAATAAATATTCTTGTTTGCCTCAACCAACGGTTGCACAACTACAGTTTGTCTTTGAATGTGAATTATCAACTACAAGTCCCAGAGTGCATTGCTGGCGACAAAGAATAAAGTTGCATTTAAGGTCAGACAAAAGGCAGCCCATAGCTGTAAGCCTTAGGCCCAGGCTAGGGTCGCACAATAGATATTGGGAAAATCCATTCATCAGTTTTCAGATGAGTAGGAACTGATGTGTTGCTTTTCCCAAGTGTGTATAGATGTTACCTGCCTTTTGTATAATGTCTTGACATGCAATTTTCATTAACTGTGATTTTAGACATATAAAATATCTTGAAATTGCCTTATGCCTGTGTTTCAGGCATTGAAAGCTCAAAGCATGTTTACTGATCTTTCAAATATTATTTCATTTTTCTTTTTCTTTCCCTCCAGACCGTCTAGATATTCGTGCAGCGAGAATTCTTCTAGACAATGATCATTATGCCATGGAGAAACTGAAAAAAAGAGTTTTGGAGTATTTGGCTGTCAGACAACTGAAGAACAACCTGAAGGGACCCATTCTTTGCTTTGTTGGCCCTCCTGGAGTGGGTAAAACAAGTGTGGGAAGATCGGTGGCAAAGACACTGGGCAGGGAGTTCTACAGGATTGCACTGGGAGGCGTGTGTGATCAGTCTGACATTCGAGGCCACAGGTACAGAATAAATTCCTTCGGCTGTAGTGTCTCATGTTTTCTCTTCGCCTATACCTTCAGGTTCCCAGAAGTGGTTCTCACTTTTCTCATTTTCTAAATGCTCTTTGATGTTGCAGTATGATGAAGGTGATGGCTTCAGTTCACTCAGCTTCATATGTAGTAGTGTGGGAGCAGTGAATTGCTTCAGTAATGTTCTGAACTGATGTTACGGAACTGAATGCCATGTTTCATGACGTTAGGATGCTTGCTTGTTGCTGGATCAATCGTGTTATGTATTGCCAGACAGATCTTGAAAGAGTTCACTCAAAAATCAGAAATGTGTAGACAGCCATCTCCAGGGTGGTTACGGGAATTCCCCCGTTTTTTGTTTTTTTTATGTCAGTGCTTTCAGAAGACTCGGGGGGATGGCGTATGATTACCTAATTACAGTGGCATAGTTTGAGGCAAAGGAAGAAAAGATGGGTTGCTCAAAGTTCTGAATGAGAACTAGGTTAATTGCTTTGCTGTGTTAATTCTTGGAGCTGAGCTAAGCACCTACATGATTTGTTTTGGAATTAAAAAGTATGAGCATTTCAAACATTCCTCCTTTTTTATTTTTATGGTAGGGTGTGTCTTTGTGATTCATATCATCTGGCTTCTTTTTTTTTATTTCTCTATGAATAGTTGCTACAGTTCCACATTTGCAAGAAAGGAAATGCAATAAGCTATACACAATGCGTACAACTGTTTGAACACAGAGCTGCCCTTGACTTTTTTCCTCTTTCTGCAATTGTAAGATTTCCTGTCTCTCTTTTTGTCTTGAGACTCCTATTAATACATTTTAAAAAAGAATGAAGCCGGGGGGTGTTGTGGAAATTCCGAGGTGACAGATGTATATTGATTAACTCTTGAAATTTTATATTTCCTCTCCAAAAGAAAAAACTGATAGAAACCAACCGAAATATAAAAATCAATTCTTTGTGGTCAAGCAGGAATGGAGTCCTCATGTATGGGTGACATCATCCGATGGAGCCCTATGCAAGATTGCTCCCCAGCTACTCATGGAAGCTTTTGGGAGGTTCCAACCTACATGCACACCATCTTCCCACCCGCTACCGCGGCGCCATCTTCGATTAGTCTGTTTTTCCATGGAGCCCATTAGCACTGGATCTATCTTCTGCTTTTGACATTGTGGATCATCGCACCCTCCTAGCCTGCTTGGGTGATTTTGGGATTCAGGGGTCTGCTCTCCTGGTTTCATTCTTTTCTCTCTTCTCGCACTTTCTCTGTAAAGACCAGCTCAGCCATCTCCCCTCCTCGGGCTCTTATCTGTGGGGTCCCTCAGGATTCAGTTCTTGCTCCCCTCCTTTTTAACATCTTTCTTGCCCCTCTGGCACTCATTGTTTAACAGTCTGGTATTTTGGGCTATTTCTATGTTGATGACATTCTTCTTGTTCACCACACTAGCGCTCTCTCGCCAGAGCTTTCTGCCCTCAACCTCTGTCTCGCACGTGTTGCCACATGGATAAACAGTAACTTCCTTCACGTTAACCCATCCAGATCAGCTGCACTCTGGCTTTCCTTTAGTACACCACCTCCTACTTGTTCCCCTCTCTTTCTTTCTACTCCTATTCCTCTGGTCTCCTCCCTCTGCTATCTCGGAGTCACCCTCTACTCCTCCCTTTCCTTTCACCACTATATCTCCTTGCTCGTCTGTCGTTCCTTCTTCTTCCTGCGTCAGATCCGCGCTGTTCACCCCTTCCTCCCCTCCTCCTCTCTCACCTCACTAGTTATCTCATTTGTTCTCTCAAGACTGCACTACTGTAACACTATCTTAGCAGGTCTCCCACAATATCAACTCCAGCGCCTCCAATTGGTTCAAAATACAGATGCACATCTGCTCACTCATTTCTCCACCCAGGACCACATCACCCCCCCTCCTTTTCCGTTTGCACTGGCTCCCACTCAAATTTCGTTTCCTCTATAATGTTCTCATTCTTACCCATAAAGCATTACACACCGGCTGTCCCCAATATCTAGCTGACTCCATTCGTCTGCAGCCTTCTCCCCGTCTCCTTCGCTCAGCACATGGGAATCACCTTTTTCTTCCCTCCCCCTCCTCAGCTCACCTGGAATCCACACGTCGCTCCGCTTTCTTCTTCTTGGCCCCTGCCCTCTGGAACTCCCTCCCCCTTGCCCTCCGTACCGAACTGTCTTATCTATGCTTCAAGAACTCACTCAAAACCCACCTCTTTCAGCAGGCATTTGACCTCCTGGATCCTTAAGGCTTTCACACTCCACCAGTCCCCACCCCCCACCAGGCCTCTTCTCCACCCTCCTTTACCCTGCCTAACTGTTCTCTTCTGTCTCTTCCTGTGTAACAATGGTGTTCCTTTCGTTTTCCACTTTCCAATTGATTTTATTGTACACCGCCCTGATGCATACGCTTGGGCGGTATATCAAGCGATAAATAAAGATATGTTTCAATGTGACTGGTAACTAATTTTTTCCCCTCTTGGAGATCCTGCTGCCTTTCCGGGTTTCCCCGTGAACCTTTTTGCCTGCCATCACGGTTCCCTTCTCTTTTACTTTTTGTTGAACCCTTTTTGGTCATGTTTTAAGTTTCTTTTATTCTCCAGGAACAAGCAGGAAGTCAGTCCTCGCTTATGGGTGACGTCGGCGCCGACGGAGCCCCATGAGGAGCAAATCCCCCAGCTTTCAAAGAAAGCCTTTGGGAATTGCTACCATGCATGCGTGGTCCCCTTCCCGCCCAAGGGTGCTATCTTGCTCAGTCTCCTTTTTTCTGCAGAGCCCTTCGGACGTAGTTCCTCCGTGTCCTGGAAAAAGTGATTATTTTCTCTGTTTCCTTTGCCGGTCGACATCGGTACCCTTCCCGCCTCCGGCGTCAGTACTACGGTATCGAGCCGGGTTCTTTTTTTCCACTTCTTTAACTTTTTGTCCCTAAGGTGCTTTCACGCCCTTTTTGTCCCTCTTTTCTTGCTGGCAGACCGCAGTGTCTTTGACCTTGCCGGGGTTCTTTTTCCCCCCGATGGCTACCAGCAGTTTTAAGAAGTGTGATCAGTGTAGGAAGATAATGTCCCTCACCAACACACATGACTGCTGCCTCCGTTGCCTCGGGCCGGATCATGACCCCGAAGGCCTGTGGCCCATGTAAGATGTCCTCTAAGGCCCTGAGGAGCCGCCAGCAGTAGCACGAAAAAACTTTCCCCGAGTTCCCCATGCCTCTGAGAGCCAGGACCTCGTCCGAGGCTTCGGTGTCTCGGGGGGAACACTCCGAGCCCAAGCATTGTGGAGGTTCCTCGGAAAGGGGGTCCCCTTTGCGGGAACACAAAAGGAAGGAGTAGCCCTCGAAGGTGGCATCTCTAGATGGCTCCAGCGTCGGGCTTTCTTGGGGCCAGTCGTGGAGCCCCAAACGCCTGCCTGGGTCATCGGAGAGAGGGCAGCCTGCGAAGGTTCCTCAGCAAGACCTGGACCCATCTAGGCAAGTACAGACCGTCCTTGTTGAAGACTCCCCTCCAGGGGAGCCGGCGTCGGGACCGATCAAGTTGGCACCTGAACCGGAGGCTGCGGAGCCTCCCAAAATCGTATCCAGGATGGCGGCTTTGGAGCGCAGTTTCACTGCCTTCATCGCAGAGCAGCAGACGCTGATGTCCGGCATGTCCAGTAACTCTGCCCCGACCACCGGACCCTCGATGTCCAAGTCGACCCCAGAGGCCGAGCCAATCCTTGAGGCTTTTTGGGATTGCGTTGATCCTAGGCTGAGTTCACCCTTGGCCTCCTGTTTTCCACGGCACCTCTGCCCCCTTAGGCGCTGGTGTGCCGGCTATGCTCCTGCTCTTTTTAAAATTGAACCGTTTGATTTCATCTCTTCTATTTTTCTGGATGATATGTCCCATAATCTGGCCAGTGGGTTTAAAAAGTGTTCCTGGTGCTCCTGGATCATATCTGCTATGAATACCTATAGCTGGTGCCTTCAGTGCCTGGAACCCGATCATCAGCCCTCCTCTTGTAATTTGTCTTTGCAGATGACAAAAAGAGGACTAAAGGGTCAAGAGAAACAGTGTGAAGCACTTTTTGCATTCACAAGTCCAATCCATCAGCATTGACAGCACCGGTCTCAAAGGCTGCGTCAGACACTGGCTGTGCATCGATGTCGAGGAATTCTCGAGCCCTCTCTGAGCCGAACACCCATAGTGCCCTGGAGCCTCGGTCTTTGATCTCCACCCGAGGCTGAGGCAGGATTTGGCTTTATTTTTATTGATGCCAAAGGGAGATCACACCAAACACAGAGTGAAGACTGTGGTGCCCCAGCATCGAAGCCCCTCAAGGCATTGCGTCAAGAGCAATGCGAGGAAAGCTTATCCTCCAGGACATTTGAGGGGCAGCGATGGTCTACTGACAGCCAAGACCAAGCCGCTGATAACCCTGTTCAGATTCCAGGTACATCAGTCTCCCCACAACCTGCAGTCTCTCGAGGAAAGGTCGTGGTACTCTTGGCTACATAGCAGGCCAGGGTCTTAACGTTGGCTGCATCAACATTGGCAACCATGCAACTGATTCTCGAGATGCATGTTTTTTGCCTGCAGGAGAGTCATCGAAGGACCCAGATACCAGTGCCTGCCTGACCAGTATCTCTCTAGCATTTGGGGTCTGATACGCTCCCGAAGTCTAGACCAGCATCGGTGCAGCATCTCTCCTGAAGGAGCTCCCGGTCCCCTTGGGTCAGGAGAGAGATTCAGTCAGAAACTCAGAAGTACTTTGATTTCCTCTTGGAGTCTGACTCAAGGCTGAGTCACCGATATAGAGTCTGAGGACTTGTCAGAGGACAGGTTTCCTGATCTTCCATTGAACCCATCTTCCCCTCATGAGCAGCACAAGTCCCCTTCTGAGGACATGACCTTCCAAGATTTTGTCAGGGTGATGGCCAAGGCCATACCATTTTCTTTGGAGACTAGGATGAGCCCAGGGCATAAGAATTGGAGATCTTTCAGTACTTCTCAGCCCCTAAGGAGGTGGTGACAGTACCCATGTACCACATCCTTCAGAGAGTACAGATGAAAATGTGGGAACCTCCCCTCCCCCCCCCCCACATGCCTCCCAGTCAGTAAAAGGCTTGACTTAATGTATAGAGTTCAGAAGGCTCCCGGATTTGAGAAGCCCCAGCTTCTGCACCATTTCTTGGTGGTTGAATCCACCCTTAAGAGATCCAAGAATTCCAGGATCATCCCTCTGTACCCCTGGGGACAGAGGCTCAGACATTGGACTCTTTAGGGAGGAGGTTTTTTTTCATAGTTCCATGATAGACATTAAATAAAAGAGGAGCTAATACAGAGCCTTGTGAGACTCCACAGGGACGATAGAATGCATAAGAGGTTGAACCCTGAGAAAACACTGATAATGCATGAGGGAAGTAGGATCAAGTTTAGGATTTTTAAGCAGAGGATGTATAGATGCTGTTTTCCAAAGAGAGGGAAAGATCCCAGAAGAAAGACTATTTGAGAAAAGAGTTAGAACAGAGTGAAGAAGAGCGAGAAAGGGTTCAGGAATCCAAGTAGGGGGGATAGGATCAAGACTAATTAAGTTTTCTGGGTGTTGCATATGTTGTGTGGGAGATGAGACTCCCAAGTTGGAAGACACTCAACTTGCTACTGGGGAGGAGCTGAAGACTTTTCAGAATAAAGCCAGCATTTATGATGTGGTTGGATCAAAGCCCTCGGGACGTCTGACTGCTGATGTAGCTGCACATGAAATGAGTCAGAAGCTACAAAGATGTCTTACATATTGGGACATGGAATGTACGAAGTGTGAACCAAGGGAAGCTGGAGGTGGTCAAGAATGAAATGGAACACGTACAACTTGATCTATTGGGTGTCAGCGAACTGAAATGGACTGGCATCAGGCACTTTGCATCAGATGACCACATGGTCTACTATGCTGGAAACGAAAGACAAAGAAGAAATGGTGTTGCATTTATAATTAAGAAGAAGCTTGCAAGAATTGTAATGAAATACAATGCAGTTAGTGAAGGCTTAATTTCTATTTGTCTATGAGGAATGCCTGTCAACACAACTATAATTCAAGTATATGCCCCAACAGCTGCAGAGAGGATGAAATTGAGTCCTATGAACAAGTATAAGCTGAAATTGACAGAACAAGCTGTCAATATGGACTTGGCAACAGAAATAAAACTGGAGAAAGACTGATAAAATTCTGCAAGACCAACGATCTATTCATCTCAAATGCCTTCTTCCAGAAACACAAGCAGCGACTGTACACATGGACTTCACCCAGTGGATTGTACAAAAATCTAATTGACTACATCTGTGGAACTCGATGAAGGAAAAACTCTATAACATCAGCAAAGACAAAATCCAGAGCTGACAGTGGTACAGATCACCAACTACTAGTATGCAAACTCGAGCTAAAGTTAAAAAAAAGAGCAAGCCACTTATGAATGTAGCAAAATATGACCTTGAGAATATATCATTGGAATTTAAAGGCTGCCTGCAAAATCGATGTGCTGCTTTAGATACAAATGACAGAGCTCCAGAAGAGTTATGAAATGACATCAAGAAGGTTGTGTTGGAAGAAAGTGAGAAGTCTCTCTACAAAAGGTGAAAAAGCAAAAACGGCCAAAATGAATGATGGAAGAAACTCTGAAAATTGCCCAGAAACGCAGAGAAGCTAAAGCCAGAGAAGAAAGAGAGGCAATCACAGAACTCAACAGAGATTCCAACGTGCAACAAGACAAGACAAGGAGAAGTACTACAATGACGTGTGCAAGGAAAAAGAAGCAGAAACTGTTAGAGGAAGAACAAGATTGGCTTTCCTAAAGCTAAGAGAGCTAAAGAAAAAATTCCAGCTTCAACTTGGAATGTTACAAGATGCTCAAGGATCTATGTTGAATGATGCTGAGAAGATCAAGAAAAGGTGGAAAGAATATACAGAGTTTTTGTATGATAAAGATCAAGTGGACCAACAGCCATTTCAATCTGTACCTTATGATCGGGAACCATTGGTGATGAAAGAAGAAGTTGGAAGACATTATGGCCAACTGACTGGAAAAAATCTGTGTTTATACCAATACTAAAGAAAGACGATCCAACTGACTGTGGAAATTATCGCATAATCGCAATGATCCCACATGCCAGCAAGATTCTACTTAAGATTATTCAATAGAGACTACAGCCATACCTGGAACAAGAACTATCTGAAGTGCAAGCAGGGTTCAGGAAAGGGCGAGGAACGAGAGATGACATCGCGGATGTGAGATGGATCCTTGAAAAGACTAAAGAATACCAAAAGGATATCTATTTGTGATTCATTGACTACAGCAAGGATTTTGACTGTGTAAACCATGAGAAACTCTGGACCACATTCAGAAGCATGGGTATACCAGAACACCTGATTGTGCAAGAAGAATGATCTCTACATTGATCAAAAAACAACAGTTTGAATGGAACAAGGAGAAACAGAATGGTTTAAAATCAGTAAAGGTGTAATGCAAAATTGCATACTTCCCCCTACCTGTTTAGTTTATATGCAGAACAAATCATCAGAGAAGCAGGATTGTATGAAGACAACAGAGGTGTAAAGATTGGTGGGAGACTCGTCAACAACCTTCGCTATGCTGATGATACCACATTACTGGATGAAAGTGATGACTATCTGAAACATTTGCTTCTCAAGAACAAGGAACATTGTCTTAAAATGGGCCTGCACCTTAATATAAAGAAGACAAAGACCATGGCAGCTGGCAAAATCAATAAGTTCATCATTGATGGAGAAGAAATTGAAATCATGGACAACTTTAATCTTCTTGGATCAACTATCAATAAAGAAGCAACAAGCAGTTATAAGAAATCCGACGACACATTGCCCATGGCAGAATGGCTATAAAGGACCTAGATAAGATTCTCAAGAGCAGAGATGTCTCTCTCCATACAAAGATTTGACTCGTTCAAGCTATGATATTTTCAATAACATCATATGGATGTGAAAGTTGGACAGTGAAATGATAGGAAGAAAACTGATGCCTTTGAATTATGGTGCTTGCGGCGAATACTGTGTATACCTTGGACTGCCCGAAGAACAGAACAAACCAGTCAGTACTAGATGAGATGAAACCTAAGCTTTCTTTAGAAGCTCAGAGGACAAAACTTTGACTTTTACACTTTGAACACATCATGCGAAGAGAGAGATCGTTAGAGAAAGACATCATGCTTGGCAAGGTAGAAGGTCAACGCAAAAGAGGAAGGCCAGCAATGAGATGGATCAATACAATAACAGCATCGATGGGTGCCAATCTGTCAACAATGAGCCGCCTGACTGAAGACCGAATACAATTTAGGACAACTATCCAGAGGGTCGCCATGAGTCGACGGCACTTACCCCATACAACATGTTGCTGTTATTTGGGGTAAGGCATTTTGTAGGAAATTTGGCCAGTTGCTGTGGAATTGGGGGAGAAGGTCCAAACTTTAAATTTTTTTCTCAATTATTTTGTGATGCGCTTTGGCTAGTGGGCCTCATTTGGGGAATTTCTGATTTTCAGGATCTGTCCTTTATTTGTATAGTTTTATTGATTTTATTTTATTTTTTTTAGCATTTAGAACATAAGAACATAAGATATGCCATACTGGGTCAGACCAAGGTCCATCAAGCCCAGTATCCTGTTTCCAACAGTGGCCAATCTAGGTCATAAGTGCGTAGCAGTTTCCCCAAAAGACACAGGTTCCTCAATTCTTGTATTGGGTCAAGCAGTGATATCACGTGTCCCTTTTAATAATGGTTTATGGACCTTTCCTCCAGGAACTTGTCCAAACCTTTTTTAAACCCAGCTCCACTAACAGCTTTTACTACATCCTCCAGTAACAAATTCCAGAGTTTGATTACATGTTGAGTGAAAAAATATTTTCTCTTATTAGTCTTAAATAGGTTACCCTGTAGCTTCATTGCATGTCCCCTAGTATTTTTATATTCTGATGACGTAAACAATCAATCTACGTTTACCCATTCTACTCCATTCATTAATTTATAGACCTCTATCATATCTCCCCTCAGCCGTCTCTTTTCCAAGTTGAAGAGCCCTAACCTTTTTAGCCTCTCTTCATAGGAGTATCCTTCCATCCCCTTTACCATTTTGGTGGCTCTTCTCTGTACCTTTTCTAACAACGCTATATCTTTTTTAAGATACGGCGACCAGAATTGCACACACTATTCAAGGTGCGGTTGCACCATGGAATGATACAGAGGCATTATACTTGTAATATCCTTTGTTCTATTCTCCATTCCTTTCCTTATGATACCTAGCATTCTGTTTACTCTCTTGGCCGCCGCTATACACCCTATCTTCAGTGATGACAGCAGCAGGGGAGCCACAGAACCACTGCAGCTTGGAAATAGGAATCTCTATTTTAAACAGGCAGGTACGAAGCGTCAGAGGACCAGACAGCAAGCATTTTTAAAGAGGCAGAGGGTTTTAACATGTTATCCATGATGACGCCTAAAGCTTTTTCTTGGGAGGTGGTTCCCAATATGGAACCTTGCATCGTGTAACCATAGTTTGGGTTGTTCTTTCCTAGGTGCATAACTTTGCACTTGTCTACATTAAATTTCATCTGCCATTTGGATATCCAGTTTTCCAATTTATCAAGATCCTCTTGCAATTTTCCACAATCCTCTTGGGTTTTAACAACTTTAAATAGTTTTGTGTCATCTGCAAATTTGATAGCCTCACTCCATTATTCCCTTTTCCAGGTCATTTATGAATATGTTAAAAAGCAGCGGACCCAGCACAGATCCCTGGGGTACTCCACTATTCACCTTTTTCCATTGGGAAAATTGGCCATTTAGCCCTACCCTCTGCTTTCTATCTTGTAACCAATTCCTGATCCACAATAGTATATCACCTCCTATCTCATGACCTTTTAGTTTTGCCAAAAGTCTCTGATGAGGGACCTTGTCAAAGGCTTTCTGAAAGTCCAGATACACTATATCAACTGGTTCGCCTTTGTCTTCCTGTTTATTCACATCTTCAAAAAAAACATAACAGATTAGTAAGACAAGATCTTCCTTGTCTAAAGCCATGTTGGCTGTCTCCCATTAAGCCATGACTATCTACATGCTGAGTAATTTTGTTCTTTATGATGGTTTCTACCATTTTTCCCGGTACTGACGTCCGGCTCATGTCAGGAAAATAAAATGTTTTAATATTGATACTACTGGCTTAGGTGCAGTTGTTAGTTTTTTGTCAGAGCAAAGACTTGGGAAGGAATCATTTATCTACTATATGTGGGGTGGGGTGGGGGGGGGGATATCCCTTTGCCAGTGATGATGTTCTGGGCAAAAGAATGAGAATTGATATGTCCAGACATGATTGGAACAGTGTTCTTTCTTAATTTCTTTCTTTTTTTTAAACAATATAAAGCAGGTTTGCATATTGGACAATATCCATAAAGAACGATATAAATTCATGCATAGCTTACTCCCACTAGCTTAAAAGCCAGATGTTGGAGAATGTGTAGGGGGGAAGGTATGCTTTCCCACATCTTGTAAATTTGTCCAGGTACTGGCAACTTCTAGTCAAGAAATAAAATTGTAATTAAAAAGATATTTAGGTTACCAGAAGATTCTTTAGGCGTAAGCATGCTGTAGCCCGTTGGCCAAATCGGGACCATGGGTTCAAGCAGATCGGCCTTCCAGTTGGAAGCAGCCTGCCCATAGGGCAAACAAGGCAGGACATTCAAAATTGAAAACAGTAGATTCTAACAGTGAGGGAGGCATAAGGCTTACAGTTTGCATAGAGTGCCAACATCTTGAACCAGCTTTGGGGCCAGCCCTACTTCTGATGCCTCTTTAAAAATGCTTGCTGTCTGGTCCTCTGACGCTTCATTCCTGACTGTTTAAAATAAAGATTCCTAGTTCCCAGCTGCAGTGGTTCTGTGGCTTCCCTGCTGCTGTCATCACTGAAGATTTTGGTCCTGATATTTGAAAGGCATGTACACTATTTAAGGCCCTGTAAACCATGCAAAAGCCTCTAACCGGGATATTCAAAAGCACTAACATGGTTAGTGCCGCTGAATATCCCCAATCTGGGGCGTGTCGTGGGCATTCCGGGGAGGAGCGGAGGCAGTGACATTTGATAACTGGGCAGCGGCGATATTGCTCGCCTATCTTTTAGCTGCAGCAGCTAACTGGGCAGCATGCAATATCGCGCTGCCCAGTTATCTACTGCATCTGGGAGGCTGTACGGAAAACACAGATATTCAATGCATGTGCTGCATAGGACCCCTATCATTGAATATCCAGGGTTAAGGGTCAGCGCACATGGCTAAGCACCATAGCGGCACATAGCCGACATAACTCAATATCAGGCTCTTGATGTCTTCAAACATTTCAGGCCTTCACTGATGATATCACCAAGGGAACTGTGGAGCTAGAGGTCATTGCTTCCAGGGCTGTGGAGTCTGAGTCGTGCAGTCTGAAGCAATTTTTGGGTTACTGGAGTCGGTGTGCGTCTGAAAAAAATGTACCAACTCTGACTAAATGTAAATGGTAATGCATTGTTAATTCCATTTTCACAGATATTAATTTGATTAATAATCAAAGCAGATTTAAGGGCTTCTATGAAGGAGGATCTATCAGAAGCAATTCTGTTTCTAAGAACAACTTTCTAAGAAGAATTTACATTTTGGATTTGGATTTTTGATTTAACCCCATTTCTATTTTGCGGGGATAAACTTTTCTAGCTTTTATAATATTTTTATTTCATTTAATATAATCTTACATGTTCCGTTCATTTTAATTTTATATTCAAACAGTGCTTTAATCTCAAAGGAAGGGTTATGTACCTAATTGAGTTTCTTTCTTTTTAAATGAGCATTTTTCTTTGGCCTTCCTATAAGAATTCTTAGCTATATATATACAGTATATAAAGAAGTTACAAACATGATTAACATTACACATTACACATACAAGACAAATCCTACAAAATTAGAAAATTGTATATATATTAAATTTTCTTTCTAATTTTGTAGGATTTGTTTGATGTTTAATGTTACTCAATCATGTTTTATATTATTTATTAAAGAAGTTACAAAAAGCCACAACGGCATAGCTATAGCCTTTAAACCCAAACTTTAACGGGTTAGGGTGCTAAAAAGTAGCTTGATTCATGCTGGCAGTGATGAAATGCCTTGTATGTTGTGTGCTTTCAGTCAGTATAGGAATTCTATAATTAGTCTAATTACACATAGAGGAGTCGGAGGTACCTTTACTACTACTACTTCTCCAGGACCAAGCAGGAAGTCAGTCCTCACATATGGGTGACGTCGGCGCCGACGGAGCCCTCGCGGAGCAATTTTCCCCAGCTTTCAAAGAAAGCCTTTGGGAATTGCAGCGCGCATGCGCGGTCCTCTTCCCGCCCAAGGGTGCCATCTTGCTCAGTCTTCTTTTTTCCACGGAGCCCTACAGACGTTGCCTGTGAATCCCCGCAGAAAAGTTGATTTTTCTCTATTCTTATCTATTTTTTCTTCGGTTCGACGCCGGTTCTTTTCCCGCCCGGACTCGCGACGCCGGTTACGAGTCCGTCCTTTATTTTTCGGTTTTTTGTCCTTCGTGACAGATTTCGCGATTTTTTTCCTTTTTTCCCTGGCTGCCCGGTCGTTCGACCTCGCAGGGGCCCTTTTTCCCCCGATGGCGGCCAGTGGTTTCAAAAAGTGTGACCTCTGTAAGAAACTTATGTCTCTTACAGACACTCATGACTTCTGCCTCGGCCCAGATCATGACCCCATGATCTGCACGCCATGCGGCAAAATGTCCTCAAAAGCCTTGAGGAGTCGGCAGCACCAGCGGGAGCGTATCTTCTCTGACTCCGGCTGGGCTCGGACCTCGTCAGAGGCTTCGACGTCTCGGGACTCTGGTCCTGAGCATCGTCGGAGTTCCTCTGAAAGGGGGTCTCCTACCCGGGAGCATCATCGGAAGAAGAAACCCGCGAGGGCGGGATCGGTGGATGCTCCTGGTTCCTCGAGGGCCAGGTCGCATAGCCCCGATTCCCGTCCCGGGTCCTTGGAGTCGGAAAGGCCGTCAAAACATCCTCGACTCGAGGTGGACTTGCCCGCTCACGTAAGTACGGTTGTCCTCGTGGACTCGCCTCCGAAGGACCCGACGTCGGGCCCGACGCCGTCGGGCCCCGAGTCGGGGGCTGCTGGGTCTCCTGAGCTCGGACTCAGGTTGACGGCCTTGGAGTGCAGTTTGTCTGCCTTCTTGGACCAGCAGCGGGCATTGATCTCTGGCCTCGCTGGCGCTTCTGCCCTGACCGCCGGGACGTCGACCTCCAAGTCGACCCCGGAGACCGAGCCGATCCTCGAGTCCATAAGGGTTCGAGTCGATCCTCGGTCGAGGTCTCCTTCGGCCTCCCGTTCGGGACCGAGGTCGTCGACGCCGACTCCCTCGGCGTCGGGGCGGATGGCATCAGTGCCCGCCCGACCGGAGCCGGTCGTCTCCTCCTCCGAGGAGTCGGCCTGGGAATCTGAGGACGAAGAGTCACCTGGTTCCTTTCGGACTCGGTGTGTCCCTTCGGACTCCCCCGAGTCCGAACCTCGGAGACGATCCCCCCCGGAGGATACCCGGTTCTCGGACTTCGTGAGGGATATGGCCAAAGCCTTGGCCTTCCCTGCGGATCCCGAGGAGGAGCCTCGAGTCGAAGAACTCGATGCCCTCCAATATGACTCTCCCCCGAAGGAGGCCTTTATTGTACCGGTTCCTCCAATGCTGGAACGGCTTCTCTTCCGCATGTGGGAGAGCCTGGCGTCGTCGCCGGTGTTAAGCAAGCGGGTCGATTCCATTTATCGAGTCCGCAAGAGCCCCGGGTTCCAAAAGGCACAACTACCGCACCATTCCATGGTGGTAGAATCGGCCATGCATAGACTGAAGAGTCAAAAAATGCACTCCTCGGTGCCCCCTGGTAGGGAAGCCCAAAGCCTGGATGCCCTCGGTAGGAAGTGCTTCCAGGGCTCTATGCTTGCTTGTCGAGTCCAGACATACCAGCTCTACATGGGCATGTATCTCCGAGACCTGGCTAAGGAAATAGCCGGGTTCTCTGCTGGTCTCTCTCCGATGAACCTTTGCAGAGGTTCCAATCCTTGTCTACTGGCATTCGGGAGTGCTCCAAGTTTATCTCTCGAGCAGCCTATGATGGTTTTGAGGCTTCGGCTCGAGTAGCCGCGGCCGGCATTGGTGGACGCCGCCAGGCTTGGCTTCAGACGTCCGACCTCGAGCCCTGGGTGCAGGACAAGTTGGTCGATGTCCCCTGCTGAGGTGATAATTAACCTCTTTGGCAAGCCCATGGATGAGAAGGCTCCACAAATCAAGACGGAGACTCTCACCAGGACTCGTCTCTCAAGGAAGACCTCTGCTCCTTCTCAAAAGAAGAAGGCCTCGGGGAAAAAGCCCTTTTACCCGAGGAAGGGTGCTGCCTATAAATACTACCCTCAGTATCAGGCCTCCCCAGCTCCCCCACAGGGAAAGCAGGCCAAGGGTCGAGGTAATGGACCCCGTAGGCAGCCAGCCCCCAAGCCTGCACCACCGGCCCCTGCTCAGCAGGGTGGGGGTTTTTGACTTTCTCAGCATAGCCTCTCCCCCTCAGCTGGTTTCTCTCAGCACAGGAGGCCGGCTGGTCCACTTTGCCCACAGATGGTCCAACATCACCACAGATACCTGGGTGCTTCAGATAGTTCAAAAGGGCTATCTTCTTCATTTTCACCAGGTACCCTCCCTCCTACTTTCCAGAGGAGCCTTCCAGACTCCCTCTGCACAGGGACTTACTCCTTCAGGAGTTAGCAAGTCTTGTTCAGGAACAAGCCGTGGAACCGGTGCCCCACCACCTGAAGGGTCAAGGGTTTTATTCCAGATACTTCCTGATTCCGAAGAGAACAGGAGGCCTCAGACCCATCCTAGACTTGCGCAACCTCAACAAGTTCCTTGCAAAGGACAAGTTCAAAATGCTTACCCTTGGAATCCTGCTGCCCTACCTCCAGCAGGGAGACTGGCTATGCTCCTTAGATCTGAAGGATGCGTATACTCATATCCTTATTCATCCAGACCACAGACAATACCTCAGGTTTGTGGTGGACGGACGCCATTACCAGTACAGAGTACTGCCTTTCGGCCTATCCTCCGCCCCCAGAGTGTTCACCAAATGCCTAGCAGTGGTGGCGGCCTATCTGAGACTTCAGGGTCTCTTTGTGTTCCCATACCTGGACGACTGGCTCATTAGAGCCCAGTCTGTCCAAGAAGCCACTCAGGCTACTCATCGCACGGTGGCTCTGCTCCAGCACTTGGGATTTGTCATAAACTTCGCAAAGTCCACTTTGCTCCCCTCTCGGGATCTAGAATTCATCGGCGCCAGGTTGGACACTCTTCAGGCGCGGGCCTTCCTGCCTCTGGACAGGGCCCAAAGGCTCATGGATCTCGCCAGCCGTTTTCACAGCAATTCCCTGGTCTCGGCCAGGCAATTTCTGAGACTGCTCGGCCATATGGCTTCCACGGTCCATGTAACCCCCTATGCCCGCCTGAACATGCGACCTGCTCAATGGTGCCTTCGCAAACAATGGCATCAGGCCACTGGGAGCCTAGCGGACTCCGTACAGATCTCCGACCAGCTGGTCTCCTCTCTGCGATGGTGGCTTCACCTGCCAAACCTAGTGCTCGGGGTGACTTTTCAGCCCCCTGCACATTCTCAGGTCCTGACGACCGATGCTTCTCTCCAGGGCTGGGGAGCACATTGCCAAGGGACTTGTACTCAGGGTCTCTGGACTCCTTGGGAGTCCGCTCAGCAGATCAACTTCCTGGAGCTCAGAGCCATCCGCCTAGCGCTCAAAGCCTTCTCTCACCTGATTTCTCACCAGTCAGTTCTTGTCCAGACAGACAATCAGGTTGCCATGTTCTACGTGAACAAGCAAGGCGGAACCGGCTCCTTCCTTCTCTGTCAGGAAGCACAGAAGCTCTGCTCTTGGGCCGTCCATCGCAACATCGTCCTCAAAGCTGTCTATCTCCCAGGTCAAGAAAACTACCTGGCAGACAAACTGAGCAGGATCCTCCAACCGCATGAGTGGAGATTGGATCCGCTTGTGGTTCAGCGGATCTTTCTCCGGTGGGGCCTCCCCACCATGGATCTGTTCGCCAGTCCTCTGAACCGGCAGCTTCCCAGATTCTGCTCTCGACAGCCGCATCCTCTCCGGGTAGCGGCGGATGCTTTTCTAATTCCATGGTCCACAGGCCTCTTGTATGCCTTTCCTCCCATGCCGCTGGTGTCTCGGACGCTCTTCAAAGTTCTCAGAGACAAGGCATCGATGATCCTAGTGGCTCCCCGGTGGCCGAGGCAACCTTGGTTCCCGCTTCTGATGCAGCTGGCGGTGGACACCCCTCTTCCTCTGGGGTTTCAGCCCGACCTCCTCTCGCAGGATCAGGGGACGCTTCTGCACCCCAACCTCCGGTCCCTTCATCTGATGGCCTGGCTACTGAAAGGGTAGTCCTTGCTCCTCTCCAGCTACCTCCAGATGTGGAAGAGGTCGTCTTGGCCTCCAAGAGGCCTTCCACCCGGAAGTCCTACGCTCTTAAGTGGCGTCGGTTCTCCGTCTGGTGTACTCAGCAGTCTCAAGACCCCTTCTCCTGTTCGGCATCAGTGGTCTTGCAGTACTTGCTTTCTCTGTCCAATCTTGGCCTTAAGTCCAACTCGATCAAGGTCCACCTCGGTGCTCTTTCTGCGCATCACGTGCCGGTGGATGGTAGACCTCTTTCCAGCCACCCTCTGGTGGCTCGTTTTCTCAGAGGCCTCCTTCTCCTTAAACCACCTTTGCGCCCGCCAGCCCCGAACTGGGATCTCAATGTGGTTTTACAGCGGCTTACCTGTCCACCTTTTGAGCCTATGGCTACCTGTCCTCTTCGTTTTCTTTCCTGGAAAACCTTGTTCTTGGTGGCCCTCACTTCTGCTAGACGCGTTAGTGAGCTACAGGCCCTGGTATCTGATCCTCCTTACACTAGGTTCTACAAGAACCGGGTAGTCCTACGGACTCACCCTAAGTTTCTTCCTAAAGTGGTTTCCCCTTTTCACATCAACCAGGAGGTGGTACTTCCGACCTACTTTCCCAGGCCACACTCCAGCCGAGCTGAAATGGTCCTGCATACCCTGGACTGTAGAAGGGCGCTGAACTTCTACCTGGACCGTACGCGGGGGCACCGAAGGGCGGTTCAGCTCTTCGTGTCTTATGACCCTAACAAGTTGGGGCTCCCTGTCTCCAAGCGTACTCTGTCCATCTGGATTGCGGACTGCATCGCTTGGGCTTACGAGGCTGCGGGCCTCGTGCTGGAAGGTTGAGTCACCGCTCATCGTGTTCGGGCAAAGGCTACGTCAGTGGCTTACCTCCGCTCTGTTCCGTTGGCAGACATCTGCCGGGCCGCTACTTGGTCTTCAAGCCAGACTTTTGCAGCCCATTACTGCCTGGAGAGGGAGTCCCGCAGGGACAGTGCTTTCGGACAGGCAGTCCTCCGTAACCTCTTCGAGGTATGGGCAACTCCTACCCTCCATCCCGGATGTTGGGCTACCGGTTGGAGACGTATTCAGAGAAGCTTCCTTCCTTCTGTGCTGCTGAGCTAGAGGGAGCTCATTTTTGTGCTTAGGGTCTCCGGTAGTCTTAAGCTTGGGAGTCCCATATGTGAGGACTGACTTCCTGCTTGGTCCTGGAGAAAGCGTAGTTACTCACCTGTAACAGGTGTTCTCCAGGAGCAGCAGGAATCAGTCCTCACAACCCTCCCTCCTCCCCTTGGAGTTGCAGTTATATGCTTTCGTTTTTGCTAATTTTTGCTGTCTTTTAGCTATGTCATCTGACTGAGCAAGATGGCACCCTTGGGCGGGAAGAGGACCGCGCATGCGCGCTGCAATTCCCAAAGGCTTTCTTTGAAAGCTGGGGAAAATTGCTCCGCGAGGGCTCCGTCGGCGCCGACGTCACCCATATGTGAGGACTGATTCCTGCTGCTCCTGGAGAACACCTGTTACAGGTGAGTAACTATGCTTACTGAACATTTGTATAGTGCTACAAGCCTTTTGCAGCACTGCACAGACACATGTAAAAGATGGTCCCTGCTCATCTGAGCTTGCAGTCTAGTCAAGACAGACAACACAGTAGCTGTAGACATGGGATACATCTAGGGGGAATGGTAAGGAAACACAAAGGAGATCAGGTGGGACAGGATCCGAAAGTGGCAACGAAGAGGTGAGTTTGCAGCCTGGATTTGAAGAGGGTCAAAGAAGGCGCCTGACATACATGCTCGGGTAGTTTGTTCCAGGTATAAGGAGCAGCAAGGTGAAAGGAGCAAAGTCTGGAGTTAGTAATAGAAGAGAAGGGCACAAATAGAAGTGATTTGCCAGAAGAGCAGAGTTCCCGAAGAGAGGTGTAGGGAGAAATAAAAGAGGAAAGGTAGTGAGGAGCTGCAGAGTGAATACGCTTATAAGTCAGCAGGAGAAGTTTGAACTGGATGCAGAAATGGTTAGGGAGCCAATGAAGTGACTTGAGAAGAGGGATAATATGAACATGAAGAGGCTGGCGGAAGATTAGCCACACAGCAGAGTGTTGAACAGATTGAAGGTGGGATAGATGATTTCAGAGGGAGACCAGAAAGGAGTAGGTTACAATAGTCTAGACGGAAGGTGACTTAGGGTGGATAAGTGTCTTAGTAGTGCGTTCAGATAGGAATGGGCAAATTTTGTTGATGTTATAGAGAAAGAAACAGCAGGTTTTAGCTATCAGTTGGATGTGTACAGAGAAGGAGCAGAGCCAAGGATGACCCCCAAGGTTGTAAGCTGAGCAGACAGGGAGGAGTGGAGAGTTATCCACAGAGACTGACAAAGGAGGAAGGGAAGCAGAGGGTTTAGGGGGAAAATAAGAAGCTCAGTTTTGGCCGTTCAATTTCAAGCAGCAGTGAGATATCCAAGCAGCAGTGTCAGAAAGGCAGGCAGAGATCCAGGCCTGGATTGCTGGAGAGATTTCGAGTGTAGAAAGGTAGATATGGGAGTCATCAGCATAAAGATGGAACTGAAAGACATAAAAAGAGATGAGTGCACCAAGGGACTGGGTATAGAGGGAGAAAAGAAGTGGACCCAAGGCAGTACACCAACTGAGATCAGTATAACAGAAGAGAAGGATCCACCAAAACAAACACTGAAAGAGTAATGGGAAAGATTAAAAAGAGAACCTGCTTAGCTTCCAAGATCAGACAACATAGAAACATGATGACAGAAAAAGACCACAAGGCCCATCTAGTCTGTCCTTCCATAACAACAACTACAACAGTCCACTTTTTACCTTTAGAGATCCTCTGTGTTGGTCCCATGCTTTTTTGAATTCAGTTACTGTCCTCATCTCTACCACCTCCACTGGGAGACTATTCCACGGATCCACTACTCTTTCCGTAAAGAAATATTTCCGCATATCACTCCTGAATCTATCTCCCTTCACCCTCATCCCATGTCCCCTCGTCGCAGAACTTGCTTTCAATTGAAAGAGGCTCTCTCCCTGAACATTTATGCCACGGAGGTATTTAAACATCTCAATCATATCACCTCTATCCCGCCTTTCCTCTAAGGTGTACATATTAAGATCCTTAAGTCTGTCCTCATATGCTTTATAATGAAGACTACTAACCATCTTAGTAGCAACCCTCTGCACCGACTCCATCCTGTTCACATCCTTTTGAAGGTGCGGTCTCCAGAATTGCACACCATACTCCAAATGAGGTCGCACCAAAGACTTATACAGAGGCATTATCACCTCCTTTTTTCTGCTAGCCATTCCTCTCCGTATGCACCCAAGCATCCTTCTAGCTTTTGCCGTCACCTTTTCTACCTGTTTAGCTACTTTAAGATCATCGGACACAACTACGCCTAGGTCCCGCTCTTCTTTAGTGGACAAAAGTACTTCACCTCCTATGCTGTATTGCTCCCTTGGATTGCTGCAGCCCAAATGCATGACCTTACATTTTTTAACATTAAATCCCAGCTGCCAAATTCTAGACCATTCTTCAAGCTTAGCTAGATCCCTCCTCATGTTATCTACACCTTCCTGGGTGTCTATTTTATTGCAGATTTTGGTATCATCCGCAAAGAGGCAAACCTTACCTGACAGCCCTTCCGCTATATCACCAACAAAGATGTTAAAAAGAATCGGACCAAGGACAGATCCCTGGGGCACACCACTGGTAACATCCTTCTCCTCAGAGTGAGCTCCATTTACTTGTACTCTTTGTCGCCTCCCACCCAACCAATTTCTAACCCAAGCAGTAACTTTAGGGTCCATCCCTAGGGTGCTCAGTTTGTTTATAAGTCGCCTGTGAGGAACAGTGTCAAAGGCTTTACTGAAATCTAAATACACCACATCTAGAGCTCTCCCTCGGTCCAACTCCCTGGTCACCCAGTCAAAGAAATCAATCAGATTTGTCTGACAAGACCTGCCTCTGGTGAATCCATGCTGCCTCGGATCCTGTAATCCGCTGGACTCCAGAAACCTCACTATTTTCTCTTTCAACAGCGTTTCCATTAATTTACTCACCACTGAAGTTAAACTAACCGGCCTGTAGTTTTCAACCACATCCTTACTTCCGCTTTTGTGTAAAGGCACCACATGAGCCTCTCTCCAGTCCTTTGGCACCACTCCCGACTCCAACGAGGCATTGAAAAGGTCAGTCAGTGGAGTTGCTAGAACGTCCCCAAGTTCCCTCAGTATTCTAGGGTGTATCCCATCCGGTCCCATCGCTTTGTCTACTTTAAGTTGAGCTAGTTTCTCACGAACACAGTCTTCTGAAAATTGTTCAAGATGTCCCTCGCTTCTGTTCTTATTTGTGGGTGTTTTCTGAGGTCCTGCTCCTGGTTCTTCATCTGTGAACACAGAACAAAAATATTTGTTAAGCAATTCCGCTTTATCCTTATCAGCTTCTACATATTCCCCCCTGTACCCTTGAGTCTGACAATACCACTTTTGCCCTTCCTCTTCTCACTAATATATCTGAAAAATGTCTTATCTCCCCATTTTATTGCATTGGCTATTTCCTCCTCCTTTTGAATCTTTGCCTTCTTGACTACTTTGCTAGCTTCTCTAAGTTTTTCCAAATACAGATGCCTGTCTTCCTTTCTCTGTGATCTCTTGAGCACAATTAAGGTAGCGTGGCCATAGTGACAACCTGTTCACTAAATATGAAAAAAAGAAAACATAAATGCTATAGATTTAGGGACTAGGGATGTGTACTGATGGTTCTGGCAAGAACATAGACTTTTTATTTTAAATTAGATTGTACAGTAATTTATAAAAAATAGTTTAAAAACTGTGCTGGAATGTTTTGCACCATTGCTACACAAAAGCTGAATATGAAGGATGGTGTTCTCTAATGTATTGTACAATAGAAGGAGCTAATGGGGATTATTGGAGAGGGCATGGCAACTGAAACCATTATGTGCCTTCATTAATCATCAGACTCTGAACCCAAGTGAAACAGAGGTCAGAGTCTTGGCAGTGTGTCAAAGAAGGTCCTGTTTGGCAATGAGTGGCAGTTTAAGGTAGCCTAGCATGGAGGAGTGAGCTGGTGGAAAGATCAGGCCCTATTGGCAGAAAAATGGCATTCCTCCATACAAACTGCTTGCTCAGTCACGAACAGAGGCGGAAACGCTCCCATTCACATCTTCCCACCTAGCCCTTGTCACATCAACCCCCCACCCCTGTTCCTACACTGCCCACAGCTCTGCTACATATGTGCAATCCTAAGCCAGCCATATGCATGCATGCACACACACACACAGCTACGTATATATTGTGGTCCCACTCCACCACACACAATACCCCACCATGGACTGAGAAAACAGTATGTCAGAATCCTTCTCTAAGAGGAGTTCTGAGGGCAACCCTCCAAATTCCAGTGCAGATGAGAGACACTAATGTAGTCTGGGCAGTAAAAGCTTGGCCACCCTTGTTCTTTCCAACCCAGTGGAAGTTGGAGAGAATTATACAAAAGGGGTCGAAAATCTCTGTCTTTCTGGGGGAAAAATAACTCCGAATGTTTAATGGAATAGAATGGGATGAAACTTCTCATGTGGGAAAAATTGCTAGAAAGACACCTCATGTTCAAAACTGGACCAAGTCAGACTGTGGTTTCCAGAGAAATAAGCCCCACCCCCAAAAAACAAGCCCAATGCATTTTTATGGGAGGAGTTCTAGCTTCTGCAGCATAAAAGCGTACATACAATGAGACATAGCATTTAGGGAATTGCTCCTTTCAAACACCCTCTCCCTATTCTCTACTCTCCCAGTACCCCACCACCAAAAAGTACTTCTCACAACTGCCCCACCAATCCCCAAAAATATTTCCAAAAACTGCCTTGCCAACTTGCTAACTGCCCCACTCCCCTAAAAAAAAAATACACCCCACAACAGTCCCCTAAACCACAAACTATCCCATTCCACAAAACAACTTCCTGCTGACTGCCTAACTAGGACAACCCAACCCCTTCTGCATCTGGCCCACCCTGTCCCCAAAAACTGCCCCACTACCCTGCAAACTGCCCCACCCCCCAAAAAAACAACCTCCTGCAACTGCCTCACCACACTGCAAATGTCCCCCCCCCCAATTCACCCCCACACCTGCCCCTCCCTTGTAAACCATCCCTTCCTGCAACTTCCCCATCAGCCTGTCAATTACCCTGACCCCCAAACACTACCTCAACTATTGCATCACCCTACAAAATGCCCCATCCCAAAAAAATACCCTCCTCAACTGCCCACTATCCTGCATACTACCCCACACCAACTATCCCTCTGCTCCACAAACTACTGCCACCCCCAAAAACTACACTGCCCCACTGCCCACACACGCGTGCGCACACAACAGATAAACATACAAAATAGAGAGATGCCTGGGCGAACACATGCACAAACCCATACACAAGATACACACATGTGCTTGTGTGTGCATCCACATATACACAGAGGGGTTGTAAAGAATTCTGATTCATGCTTTGCATGCTTTCCCTGCTTGTGTTAAGTGGTATAGTTTAAGTTTCAGATGCCTTTTTCCAACAGGGTCATGCATCCACGCTACCAAACAAGCTATTATTGACAGTTCTTGAGATTTTTTTTTTTGCAAAATGCAATCTGTCTTTGAGCCATTGCTGACTTAGCCCCTGGGTTTTCTTGGCAAAACATTCAGGACAGCTGAAGACTCTTTGCAAAATGTTCCAGTATTTATAAACTGGACTAGCAAGAGTAAGAAATAAGGTACGTCAATATATTGAATGAGTAGAGTGGCTGCTGTTGTAAATTTTCAAAGAAGAAAAAAATCAAACAGTAAATTGCCAGACAACTTAGTTGAGCTTTGTTTTCCAATAGTAAATCTATAATATGCCACTTAGTTTTTCCCCTGACAAACACCTTAATTATGGCTTTGGTGCACCTTTTACATTTCACGTGAGGGTGAGGCTCTTTTTTTCTCACACTACTTTTCAGTTGTGATAAGTTTATTCAGAGGTTTGCGGTGCTGGATATTTTGACTGTGCTATCTTGCTAATACTGGTCACAACTGTGTGCATGTCCGTTCCTATCAATTAATGTAGTACAGACACAGATAAGTCTCTCTAATGGTTTGTGATGGACAAATACCCATGAGACCAGTAGGCAATTTGCTTGTTCAAATGTGACTGCTTTGACAAGATATTGGTGTGCTTAAAACTTTGTGAAGAACTCATGTTCTCCTAGGTCAGGACAAGCAGGATGAGTCAACCACAATAGGTGTCGTCATCCAACGGTGCCGAGATGGAAGTACTACTCTCTAAAGCTCAGAAGGGCTTTGCCCTTCTGAGCATGGGCCACCCAGGCCACCCCCCCCCGGGTCCGCCCCTAGCCAGCCACTCTTTATTCTTCTGCCTTGCCAACAAGACGGATTTTCCTACACTCTCTTCATCAAACATCTAATTTCACGAAAACAGCAATTTCAGCAATTTTGCAAGACAAACTCCAATCAACCTCTATTATTCCCAAACCCAATTTTAAAAAATGTCCTACCTGCTCCAGAAAGATGAACTCCACGGACACCCATGCCTGTTGCTTGAGATGCCTTGGAGTCTCACACAGGGTGGAGGACTGCACTCACTGTGCAAGAATGTCCCCTTGTGCCAGGAAATTCAGAAAACATGCCCTCCGGGATCTTCTTCAAGAGGTAGGAACTTCAGCGCTGCAAGCTCCTGCTGACCATGCTGCTGCTGACCACGTGGCCGCCCATGCTGCCCCCGATGCTCTTCCGATGCAGCCAACCTCCTCTGCAGCTCCGGATGTGCCCTCCCTGGCCTCCATCTGCAGCCGCGAGACTCCTGCCTCCCACTCCGGGCTTCTGACTCTTCCTGCAGCTTCTTCTCAGCCACCGGCTTCCCCGGAACCCCCTCTGCAGACAACGTGGGAGCTCCAGGGCATGCAGGCAGCCATCTTGCCTTCCTTCTCCGCCTCCGGCTCCGCCCCTGTGGTGCCATTGGTTGGCGCCACGGCAACAAGTCCTCCCCTGACTCTGCCCCCGTGGCACCATTGGACGGCACCACGGCAACGGGACTGCATCACGGACTGCATCACCAGGCAGCCCAGGACACACACCCCTGCACTGGCAAGCCTCTCTGTCGGCACGGAGACACCCATGCCGACGTAGCAGAGGTTCAGGAAGACAGCACAGGCACAGGAGGAGGCACTCAAAGGGCAATTCTCTCAGCAGTAGCCCAGCCCCAAAGAGACATCACGGACATCGCAGGCACAGAAGCAGCAGCAGACACAGAAGCAGCAGCAGCAGACACAGAAGCAGACATGCTCACAAGAGGTACTACAGGCATAGGAGCAGGGACAAGCACAGATCCTCCCACAGACACATCTATGCATCCTCCAGCAGCCCCTCCTATGTTCTCCTCCCCCTCCTCTGACTCAGAACCCAGGGAGGGTGGGGAGATCGCCATCCAGACCCCCACGCTGCTTGAGGCACAGGACAAAGTTCAACACCCAGACTTAACGCAGATTTCAAACTTTCTCTCCAGCCTCTTTGACCAATGGGCAAAAAATCAAGCACCTACCTCTACTTCATCTGACCTGAAGGTCCCTAGATCACTAGCCGCGTCCACAGAGCCTATATCTACAGAGATGGCTCCCCTGCCCTCCTGTAACACTGCTGTCCCAACTGACCCTGGGCCACCTATGACTGCGGAAACCTCGGGGCTCGATTTAGCGCCCGCACCGGCAGATACCGCCACCAGCATCCCAGAGGACCTCACTTATCCCAGATTTCTCCGCAAACTGGCATCAGCTATGGACCTCCCTACTACTGGACAGCCCTCAGACCAGCATCCAGAAACCCAAGCAGCGCGGAAATTCCTCGAGACCCCGAAAGCCCCTGCAATGATTCCGGTGCATCCCCTACTGCAGGAGAACCTCCTCCAGCTTTGGCAAAGCCCCTGCAATGATTCCGGTGCACCCCCTACTGCAGGAGATCCTCCTCCAGATCGGGACCCCCCTCTACACGCAAACTGGACTTAAAATACCAAGTCCATTCCTCTCCAGGATTCGACAAGACCCAACTCTCACACCAATCCATTGTGGTGGAGTCTGCCCTTAAGCGCTCAAAGTCCACGCGGACACATTCCAACAACCCCCCAGGCAGAGATCTTAAGCTTCTCGACGATATTGGCAAGAAGACTTTCCAAGGTGCCATGCTCAGCGCAAGAATCTCTGCTCACCAACTACAGGACGTCCTCCTAGAGCGCTTGAAAGACGTCATCTCAGCCCTGCCACAGGACAGTCAGCCTTCCGCCAATACCTCTTTAGCAGACCTACAGGAATGCACGAAGCACCAAGTGCGAGCATCCTTTGATACGGCTGCACATACAGCTGGGACTGCTATCTCCGCCCGCAGACTCGCCTGGCTCCAGGCCTCCGGTCTCAGAGAACATACCCATGACCGCATCGCTGACGCCCCATGTACTGGCGACTCTCTGTTTGGAGACAGAGTCAATGATACCGTCTCCACTATAAAGGACAACTGCACCACACTTCAGACCCTCGCTGACGAGGGCCTTGAGCGCAACAACCGCAAGAGCTCCTACCTGCAGAGACAGTACCACACTTCAAAACGGCAATACACTACGTACCGGAAGTGGCAACAGCCACGGTATAAGTCACAACAGCAGCATTCCTCCTACCGCAATAAGCCCCGCCAGCGCGACCGGAGACAACAAAAGGCCCCCCAAGCTGGGACAATGAAACAAAGCCAACCTTTTTGACAAGCAATGCACAGCCTGCCCCCCCCCCCCGGGGGGCCGGCTCACCGCCTTCCTCCCGGCATGGGAGTCCATCACGACAGACAAGTGGGTACTACAAATAATCAGGTTCCACTCTACTCCATGCCAACGAACCCCCCCCAAGAGAGGGCGGACCCCGCATTGCTCACAGGTCTGCCTCAAGAAATATCCTCCCTCTTGACTTCCAAAGCAATCGAGCCTGTGCCACCGGAGGAAGTTCACACTGGCTTCTACTTCAGATACTTTATGGTTCCCAAGAAGTCGGGTGGTTCGCACCCCATCCTTGACCTGTGCAAACTCAACAAATTCATAGTCAAGGAAAAGTTCCGTATGCATTCCCTTGGGTCCATCCTCCCCCTCATCCAGAAGGGGGAGTGGCTTTCATCCCTGGACCTAATGGACGCCTACACCCACATCAGTATCCACGAGGACCACCGCAAGTTCCTCCGCTTCCAGATCCAGGGGAGACACTTCCAGTACAATGTCCTCCCCTTTGGCCTCTCTCCGGCACCAAGAGTTTTCACCAAATGTGTCATTGTGGCGGCTGCTCACCTACGCAAACAGGGCATATGCGTCTTCCTGTACCTGGACGACTGGCTGATTTCAGCGCCATCCCTACTGGAAGCCACAACGTCGACGCGGTGGACCATCGCCCTCCTGTCATCTCTGGGCTTCCTGATCAACTACCAAAAGTCGCACCCGCGACCCATGCAACGCCTCAAGTTCATCGGAGCCATAATAGACACCTAAGCCTCACGGGCATTTCTGCCTCCCCCTCGAAGGGATGCCATCATCCGCCTGATAAAACAAGTCTCGGAGACGGATCACACACACGCGAGGACACTCCTACGCCTTCTGGGATACATGGCAGCCTCTACCCAGGTCGTACTCCTGGTGAAGCTACACATGCGCCACTTGCAATGGCACCTGAGGTCATACTGGAACCAGCACTCGCAGTCCCTCAGCTCCTCCATCCGCATGGACACTGCAGTAAAAGCGTCCCTCCTCTGGTGGACCCGCAAGAAGAACCTGGCACAGGGACACTCACTATGGCAGCCCCCAACTCAGCTGTCCATAAACACGGACGTCTCCCCATCCGGCTGGGGGGCACACTGCCTTCATCTCCGCACCCAGGGAGCATGGACGGCACGGGAGCAGCATCAACACGCAAACCTCCTGGAACTCAGGGCGATCCAACATGCCCTTAAGGCCTTCCGGAGTCAGACCCATGGAGAACACATCCTCCTTCGAATGGACAACCAGGTGGCCATCTTCTATATCAACAAATAGGGGGGTACAGGCTCACGTGCGCTCTGCAGGGAAGCTCTGAAGATCTGGATCTTTGCTCTGCACAACCGGTGCCACATCCAGGTTTCCTACCTGCCAGGGCTCCAGAACGAGCTAGCAGACCGCCTCAGCCGACAGCTCAGCCCACACGAATGGGCACTCAATGGCCAAGTGACCCTCACCATCTTCCAGTGGTAGGGTCAAACGCAGATAGACCTTTTTGCCACGGAAGAGAACATCAAATGCAACCTCTTCTGCTAAAAACGGCCATCCCCCCGCAGCACTGCCCCGGATGCATTCGACGTGTTCTGGGGGGACTGGTCACTGGTGTATGCCTTCCCGCCGTTTCCACTGATACCACTGACCCTGCAACGGATCATTTCGGACAGGGCACAGGCCATCCTCATAGCCCTCTTCTGGCCCTGCCAGGGATGGTTTCCGCTCCTCAGCCGCTTGGCACAGGAAGCACCTCTTCGCCTTCCCCTACGGCCGGACCTCATCTCTCAGGACGACGGCAACACCGTGCACCCCAATCTACAGACCCTGTCCTTGGCAGCATGGAGGCTGAACGGGTCACTCTAACACCGCTCCACCTCCCGCCAGAGGTGGTGCAGGTGGTGCTTGCAGCACGCCGTCCGTCTACTAGAAAGTCATACGGCTTGAAGTGGCGACGCTTCTCCTCCTGGTGCTCCACCCTGCAGCTCAATCCCTTCTCCTGCCCCACGTCGCAGGTGCTGCAATATCTGACAGAACTCACCCAGAAGGGTCTGCAACCTCAGTCAGTACAAGTTCACCTGGCCGCAATCGCAGCTTTTCACGACCGCTGCAATGACATTTCCATCGCGGCCCAACCCATCGTTGCTCGGTTCATGAGAGTTCTCACCAACCTGTACCCTCTGCGCAAGGACTCGATACCCCACTGGGATCTCAATGCCTTCCTCGGCCAAATCACGCTTCCCCCTTTTGAGCCCTTGATTACAGCGGACATGAAACATGTCTCATGGAAAACTCTGTTCCTGGTCGCCATCACATCAGCCCGACGAATCAGTGAGTTGCAAGCATTGGTGACGCACCCACCCTACACACAGATCACCATCGACAGAGCCACCCTCCGGACGCATCCCAAATTTGTGCCGAAGGTGGTCTCGGCCTTTCACATGAACCAGTACATAGAGCTGCCTAGCTTCCTTCCAGAACCCCACTCCACTGCAGAGGAACAGAGACTACACACCTTGGACTGCGTCAGAGCTCTCCGCATCTACCTCCAACGGACTGCGCCCCACCGCTCGGGCACGCAGCTCTTTGTCTCGTATGACCCCAACAAACCCGGGCGTCCTGTCTCCAAATGGACCCTGTCCCTCTGGATCTCAGCCTGCATTGCCTTCTGCCTTGGGCGGGCAGGAGCTGAGTCTGCACCTCCAGTCAACGCGCACCAGCTACGGGCAATGTCCTCCTCCATTGCCAACCTGAGATCCGTCCCAGTCGCGGATATCTGCAAAGCCGCCACTTGGTCATCGCTCCATACATTCCAGAGACATTACTGCCGCGACCTCTCCAGCGAAGACCTTGCTTTTGGTCGGGCAGTCTTGATCTCAGTGGACCGGCGCTGCCTGTAGCACGATCCGATCCACATCTGTTGTTGTGATTCCTCGCAGTACCTGCTCTGATGTTTGCTCTGTTACTGCCCTGCGTGCACAGCTACTTGGACTGTTTATACTGTTACTTGCACTTTGTTTTGCACATTGTTCTGCACCTTGTTTCCCATATTTGCACTGTTGAACCTGTTTACATTGTAATTGCACGGTGTTTTGCATACTGACTATTGCCCTCTGTGCATGGGCAACCGCCAGCTTTAATAAAACAGGCATATTGTTCTTCGTCACCGCCTGGTCTCCTCCTTGATCTCCCTTGCACCACAGCTCCACATAGCTAGGGAGGCACCTATTGTTGCTGACTCATCCTGCTTGTCCTAGGAGAAAACGAGGTTACTTACCTGTAGCAGGAGTTCTCCGTGGACAGCAGGATAAGTCAGCCACACATCCCACCCTCCTCCCCTGCAAGGTACCGGTCCAAATCCCATGGGTGCACGCCCCTAGCAGTTGACAGCTAGTAACTCAGTGGCTGGCTAGGGGCAGACCTGGGGGGGGAGTGGCCTGGGTGGGATGTGAACCTACTATAGAGAGTAGTACTTCCGAGTCGGCGCCGTCAGATAACGACACCTATTGTGGCTGACTTATCCTGCTGTCCACGGAGAACTGCTGTTACAGGTAAGTAACCTCGTTTTGCAGAAACAATACTAAGCAGCAAAGAGAAAAGTAAATTAGATGACAGGCCTGCTCACTGTCTTATGGAGAACGAGGTTTTGATTCCAAGGTCAGATCTTCTGACTTGAGGGTGCTTCTGTTCTTAGAACAGTCAGGAAACAAATAGTTACAGCAAGGCAGAAAAGGAAAACAGAGCAGAGTAATGTCTTTCAGGCTTGAGCGAGCGTGGCAGACTGCTGCTTTCGTATGCAGTCATGAGATGCACATTTTAAGATTAGAAATCAGAAGACACGTTTGGCAATATTCCAGTTTTTTGGGTTTTTTTAAAGATTTTAAAAGCATTTGGCAAAGAGAAGCATGGTTTGATCACTGGGGCTATTTATAAGACACTTAGATATTAGAGTGCAGCGTACTAAGGCTTTTTTGTGGGTTTTTTTTCTTTTTTTTAAACAATCGTGTTGTCGTCTTAATAGGTTTTGCAGAACCCTCACATAGAGTGCTGTGACAAGATCTCCATATTCCTCTAAGATCTTGTCAGTAAACACCTGACACAAAAAATGTATTCCCACTAATGTCTAGAACGGTGTGTGCTTGATGTATATCCAATCATTTAGCGGGTTCCCACAGTGCCTGTTGTCATCTGCTTTCCTGGTGACATCCTGTTTATTTGATCTCTCTGTACTTGGAGAAAGTCACATAAGAGCCTTTTCTTTGGCTGCTTTGCAGCTTTGTAGAGTATTGAGCATTAGATCGTAGCACACAACTCAAATTTGTTGTCATCTTTTGCAAGAAGAGAATGTTCAGCTTCTGCTGAATTCTTCATAGAGTCTGCTATAGTTATCTAAGAAGAAGTCTGATTTGGGTGGGTTCAATTCTCAGGAAAGATTATTCCATTCCCCAGGTCAGCTGGGCTGCCAGTGCCCTAGAGGCTGCATTTATAACCCCTAGAGGGACCATCCATAGATATTGTGCAACAGTGACAATTAATGGTCAAATTTTAGTGCCCATGAATGCAGAGTTCTAGAAGAAGCCTAAATTGGTGCATGACATTCTGCTGCTAAGGTACATAAAATATCCCTGTGTAGTTGTGAATAAGGCGTATCATATTGTATCCTAGCCCTGGAGCAGGACCCAAGTTGGCCACCAGTAACAACATTGGTTAATAGCTCTCACATTCTTCTTGCTTGTTTTCTGATTTCCTATAGTGTTGTCTGTTCTTTTTCTGCATTATGGGACATTGAGCGGCAAAGAGAAAGGGGAAGTCCTTTTGTATCTCCCAGCTTCCGTGGCTGACCTGTGAAGCCTCTACCAAGCAGAGGCAGCTACTTTCAGCACCTAAGGAGCAGTACTCTGGGCATAGCGTGAAGCCAGACATGGCCGCAGAGGATTCTCCCTCAGCCCTGAGCAATGCAGCATGGGGGTGAAGAGCCTGCTGAGTCAGCAGCTGCTTCTGAAGCTGGAGGTATCGGATGATGCCTCACAGCCAGGAGAAATGTTGGCAGCTCTGCTTCCAGTGGAAGAAGATTCTTTTGGTGTCTGTGGTGAGTGAGCCAAGCTGAATATCTACCCATCAGCAGGAGGGGCAGCCCGACAGGAATGAGGTACTAGGCCTGTCATTGTGAGGTCGGTCACCAGCAGAGGAGGTATGTGTAGCTAGTATTTCTCAACTCAGTAAACCAATGTGGTTACTTTGAACTGTATGCGGCATGCAGTGATGTTTATGGAGGGGTCACTTTCCTCCCAAATTGACCGAAGTTTGGTGGTTAACTTGGAGCTCAAGTCCCAATTAAAAGATCACTGTCAAAGGTATGTGTCACGGGAATCCTGGGGCATAGATTTGATTAAGCAAATGGAATTGTTGGAGAATGGCTTAAGTGCTGTCTCGAATTTCCTGAAGTCGTCTTTTTGCACCTGCTGCAATGCTAAAGAAATGTTCTGTGAAATTTTTGAAAATACCCCTGTGGCAGCTGATAAGCTGGAGTAGTAGTACTAGAAGAATGGTGGAGGAATAGAGCTTAGCGAGAACAGCAGCTCTCTGTGGACATTTTGAACATTACAGAGTTTTTGGAAAGATCCCAGGATGAAATAATTCACAAAAAGAGTATTAAAACACTCCCACTATCATTCAATATCTCAAACTATCAGCATTAATACCTCAACAGGACTAAAATTGCCCAAAAAGGGTCCCATTCCATAGATCCAATCTTAAAAAGAAAGATCAGCCAGTCATGCAAATCTCAGCATTTTACCAAACAGCCTCAGGACATTATCACATCCCTCTATACAGCGCATGTCATTCTCTTCCCATGAGCAACATGTCTACGCCATCACAAGGACCGACCTGCTTACACATATTGGATTCTACAACTGTGCTGCCACTGACATAGTGGGTACAAAGAGGGCATGATGCGACTGGAATGCTATGTGTGGTGGTGCCTGTGGGAGACAGTGGCATGCATGGTTGCGGTTTTGGTGGCCCTGTTGGAGACAGTGGCATGCATGGACCTGAGTGCAGAGGCTAGGTGCCCTGCGCAGAGACACACCACAGGGTAGGCTGATGTGGTCAAGGGAATATTTGGGGCAGGGAGAAATTGGCTGACAGTGTGACTTGGCATGGCCAGACCACTTGGCTCCCCTATGCACTAGACCACCCCCAAACAGGTGCAGGTCTGTGGCCCCATGCCCACGCAACTGCAATGTGGGCACCGTGCAGTTGCATGGGCATCGTGCACTGTGGGAGGTGACACATGTACGTCTACCATGGCAACAGAGTGCGCACATGGGCAGACACCACAGACACATGTCTGTCGGTGCAATGTCACCAGCACATCTAAATGCAATGGCGTACGTGGAGTGGCTGCCATCCTGATGGTTCATAGATGGGGGTTCTCACGACTCAAATGGGCATGTGCACAGGCAAATATCTGACTGTGCAGCAGTGCCTGTCGGACATGCCACCCACTTGATACCCCGATACCATGCGCATGGGGGAGGGGGTGGGGACAGTAGTTTAACACAGCACCTGCCCCCCTGCCACCCATAGGGGGCATTGGAGGGTATAGTTGGTGGCACACCCCCAGGGTCCCAGACTGACTCCCGACCCGTCTCATCCTCCCACAGGTTCCTGGGGCTGCTTCGAGATGTCTGAGGATGATACACAAGGGGACCACTACCGTGTTTGCCACTGCCCTGCTGGAGATTGCTGACCATGAGCACTGGCATGCAGCATGTCACAACCCATATGCCAAAGTCCTCAGGCTCTGCACCCAGTACCTGTACACCAACGATGAACTGTGCAGAACCCGGTACAGATTTGACCGCCCAGCTATCCATGACCTGTGTCAGGAGCTGGGACCACACCTCGCACTGCATGCACACAGACAGGACACAGTGCCTGTCCATGTGAAGGTGCTCGCAGTTTAAGCCTTTCTGGGGACAGGCATGTTCCAGTCTGTTGTGGCAATGACAGCTGGGCTGAGTCAGGCAGTAATATCACACAGTATAAGCCAGTTCCTAGATGCCTTTGTGGGATGTGCTGCACAGTACATAACCTTCCCACATACCCCATAGCAGCAGCAGCAGACCATGCTGACGTTCAGTGAGATTGCAGAGTTCCCATCTGTCTTGGGGGCCATTGACTGCACACATGTGGCTCTCTGCCCACAGCGTATGCATGAGGCAGCATACAGGAACAGGGAGACCTACCAGTCACTCAACATACAGGTCCTCTGCAATGCCCAGATGGAGATCCTGAATATCATTGCACACTTCCCTGGCTCATGCCATGCTGCCTATATCCTGGCCCAGTCTGGGATACACGCTGACCTTGGGGATGGTGTCATCACCGGTGGCTGGCTGCTTGGTGGGTGGACACAGGACAGCATCCCACACATGCGTACTCCCAGGGGCACAGAGGCATGGTCTGCTGTGTGCATGGAGGCAGGCCATGCCTACCAGGGGGTCGCACCATGGCTATGGGTTCCCAAACGGGCAGGGGGGCCACTGGCACCCCTGCCGATGCATGGTCACGGGGGGCTGGCCACAATCAGCACACAGACATGTTGGGGGTTAGGGCATTGCCACAGCTGGGGGTGCACAGGGATGGCTTTATGTTGCGGATGGCCGTTCCAAGCATGGGGGGTGCTGCATGGCACAGTTGCAGATCACATGCATGGTTGGGTGTGTTGGGATGGCATGTGGTGCATAGGTAGGCCGACACCCACGAAGTTGGCCACGGCGCAATATCATGTAATTCCTGCCACCCTCATTCTCCGCAGGTGATGGGATACCCACTGAGGGACTGGCTCATGACACCAGTTGGCAACACATGCACACTTGAGGAGTGAGATACAACTGGTCACACCAGCTGACCCGCTGCATCATTGAGTAGACATTTGGCTTGCTGAAGATCCGCTTCCGTTGCCTGGACTGGTCAGGTGGTAAGCCACTCTATGTGCGATCCAAGGTGTGCAGGATATTCCTGGTATGCTGCACAATTATGCAGTGTTCCAGAGGCAGCCCCCATCTGATGCAGCAGATGGCGAGCCCGAGGGTGAAGTGGATAACATGATGGCCTCCCAGCCAGCACATGGTCCAGCCTACCAACGGAGGACCCTTATGCAGACACACTTTGTATGAGGTAGGTTGCCCATATTGGCGGGACTGGGGGTGAGGAGCAGGGCTGGGCATCAGCGGGCTGGCCCTGTGCACACCCACCTATATTCATGGTCTGGTGAGCCATTCTGGCCCCTGCAGGCAGTCACCTCTCCCCCACATCTGCCATTGCGTGCATTCCAGTCCCGAATGTACATCCCCCTCCACCTGCACCAGGCCATCCATGTGCCCCCCATGCAGGGCACACCCCTACCCCCCATGCAGGCACTCCGACACAACTAGGCACATGTTCCTCCCCCACTCATATTGGTGGTGTGTCCCCCCCTGCCCCCATCCATCCATGATCTGTGCACCCTGTCCAGCCCTGGACATCTGCGGCCATATCCTGGCGCAGCCCCGGCTCATAAAGCGCATGGGTACATCTGTTACATCTTTGCTGCATTCCCTGTACCACTGCCATAGGTGGGCAGGCAACCAACGGCCCCCGCCCCACCACTGTGGCCAGCAGCAGACAGCCAGGCCCAATATGTGCAGGGTGGCACCCACCTTGGCACCTCCTGTCACCACCTCCCGCCCATTTTTCAGTGGCATGGCCACCGTCTGTTGTGCTGATCTGGCTTTCTGGTGCCTGATGGTACTCCACATGCCCGGTGCCTGCATGGGGGTTTGTCATATCCAGCTACCTGACTGTGCATGCCATGCATTTGGACCCTGTGTGCCGCCCTTTCCTCTGTGGCCCCTATTGTGGTCATACATGCAGACACGGTATTCCATGGTGATGAACTTTATTTGTGGCACATCACATTTCACATACATACATTTGCAGCACCTGTGCCCACCCAATGATGTGTAATTGGCTCCGCCACCTCCATGTATTGACCCGACTGGGGACATGAGTGCCTCGGTGAGCCTCTGCACCACTTGGGTAAGTGCCTAGAGGTCTCCCTGGATGCCCTTCAGGTGCTGGGCAATGTGGTCTAGGGGCCCCGCTGCTGCTGCTAGGGCCTGCACCACAGCATCTGTGGTGCCCACACCATGCTGTGGGATGCCACCCTGTGCTGCCCCAGATGTTTCCGCATTGCACAGCAGCATGTCAGAGTCCATGTCACTTGGGCCACACATGTCCCCACCCCTTGGCCCATGCTCCCCATCCCCCCGCACACCCTTGTCCCCCCCACTCCTGCATGTCCCTGTCCCCCCCTGCCCCCCTGCATGCTCCCATCTCTACTGCCCTCCCCGTCCCCCCTCCTCCATCCAGAGGGTGTCTCTGGGTGGCATGTTCCTGAGCTCCCCCTCCTCCAAGGACTCCTCTCCCTCCTCCCCCTGCTCCTCAGGGTCACTCTCCCAGATGTACCCTGCTGTGCCCCCCTCTGTGCCCTGGGCCTCCCACTGTGGAGTCTCCTGCCCAGCCCCCATGGTATCATCCTGTCCCTCCCCCTCAAGGGAGCAGGGATCCTCCATCAGGGTGAGAATATAGACCTCCTCATCCCCACTCTCCCATGACGGGGAGGTGCTGGATAGCACTATGGGGCTGGCTGTTGTGGTGGTGTCCATTTCCACAGTGGCCAGGCTGTGAGGGCTGCATATTGCTGGAGCTTGCCCATGGCCATGTATCCGCTGCTGTGGCTGCTCCTCCTCCTCTTCTTCTGCCTCCACCTCTGCCTCATCCCCCTCATCATCATCATCATCTTCCTCCTCCTCCTCTGCCACTAGGGGGGGCGAGTTCCCGACTGGAATGGCTGCATAAGGGATGTGGAGAGGTGGTTGTTAGTTACAGTGAGTGGGTGTGTCTGGCTGTCATGTCCCCATTGTCATACCTCTCCCTATGCTGTGTCTGCTGTCACCCCTGCGGTGCCCAGCCACCATGGACCTGTGCCATGTCATGTCTCATGGCTCCTTTCCTGTGCCATACTTCGACACTCACCTTGCTCCCACTGCAGCTGCTGCCGTAGTCTGCTCAGCATCTGTGGGCGTGTGTGGCGTATGGCCCAGAATCACACCCAGTAGGTCTCTGTTTCATGCAGGATGTGGAAACAACTGTGGAGGTAGGAGTGAGGTTTCTTACATATGTGCATTTATTCTTCCCTCCCAGGTCTGTCCCTGCAGCTGCCTGCTTGCCATACCACCACCTGTATACACTGGACCCAGTCCCATCATGCTGCCACATCTCAAGAGCTACCTCACCCCAGTCCGGGGCTTGCCCTGGTCCCCTGGCAACCTCTGTCTTGTGTGCCTGCATTGCTGGCACACAGGACAGTGCTGCCTGTAACATTCATTGGGGAACCTGCTGCATTTGCTGCCTGCACTGTGGTGCACACTGTGGGTCTTGCATGCTGGTTTAGGACCTGGCTGGGTCATGTCCATGGTCTGGGGCACAGCTTTTTCCAGGTTACTGGGTGCATTTCAGCTGTGCACTTACAATTGTGCTCCTGGCTGTTTGTACCTGCCTCTGCTATGTTCTATACAGGTGCCACTTTGGTGGTGGGGTTGTGAGTGTATGGTGGTGGTTTTCCAGTGAGTTGGGGAGCCAGGGACCTGGGGTTCAGTTCCCCCCAGCTCCCCTTTTTGTGTTGGCTGTGCATAACCATGTGTCTGTGATTCATGGTACTGCACCATGAATTCCTATCTTGGGGGGGGGGGGGGTGGAATTCCAGCCGTACATATTTAGATTGTTGGTTTGCATACCAGCTATGGTGAGCCTTCTACGGACAGGTTGGCTGATTCCTTATTGTGACATCATGCTTCATCTGGCCATGTTTGTTTCTGGGATTTGTTCCTTCATCCTGACTGTCTCATTCATGCATGTTTTTCCCTCTGTTTTGGATGGTCGTGGATATCAGTCTTGTGTTACCATGTTTGTGTGGCTTCAGCTACTTCTAATGTTAAATAAATAAATAAATAAAATAGCCACACAGGTATGTGATGAACAACCTGGGCACCCTAGCGATGCACCCTAACATTACTGCATGGGTTGGGAATTGGTTGAGTGGGAGGCGACACAGGGTACAGGTAAATAGAGATGAAGGTTACTAGTGGTGTGCCCCAGGGATCTGTCCCTGGTCCACTTCTTTTTAACATCTCTGTTCATGATATTGCTGAAGGGCTGTCAGGTAGGCTTTGCATCTTTGCGGGTGATACCAATATCTGTAATAGAGTAGACACACAGGAAGGTATGGATAACATCAGAAGGGATCTAGCTAAGCTTGACGGCTGGTCTGGATTTTGGCAGCTGACATGTCATGTTAAAAGATTGGAGCTCATGCATTTGGGCTTCAGCGTTCCAGGGGAGCGAAATATGGGGGGGGGGGTGGTACTTCTGTCCGCATATAAGGGGCGGGATCTGGCCATGATTGTGTCTGATGAGCTTAACGTGCTAAACAGGTGGGACAGGCAACAGCGGAAGCTAGAGGGATGCTTGGGTGTATAGGGAGAGGGATGGCCAGCAGAAGACAGGTGGTGATAGTGCCTCTGTATAGGTCTTTGGTGCACCACATTTGTAGTATTGTGTGCAATTCTGGAGGCCACACCGTCAAACAGATGTAAACAGATTGAAGTTGGTACAGAAGGTGGCTACTAATATGGTTAGTGGTCTTCATTATAGAGCACATGAGAACAGACTTACAGATCTTATTATGTATACTTTGGTAGGATGATATGATTGTGACGTTTATATACCTCTATGGCTTATATGCACAGTAAGAGAGTCTCTTTCGATTGACAGCAAGATCTGCTACAAGGTGACATAGGATGGGGGTGATGGGGGACAGACTCCAGGTGTAGTATGCGGAAATACTTCTTTATGGAAAGAGTGGTAGATGCATGGGATAGTCTCCTAATGGAGGTGGTGGAGTTGTGGACAGGATCTGAATTTAAAAGGCATGGAACAAACACAGGGATCTCTAGATGGGAAAAAAAGGACTATTGTAGTCGTTGATTTATTTATTTATTTACATTCTCTTATATACTGCGCTATTCTGCATCAGTGCGGTTTACATTGAACAAACTGAAATTACATTGAACGGGGCATTATAACTTGGAGATAACTATTTTACAGGGAACATGGGCTATGGAGGGTTAAGTGGCTTGCCCAAGACCACAAGGAGCACCTGTGGGACTAGAAACCCCAGTTCTTCCAGCCCAAGGTTGCTGTCCTCTAGTGGGATTTGAACCCCTGACCTTCCGGCCTGAAGTACCTTGCCCCAACCACTAGGCCACTCCTCCACTTGAGAAGGCAGACTAGATAGGCCATGTGGTCTTTTTCTGTCGTCGTGTTTCTAGTATGTAGTGTGTTGGCTGACAATATCGGGCCATGTTGCTGCACTTTTACACATGGTAGGTAGGTTTCACTATGTTTATTTCCTTTCAGTATGTGCTTTCCCCTTCATCCTTTGTGCCTGCATTGCCACCATCCTTTTCTCTTGGCCATTGTGTTTTTCTTGTTTCTTATAGGGGGCCTAGTTGTGTTTATACAGGCATTTGCTCATGTGTTGGTGGTTGGCCTTTGCAGCTACTTCCTGGCTCTTTGCACTGTTGTTGTCCCATCACATACATTTCTCCTGCCTCCCTCCTTTCCTGCTTTGACCTACTTACTGCGCTAGGATGGTCCTGATGCGCTCCGAGCCCCTGCATGCTGCAGCTAGGGCGGCCGTCCGTGCGCTATGGGGAGCAGGGCCTGCTCATTCTCATTCTCTGCCTCCGAGAAGTTTACTTGGCATGTTGCCATTTTCTGGGGTCTTGTATGGGTCTTGCTGAGGCTGGGGGGTGTCATCACTTCATCCTCTTTCCTGTCACACTTGGGTGACCGTGCAGGTGGGTACGTTTTCAGACTTACATGCTGACGGTAGGGTCCCGGACCTACATGTGTGATCTGCATGTCCACACCGCTCGGGTCTGGGCGTGGTCCATACGTGCGGACACATCCGGTGCCATATTCCATGCACGCCTGCACGTTGTTGCAAAAAGGCACAGAATACCGTCTCAGATGGGGACGTGCACGAGTTATACATTTACCTCCGCCCCGCACGTCCTTATCTGAATCGCCCTCTATATATTCAGTGAGCCTGCTTGCTTGGTGGATTTTTTGAGTTCTAAGTCTGGGGCATCTAAGTCAACCTCTTCTAAGAAGATTCCAGCAAATAGTATTTGACATAAATATTTTCAGCAGTTTTGGGCTCTGTGCATGCTGCTCTTCTTTTGTACAAACTGAAATCTTCCTTAAATTGTATCCATCCTCTCCTTCATATAGGGGACTGTTTATTAGAGGGAACATTTTTTGAATATATTTTCTTTTTTTTTTGTGATTCTATTTCTTGCTGTATATGCCTTATGCGAGGCTTTTTTTTTTGTCTCCTCTGTTTTGTATAACAAGAGATTATACTTGGATTGTATTGAAAATTTCAATAAATATAAAAAAAAAAAATTACTTGCTATTAAGATCTCAGAAGCTAAGCAGGGTCTGGCTAGTACTTGGATGGGTGACCACTTTGGAATACCAGGTATTATAGACTTAATGTGCAGAAGAAAGGCCTGACAATCTACTTCCAGTTGCACCTTGCCAAGAAAACTGTATTTCACCAGGAGTCAGCATTGACTTGATAGCATTCACACACATACACATTTACTCTTAATTTTTTGTTATTTTTTTATGCCAGTTTTTTCAACATTTGGGTTACCTATAGTGGTATAAACATCCTAACCATTTAGAATAAAAAAAAGGAGGGGGGGCGGCTACAAGCAGGACAAGAACATAAATGCATTCAGAACATGAGTGCAAAGAGATGTTATTGGACAACAGTATGAACCAAAGACACAAACCTATAGATAAGACACATGAGGAGAAAGGGGGTTTGAAAGAAATGGGAATCTGTCCTCTGGGTTTGTAATTATGGGAAGATGCAAGCCGAAGTTCTGTCAGAAGAACATTCTGGAGGTGAGGGGCAGATTTTATTTGCTTTTTCACGGTACTTACTTTTTTTTCTTCTTTTCATTCTTGCCTAATGATTTTAAGGTTTTTTTTTGTTTCCTCTTTGTTTTGTGTAACGAGTTTATACCTGGATTGTATCTAAAATTTACCAGCTATTAAGATCTCAGAAGCTAAGCGTGGTCTGGCTAGTACTTGGATGGTTTACCACTTTGACCGGGGGGGGGGGGGAGGAATGATGTTCTGAATGTTCCAATACTCTAGTTTGCATTTTTATTTATCATGTTTTACATTTATAAAGTTTTAAAAAAACAGCCCTGGTTCCAGTTGAGCTGGAAGCACAGTGGAACAGGAAAAAAGTGCTCATTGAAAATGGTTGACAGCCTACTACAGCACCTCTCTAAAATGCTTCCATATAAATCGACAAAGTGGGTTTTTTGAAACAGCTGACATATGTAAGCATTAGTTGACCTGAAGATCGTATTACTCTGCCATGGGAAAATCCTAACTGCACCCATTAGGTTTTTGGAAACAGGATACTGGGCTTGATGGACCTTGGTCTGACCCAGTATGGCATATGTTGTTCTTATGTTCTTATAACCCTACTGTTTAGTCATATTTTATTTATTTTAGGTACAGATGTACTGTACATACAAAGGTTGTCTACTGCAGTTATTTTTATTTTTACATTATTCAGCTGTAGTAAATGATGATCTTCTTTTGGGTGTTTCTGACTCTTCTTCCCACAGGCGCACGTATGTTGGCAGCATGCCTGGTCGAATAATCAATGGTTTGAGGACTGTTGGGGTCAACAACCCGGTTTTCTTGTTAGATGAGGTTGACAAATTGGGAAAGAGCCTGCAAGGGGATCCCGCAGCAGCCCTCCTAGAGGTAAGAAGCAGCATAATTCTCAGTTATCGTACTCCGTTTCTGCTTCTGAAAAAAAAGATAGCATTTTAAAAACAGCAAAGATTGTAGCTTATTTATTTGCAAATGTTGTAAAGGAATCTATTATATTTTTTTAACGTATTCCTTGGATTCCTGGATAATGATATATGTGTGGTATTGGAACTGAAAGGAAATGAATTCCTGTTCGATAACCTTTCAGACTTTCCATTGAGATAATGTTTATATTGTCACGCCCTTGCCCCTTACTTCCAGTATGGAGGGGCGTGGTTATCATAGAAAGTTTCACCTTTTAGCCTTTAACTAACTGGTTCCTTTGCCATGCCCTTTGGGAAAGGTAGTTCAGTCACAATCCACTTGGCTTCAGGTAGAAAAAAACACTTGTAGTTGGCTCGAATGATAAGGCAATGACAGAATTTATTGACTCAAACGCAAGGTTCACAAATACTACCCTTGGATACTTTCTCCAGGATTCTTCACAATACACATCAGGACATAAATAAACTCAAAGCAAACTTTCAGCTTATAGTGTTCTTCAGCTCAAAGGTAAAGCCTTTTAACAGTCAATGCTACCAGCTTGGCTAGCATTGCTGTTTAAAGCAAACAAAAACAGCATTTCTTAATGGCAGTTCCTGTTCGGTAATCCAGTTTAGTCCTCCAACATCGGGTAGTGCCCCTCCTCCTGCAGCCTGGAGACTGGACCAATCAAGTCTTCTGTAGTATATATGCAGACGGAGCTCCCAGAAGCCCCCAGTGTGTCCAGTCTCCTTGCAGCTTGCAGACTTCTGTGCCCTTTCTGGGCACACTAAGTGACACTTGAAGGAGCAACACTAGTTAGTTAGTTCTTTTGGGGTTTTATTTTGGGTCCTTTATTTACCATTTCTTTGCTAGGTAGCTGTATCTTTAAAAAAGAAAAAAGAGCATTGCCACAGGGGACATCCTGGGGGAAGACAGACCTGCATTGGGCTCCTGCCTTCCTGCCTGGGAATATCTGAAGCCTGGGTTGAGCTCTCCCCAGGACTGTTCGGGGAAGAGCCATACCTGCTACAGCATTGCCTGTCACTTGGAGGAGTTGGCTGAGTTCCTTGCTGTTCCCTGAGCTGGTAGGAATTTTCCTTGCTTTATCTTTTCAGCTCTGTTATTTTTTGCATTGTCAGAGGCTCTGTCGGCTCCCCTGGCTTCCAAATTGCACTTTTTCCTGATTTTTTTCGCTTGCCCTGTATTAGAGGGTCGTTTTCTTTCTTTTCCATATTATTTGGTTACCTTTTTTTATTGTGGGTGAAAAAGTGCGGCGGCCATTTTGGATTTCTAAAGTGTGCTTTTTAAGGGCACTTTTTAACACTTGTGCACGGATTCCCCTGGCATTTTTGGGGTTTCTTTTGCTGGCGATTTTGCTCAGGGCACCCCTAGGATTCTGGGGAGTATTTTGTTTTCTGTAAAAAAAAAAAAAAAAAAAAAAAAAGTTTTAATTTTAAAGCTGTACTGATTTGAATATGGTTAGTCCCTTTGCTGTGGGCTTCCCTGTTCCTGTTTCCTTCTTTCCCCCTGGAAGCAGGTTGCCTTAGCATGGCTGCCAAACCTCAAGGTGGGATTTGTGGGTCCCGCAGAGGTACAATGACTGACTCTGACATCTGTAAGAGCTGTGCTGCAGTTTATTCAGCACTAGAATGTCTTCTCCCTCTGCTGTTTGCAGCTCTGTGGTAACTGAATTGATTTTTCTTGATTTTTCAGCGATTTTAGGCATTTCTCTCATGCCTGCAACCCTCCCACCTTCTTCTTTGACTTTTTAAGTTAATTCCTTAGCTTTTGGGGGTTTTAATTCACTCTTTTGGTGTTTTATTTTTGCTGGTGGCCATTTTGAATAGCTAATGAGCCTCGGTTTTTGGCGGGAAGCCAGATTACGTCTCTGCTGGCTTCTAAAAGCTATATTGTTGTTTCAGTTTTTTTCTTCTTTCCACAACACTTGCTAGAGGTCAGTTGTGCAGAGGTTACTTTTTTCTCTGCCTCTGTATGAACATAATGGATAAAAAGTACAGAAGGCATGGATAGAGAACAGTATGCAATTCAGAGCCACAGTACAAGGCTGAGTCACTGATGAAGGGTGCAGGGCTCATGGCTTCTATTCCCCACTGTGCCCAACAAAGAAGGCTGGCTGAGGCATTACCTATTATGGGGAATATTGTTAAATGCCTGTTCCTGCGGGATGCAGTTATTTCTTTTTAGTTCTCCCTGTGCCTTATTCAGGTTTAAGCTGCATAGGCTGTCAGAAGAAACACAGGGACCTCAGGCATCAGCTCTGCTCTTCCCCCCGCATCTTGCTTCCCCTGAGGAACTTGGGAACTCCGGAGCTTGGCTTCGGGGGAGCTCTCCATTGGCTTTACGCTGCACTGAGTCTTTACCACGAGAGTTTGAATACCTCCAGGAAGTTCAGGTATCATTTTCTGTAAGAAAACTGTGCGTACTCTGTTTTTGTTTTTTCTTCCTTGCCTCAGCTGCTCTGGGATGCTTTCAGCTGTATCCGGACCGGCTGCCCCTGAGTTGGAAGTGCCTACTTTGACTTTTTAGTCCACAAACTGCAGCCGGGTTACTTTGTACGTCCTACTGATTATTGTACCTGTCTTATTCAATATACCATTTGGTTGAGGTTTTAAGTCAGTGTTTTGGATCCTGACTGTTTTGGGCTCGGCCTAATTAAGCATGCTCACTGTAATTTTCCTATGGCTGGATTGAGCTTCTACATCCCTCCCCAGAAACACCTTTCAGCCCCTACCATGGAGGTCTGAATGGCTGCGGAGGGATCCCACTCTAATTTCTCTACTTTCAGTCACTGTAATTGCCTTACCCTGACCTTGAAAGTTTCTCTATGCCAGCACAGTGAATGACTGACAGTTCCCTTCTCAGTTCTGCGAATACCTGACAGTTTTTCGGTGCCAGCGGCTGTTTTGTTTTTCTCTTCAGTGTTTCTTTTTAGAGGCAACAGCTCTAAACAGCAGTTTCCACACACTTAATCATGCTGTGGAGGCACGTGCAGTTTCAAAATCCTTTTCTTAAACAGTCTTGGGTTTCCCTGAGCCTTCCTTGCTTTTTGTTTTAAATGCAAAAAAAAAAAAAATAAATAAATGAAACCCCACACAAGAAGAGGAAAGGTGGTTTAAGTCTCTACAATGCTTTTTTCTATGGCTGTATTATATGTGAAATGTAATCAGCCGAAGGGTACATTAATAGCTTGCTTGTGTTACACCTGCACGCTGCATCCCGGAGGCTTTCCCCATACCCACTGCGTTGCTAGCTGGGTCCCCCAGCACCTTATCTCCCCCCTCCTCAGAGCCCCTGCTGCAGGATCTTCCACAGCCGCTGCAGACCACATTACACATTCCCATCCGGCCGTCTCATCAACGGTTTCTCCACTTCGCTCTTCCGTGGGGCCACTTCCAATTTCCGGCCATGCCGTTTGGTCTCGCCACGGCCCCCCGCACCTTCACAAACGTGATGGTAGTGGTCGCGGAGGCCTTGTGCACAGAGGGCATCCTGGTCCATCCGTATCTCGACGACTGGTGGATTCGGGCAAAGTCCAGTCGGGAGGGTGTGCACGTCACGAGCAGGGTGGTGGCTCTGCTGCGGTCCCTCGGCTGGGTGGTGAAAGAATGCAAGAGTTGTCTGTGCCCGACTCAGGATCTCGAGTATCTGGGAGTGAGCCTCGACACAGCACGGGGCTTGGTGTGCCTGCCGGAGCGCCGCATTCGGTCTCTTGTCCGACTCTTCAGGGGGATGCCCGCTCCGTCTGCATGGTGATAGCTACAGTTCCTCGGTACGATGGCAGCGACCTTGGAGGTGGTGCCCTGGGTGCGCTTCCACATGCGCCCGGCTGCAGAGTGCCCTGCTGCGCCGTTGGTCCAACCAATTCGACTCGTTGAACAGGAGATTGACTTGCCCAAGGGCGGTTCGCCGATCACTCTGGTGGTGGCTCTCCTCCCAGAACCTGGCGCGGGGGATTCCCTGGAGCCTCCACTTTGGGTTCCGTTCACAACGGATGCCAGCTTAACCGGCTGGGGGGCTCACTGCGAGACCCGCTTCGCTCAAGGGGAATGGTCTCCCCTGGAGACTTCTTGGTCGATCAACCGCCTCGAATGGCGGGCGGTACGGCTAGCCCTCTTGGCCTCAAAGCCCTAGTTCTCGACCGGCCGGTGCGAGTCCTTTCGGACATTGCGTCCACCGTAGCTTACATCAATCGCCAAGGGGGCATCGGCAGCATGGCCCTGGAATCAGAAGCGATGGCCTTGGTCAATTGGGTGCAGTCTCGTCTTCCGGCCATCTCGGCAGCGCCTATTGCAGGCGCAGACAATGTTCAGGCCGATTTTCTCTGCAGAGTGCGGGTGGACCCCGGAGAGTGGGAGCTAAACCCGCAAGTTTACGCGCAAATAGTTCGTCGGGGGGGGGGGGGCCGCCCTTCATGGATCTCATGGCGACATTTCAATCGGCCGAGACAGGACGCTTCTTCAGCAGGCAAAGGGAGCGTATGTCCGAGGGGCTCGACGCTCTCATTCAGCCGTGGCCAACGTCCGGCCTTCTTTATGTCTTTCCTCCGTGGGTTCTGATTGGCCGGGTCGTTCAGCGCATCGAGGGCCATCGGGGTCGAGTGTTACTGGTGCACCCGGACTGGCCTGGGTGGCCCTGGTATGCCGATCTGGTCCGGCTGAGCGACGGCATTCCTTGGCTCCTATCCACGCTGCCGAATCTTCTTTTTCGGGGACCCTTGCGGATTCCCCAAGTGGGTCAATTCTCGCATACGGTTTGGCCAGGGAGAGGGCTCGGCTGAAAAAGAAGGGTTACTCCCCCCGCGGTGATTTCTACCCTACTGCGGGCGGGGAAAACGTCCACTTCTCTTACTTACGTTCGGATTTGGGGGATCTTTGAAGACTGGTGCTCCCGGCGTGGAGTCCGGGCGGCGACGGTTTTCGTTTCCGTCGTTTTAAGTTTCTTCAGGTTGCTTTTGATAAGGGCCTTGCGGCTAGTTCTCTGAAAGTCCGGTTGGCGGCTATCTCTTGTTATCGATGCAAAGTTTTAGGCCGTCTCTACGGTTCTTATCCGGACGTACGTCGTCTTCTTACGACTGTTTTTCATTTGCGGCCCTCCCGCAGGATTTTCGTTCCTCCGGGGGACTTGAATCTAGTGATGCGGGCCCTGGTTCGTGAACCTTTTGAACCCCTGAGTAGGGCGTTTCTGAAAGATTTTACGCTGAAGACGGTTTTTCTTGTAGCCATCGGTCCGGCACGGCGTATTTCAGATCTACATGCGTTGTCCTGCCGAGAACCTTTTTTGTCTTTTACCCCGGTCCCTTCCTTTTTGCCGAAGGTGGTTTCCCCTATTCATGTGAATCAGGCAGTGTTTCTTCCAGTTCTTTCTTCCCACTCTGTCGGGTCGGCGGACAAAGGTCTTCACCGTCTCGATGTGGGTCGTGCACCTCGTCGTTCTTTGAAGGCTACCGAATCTTTCGGAAGACTGACCGGTTATTCGTGCTCTTCGGTGGTGCACGTAAAGGGGAAGCGGCGGCTAAGGCCTCCGTTGCAAGATGGCTCAAGGAAGCGTTCGCGTCTGCGTATCTGTTGCAGCAGCGGTCTGTTCCGGAGGGGCTACTGGATCATTCCACTAGGGCTCGGGCTACCGCTTGGGCGGAGTATAGCCTAGTTCCGCCAGCAGATATCTGTAAGGCGGCCACCTGGTCGTCTCTGCATGCTTTCAGTACACACTATCGTTTAGATGTGTCAGCGGCTCGGGATTCCTCTTTTGTTCGGCGGTTCTGCGCGCCGGATGGCAAGGTCCCGCCCGGTCTTAACTGCTCTGTTACATCCCGATGTTGGAGGACTAAACTGGATTACCGAACAGGAAATGGAAATTACACTAACCTGGTAATTGTAGTTCCTGGAGGGTCCAGTTTAGTCCTCCTTCCCTCCCGACTATCTGTTATAAAAATGCGGCGCGCTTTCCGAACGGTGGATCATAAGACAGTTCCTCTTGCCGTTCGAACCTTTTTTGCAGCCGCGTTTTTGGCTATGGCTCTTCCTTTCTCAGGTGTTCAGTCAGCTCCTGAGATTTCTGATACGGAGCTGTATTTTGATTTCTGGGGCGTTGGTTCCAGTGCAATACAGTGTTCTGACTTCCTCGTTTGGAGAGAAAGTTGGATATTTTTGTGGGGGGGAAACAAATTGTTCTTTATTTATGTCATTTTCATTATGTCATTTTGTATATTAATCTAATGTGTTGCTTCGTTAAGTATGCTTTGTTACTAGTACACTGGGGGCTTCTGGGAGCTCCGTCTGCATATATACTACAGAAGACTTGATTGGTCCAGTCTCCAGGCTGCAGGAGGAGGGGCACTACCCGATGTTGGAGGACTAAACTGGACCCTCCAGGAACTACAATTACCAGGTTAGTGTAATTTCCATTTTTCTGTTCTCATAGTCCCAAACGCTTCCAGGCTGGTTTGTCTCCTTACAAACAAAGTAAAACTTTTAACAGGACAAAAACTTTTCATAAGCAGATAATGCTCTATTCCATGCTTTAGGAATATTCAAAAACAAAGCCAAAAACTTTCCTTCCTTTCACCATTAGCTCGGCTTCTTGCCGGTGCACTGCTCTGGATATCATGTGTTTATCAAGCACAATCAGAGAGCTTCAGCTTGCTCTTGCTTTCTCAGCAAACGTATTTCTTCTTTAACACAGGACATGCACAAAACCATCTACAGGCTTTCAAGGTTACCTGACTCTGAAGGTTTTCTCTTAAGGGTGGTTTTCTTTCAATCCCTCTGCAGTAAAGGATTGGCACAAGGAGCAATCCATATATGAGTCTTCGTCATTCACAGCTAGGTCTGGTTCACCTAGTTGCATAGGCTCTACCTCTCCTTCCAGTTCACAGGGTTCAGCTGACTGCCTTCCGTTAGAGCTGAGAGTATCCCGTGCAACTCGTCACTGCTCTGTATTAGACAAGCTTTCAAGGCTCATACCTGGGCCTGGGCTTGTAGCAGCTTCTCCTCCCTCATGCTCTGGCCACCATTCTCCTGTGCTTCCTCGTCCTGTCCTCCAGCTTGTGTTTCTGCTTGGGTCTCTCCCTGAGACTCTCTCTGGGACTCTCCTCCTCCTCTCCCCTGCTTCTTTCTCTATTCTAGACTTAAATCCCCAAGGCTCCAGCCCCACCTCTTCTCCTCTCAGGTGACGGAGATCAGCTTGCCTCCTGGCAACTGGGTAATTAGGGAACTCAGTGATATAAGGGTCCTTTACCCTGGTCTGTATTCCCTCTTCTTTTCTCCACTAGGGGAACTCTGAAACCTATCCCATCTGGGAATTTCCTGCTTTCTAGGTGTGATTGGGGTTTTGTTTCTCTGACCTTGCAAAATAGGTCCTTTTATAAGGGTGAATTCCTTTCCTTTATCCCTTTCTCCTCTGTCATGATAAGCTTCCTTATCACAATATATAGCATCCATCTGACTATAGCAAAAAAGACCAGTTGACATTATAAGAATATATCTTAGCTACCAGCCATGAAAGCTTGACTGCTTTTTAGAATATCATTCCGCATCCAAGGTGGTTTTTATTTTCTTCCACACTGGAGTACTCCCTTTACTTGGCAGCTTGACCCCTAGCAGTAGTACTGCAGGACTCAAAAGTGCCATTTGGAGACTGGGTGCCAACAGGACAGGAACATCCGGGGATTGCTCTGTCTTCCATTAGACACCAGGGAGACCTCTGGTAAGAACTGAAAAGGGGGGGGGGGGGTGATGCTGATGTTAAGGGGGCCTGGGGGGGCTTTTCAGTTCCTGCCCCAGAGGTGGTACGTGTATCCATACTACAGTATCTGCAGTTTAGCAGGCTTAAACTAAACATTTAGGGCTTTATAAAGGATTTTTCATATTTAAAAAGACTTTATTATACACATAAAAGTGGCTTTATAAAATTATTCCATGTGGTTAAATGCGTAAAAGTATGCATAGAGGGAAAGAAGGCATGTTCTGGAGTGGAATCTAGGCAGAACAGGAGCAGAGTCATGATTTTATAATTTACCACTACTCGTGTTGTTATGTACTGTCATTGACATCTGCTGCTGAGCAGTTGTAAATATCTGTCTGTGGCTTCACTCTACCTACAGTTTCTGCCGGTTTACCCCTAGTAGTTTATAAGAGACACATAGGCACATGTGTGCGTTTTTATAAGCTAGGCACCTACACAAACAGGTGGCTGGTTTATTACCCTCATAACTAATCCGGACAGTTGCTGATTCTCCAGGACCAAGCAGGAAGTCAGTCCTCACTTATGGGTGACGGCGCCGACGGAGCCCTCGCGGAGCAATTTCCCCAGCTTTCGAAGAAAGCCTTTGGGATTGCAGCGCGCATGCGCGGTCCTCTTCCCGCCCGAGGATGCCATCTTGCTCAGTCTTCTTTTTTCCGCGGAGCCCTACAGACGTAGTTTGTTACCACCGCTGAAAAAGTTGATTAATTCTTTGTTGTTTTCTCGGTTCGCGTGTCCTTTTCCTGCCTGGCCTCGATTTTTTCCTTATCGAGTCCGTTCACATTTCTTTTTTGTTTTCAGTTTTTAACTGGCGTTCCCGCCACTTATTTTCCACCCCTGGCGGCCCGGTCTTTCGACCTCGCGGGGGCCCTTTTTCCCCCTATGGCTACCAGCGGGTTCAAAAAGGTGATCATTGTTCTAAATTAATGTCTCTTACAGATACGCATAATTTCTGCCTCCGTTGCCTCGGACCCAACCATGACTCTGGGAGCTGTGGTCCGTGTGGCAAGATGTCCTCCAAGTCGCTGAGGAGTCGGCAATTGCAAAAGGACAGAATCTTCTCTGACCCCGAGTCCGGTCCGGCCCGGACCTCGTCGGAGGCTTCGACGTCTCGTGACTCCGGCCACGAGCTCCGTCGGAGTTCCTCTGAACGGGGGTCCCCTGGACGGGAGCATCGTCGGCAGAGGAAACTCGCGCGGGCGGCGTCGGAGGACGCACCTGGTCCCTCGCGGGCCGGGTCGCATAGCCCCGCCAGCCGCCCCGAGTCCTCGGAGGCGGAGAGACCTTCTAAACTTCCTCGACTTGAGGTGGAGCCGCACGTGAGTACTATTGTCCTCCTGGACTCCCCTACGGAACCGTCGTCGGGCCCGACGCCGTCGGGGCCCGAGTCGATGGCTGCCGGGTCTTCTGGGCTTGACCTCAGATTGACATCCTTGGAGCGCAGTATCTCTGCCTTCTTGGACCAGCAGCGGGTTTGGATGACCAGCATCGCCAGTGCATCCGCCCAGACCACCGGGATGTCGACGCCCAAGTCGACCCCGGCGGCCGAGTCGATCCTCGAGTCGATGCATGCTCGAGTCGATCCTCGGTCGAGGTCTCCCTCGGCCTCCCGTTCGGGACCGAGGTCGTCGGCGTCAGGACGAACCCTCGCCCGTACGGAGCCCCTCGATTCCTCCACAGAGGCGTCGGACTGGGACACGGAAGGGGACGAGTCGCCCGGCTCTTTTCAGACCCGGTGCGTCCCCTCCGAATCGCCCGAGTCGGAGCCTCGAAGGCGATCCCCTCCGGAGGATACGCGCTTCTCTGATTTTGTGCGGGATATGGCCAAGGCTTTGGCTTTCCCCGCGGATCCAGAGGAGGAGCCTCGCGCGGAAGAGCTCGAGGCACTCCAGTATGACTCTCCCCCGAAGGAGGCCTTTACCGTGCTGGTCCCTCCGATGCTAGAGCGGCTGCTCTTCCGCATGTGGGAAAGCCCGGCCTCAACACCGGTGTTAAGCAAGCGGATTGATTCGATTTATCGAGTCCGCAAGAGCCTCGGGTTCCAGAAGGCGCAACTGCCACACCACTCCATGGTTGTGGAATCGGCAATGCATCGGCTTAAGAGTCAAAAGATGCACTCCTCGGTGCCCCCGGGTAAGGAGGCCCATAACCTGGACGCCCTAGGTAGGAAGTGCTTCCAGGGTTCCATGCTTGCCTGCAGGGTCCAGACATACCAGCTGTATATGGGCATGTTCCTCCGAGACTTGGCGAAGGAGCTCGCCGGGTTCTCGGCTGGTCTCTCCGACGAATCGTTGCAGAGGTTCCTGGCCTTGTCCGATAGTATTCGAGAGTGCTCGAAGTTCCTTTCTCGGGCGGCCTACGACGGCTTCGAGGCATCGGCCCGAGTAGCCGGAGCCGGCATCGGTGCCCGCCGACAGGCCTGGCTCCAGTCATCCGACCTCGAGCCGTGGGTACAGGACAAGTTAGTCGATGTCCCCTGCCGAGGTGACAACCTTTTCGGCAAGCCCATGTCCGATAAGGCTGTGGAACTCGAGTCCGAGACTCTCACTCAGACTCGACTGTCCCGAAAGACCTCCGCTCCCACACAGAAGAGGAAAGGTCCGGGGAAGAAGCCTTTTTACCCGAGGAAGGTGCTTGCCTATAAGCAATCCCACCTTCAATACCAAGTACCGGCGGCTTCCACTCAGTGCCCACAGACTAAGAGTCAGGGGAATGGCCCCCGCAGGCCGCGGGCCCCCAAGCCCCCTGCACAGCCCCCTGCCACGCAGGGTGGGAGTTTTTGACTATGCCAGCATAGCCTCTCCCCCTCCGCGCCCGTCGCTCAGCACGGGGGGCAGGCTGATCCACTTCGCGCACAGGTGGCCAGCCATAACATCCGATTCCTGGGTGCTGCAGGTGGTTCAAAGGGGCTACCTCTTACATTTTCACCAGGTGCCTCCCCCCTACTTTCCGGTGGAGCCTCCGAGGCCCCTTCTGCACAGAGACTTACTCCTTCAGGAGCTGCAGAGTCTACTGGAGGAGCAGGCTGTGGAGCCAGTGCCCCAACCTCAGTGGGGTCAGGGGTTCTACTCCAGATACTTCCTGGTCCCAAAGAGGACGGGAGGCCTCAGACCCATTCTGGACTTGCGCAACCTCAACATGTTCCTGCAGCGGGAAAAGTTCAGGATGCTTACCCTTGGAATCTTGCTGCCCTACCTCCAGCAGGGAGATTGGCTATGCTCCTTGGATCTAAAGGATGCCTATACTCCCATCCTGATTCATCCGGACCACCGACAATATCTCAGATTTGTAGTGGCCGGAAAACACTATCAGTACCGCGTGCTGCCTTTCGGCTTGTGCTCCGCCCCCAGAGTGTTCACAAAATGCCTGGCGGTGGTCGCGGCCTTCCTGAGGCTTCAGGGCCTGTTCGTTTTTCCTTACCTGGACGACTGGCTCGTACAGGCGCAGTCGGCCCCAGAGATCGCGCAGGCCATGCAGCGTACGGTGGCTCTGCTTCAGCACTTGGGCTTCGTCATAAACGTCGGGAAGTCCACGTTGCGCCCCTCTCGGGATCTCGAGTTCATAGGAGCTCGGCTCAACACTCTGCGAGCTCGTGCCTTCTTGCCTTGAGAGCGAGCCGACTGGCTCATGGCTTTGGCCGGCAGGTTCCACAGTGCGTCTCCGGTTCCGGCCCGGAGGTTCCTGCAGCTGCTCGGTCATATGGCCTCCATGGTCCATGTCACGCCGAAGGCCCGACTGCATATGAGGCCTGTCCAGTGGTGTCTCCGCACTCAATGGCATCAGGCCACAGGAGGTCTGGCGGACCTTCTACAGATCTCCGACCGCCTGGTCTCCTCTCTGCAGTGGTGGCTCCACCTGCCCAACCTGGTATGGGGTATGCCCTTTCAGTCTCCCGCACCCTCCCAGGTGCTGACGACCGATGCCTCTCTTGGGATGGTGAGCGCATTGCCAGGGAGCGCGCACTCAAGGCCTTTGGACTCCTTGGGAGGCGGCTCAACAAATCAACTTCCTGGAGCTGCGGGCGATCCGCCTAGCTCTGCGGACCTTCTCTCACCTCACCTCTCGCCAGTCTGTACTGGTGCAGACGGACAATCAGGTGGCCATGTTCTACGTGAACAAACAGGGGGGCACGGGCTCCCTCCTGCTCTGTCAGGAGGCCCGGCGACTGTGCTCCTGGGCTGTCGACCACAACATCCTCCTCAAGGCTGTTTACCTGCCCGGGCAGGAGAATTGCCTGGCCGACAGGCTGAGCCGGGTCTTGCAGCCCCACGAGTGGAGGTTGAACCCCGGCGTTGCCCAGCAAATCTTCCGCCGGTGGGGCACCCCCACCGTGGACCTCTTTGCCAGTCCCCTGAACCGGCAGCTTCCCTGGTTCTGCTCTCGGCATCCGCATCCCCTCAGAGTGGCCCCGGATGCTTTCCTCATTTCGTGGTCCACAGGCCTACTGTATGCCTTTCCTCCCACGCCGCTGGTGTCCCGGACGCTCTTCAAGGTTGCCCGGGACGGGGCCTACGTGATCCTGATAGCGCCCCGATGGCCGAGGCAACCCTGGTTTCCTCTGCTCCTGCAGTTAGCGGTGGACACCCCTCTCCTTCTGGGGTTTCAGCCCGATCTTTTGACCCAAGATCAGGGTACTCTTCTGCACCCCAACCTCCGGGCCCTTCACCTGATGGCCTGGCTGCTGAGAGGGTAGTCCTGGCCCCGCTCTCGCTCCCCCCGGAGGTGGAAGCTGTCATCCTGGCATCTCGGCAACCTTCTACCCGGAAGTCTTACGCACTCAAATGGCGTCGCTTCTCCGCCTGGTGTTCTCAGCGTTCTGAGGACCCCTTCGCCTGCCTAGTGTCGGTGGTACTGCAATACTTGCTGCACCTCTTCGATCTAGGCCTCAAGTCCAACTCTGTCAGAGTCCACCTCAGTGCTCTCTCTGCGCATCATTCGCCGGTGGAGGGCCAGCCCCTTTCCTCGCATCCCTTGGTGGCGCGTTTCCTCAGGGGCCTGCTTCTGCTTAAGCCCCCGTTGCGCCCTCCGGCTCCTGACTGGGACCTCAATGTGGTTTTACAAAGGCTTACTTGCCCGCCTTTCGAACCCATGGCTACCTGCCCCCTCCGCTTCCTCTCATGGAAAGCTCTCTTCTTGGTAGCCCTCACCTCCGCTAGGCGCGTTAGTGAACTACAGGCCCTAGTGTCGGAGCCCCCTTACACTAGGTTCTACAGGAATGGGGTTGTCTTACGGACTCACCCTAAGTTTCTTCCTAAGGTGGTTTCCTCTTTCCACATCAATCAAGAGGTGGTTCTTCCGACCTTCTTTCCCAGGCCACATACCAGCAGAGCTGAGACTGTTCTGCATACCCTGGACTGTCGAAGAGCCTTGTCCTTCTACCTTGACCGTACGCGTGAGCATAGGAAAGCTGCCCAGCTTTTCGTTTCCTTTGACCCCAATCGGTTGGGGTTATCTGTGTCGAAGCGTACTCTGTCCATCTGGGTAGCTGACTGCATCGCCTGGGCGTATGGGGCAGCAGGCCTCTCTTTGGAGAGTCGAGTCACGGCGCACCGTGTCCGGGCGAAGGCGGCGTCTGTCGCACACCTCCGCTCGGTTCCGTTGGCAGACATCTGCCGGGCCGCTACTTGGTCTTCTAGCCAGACTTTTGCGGCTCATTACTGCCTGGAGAGGGAGTCCCGCAGGGATAGTGCTTTCGGACAGGCAGTCCTCCACAATCTCTTTGAGGTTTAGGCAACTCCTACCCGCCGGCCCCGATGTTGGCTACCGGCCAGATTCGTATTCAGAGAAGATTCCTTCCTTCTGTGCGGTTGAGCTGGAGGGAGCTCTGTTTTCCAGCTTGGGGTCTCCGGTAGCCTTAAGCTAGGGCGTCCCATAAGTGAGGACTGACTTCCTGCTTGGTCCTGGAGAAAGAGTAGTTACTCACCTGTAACAGGTGTTCTCCAGGAGCAGCAGGAATCAGTCCTCACTACCCTCCCTCCTCCCCTGGAGTTGCAGTCATTCTTATGGTTGCTGTCTTCCGCTATGTCATTCGACTGAGCAAGATGGCATCCTTGGGCGGGAAGAGGACCGCGCATGCGCATTGCAATCCCAAAGGCTTTCTTCGAAAGCTGGGGAAATTGCTCCGCGAGGGCTCCTTCGGCGCCGACGTCACCCATAAGTGAGGACTGATTCCTGCTGCTCCTGGAGAACACCTGTTACAGGTGAGTAACTACTCTTTCTTGCAGCTTTTTGGATAATTTCTTCAGCTGCTCTTTCCCTGTCCCTAATCTTGCCTCCTTTTAATATTGATAATATCAGGCTATTAGCAATCTAAGTGGTCCAAAACTATCCCTAAATTTATTTATTTTTAATGTGATTTATTGACTTAATTTGTTCGCGCCTTAGTATGAATAAGAGCACAAATGTACACACATAAGTGCACGTCTCTCCCCACCCTGTCCCAGGAACACCACCTCTCACTGTGGATAACGTTACACATACACAAAGCTATGTTTTTAAAAGCCATCTTCTGCAGGTAAAGTACAGTTTTACCCACAGAAATGTCTTTTAAAAATTACCAGTCCTGTTGCCAAGAAGCTGCAACTTTAGTCCTTATGTTGCTGCTCATGAAACTCAGTTGGTTTGGATCCACCAGTTTCAATAAATCTCTCAAGCTGTTCCTTTGTGCGACTGAGTCTGACTGTCCTGCTGAGCCCGACTGTCCTTGCACCTGCTCCATCCTGCTGCACCAAGGCTGTATTTGATTTAAAACTGTGCTTTTGTCCAAGCCACTAGACATTGTCAAACTTAACCCATCAGACTGAAACTCCTCTAAAGAGAGGGCATCTTAACAAGATGTGGGTCCATTATTTTAGCTAGGACTTAGAGAAGAACAGCTTATGAATGACAGGTCTGACATTGCCTGATGGCCAACGCATAACTTCACTATTCATATCTTTCCTATTTTCTTTATTCCTTTATTTATGTTCTCAGTGGTTTCTCTAGCCTCTCCTCATTTATTCATTTTCCTTCTCTCCCTTTGATTTCCAAGTTTCTTTTTTTCTGTTATCTATTCTATTCTTGGTTTTTCACAAGATTTGTCATCCTGGTTCTATCTTTTTCTTCTTTTGTTTATTTCATTCATTGTTCTATTTATTTTCTTTGTCTTTGTTCTTTATTCTATCTATACTCTTGCATTCTTTCTGCCTCACAAATATCCCTCCTCCCTATCACTTAGCTTTCCCCACCTCACACATACTGCTCTCTTCCTCCTCCCATCACAAATTTCTCTTCTCTTCCAGTATTCCTAATCTCTTCCCCTTCCTGTCTTTCCCTAACCGTCATCACTCCCCTTCCTGCCATTCACACTTTTTATCTATTTGCTTTTTCCCCCTCCATAAGAATATAGGAAATGCCTTCCTGGGCATTACCAAGGTCCATCAAGCCCTGTATTCTGTTTCCAGTAGTGGCCAATCCAGGCCACAAGTACTTGGCAGGTTCCCAAAGAGGCACACAAGTTCCACAATGCTTGTCCCGGGTTAAGCAGTGGATTTCCCAGGTCCTCTTTAATAATGATTTATGGACCTTTCATCGAGGAACTTATCTAAACCTTTTTTAAACCCAGCTACACTAACAGCTTTTACTAAATCCTCCTGTAATGAATTCCAGAGTTTGATTACGCGTTTATTAAAAAAAATATTTTCACTTATTAGTCTTAAATGGGTTGCATTGTAGCTTCATTGTGTGTCCTCTAGTCTTTCTACTTTTTGTTGGCGATCTACGTTTACTTGTTCCACTGCATTCATTAATTTATAGACCTCTATTATATCCCCCCTCAACCTCCTTCTTCTTTTTGTTCTTCGTCTTGTCATCGTCATATTTCCTCTTGCTTCCTTATGCTCACAGTCCATTTTTTTCCATTTCCCATTCTCATCTCTTTCCTTTGCTGCCTCTCTTCTTTCTTCCCTTTCCTCATAGCCGGCAGCACAGGAGGTGGAGACTCTGTGCCTGCACGTTCCTGCTGGTTACTGCAGCCCCCTCGCTTCTGCTTTGAAACAGGAAGCGTGCCTGTAGAGGGAAGAGGGGATATTGGGGATTGGTAGCACTGCAGTGGTCCGAGTACCTGTGGCTTGCATAGAGCATTGTTGCCCCAGGGGCAGCTTTGTGGTCATCTGTCTGCCCCTCATTTTGAAGCACTGGTTGCTACTACAGTATTCTGGCTCGTGCAGGCTGATTCAGCCCTGGACAATTTGGAGGAGGATGGGAGGTAGGTAATAGCAGCATTGTACCTCTCACCAAACTCTACATATACCCCTATATAAAAGCAAAATAGTTTCTCAGTCCAAGCTGAGGTCTTTTCTCCTCTTATCAGGGTGGTGAGTTTCATAAGAAATAATTACTTAACATGAGCAGCAACGTTGGGCCTGATATTCAAAGGGATTAGCATGGTTAGCAGACCTGCTAACCATGCTAATCCCCCCTCCCCCTTATCCGGGATATTCAGCAGCACTAACGTGGTTAGTGCTGCTGAATATCCCCGTGTGTTGCCACTGCACATTCGAATGCTAATGGGTTAGCCCAGTTTTCGCCACGGAAGCTAACCAGGCAATGGCTGAATATTGCCGCTACCTGGTTAGCCTCTGGGAAACCAGACTATTCAGTGCTGGGGCTCGGATATGACCCCGGCATTGAAAATCCAGCTTCAGTGGCGACGGCTAGCCGTTGAAACCGCATTAGCTGCCGCCACTGAATATCCCCCCCTTTGTTTTTGAATAAAATTAATAAAGAAACACACATTCTAACCATTTGTGCCTTCATATCATTGGTTTTGGATGTGGCTGTGATTTATTAGTCGCTATGTAAAGCTTGTTAAATATAATGCATCAGATACCCGACATCAGTTCTGTGTGTCGTGTGGTACTGGATACGTGCTTTATGTTTTGGTGTATTGATACTCTGCTTTTAAACATTCATGCCTGCCTTTCATTTCTGAGGATTGATTATATTTCTAAAGGAGTAATATTTAAAGTCCACAGTTGGTGCTTTTATGAAGTGCCGGCTGCAGCGTTTAAAAATGAAACCAGATCTTCAGCGCCAGAATCCGGATATTCTCCAGCACTGAATATCCGGTTTCATTGCTGACTGCTGGCACTATCCAGATAGCAAAAACCATATAAAGTTAGCCTGCATTTTTTTATGGCCTAGGATTATGTGGTTTGTTATCTATTTAGTGGTCTGTATATCTCTGTTAGCAGGATAACTCAAAACTTCACCCGTGGACCACCCTGGCACTATCTGGATAGTGCTGAGGTAGCGCTACAGCCAAAATGCTTCCCAAATAAATTCAGTCACACTTTAATAAGCCTTGGTCACTGACAGCGAAAATGATGCTTAAAATTGTTTGTTGGTTCTAGTTTTCAATTTACACTATGGGGTCGGTACATATGACCTTGACTTTTTGGAAGTGCAAAGGATATGTGAGTTATGAGAGAGGATTGCAATTTAAACCATAAATTACTAAAATACATGCACGTCTTCGGCTAGATTTGTGATAGATCTATGTTTTTGCTTGGACAGTACTTGCTTTTCAGGCAAAATAAGTAATGAATGATACAATTTGAAGGTGCTATTGCATCATACATGTTCTTAGAAGTCATGGATGATGCAACCCTAATTCAGCTTAATTACATCAGACTGCAGAACAAATTGCGCAACATTTTTTTTTTTTATGGACAAGACATGTCAGTAGTATTTTGACTATAGACCAGTCCATTCAGTGTTTGATTTTTTTCCATTTAGCCAAAGTGAGAGATGCCTCTTAATTGTTTGAACAATGCAGATCACATCTGCTACTTTTATGGTGAAGTGGCTTTTGCATCACAAAAATGGAGTATAACCATATAACTGCTTTAATTAAGAGCCTACCATCTTTACTTTGGCAGCAAACTTGGAGATCAGGACAAAAGCTGGGCCCCATGCATATGCTGCAAAACTTGTTCACCAGCGGTTGAATAGAAAGCGTAGTTACTCACCTGTAACAGGTGTTCTCCGGGGACAGCAGGAATCGGTCCTCACACATGGGTGATGTCGGTGGAAGCATCTCCCCAGCTTTCAAAGAAAACCTTTGGAAGATGCACCACCTATGCGTGGTCCCCTTCCTGCCCAAGGGTGCCATCTTGCCTCAGTCTAATGACATAGCCAAGATGGCAAAAATTAAAATACGGTAAAGAGGCAACTCCAAGGGGAGGAGGGAAGGTTGTGAGGACTGATTCCTGCTGTCCCTGGAGAATGCCTGTTACAGGTGAGTAACTACGCTTTCTCTGGGAACAAGCAGGAAGTCAATCCTCACATATGGGACTCCCCAGCTACAGGCTACCGAGAACCTATAAAAACGCCACAGTGACCTGCAAAGGGTGAGCCATGATCAGCAGCAGTTGAGTCCCTATTGAGAGACTCTCGCAAGACCCAAGTATCCAGCGGGGAACCAGCACTCCGATAGCCTGAACACAGAAGGGTCAGAGGACAGGAGTTGCCTACATCCTGAAGCAGTTATGGAGTACAGCGTAGCCGAAGGCACTGTCCCGTTGGGATTCTCTCTCCTGGCAGTAGTGAACTGCGAAGGTATGGACCAAAGACCAGGTGGCATCCCGGCAGATTTCCATCATGGTGATGGAATGCAGATTTGCCATGGAAGTAGCCATGGCCCTGATGTGGTGCGCCATGACCCTCTAGTCCAGTGAGATCCCTGCCTGCTCATAGGTGAGGTTAATGCAGTTTGCCACCTAAGCGGACAGAATTTGCTTAGTCACTGGGAGCCCCAGACAACTGGGGTCATAGGTTTCGAAAAGCTGAGGTGCTTTGCAGTGGCCCGGAGTCTGTTGCAGATAGGACAGGGCCCTTTTACAATCCAAAGAATGGAGAACGGTCTCTGCCCTGCCAGCATGAGGCCTCTGAAAGAAGGTGGGAAGCACCACCTCCTGATTGAGGTGGAATGGGGACACTACCTTCGGCAAAAACTTGGGATGTGTGCAGAGCACCACCCTGTTCTTGTAGAACCTTGTGTACGGGGGGGCTGCCATCAGGTCCTGGAGCTCGCTGACTCTGCAAGCTGATGTGAATGCTACAAGGAAGACGACCTTCCAGGATAGGTACCTCAAGTGGCAGGTAGCCAGGAGTTCAAATGGTGGCTTAGTGAGCAGTGAGAGCATCACATTGAGATTCCACTCTGCCATTGGAGGGTGGATGAGGGGTTTTGGATAGCATGAGGCCCTGCAAGAAGAGAGATACAAGAGACTGAGCCGAGAGGGGCTTGCCCTTAACCGAATGGTGGAGCGCTGTGATGGTGCTCATGTACGCTTTGACAGAGTTGGACTTTAGTGCCACCTGCGACAGATGGAGCAGGTACTGGAATACCACGTGTACCGAGCAGGAGAACAGGTTCGCCCATCTTTTGGTGCACCACACCAAGAATCGGCACTACTTGAAGGCGTACACCCTTCTTGTGGAAGTCTTACAAGAAGCCAGAAGAACCTCTTCCACATCCCGTGGGAGGTTGAAGGGAGCTAACTCTACCCTTTCAGCAGCCAAGCTATGAGTGACAGGGACACCAGGTTGTGCTGTAGGAGAGAGCTCTGCTTCTGTGAAAGTAGTTCTGGGGCTCAGCCCAGGGGAATCAGTGATGCCGCCGACAGGGAGAGGAGCAGCGGGGACCAGGGTTGCCTGGACCATCGGAGAGCTATCAGTATTAGTGATGCGCTGGACTTTGAAGAGGGTCTTGGCGACCAGTGGTGTCGGTGGGAAGGCATAAAGAAAGCCTTCTGTCCATGAAATGAGGAACGCGTCTGCTTCCACCCAGGACGGGTGCGGCTGGTGGGAGCAGAAGCAGGGCAACTGCATGTTGTTTGGGCTGGCGAACAGGTCCACCAGGGGGACAACCCAGAATCGAAACAGCCAGGAGCCCACTTCAGGATCCAGGCGCCACTCATGCAGCTGGAGGGCTCTGCTCAGCTTGTCCGCAAGGGTATTGTCTTAGCCAGAGAGGTAGACCGCTCTTAAGAGCATCCCTCTGCATGTCACATAGGAGCAGAGGGCCCCCCTTGTTTGTTCATGTAGAACATTGCGACTTCGTTGTCGGTCTGGACCAGCACCGACTGGTGCTGCAGCCTGTGACGGAAGGCTTGGAGGGCCAGAAATATTGCCCAGTGCTCCAGAATGTTGATTTGACATCTGGGATTCCGACCGAGACCAGCTGCCTTGCAAATGAAGGTCCACACAATGTGCTCCCCAGCCCAGCAAGGAGGCATCCGTGGTAAGGACCCTCTGGGGGATGGGTGCCTGGATGGACATCCCTGCCTGAAGGTGGCAGGGAATCTGCCACCAAACTAGGGAGTCTGCCAGCTGGCGGGTCACTCACCCTGTCCCAGAGCCTGCCCGTGATGTGCGTCCTCTGGGAGCAGAGGCACATATGAAACATAGAAACATGATAACAGAAAAAAAACACATGGCCTATCTAGTCTGTCCTTCCATATCAACCACCCTGGAGGCCATATGGCCTGGCAGGTGGAGGAGAAGCTGGGAGGGTAGCGACCGGCAGCATTGCATCTCTGCAGCTAGCTAGAGAGTTGGTGGGGGAAGGATGGGATGATATGATCTATCAGGCTCTGAGGGGTATGGCCAGGGGTGGCTCTATAATGAGGCTGAGTGAGGCGGCTATCTCGGGTGGCATCTTTTGGGGGGCGGCAAAAAAATGCCCACAAAACAGCTGCCTCGCTCAGCTTTCAAAATTTAAACAAAAAAAAGGGGGTGGACAAGCTGCTGTCGCTGCTTCTTGGCAGCAGCAGAATCAACCACTTCATGCTCCCCTCCCGCCCCAGAAGAGTTCCGCACATGCATGACCAGCACCCCACCTCACCTTTGCAGAGCCGTGAGAAGGGACAGTGTTTCCCTTCTTTCTTGCGGCTCTGTTTAAGTTGAACCACCAGCGTGTTAAGGGTAAACGAGGCATTTCCTGTCTTGCGTGAGACAGGAAATGCTCCCGACACTCAGGATGGCAGTCAGGCACGTGCGGGGACCTTCCCTGGGGGGGGGGCTTGGACTGGAAATGGCCTGATCAGGGCGAGATAGGGCTGGTAATGGGCTGATGGGGGTGGTTAGCACTGGAAATAGTCTGGGTGGGCTGGGACTAGAAATGGGCTGATGGAGGGGCTGGGACTGGAAATGGGCTGATCGCGGGGGGGGGGGGGGGGCTAGGACTGGTAATGGGCTGACGGGAGGGGCTAGCACTGGAAATGAGCTAGGACTGGTAATGGGTTGATTGGGGGGCTAGCATTGGAAATTGACTGATAAGGGAGATAGGACTGGTAATGGACTGATAAGGGGAGGAGAGAGCTGCTGGCACTGGAAGAAGACTGGGGGCTAGAACTGGAAATGGGCTGATGGGGGGGAGGGGGAGAGAGCTGCTGGCCCTGGAGGAAAACTGGAGGCTAGGGATACAAATGGGCTGATGTGGAGGGATGGGAGAATGGGACTGGAAGGGAGTGGATGCACAGAGGGTCTGCCAGGGGAAGGAGGGGGCAGGAAAGGAGCTGACATGGGGGGGGGAGGTGGGTGTAGGAAGGGAGCTGACACCTGGGGATAGTTCTGGTAGGTGTCTGGGTAATGGGGAGGAGGCTGGAAGGGAAGGGGGTACTAGAACTGGAAGGGAGCTGACACGTGGGGATGGCACTGGAAGGGGGATGGACAGAGAGTAGGGTGACTGTAAGGGAACTGATTGGGGGGGGTGGCGGCCCTGGGAGTGGAAGTGAGCATGAGCTGTTACCTGCAATGGTATTTTGATTAGAAGGGGGCTGGACAGTGGGGAAGGAGGGGAACTGGAAGGGAATGGACACCAGAGGCAGTCCTGGGAATGCAAGGCAGTTGACATTGGAAGGTACTGGGAGGGGGAAGGACTGGAAAGGGGACTTATTCTGTGGGGGTTTACTGGGATTGGAAATAAGCTGATGGAAGGAAGTGAAGAAAACAAAAGAGATAAGAAATGGCAGATAGACTATAGAAAGAGAGCTAAAAGAAGACAGAAAATCAGAAGCCTCAGATCGGGACCAGCATGATCGGAGCATAAAATGGTAGAAAAAATAAATTTTATTTTCATTTTAATGATTGGACTTTGTGCTATCTTTGTATTTTACACAGTATGGGGAACTGTATCTCTTATTTATCTGATGTTGCACTGCATGCGGAGTCTGACTTTTTGGGGTTTCAGTTTAATTTTTATCTACATATTTTTATTTTCGGTTGTAGTCCCTTATTCTGTACTTGGTGAGGATTTGTGTTCTGAGTGTGTGACTGAGGGCGGGTGTTCTGTTAACATGGAGTTTGTACATAGGGATCTATGTACTGTAGTAATTTGACTTGTTTGGCTTTTCATATAGGTGTATGAATATTGTCCTGCCCCCGCCTAGGGCCGGTGACTCCAGAGCAAGGGTGACCTCTACTTTGTCTTCAAGTGTCCTTTTTGACTAAGGTAGCAGCAAGGGACGCTGGGAGTTGTAGTCTAGGTTTACTATCAAACAAAGGTGTTGTGGCACGAGGGTCATTTGAACAGATAAATTTTTATTTGGGGTTTTCCCTTTCACACATAGATTCTTGGCTCAAAACATGACACGTAGGTCCAAGTGATCAATCTCACATAAAGAACAATCCATCTCACGGATATCAGTTGTATCAGGAGTGCTTTCTACGTCAACACTCATCTCCTCGCTGCAATCATTATAACTCTGCTTAGGGGAACTTCTAGACTGAAGGTCCCTGAGAACTTCTTGCAGCTGTTCAATAAAGTTTCCCTCTGATTGGCAGTAACTTTCTATAGTGCAGGAAACTGATTCTTACGTAAGCTCTTAGCAATAGCCTTTACGTCTGTTTCAAAACACTTACTAAGAATGTTTCTGACTGGAACTGTTTTTGCAGCAGTGCTATCTCTGCTCTTATTAGCACTGTTCTTTAACTGCTGTACAATCTCCTCAGCAAGTTTCTGGCTAGGAATTATGGCAGACGTACCTTTCTCACTCGCAATGCCTTTCCTCCCTCGTATAGGTAAATTCTTCTACCTTTTCTTCGGGTAGTTTCCACAGAGGTTTTGGCTTTGCTTCTAGTGCTCCTGAGGTAAAGGAAATGGACCTTCCAGAATCCTCCTTTGCTAGTTCTGGGTTCCAAAGTTTCCCTCTTTGCTGCTCTCCTCTTTGCCTTCCTTGCCTGCGTTGCTCTTTCTGCTGTCGTTGCTTTTGTGTGCTCTCTCTCTCTCCACCTCTCTTCCTGAACTCTAGCTCTGAAGCAGGTTTAAAACGGCTTCCTTCAGCAGCCACACCCCTCTGGCTACTCAGGTGCAACTCATTAGAGTTCCACTCAGCTCCTACGTCACTGCTATGGCTGGGCTCAGTTCTAGTTAGAAGCTTTCGGTTTCTATGGGAACCTGACTTGTCCTTACTCTTAAAGGTACAATGCTCATTATTTTCCCAATCCATCTGCTCAGCATTGCTGTCATTATCACAATATTTTCCAGGAACAAGCAGGAAGTCAGTCCTCACATATGGGTGACGTCGACGCCGATGGAGCCCTGCGCAGAGCATCTCCCCAGCTTTCACAGAAAGCCTTTGGGAGATGCCACCATGCATGCATGATCCCCTTCCCGCCCAAGGGTACCATCTTGCTCAATCTCCCTTTTTCCGCAGAGCCCTATAGACGTTCATCTCATCCCCCTGGATAAAAGTTGATTTTCTTGTACTATTTTTGTACCTTTCCAGCTTGCGCCGGCTCCTTTCCAGCCCGAGACCTGCTGCAAACGCATCAGGCCTCAAAATACATTTTTGACTTGTCTTTTTCCATCGCAGCGCTTTTGTGCTTTTTTTTTTTTTTTTTTTAACTGCTGGCCATGTCGAGGGTCTTCAACTTCGCTGGGGTTCTTTTTCCCCCAGTGGATACTGGCTTTAAGAAATGGGATTGGTGCTCCAAAAACATGTCACTCACCGACACTCATGATTGTTGCCTCCGGTGTTTGGGCGCTGACCATTACCCGGAGGAATGCTCCTTGTGTAAGAAAATGTCCGCGATAAGTAGGACGACATCTTCCACAAGGCAGACTCAACCCTGGTCTCCCCGGCAGCCTCGCACCCGAAGGCCCCTCCCGGTACCTCGAACTCACATAAGGCCTTCACGGCCCGTCCGCGGGCCCACCGACATTCCGAGCAAGGGTCGCCGGAGCATGCACATAGGAAGAGGAGGAAGACCTCGAGAGCCTTGTCCAGAGAAGCAGAAAAGCAGGGGAAGTCCAGTGCCCGGTACCTTAGTCCTCGCAGAGCTCCCAAGGAACTGGAACAGGAACGCCATCGGAAGGTGTCCAGGACCAAGGTTGTGGCCTCTGGCAGTGGACTGCGGTCTCCTGAGGTCCGTCCTGTCGAGGACCCCCTCTCCTCCTCGATGTCTGATCCGGTCACTCCGGTGTCGGTATCCATGCTTGCAACCCCCGAGTGAGAAACACGTATGTTAGCCTCGGAATGCAGCATTCTGTGTTCCTCGCATCACAGTTGTCGCCGAGACCACAGGGACCTCGGCCTTGAGGACCCCCCGGGCCGCCGCTGTGATCACTGAGAGCCAGATGCCTCGGGCGGAAACTCAGCAAGGGTCTCGTTCTCGCTCCCGATCCTCGGGAGCGAGATCTTCGCAGGCGAGTGCCTCTGGCTCTGGCCATACCCCTGCCTGGAAGCATCTGGGACCAGAGTCACTGGCTCTCCTACAACCAGAGGACTTCAAGTCCTCCTTGGACTACTCTGATTGGGAGTCCAAAATTGAGACGTCCCGAGCCCACTGGGACCTCCCCTTGGACCTGTCTCCCCCAGCTGCTAAGAGCCATTCCCCACCTGATGATACCTCTTTCCTCGAGTTCGTTTGGGATATGGCATAGGCACTCTCCCTAACGATGGAGTTGGAGGAGGATCCGCAAACGGAGGAATTGGACATTCTCCAGTACAAGACACCGCTGAAAGAGACCCTGACTGTCCCTGTGCCTTCCATCCTCACCAGGCTTCTCCTCCGCATGTAGAAGACCCCATCCTCGGATCACATCATGAGCCGCTGACTCGACACAATGTATTGAGTCCAGCGGGGGACAAGATTCCGCAAAGCACAGCTCCCTCACACCTCCATGGTGGTGGAGTCGGCCATGCGCCAGCAAAAAAGCCCGAAAATGCATTCCTCAGTACCTCCCTCCGGGCAGGGAGTCCCACCGCTCGATGCCCCGAGGTGCAAATGCTACGAGGGCTCAATGCTGGCTTGCCACGTTCAAACTTACCAACTTTACATTGGCATGTTTCTGCAGGACCTGGCCAAGAGGCTCAGCGGCCATGCCATGGGCCTCGATGGCGACCATCTCCGGCATTTTCATGCTCTGACAAATTCTGTCACGGAGTGTTCCAAATACCTCTCCAGGGCCACTTACGAGTGCTTCGAGTCTAGTGCCAGAGTGGCCGGCTTCAGCACTCTCTATCAAGCCTGGTTGCAATCTTCAGACCTCGAGCAGTGGGTGCAGGAAAAACTCCTGGATGTCCTGTCCCTCGGCAAGCAGCTCTTCTGCAAGTCAGTGGAGGATAAGGCAGCCGAGATCGAGGCAGAGTATGTCACTCGGACCCAACTCTCGAGGAAGACTCCCACTCTTCCCAGGAAAAAGCCACAGGGGAAGAAGCTCCCTTTCCTCTGGAATAGTCAACACTATTGGGGCTACCCTGCCTACCCAGCTGCCCCAGACCCCTCAGCAGGGTCCCCAGGGCAAAGGCTCAGGCCAGTGACCGTGCAAGCCCAAGGGACAGAAGACCCAGACACTGGCCCCAGCCCAGCCTGGGTCGTGGTTTTGACACCATCTGCATAGCCCCTCTTCCTCTGGAGGATCAGCTCCCCACAGGGGGATGCCTAGTCCACTTTGCCCACCGGTGGACCCAAATCACCACCGATGCTTGGGCTTTCCAGATCATCTGGGAGGGCTACCTTCAGCACCTGGAAGAGACTCCTTTGCCCTTTTTACCTGGGGAACCTCCTCGGTCTCCCCTACACCGGGCCCTACTAATGCAGGAGCTCACAGACCTCCTCAGAGATATGGCAGTGGAACCTGTGCCTCCTTCCTCTGGTAACTAATTCCAGAGTTTGATTATGCAGGGCCGTAGGCTACCTGCAGGGATGCAGTTACATCCCCCCCTGCAGTTATCGCATTTCAGTGTGGCAAAACGGCTGTCGGTGCAAATAAGGTCACCCACTGAGGTGGCATTAGTTGCACTCTCGCTGCTTGCGCTGAGCCATTATGTTAGTTTCTGTTGACAATGCAGATGCCTGTGTGTAAGAATTCTCTCTCACCTCACCTCACTCTGCAGTAAAGTATAATTTTGGGAAAGAAGTCCTGTAAACCTAACAGTAATGGGTAAAAGCATTTTTTTTGACTACATATGTCTGTTTTTTCGTTTTTATTAGATCTTCACCAAGTAGGGAATATGTTATCTCTGTTCTGCATATGTTGGACTGAGGCTACATGTTCTGTTAGCATGGAGTTTCTATGTAGGGAGCTGAAGTAATCTGGATTGATCCGTTTTCTGAATAGGAATATGGATGTTCTAGGGTCCACTGAAATATTTATGGTGCTGCCCTTTTCTGGGTACGCTCCATGTTCTGTGAGTTTTGGAAGTTAGTGCTGTTATGGAATAGTAGATTTGCTCTATGGGTCATGTATTCTGGGTTCTTGGTGAGGTCAACTATAGGTATTGGGTTTTTTTTGGGGGGGTTACTGGTATATGCATTGTTTTTGAGATTTGCAGTTTTGCATTCTTTATGCTGACAGACTGAAATTTTAAATATTTTGCCAGTTCAGATTCAAGGAAATTTCAAATTTTAAGGGAATGTCTCAGCTTAATTTTGTGTAGTAGCTTGATAGCTTCACGACTGCTGAGTTCCGGACTTTTCCAGCTCTAGCACAATCCAATCCAATGTTTGAATTCATGACTACCAGGATTAAATTTCTCATTTTATATTGTCCCTCCTCATCAATAATCTGGTCATAGCAAAATAAATCTGGTGTGCAGATACTTATAATAGTTTGATTTGGTGGGCGAGCTGAGTAAGTGGCATTTCATTAATCAAATTTAATGTTTTATTATATGTTTGCTTTATTGTGACATCTGTTATACTAAATTGCATGTGTAGGTTTAGAAGCCACTTAGGATTTTAGATGGGTGGCATATATATTTAAAAATAAAGTATGCTAAATTTATGCATGTGATGCCACAGTGAGCCTGCGCACATGGCCCTGCATCACTGGGAGACAGAGGAAAGCAGAAACCTCAGATTGGGACCTACGTGATCAGAGAATAAAATGGTCAGAGACAAAGTTCAAAGGTAATTTTATTTTCAATGTAATTATCGGACTTGGTGCTATCTTCATATTTTATGCAGACATGGAAATGCATCTCTTTCTATTTCTCTGGTATTGCACTGTATGCAGAATCTGGCGGCTTGGGGTTACAGTTTAATTTTTATCTACATATGTTTATTTTTAGATTATGGTCACTTATTCTGTACTTGGTGAGGGTCTGCGTTTTGAGTGTGTGACCAAGACCAGGTGTTCTGTTAACATGGAATTTGTATGTAAGAATCTATACCAGGGGTTCTCAACCCTATCCTCGGGACCCACCTAGCCAGTCAGGTTTTCAGGATAACCACAATGAATATGTATATGAGAGATTTGCATACACTGCCTCCATTCTATGCAAATGTCTCCATGCATATTCATTGTGGTTATCCTGAAAACCCAACTGGCTAGGTGGGTCCCGAGGACAGGGTTGAGAACCCCAGATATATACTGTAGTAATCTGAATTGTTCAGCTTTCCAAATAGGTGTTGGGGGTGTTCCAGGGCCCACTGTATTATTTGCAGTGATGCTTTTTTTGGATGGCCTCCTTATGTGAGTTTTAGAAGTTGGTGCTGATATGGTATGGTATGGTAAATTTGCTTTATAGATACTCAGTGACTTTGTTGTAGGGTTTTATATTAGTTCACAGTATGCCTGGTACTAGAGAATGTTTTTTGTTTGATGATCAGAATAAGATTTTTTTTTTAAGATACTGAGTTCTGTGGGTGAATGTCCTGGTTCTACTCTGCACCTACTGTTGAGGGAGGGGGTTCTATGGATGCAAAATTTATGTTCAAAAGGAAAAAGCAAGAACCGTAATGTGGTTTATAACAACAAAATAAAAATGAGTTATAATTTAGTTTTATAAACTGTGTTGTGGTTCTTGCTCTTTCTTTTAGTTCCTTGGTGTGCAGACAACTTGCATTTCCAACATATAATCTAATTGGCTTTTTGGTTTGGTTCAGTCCCTGATTGGTGTTTTGAGAAAGCCCCTCCCCCTTCTATGGGGGGGGGGGAGGACCGCCTTCTCATCCTTCGCCTCAGGCTGCAGATTGCCTTGAACCGCCCCTGGGCATGGAAGTTGAGAAGGGGCCTGGGGAGTGAGGGGAACTGGTGGGGTAGGAGTTTGGAAGTGATAAGGCGGAGAAAAGGCTAAGAAAATCTACTCTACGTTTAGAGGGTTAAGTGGAAGTGTATATATGTAAGGTGTACTGCATAAGCCTGTTAAAGTTGTAAAAATTTTCTAAAGTATTTAATTTACAAAAACAAACAGAAAGACAGTGTGAGACCATCAGCCGGAATTGCATTCCAGGCAATATTTATTAGGTGCTGTGGGTTAAGCTCATTGTCAATGTATATACATATCAATGGCATAGCAATATACTGTAGTTTCAGTTGGAAAAATTTGAATAAACTAAATTTTAAAAAAGAATCTTATGGGCTGATATTCAAAAGCATTTATCCAGTAAGCTGCATCTTCTAACCAGATAAGTGCTGGCCAACATGATATTCAGTTTGCTATTTGGATCGTGCCACAGAATATTTCCTTTCACTGGTCTACAATTTTTTAAAAAAGTTGTCTGTTTCAGAAACAGAATCTGCCAGTTCTTAAGGATTTTGATGCACTGAATTAAAGAATGACAATTAAAACTTCTGATTGGCTTCTGTTTCCAAGATATCTAAGTGTTTCCATTTTACGTGTGTATATATAGCGTATTGGTAGTAGAGTTTTAATCACAAATTATTATAAACCTAAGTATTTGCATGCATTTATGGTTTCCATATATATGACACTGATAATATTTCACCTGTCGCCTTAGTTTAAAAGTTCAAAAATCAGGCAAAAAGGTCATTTAAATACAATTTATTTTAAAAAGTATGAAACAGAAAGCAAGAAACGACTACGTATGCATTAGTATTCATTTCAGACTTTATTCAACGTCTGCTTGGCATTTTTTGGCTTGTCTCTTGTATTCTGTAAATGGAGTATCTCTTGTCACTGTTCAGCAATATTCTGCAAGCATTGATGGGCTCCATTTGCCTTGATATCTTTTCTCCATCGCTGCAATGTCCAGATGAAATTGCTTGCCATGTTCATCGCTCACTGCTCCGCAATTTGGTGGAAAAAAATCATGAGTGTGCAAAAAATGTATCTTTAGTTACATGCTGCAGCCAAGACCTTTGTATTCATTGAGGAGTTTTTCTACCAACTTCCTGTAGTTGTCTGCCTTGTTTTTCTTCTGAGAAAGCTTGTTGCCCCTTACTGGAAGGATTTCCATGCCAGCCTCTCTTTGCCACGTAGTGCATAGCTAAATGTACCATCTCGAAGAAGTTCACAAATTTGAGGACCAACAAAGACTTTTATTTATCTTAGCTTCACCTAGTCTTGGAAATTTCCCGCCGAGATACTTAAAAGCTGGTTTTATGTCATGACCATGGCCTTGCCAAAATTTTTTATTAGATCCAGCTTAATGCGTAAAGGTGATAACAAAATCTTCCTTGATTCAACAAGTGGTGGATTCTGCACACTTTTCTTTCCAGGCTCCAATGACTGTCAGAATGGCCAATCTCTCTTGATGTAGTGGGAATCTTTCACATGACTATCTCATTCACAGAGAAAACAGCAATACTTTGTTTATCTGGTCTGCAGACCAAGCAACAGAGCAACGACTTTCAAATCATCACAAAGCTGCCACTGATGTTGGTCATAGTTTATGCAGCTCAACAGCTGTTTTATATTTGTCATAGATTTCCTTCCTATGGACTGCATGACCAACTGGAATTGATGGCAAAACATTGCCATTATTCAAAAAAAGAGCTTTAAGACTAGTCTTCGATGAACAGTCTCTATTCATCTGGATGATGAATGATGTTGAGGACTGCAATCAGACCATCGATGTTGCAAGATACAAGAACAAGTGTGGAATGAATTAATTGTTAGACTACTTTAGGGGATATGAAAACAAAAGAAAAAAATCCAAAATTGCTTGAACTCATAGTGGTTCATGTATTAGATTTGTTCATGGTCAAGGTGATTGTTTTTTATGCTCTATTGAGTGGACTTGGAGGTCTTGTGAAACCAAATTTGGATTCAAATGCACATAACAAAACTCACATTTTGTTTGATTCTCAACCATTATGTAGATGAATTTGCTTTTCTGGCAATTTAACTATTGTTTTTAATATAGATTTTCTTGTCACATACAGCATAGAAGCCTTTTAACTAAAAATGTTTTTCAAGAGTTGGCTTAAAACACAGCCACAGCCCTTTTTTGGGTATCCAACTAAATCCAGATCTAACACCATGAGTCTTTATTTTACAATTGTCTCTCTTCCTGGCTTACTTAGCCCAGTCGTTGCAGAGACAGATTTCAACTGGGGACCACTCGCCAGGGCTTTTCCAGAACTCCGCAGCCATGGACCCTGAATCTAGTCACTAGAAGTTCCCATTGTACAGCAGTACCAACTCCCTCCCCCTAGTGGCTTTAAACGCTTTTTCTACAGTATCCTCAGCTCCAGCCAACTTGGGGAGTAGAAGCCCTGGCCTGGGAATTAAACCCAGCTCTTCTGTATGAAAGCGGGACGCACAGACATAGGACTGCTGCTTTTTGGTATTTTTAAGAGAGGCCCTGACACATATTTTTGGATCTAATAGCCAGCTCAATAACTCAGGAGCCAGTGTTGACTGTTCTCCCCCTCCCCTCCCTTAATTGTCTCCACCAAAGCTGAAGACCAATGGGGAAGGGCCTGATTTTATTGGCTATTTTTCTATTCCATGCCTGTCTGTGGGGAGGTGGAGAGAGAAAGCTCTGTAAATCAAGCATTTAGTGCTCTGCTATGAGGTCCTGGCAGAAGCAGACCCCTTGCAATTGTGCTATCAGCAGCGTGCTGACATCCCTCAGTAACTGCCCCTGAGGTGATTACCTCATGCAGCCATTCTCTTGCTCTCAATCCCATACCCTATCTGCAGTCTTTTGCTGTCTTACTCCTCTCATCCATACCACTCTCAAACCCATTCCCATTACTCATCACTCAGTCTGCCACCTCAGTTTGCTAGTTCCTATCGCCCTTAACCTGTCAGCATCAGCCACTCTCCCAGCCAACTCTAGTCGCCTAGCCAGCTTAAGCCAGCCATCCCTCTTCTAACCCCCATTTTACTGACAACCTCCCCAACTGCTACCACCGCAGATATTCCAGTACAGCTGTTCTTTTCCAGATGTTCTGAGATGTCACAGCATGGCTCTCGGTGAGTTTCAGCTATACGGCACACACACTCCATTGCTGGTATCACAAGTTGTCATTTATTCATCACCCAGCTGAATTTCAACGAGATCTGCTGTTTGGGTTGGCAGCACTAGCAGTAGCATTCAGGGCACAAAAATCCCAGGTGCTATTGTGCAATTTCTGGGAACCAGGATTTGTTGAGGCCTGCTTTTAAGAAACACTTGGTTTTTATTGTTTATGAATAATGTATTAATTTATCAAGTCTTTACCTTCATTTGTTTGGCTTGTTATACAGAATCTCGCCACTAGTGAAGGGGTTCCAAATCCATCAGACTTTCACGGCTGTTTCAAAAACTGCAGTAGTGGTGGTGTCACAAGCAAGTGAGAGTGCTTCACTTCTTTTTTTTTATTTGTAAGTCTAAGGTTCAGGTGATTGCATTTTGAACTTAAAATGGTTCTACCTTTTCTATGCAAAAACAAAGTCGATATTACTAACTTACAATTCTAGTTTCTGATATACTAGAAAGTCATTCTATTGCATTAGTTTATTAAGTGTTCCTCTTAAGTGATAGCACCTATTAGAGAGGGTCCATCTATCCACCATTACGCATCAGTTTGCACATCTGCATAGGGTTTCATGCCAACAAAGGAGCAGGTGGGAGTCCCCAGGAGCCACCAGTGAAGAGGAAAGAGCTGGGCAGTTGCTGCAGAAATAAGAGCCATCGGGAGTCTCCAGGTCCCGCCAGTGAAGACTGACCAAGGTTTGGTGAGGGAATAGGGTTAGGAGGGGTAGGATTAGAGAGCAGGCAAAATGGTGAACTCATGTTCTCTCCCTCCGATGGCGTTCCAAGGGCAGGGCAGTGGGAGCAGTCCGCCCTGGGTGCCAGCAAAAAGGAGGTACAGACAGTGAGTGAAATTCCCAGCCAGGCCTACACATGGAGATTGCGGCATCACTCTTGTCCACGCCTGTGGCAGCGGCAGCAAACTTACTTTTGATATACTAAAAAGTCACTCTGTTGCATTAGTTTATTAACTATGTTCCTCTTGAGTGATAACACCTTTTAGAGAGGGTTCATATGTCCACCATAGGAACCATGGCATAGCCAACATGTTCCAACTTATTTACATTCTTATTTTGAACAAGGCTGATTTGTAGTAGCTGTAACCCATGGATAACCTCTAGGCTGGATTATTGTAATGCCTTGTATGCACATTTGCCAAAAGTCATCTGTGGAGATTGTAATTGTTGGAGAACACTGTGGCCAAATTGTGACTGGTATGACGTCGTGAGATTACACTCAAACTTTTTTGAAGAGCCTTTACTGGTTGCCTGTTGAATTGGGGATAAAATCAAGAACTTGGTCCTGGTCTTTAAGATCTGTAACAGTTTGGCACCACAATTACTGGCTGCTTATATACATCAGTATTTGCTTGGAAGGAATTTGCATGCAGCATGACAGAATCTATTGGTAGTTCCTGGGGATATATGTTTGTCTGAAACTAAACAATGAGCCTTTTCATGTGTTGAGACCTTCTCTTTGGAATATGCTCCCTGATGGGTTTCAAAACATTGAGGACATACTGTGTTTTTGTAAGCAGTATAAAGTGTGGCTGTTTAGGGCTACACTAATGGTCTGGTGGTTGCTGCTTTTTTTTTTTATAATGTAATGTGTTTTTAAAGTTGTAAACTATCTTGTAGGATGAAAAAGATGGCATCTATAACTTTTAAATAAATAATTGATAGAAAATTCCACAAATAGATCTTTTCACATCAGAGCTGAACAGTAAAGTTCCTCAGTTCTGCTTCTGAAAGCCAAGCAGATGCAGGTTAACAGATGCTTTCAAGTGTAGACTGGCAGGAATAGGACTTTCATATACATGCCCCCTCCCTCAGTCTCTCTAATTAATACGATTTTACAGAAGATGAAAGCAGACGGTGCTAACATAATCCTCCTAGCTTCTTTCTAGCTATGCTGTCTGGTTTCCTTATCTGTATCATTTGTGAGGTGAAATGCCAAGCCATCTAGCAGTGTCTCCTTGGCTAGTAATGCAACATCAGGAAAGAATTTTCATCCCAAGCATCCATTCCACTAGCCCTTGAGACATTAGTGTTGGAGAGGTGTGTCAAATAATCGAGTGTTTCTTGAAGACACCACACAGAGAATCTCCCATTCATGCAGATATGTAGCTTGGTGTAAGGAAACCAGACACAGTGGTACAGGAGAAAAACGCCAGAATGGTATCAAAATAGAGGTATCTGTTCCAAGTGATTATTCCGTGAATCAGGTGGAGAGAGAGAAGATATTGAAGAACCAAGAAATGCAATCACAGAGCAAGAAAATGTGGCAGAAAGATATAGAAATATTTCCCATCAAATTGGGAGCCACTGGCCTGATTAAGAAGAATTTCTGATCATACCTTGACAAATTGCCTATACATGTTACATCTTATGAAGTCAAGGAGGAAGATCTCTTTGGAACAATGTAAGTACTACAGCGAGCGTTAGCAGTAAATTTGAGAGATTGAGATCACATTCCACAAACCCTGGTTTATGAGTGAGAGTCATTACTTTCATGGTATGCACAAAACTAGCCCATCTGGAGAAACTGCCCCAAGAGAATCTTTCCACTGGGAGATGTATGATTTCCTGATGGAATGCCCTCTAGATGAAATCAGTCTCCTCAATCTCCTGCATAAATTGAAAGATTCTTTTGCATGCTCTCCATATAGCCTGTTGCAGTACTTGTCCACCTTTCATTATTTGATATGAGAACCTCATAGAAAGATAAAAAAAATGATGGCAGATAAAGACCATATGACCTACTCAATCTGCCCATTCATATTAAATACTAAGCACAACAGGTCCCCCCTCTTCCTTAGAGAAGCTGCGTGCTTGTCTCATGCTTTCTTTAATTCAGGTAAGAGTCTTTGTCTCTACCACCTCCACTGTGAGCAGAGGGTAGGGCTAAATGGCCAATATTCCCAATGGAAAAAGGTGAATAGTGGAGTACCCCAGGGATCTGTACTGGGTTCGCTGCTTTTTGACATATTCATAAATGACCTGGAAAAGGGAATAACTAGTGAGGTTATCAAATTTGCAGATGACACAAAACTGTTTAAAGTTGTTAAAACCCAAGAGGATTGTGGAAAACTGCAGGAGGATCTGGATAAATTGGAAGACTGGGCATCCAAATGGCAGATGAAATTTAATGTGGACAAGTGCAAAGTTATGCACCTAGGAAAGAACAACCCACACTATAGTTACACAATGCAAGGCTCCACATTAGAAACCACCAGCCAGGAAAAAGATTTAGGAGTCATCGTGGATAACATGTTAAAACCCTCCACCCAGTGTGCAGCGGCGGCCAAGAAAGCAAATAGAATGCTAGGTATCATAAGGAAAGGGATGGAGAATAAAACAAAGGATGTTATAATGCCTCTGTATCGCTCCATGGTACGACCGCACCTTGAATATTGTGTGCAATTCTGGTCACCGTATCTTAAAAAGGACATAGCGTTATTAGAAAAAGTACAGAGAAGAGCCACCAAATTGGTGAAGGGGATGGAAGGCTACTCCTATGAAGAGAGGCTAAGAAGGTTAGGGCTCTTTAGCCTGGAGAAGAGACGGCTGAGGGGAGATATGATAGAGGTCTATAAATTAATGAATGGAGTGGAACGGATAAACATGGATCAATTGTTTACGCTATCAGAGTATAGAAAGACTAGGGGACATGTAATGAAGCTACAGGGTAAACTATTTAAGACAAATAAGAGAAAATATTTTTCACTCAACGTGTAATCAAACTCTGGAATCTGTTACCGGAGGATGTAGTAAGGGCTGTTAGTATAGTTGGGTTTAAAAAAGGTTTGGACAAGTTCCTGGAGGAAAGGTCCATAAACCACTATTAAAAAGGGACCCAGGATATCAATGCTTGACCCAGTACAAGCATTGTGGAACCTGTGTCTTTTGGGGATATTGCTAGGTACGTATGACCTAGATTGGCCACTGTTGGAAACAGGATACTGGGCTTGATGGACCTCGGTCTCACCCAGTATGTCATGTCTTATGTTCTTATGTCTTTTCCATGCATCCATCACTTTTTCCATAAAGAAAACATTTCATGGATTATTCCTGAGTCCATCCCCTTTTATCTTCATCCTATGCCTCCTTGTTACAGAGCTTATTTTCAGTTGAAAGAGGTTTGTTTCCTATACGTTTATACGTGTATGTTTCTGCCATATCTCCCCTCCCCTCCCCTGTGTAACTTCCAAAGTATACATAATGACATCTTTAAGCCTGTCTTCATATTTTTTATGACGAAAACCACTGAACATTTTAGTAGTAATCCTCTGGACTGACTTCATCTAACCTATATCTGTTTGAAGGTGTGGTTTCCAGAACTGCACACAGTGCTCCAAATGAGGTTTAACCAGAGACACACACAGGTACTGTCACCCTTTTTTTTTCTACTCAGTAAAAGTGCATGTGAGCATAATGGCAGCATATCAGTCTCACATAGATGGGAATGTCTGCATTACTTCATCCATTAGTATCCACATTTATGAAGAGGTTGTGGCACATAAAACCACAGGTCAAGAAACCACCATTACTCTGGAACCTTTAATGTGACGGGTTCAATTCATGAAATCAGCATTTGAGCCCATTGATTTGGCGGATCAGAATTACCTGTCTTGGAAAGTGTTGTTCTTAGGCAAACAGTTCAGCCTGAAGAGCAAGAGTCAATTGATCATACAGTATTTTAGTCCTCATATTCTTGCAGTAGAGTAGTTCTTTGACTCCCCAAGGTTTTTACCCAAAGTGGTATCAACTTTACTCATCATTTAATCCATAATTCCCCCTCACTTTTTCCTGAAGGCCTCATGTGCATAAGGGTGAATAGACCCTGCATGTGTTAGACTGTAAATAAACTGATTTTAAAAAAAGCTCGCTCTTACTATACAAAAGGAACATAGTTGTATCACCAGTTCACATGACTTTTTATATTCTTTGATCTTAACAGATTGAAAAACTACAATAGCAAGGGATGAATTTGTAGACACAAAAGAAATAGAACAGTGAAGCTGAGAGAGCAAGCAGGAGGGCCGGGGAAGGAGCAACAGGAAAAGAAGGACTGGATTAGAGAGCGGAGCAATTGTTCTCTGCTCTGCCGCAGGCTCACTCTCTCCCGAACACTGCCTGAAAGGGAGGAACTGGTGCAGACTGCGGCTCTGGAGTCTGAAAAGATGTGGTGGAACTGTATTCTAAGCATTTCCCCCAGAAATGAAGCCCTGACAGTTGTTATAAGAACGCTATCAAAGAGCCTGGCGAGCCGCATATGAGCGTGTTGTTTTTATATACCTCACCCTGATTGTTTTCATTAGGACAAGTGAAATATGGAAGTAAATGAAATACTGTATTCTACCGAGATGTCCTAGCAGGATTGTGAGTAAATAATAATACGGAAGCACACTAAAAGACTGATGTAGAAAACTAGTGCGGCCTTTAAGCACAGATAATGCCACTTTTAAGCACACTTACTGCTACTGCCAAATGCAGAAAGGAGATGGACGCGCGCATAAATGGCAATGGAAAAACTAGCGCACAATTAATGCCAAGAGTATTTACATTTTAAATTAGAAGAGCTGCACATAATGAAATGGCATGCAAATATTGCCTTCACCCGATACAGAGAACTGGATGTCCCAACCAGCCTTAGTGCCAATATCTCTACGCCTGGGTCTGATGTGGCTTAAACATCTAACATGTGCTCCTGACAGTATTTTGATAGCATTGGGTGCTTTCTCTGATGCCTGGATCATCTGAGGAGAAATGTCAAGATGATCCAGGCATCGGGGAAAGCCCCCGATGCCAGTGGCCCGCTGCTCCCCACAGAAAGCAAATGCATGGTAGCCCAGCAGTCCCAATCTCCCTCCCCCCCCAAGTAAAAATAATTCTCCAGGACCAAGCAGGAAGTTAGTCCTCACTTATGGGTGACGTCGGCGCCGACGGAGCCCTCGCGGAGCAATTTCCCCAGCTTTCGAAGAAAGCCTTTGGGATTGCAGCGCGCATGCGCGGTCCTCTTCCCGCCCAAGGATGCCATCTTGCTCAGTCTTCTTTTTTTCCGCGGAGCCCTACAGACGTAGTTTGTTACCACCGCTGAAAAAGTTGATTAATTCTTTGTTGTTTTCTCGGTTCGCGTGTCCTTTTCCTGCCCGGCCTCGATTTTTTCCTTATCGAGTCCGTTCACATTTCTTTTTTGTTTTCAGTTTTTAACTGGCGTTCCCGCCACTTATTTTCCACCCCTGGCGGCCTGGTCTTTCGACCTCGCGGGGGCCCTTTTTCCCCCTATGGCTACCAGCGGGTTCAAAAAAGGTGATCATTGTTCTAAATTAATGTCTCTTACAGACACGCATAATTTCTGCCTCCGTTGCCTCAGACCCAACCATGACTGTGGGAGCTGTGGTCCGTGTGGCAAGATGTCCTCCAAGTCGCTGAGGAGTCGGCAATCGCAAAAGGACAGAATCTTCTCTGACCCCGAGTCCGGTCCGGCCCGGACCTCGTCGGAGGCTTCGACGTCTCGTGACTCCGGCCACAAGCTCCGTCGGAGTTCCTCTGAGCGGGGGTCCCCTGGACGGGAGCATCGTCGGCAGAGGAAACTCGCGCGGGCGGCGTCGGAGGACGCACCTGGTCCCTCACGGGCCGGGTCGCATAGCCCCGCCAGCCGCCCCGAGTCCTCGGAGGCGGAGAGACCTTCTAAACTTCCTCGACTTGAGGTGGCGTGAGTACTATTGTCCTCCTGGACTCCCCTACGGAACTGCCGTCGGGGCCCGAGTCGGTGGCTGCCGGGTCTTCTGGGCTTGACCTCAGATTGACATCCTTGGAGCGCAGTATCTCTGCCTTCTTGGACCAGCAGCGGGTTTGGATGACCGGCATCGCCAGTGCATCCGCCCAGACCACCGGGACGTCGACGCCCAAGTCGACCCCGGCGGCCGAGTCGATGCTCGAGTCGATCCTCGGTCGAGGTCTCCCTCGGCCTCCCGTTCGGGACCGAGGTCGTCGACGCCGGCGTCGGGACGAACCCTCGCCCACACGGAGCCCCTCGATTCCTCCACGGAGGCGTCGGACTGGGACACGGAAGGGGACGAGTCGCCCGGCTCTTTTCAGACCCGGTGCGTCCGCTCCGAATCGCCCGAGTCGGAGCCTCGAAGGCGATCCCCTCCGGAGGATACGCGCTTCTCTGATTTTGTGCGGGATATGGCCAAGGCTTTGACTTTCCCCGCGGATCCAGAGGAGGAGCCACGCGCGGAAGAGCTCGAGGCACTCCAGTATGACTCTCCCCCGAAGCAGGCCTTTACCGTGCCGGTCCCTCCGATGCTAGAGCGGCTGCTCTTCCGCATGTGGGAAAGCCCGGCCTCAACACCGGTGTTAAGCAAGCGGATTGATTCGATTTATCGAGTCCGCAAGAGCCCTGGGTTCCAGAAGGCGCAACTGCCACACCACTCCATGGTTGTGGAATCGGCAATGCATCGGCTTAAGAGTCAAAAGATGCACTCCTCGGTGCCCCCGGGTAAGGAGGCCTGTAACCTGGACGCCCTCGGTAGGAAGTGCTTCCAGGGTTCCATGCTTGCCTGCAGGGTCCAGACATACCAGCTGTATATGGGCATGTTCCTCCGAGACTTGGCGAAGGAGCTCGCCGGGTTCTCGGCTGGTCTCTCCGACGAACCGTTGCAGAGGTTCCTGGCCTTGTCCGATAGTATTCGAGAGTGCTTGAAGTTCCTTTCTCCGGTGGCCTACGACGGCTTCGAGGCGTCGGCCCGAGGAGCCGGAGCCGGCATCGGTGCCTGCCGACAGGCCTGGCTCCAGTCATCCGACCTCGAGCCGTGGGTACAGGACAAGTTAGTCGATGTCCCCTGCCGAGGTGACAACCTTTTCGGCAAGCCCATGTCCGATAAGGCTGCGGAACTCGAGTCCGAGACTCTCACTCGGACTCGACTGTCCCGAAAGACCTCCGCTCCCACACAGAAGAAGAAGGGTCCGGGGAAGAAGCCTTTTTACCCGAGGAAGGTGCTTGCCTATAAGCAATCCCACCTTCAATACCAAGTACCGGCGGCTTCCACTCAGTGCCCACAGACTGAGTCAGGGGAATGGCCCCCGCAGGCCGCGGGCCCCCAAGCCCGCTGCACAGCCCCCTGCCACGCAGGGTGGGAGTTTTTGACTATGCCAGCATAGCCTCTCCCCCTCCACGCCCGTCGCTCAGCATGGGGGGCAGGCTGATCCACTTCGCGCACAGGTGGCCAGCCATAACATCCGATTCCAGGGTGCTGCAGGTGGTTCAAAGGGGCTACCTCTTGCATTTTCACCAGGTGCCTCCCCCCTACTTTCCGGGGGAGCCTCCGAGGCCCCCTCTGCACAGAGACTTACTCCTTCAGGAGCTGCAGGGTCTACTGGAGGAGCAGGCTGTGGAGCCAGTGCCCCAACCTCAGTGGGGTCAGGGGTTCTACTCCAGATACTTCCTGGTCCCAAAGAGGACGGGAGGCCTCAGACCCATTCTGGACTTGCGCAACCTCAACATGTTCCTGCAGCGGGAAAAGTTCAGGATGCTTACCCTTGGAATCTTGCTGCCCTACCTCCAGCAGGGAGATTGGCTATGCTCCTTGGATATAAAGGATGCCTATACTCACATCCTGATTCATCCGGACCACCGACAATATCTCAGATTTGTAGTGGCCGGAAAACACTATCAGTACCGCGTGCTGCCTTTCGGCTTGTGCTCCGCCCCCAGAGTGTTCACAAAATGCCTGGCGGTGGTCGCGGCCTTCCTGAGGCTTCAGGGCCTGTTCGTTTTTCCTTACCTGGACAACTGGCTTGTACGGGCGCAGTCGGCCCCAGAGGTCGCGCAGGCCACGCAGCGTACGGTGGCTCTGCTTCAGCACTTGGGCTTCGTCATAAACGTCGGGAAGTCCACGTTGCGCCCCTCTCAGGATCTCGAGTTCATAGGAGCTCGGCTCGACACTCTGCGAGCTCGTGCCTTCTTGCCTCGAGAGCGAGCCGACCGGCTCATGGCTTTGGCCGGCAGGTTCCACAGTGCGTCTCCGGTTCCGGCCCGGAGGTTCCTGCAGCTGCTCGGTCATATGGCCTCCACGGTCCATGTCACGCCGAACGCCCGACTGCATATGAGGCCTGTCCAGTGGTGTCTCCGCACTCAATGGCATCAGACCACAGGAGGTCTGGCGGACCTTCTACAGATCTCCGACCGCCTGGTCTCCTCTCTGCAGTGGTGGCTCCACCTGCCCAACCTGGTACAGGGTATGCCCTTTCAGTCTCCCGCACCCTCCCAGGTGCTGACGACCGATGCCTCTCTCTTGGGATGGGGAGCGCATTGCCAGGGAGCGCGCACTCAAGGCCTTTGGACTCCTTGGGAGGCGGCTCAACAAATCAACTTCCTGGAGCTGCGGGCGATCCGCCTAGCTCTGCGGACCTTCTCTCACCTCACCTCTCGCCAGTCCGTACTGGTGCAGACGGACAATCAGGTGGCTATGTTCTACGTGAACAAACGGGGGCACGGGCTCCCTCCTGCTCTGTCAGGAGGCCCGGCGACTGTGCTCCTGGGCTGTCGACCACAACATCCTCCTCAAGGCTGTTTACCTGCCCGGGCAGGAGAATTGCCTGGCCGACAGGCTGAGCCGGGTCTTGCAGCCCCACGAGTGGAGGTTGAACCCCGGCGTTGCCCAGCAAATCTTCCGCCGGTGGGGAACCCCCACCGTGGACCTCTTTGCCAGTCCCCTGAACCGGCAGCTTCCCCGGTTCTGCTCTCGGCATCCGCATCCCCTCAGAGTGGCCCCGGATGCTTTCCTCATTTCGTGGTCCACAGGCCTACTGTATGCCTTTCCTCCCACGCCGCTGGTGTCCCGGACGCTCTTCAAGGTTGCCCGGGACGGGGCCTACGTGATCCTGATAGCGCCCCGATGGCCGAGGCAACCCTGGTTTCCTCTGCTCCTGCAGTTAGCGGTGGACACCCCTCTCCTTCTGGGGTTTCAGCCCAATCTTCTGACCCAAGATCAGGGTACTCTTCTGCACCCCAACCTCCGGGCCCTTCACCTGATGGCCTGGCTGCTGAGAGGGTAGTCCTGGCCCCGCTCTCGCTCCCCCCGGAGGTGGAAGCTGTCGTCCTGGCGTCTCGGCGACCTTCTACCCGAAAGTCTTACGCACTCAAATAGCGTCGCTTCTCCGCCTGGTGTTCTCAGCGTTCTGAGGACCCCTTCGCCTGCCTAGTGTCGGTGGTACTGCAATACTTGCTGCACCTCTCCGATCTAGGCCTCAAGTCCAACTCTGTCAGAGTCCACTTCAGTGCTCTCTCTGCGCATCATTCGCCGGTGGAGGGCCAGCCCCTTTCCTCGCATCCCTTGGTGGCACGTTTCCTCAGGGGCCTGCTTCTGCTTAAGCCCCCGTTGCGCCCTCCGGCTCCTGACTGGGACCTCAATGTGGTTTTACAAAGGCTTACTTGCCCGCCTTTCGAACCCATGGCTACCTGCCCCCTCCGCTTCCTCTCATGGAAAGCTCTCTTCTTGGTAGCCCTCACCTCCGCTAGGCGCGTTAGTGAACTACAGGCCCTAGTGTCGGACCCCCCTTACACTAGGTTCTACAGGAATGGGGTTGTCTTACGGACTCACCCTAAGTTTCTTCCTAAGGTGGTTTCCTCTTTCCATATCAATCAAGAGGTGGTTCTTCCGACCTTCTTTCCCAGGCCACATACCAGCAGAGCTGAGACTGTTCTGCATACCCTGGACTGTCGAAGAGCCTTGTCCTTCTACCTTGACCGTACGCGTGAGCATAGGAAAGCTGCCCAGCTTTTCGTTTCCTTTGACCCCAATCGGTTGGGGTTATCTGTGTCGAAGCGTACTCTGTCCATCTGGGTAGCTGACTGCATCGCCTGGGTGTATGGGGCAGCCAGCCTCTCTTTGGAGAGTCGAGTCACGGCGCACCGTGTCCGGGCGAAGGCGGCGTCTGTCGCACACCTCCGCTCGGTTCCGTTGGCAGACATCTGCCGGGCCGCTACTTGGTCTTCTAGCCAGACTTTTGCGGCTCATTACTGCCTGGAGAGGGAGTCCCGCAGGGATAGTGCTTTCGGACAGGTAGTCCTCCACAATCTCTTTGAGGTTTAGGCAACTCCTACCCGCCGGCCCCGATGTTGGCTACCGGCCGGATTCGTATTCAGAGAAGATTCCTTCCTTCTGTGCGGTTGAGCTGGAGGGAGCTCTCTTTTCCAGCTTGGGGTCTCCGGTAGCCTTAAGCTAGGGAGTCCCATAAGTGAGGACTGACTTCCTGCTTGGTCCTGGAGAAAGAGTAGTTACTCACCTGTAACAGGTGTTCTCCAGGAGCAGCAGGAATCAGTCCTCACTACCCTCCCTCCTCCCCTGGAGTTGCAGTCATTCTTATGGTTGCTGTCTTCCGCTATGTCATTCGACTGAGCAAGATGGCATCCTTGGGCGGGAAGAGGACCGCGCATGCGCGCTGCAATCCCAAAGGCTTTCTTCGAAAGCTGAGGAAATTGCTCCGCGAGGGCTCCGTCGGCGCCGACGTCACCCATAAGTGAGGACTGATTCCTGCTGCTCCTGGAGAACACCTGTTACAGGTGAGTAACCACTCTTTCCTGGTGGTCTCGAATCCCCCATCCCCCTCCTGGTACCTTTAGAAACGAGCATTGCCCATGTACCATTACTCTTTCCCTGCCATCTTGATGGCAGTGCCTGGCCCCATGCAGTGCATCCTGGGATGCGCTGGGCGAGGTCAGACTGCCATATAAAGTAGAATATATATGCCTTTTATGGCAGTCTGACCCTGCCTGGTGCATCCCAGGATGCGCCGCATGGGGCCAAGGGCCAAACGCCACCATCATTCAAGATGGTGGGGCAAGAGCAGGAGCGCATGTGCAGCACTTCCTCTCATTTCTAAAGGTACCAGGAGTGGGGTGGAGAGTTTGAGGAGTGGGGTGGAGAGGTTTTTTTTATCTTTCTGAAAGCTATTAAAAATGCTCCTGTTCAAAAATCACTTTGAAGGAGTTACCTAGACACTCACTTAGCCATCATGAACTGTGACCTTTGCTCTGTGCACCTGTTGTGCCCTCGTTACCAATAATATCTTGATGACATCCTTGTCTCCATCCCCTTGTCCCTGTCCATTCTAATAATATCTGTTATAATGTAAGGGTGGTAAAGCACAATATTTTAACATGTTCTCTGTAATGTTATATTACATTGTATGTAAATCGCCTTGATCATTGGAAATGCGATACAAAAGCCTTCCAAATAAATAAATAGTTGGGTAGGGGGTGGGGAATCTGGGCTGCTGGGCTGCTTTCTGTTGGTGGCACCGGTCCCCAACAGTCTCTTGATGGTAAGGGGCCTTTCCCTGATGCCTGAATCATCTGAAGAGAGTTTAACATTTCCCCTCAGATGATCCAGGTATCGGAGAAAGCCCCCAATGTTATCAAAATACTGTTGGGGCTCATATGCAAATTAGCCACACGGTGCCCCTGTTTCTCTGGGATAGCAGACCAAACTAGTGCTGACTTCTTGTGCCCATGTGTTTGGCTTGCTCTTCCAGTTGAACACTTCCATTTGCACACAGTTTAACAAATGGCTAACGTGGCTAATTTGCATATGATCCCCTTCCTCTTCGTTTCTCCGGGCCAGTCCAAGAACATGAGGGTATTCAATCCCTTCTAGCAGCTGAGGACTGAAATCTGAAGTTTTGCAGCTATCAGGTATCTGGCTCCCCCTACTGGCGAAAACCTCAGTCTCTTCAGTCCTCAGCAGCTGTAGGGCGTCGCTTTGCTGGCTCCCGGAGACACGAAGAGGAATTCGATTAAATTTAGCTTTTTTTATTTTATTTGCTCTTATTTCGCTATTTATTTTACACCTGGGTTCCTAGCAGGGATCTAGATAGGCAGCAGGGGATTGGATTTTTTTCTTGTCCCCTGGTAACGGAGCCTTCACTCGCGGGGCACGGGAAGCAGAGCCTGCCTCAGGCAACAGCTCCGGTTTCTCCCCGGGGAGCAGGCAAGTGGTGCTGGGAGCCCCAGAGACCTTCAGCCCTCCTCCGGAAGCAGCTCTCCTCTGCCGCTAGCAGCGGTTTGAGGTGTCTGGTAATCAGAGCTGCCTGGCTTTGCGTTCCTGCCGGTACGTGAGTAGCATTTCTTTTTCTGGGGGAGCACGCTGCATTTGGCAGTTGGTTCGGTTTTCGGGCACAGGTAGAGCCGGTAGCGCTTGCACGGGCGGTTGCCTTCTCGGTTCCTCACGGTTTCGGTTTTTCGCGGAGTTTTTTATTTTTACTTCTTTTTAGTGTTTTTGGCATGGATTCTAGGCCCGAAGCAGGCGTGCATGCAGGGGGCGTTCCAATCGCTTCGGATTTGGCGGGAACGGCGGCCATCTCGTCGGCAATCCCAGTTTTGCCTTCTCTTCAGGAGAAACCCACAAGAAGAAGGGCAAATCCAAGAAACCAGTGCACGTGGAGGAAGCTCCCCCACAGTCACAAGCTTCTATAATGGGGGATTTAAAGTCTTTTTTCTCTACGGAGTTTATTGTGGCATTACATCAAGCTTACTGCTTGAAGTGGCAACAGGCTCATGATAAGAGCGTTTCCCTGGGGGCGGTGGATCCCTTGGGGAAGCAATTTTCTTTATCAGACCCGGGAGAAGGGTCCTCAAGAATGGCCCTAGGCACCGGGGGGGGGGGGGGGCTCCGATAGCTTCGGGCAGCTCTCCTCGGGGCCCCAGGGTCTGGAGGAAGGAGAGATCCTGTCGGAGGCTGGTATGGAGTGGCCTCTCGATTTGGAGGATGCTGAGCAGGGCAGCGAGGATCCTAATATGTTCCGGGTGTTTTGGAAAGAGGAACTCGGACCTCTGATTGCACAAACTTTGGCAGCTTTAAATCTGACCGTGCCAGTGTCGCAGGAGGTACCGTTGGAAGACCCTCTGCTACAAGGTTTTAAATCGGAGCAGAAATGTTTTCCTGTCCACAGGGTCATGAAGCAGATGGTGGAATCTGAGTGGGAATGTCCGGAAGCGTCCTTGCGGGGGGCCCGGACTATTGGTCGCTTGTATCCCTTACCGCAAGAGGAACAAGAGTTGTTAAAAATGCCTAAAGTGGATGCCTTGGTGTCGGCGGTCACTAAGAAGACCACTATCCCTGTGGAGGGCGGCGCGGCACTGAAGGATTTGCAGGATAGGAGATTGGAGACCCTCCTGAAGCAGACTTTTGAGTCTTGTGCGCTATCTCTAAAAGCGGCTATATGTGGCGCTTATGTTTCTCGAGCCTCCGTTAGATGGATCCAAAGTGGTACTGCCTCCCACCAGGAGGAGGAGGATGGAGCGAAGCTGGAGTCAGCGGCGGCTTACCTGGCGGATGCTTTTTATGATCTGGTTAGGATTTCAGCCAAGTCCATGGCGACGGTGATTGCGGCTCGGCGGTTCCTGTGGTTAAGGAATTGGGCGGCGGATGCCTCGTCCAAGGCGCGGTTAAGTAAGCTTCCTTATAAGGGCACTCTATTGTTCGGTGCGGCCTTGGAAAAGATTGTTAAGGATCTCGGGGACTCTAAAGGCGGCAGGCTCCCAGAGGACAGGCCGAAGGCTCAAAAGCCTGGGGTGCCGTCTAGGGGTTCCGCGCGGGATTTTCGCAGGTTTCAGGGATCGCGTTTTGCTCCGTATCCGAGGGCGTGCTTTGGAACCCGGGGCCAGTTCTTTCGGGGCGCTAGAGGATTCGGTAGAGGTTATTTCGGTACCAAACAAGGTACAATTAAAAAGTCGCAATGAAATGAGGCTGGTCCAGGCAGATATCCCGATAGAAAGAAAGCTCTGCAGCCGTCCCCCTGTCTGGGCCTCCATAACGTCCGGTCAATGGGTACTGGAAATTATTTGCGATGGCTACGCGCTAGAGTTCGCTCATCCCTTGGCGGAGGCTTTCGTGGTGTCCCCATGCGGGTCGGCGGAGAAGCGGTTGGCGATCTCGTCTATGCTCCACAGGTTGTTGCGCCTTCAAGCGGTGGTGCCGGTTCCACCAGACCAGTTAGGGTCAGGTCGCTACTCCATTTATTTCGTCGTTCCCAAGAAGAAGGTTACGTTTCGGCCTATTTTGGATCTCAAAAACGTGAATCGCTGTTTGAGGGTTCCTCACTTCCGCATGGAGACGCTTCGATCGGTCATTCGTTCGGTGCAGCCGACGGAGGTGCTTACGTCCATCGATCTGACCGAGGCCTATCTGCATATTCCGATCAGGGCCGAGCACCAATGGTTTCTCCGGTTTGCGGTTCACATGGGTCATTTTCAATTTCGAGCCTTGCCGTTTGGCTTGGCCACTGCGCCAAGACTTTCACAAAGGTAATGGTGGTAGTGGTGGCGGCCTTGAGACGAGAGGGGGTTCTCGTTCATCCCTACCTCGATGACTGGCTGATTCGGGCGCCGTCGGAGTCGCGGTCGGCAACAGCGAGAGTGGTGCATCTCCTGGAACAACTTGGTTGGGTGATCAACCAGGGCAAGAGCCAGCTGCATCCGGTGCGGAGGCCCCTCTATTTGGGAGCGATGTTCGATACGGAGGTCGGCTGCGTCTTTCTGCCGGAATGCCGGGTTCAGAAAATTTTGAGGCAGGTCGCAGCGTTCTTGCGTCTCAAGGCTCCAACTGCGTGGCGTTATTTGCAACTCCTAGGGTCTATGGTGGCGGCGCTAGACCTGGTACCATGGGCGAGGGCCCATATGCGACCGTTGCAGCAAGCGTTGCTGTCCCGTTGGTCTCCGCAGGAACATCCTCTCTCACGCCGCTTGCCCAGGTCGCCGGAAGTGAGCAACAGTCTCCGCTGGTGGTTGGATCCGGTCCATCTCAGAGCGGGAGTTCCCTTGCGACAGCCAGACTGAATTCTAGTCACTACCGACGCCAGTCTTCAGGGCTGGGGAGCTCATTGCCAATCCTCCATCGCTCAAGGCTCGTGGCCGCCCGAACTTTGGAATGCTTCCATAAAGTTTCTGGAACTCAGAGCAGTCTCTCTGGCCCTTCGCGAGTTTCTTCTTCTTGTGGAGAACAAAGCGGTGAGGGTGTTCTCGGACAATGCAGTAACAGTCTCGTACATCAATCGTCAGGGGGGTACAAGGAGTGTTCTCCTGTTGGAGGAGAGTCAGCGCTTGATGGCCTGGGCGGAAGCTCATCTGGTGGCCCTGTCGGCGGCTCACGTGGCAGGAAAAGACAATGTGCAGGCCGACTATCTCAGCCGTCATGTGGTCGATCCCGGGGAATGGGAATTGAATTCGGCGGTCTTTTACGAGCTGACTCGGAGGTGGGGCCAGCCGGTGATGGATTTGATGGCCACCTTCGACAATGCCAAAGAGAGTCGGTTTTTCAGCAGATGCCGAGAGCGGATGGCGGAGGGGCTGGACGGCCTCGCGCAGTCTTGGCCGTCCGGGAAATTGCTCTATGTCTTCCCTCCATGGCCTTTGATCGGCAGAGTCATTCGAAGGATAGCAGGCCACGACGGTCTGGTGATTCTCATTGCCCTGGATTGGCCCAGGAGAGCGTGGTATGCAGATCTCGTTCGGCTCTTAATAACCGAGCCCTGGCGGCTTCCCCTTCGGGAGAATCTATTAGCTCAGGGTCCCCTTCTCATGCCAAATGTGGATCGCTTCTCGCTTACGGTTGGCTCTTGAACGGAAAAGGTTAATGCGGAAGGGCTATTCGGCTGCGGTTGTTAACACCCTGTTGCAGGCCCGCAGGGCTTCCACCTCGTTAGCTTATATCCGTGTTTGGCGGGTCTTTGAATCTTGGTGCGGAAAAAGAGGTCTTCGTCCCGGCGACGCGTTAGTGCCTCAGGTGCTGTCTTTTTTACAGGATGGGCTAGATAAGGGGTTAGCTCTCAGTACGATTCGGGTGCATTTGGCAGCTCTTTCCTGTTTTCGGGGTGCCGTCAAAGGTCTTCAGCTATCTTCTCATCCCGATATCCTTCGGTTCTTTAGAGCGGTGCGCAACATTCATCCTCCGTTTAGGGTCGTTGTCCCGGCTTGGGATCTGAATCTCGTGCTTGAGGCCTTGGTGCGGCCTCCGTTTGAGCCAGCATCTGACATTTCGCTCTGGAATCTCTCCTGGAAAGTGGCCTTCTTGGTAGCCTTGTGTTCTGCGAGGAGGATTTCAGATCTTCAGGCGCTCTCCTGTAAGGCACCGTACATTCAGTTTTCGGCAGAAAAGGTGATGTTGCGTACGGTTCCCTCCTTTCTCCCTAAGGTGGTGTCCAAGTTTCATATGAATCAGACTATTTCTCTTCCGACGTTTTGGGACAACGGGGATCTCCCTATTGACAAAGTCCTCGAGAAATTGGATGTAGGTACGATGCTCAAGAAATACCTTAGAAGGACTCGGTCGTTTCGTAAGACGGAGTGGCTCTTTGTGTTGTTTGCGGGGCCTCGGAAAGGCGAGGCAGCGTCTAAAGCTTCTATTACTCGCTGGGTGAAGCAGGCCATCGTTGCGGCGTATCAGGCTGTTGGAAAGTTGCTCCGTGCTCATTCCACTCGAGCCCAGGCGGCAGCGTGGGCCGAGATGACATTGATTCCGCCAGTTGAAATTTGTCGGGCGGCTACGTGGTCCTCGCTTCACACTTTTGCAAGGCATTACTGTTTGGATGTTCAGGCTCGGAACGATGCAACTGTGGGGGCGTTGGCCATTATAGCAGGCCTGTCCCTCCCATGGTTAGGTACTGCTTTGGTACTTCCCTCATGTTCCTGGACTGGCCCGGAGAAACGAAGAGGAAGAAGAAATTAGACCTTACCTGCTAATTGTCTTTCCTTGAGTATTCTCCGGGCCAGTCCAGGACCCACCCGTGCTTCTGGCTGCTTTCAGGATCCTTGGCCTTTTTTCTCAGTTGCAATTGGAGCGATAAGTAGAGTAAACAGCCCACGGTATTTCTGCTCCCGGAGCCTTCCTGGGGGGCGGACGACGGTCTGTGGGGCTCCCTCGTGTGGTTTACGGGGTGACTTGCATCACGACCGAACACAGACAGAAAGAAAAAAAAAATTTTGTTAATATTAATACTAATAATTTGGTTTTCCATTGCGAGGAGATAATATGCCGGGCACCCACTGTTGTCTGGTGGCTATGTTCTCTGTTTTTTTCTCGTTGCCTGTTCTAGGTTCTCCTTGTTGACTGCTTGGATAGAAATGGACTGAGGTTTTCGCCAGTAGGGGGAGCCAAATACCTGATAGCTGCAAAACTTCAGATTTCAGTCCTCGGCTGCTAGAAGGGATTGACTACCCTCATGTTCCTGGACTGGCCCGGAGAATACTCAAGGAAAGACAATTAGCAGGTAAGGTCTAATTTCTTCTTTCTGCATACCCATGCTGAAGTCGCATGCTATCGGTGAGCTGTAAATAGGCATAAATTGATAGCGACTTCGGCGCTGGCCTTCTGCATCGGCCTGTAAGTAAGAGAAGTTGTTTTTCTGAGTTCTGAGATTGCCATTCCTTATTGTTGCCGTTGGATCACATCATCCACTATTGTGTCTGATTTAGTCTTCGGTCTACAGGGAATCCCCATTGCAGTTAAGTGACTATACTCCTTGAGCATGTATCTGTTCAATGACTGCATGCTGCCTCCAGTTTCTCTGGATTGGACCTTTTCTGAATAAGACCTTTTCATTGGTATAGTACAGAGTAAGAGTCATTGTTCCTTTCAAATCAAAGAGCTGCATATGGTACTGCTGGTTTGCATGACAGCCCAGGTTCCAACAGTCCAGCTCTTCTTCATATTCTGTCTGGTATAAGATAGGGCTTGTCCTGGTTTCACTGATATTTTAGTAAATGTCAGGCTGCGCTCCTTTTATGGTTGTACTGGCTCATTCTGATGGTGTGATAGAAATGTCCCTGTGTTTCCACTTCTAGAAGACATAAAAAAAGAAAAAATTCTTTCTGTTTCCTGCTGCTGGTTGGTTGACAGGGGAATATTTGTTCTAAATTTAGATGGCCTATCTTGAAGCTTGCAGTAAACAGAAAGAAAGGATTCCAGTGCTCCACAAAATATTTATAAGTGAAGCAAACAAACAGGCAGCGAAACATTTATAGGACTGACTTGGGATTTGAGGGTAACAAAATACTTCATACAGAGAAATCATTTAATTTGTGTGACCATTCAGATGGAAATGACAATGAAAGTGGTGTGGAGTTGGTTTTTTTTTTTCCATTTTGTGCAAGAGAGCTGCTAATTTCCCAAATTGTATTGACTGCAATCATGGCAGATAGTCATAGCTTGCTTTCTACATTGTTATATTTTGTTTTGTTTTTGAAAGCAGCATTTAGACAAAAATCATAAAGAGTTTAACTTTTTTCCTTAATGACAAATGTATATTGGAACAAAGAACTTATTGATGAACTCTGTTCTAAATAGAAAGCACTGAAAATATATCCAGTCATGTGGTTAACAGACTTATTGAAGTGATGTAAGTCTAAAAACAGTAATACTGAGCTTTCAAGAATTTGCATTAAGGATTTTCTTCAGGGTATTTTACTTATCCATTTTTCAAAACAGCTTTTTCTGTCAGGTTTGATCTGCCCAGACGATAGCTAAAATACATTGAGATCATGAATTGTAAATATTTGGACTAAACAAATACATTAACATCCTCAGCATTTTGGCTTCAGTCAACACCACAGTACAGACACCTGCCTCCTTATATTACTAAGTGAGGTAAGGAATTATTTTGATTCAGGAAAAATCGCTAAAATTGTTTTCCTTGATCTAACATCTGCCTTTGACTTAGATGATCAAAATTATTTATTTTATTTATTTAACAAGTTTTTTATACTGCCTTATCTTTAGAATCAAAGCGGTTTACAGTATTACTCAAGAACAGAACAATTACAGAAAACTTATGTAATAAACATAGGTTGGGGGTAACATGCAGGAAATGCACAGGAGCATAACTTATTTACAAATGATGTCTGTAGGTGTAGTTTTGTATATGTATGTGTCATGAGGGGGTGTACTGAGTGTCCTCTCTGAAGTATTTGGAGAACAGGAACGCTTTTAGATGTTTCCTGAAGTCTTTGGTGTCCTTGGTTGTCCTTATTTTCTCTGGCAGCGAGTTCCAGATGGCAGGTGCGGCTGGATAAAACACCCTCTTCGTTGTAGTCGTATTGGCTTTAGTATATGAGCTGGGAGTTGGGATAGTTTCTCTGGTGTTTTGTCTCTTGGGTCTATTGTTTGGTCCTGAGCATAGCAGCATCTGTAGAGGTCCAGCTGACATGTTGTTTCTGATCTTGAAGAATGTTGTTAGTTCATACATGAAAGGTAAAGTCCTTTCTCCGTGGACAAGCAGGAATGAAGTCCTCACTTATGGGTGATGTCACTGACGGAGTCACATGCAGGCACACTCCCCAGTTTCCATTGGAAGCTTTTGGGGAGTTCCACCGTGCCTGCTCGCCTGTCTTTTCACCTGCCACGGGACCATCTTCCCTAGTCTTCATTTTCCATGAAGCCCGTAGGTACATGGTCTGGGCGACTTACGATGCCTCTGAGTCGGTCTGCAGGGTGGCGGCGATGGACATTAAGGCCTGCCGGCTCACCTGGTTCCAGTCTTCAAACTCGGAACACTCTGTGTAGAACAAACTGGCAGATGTGCCATGCAGAGGGGAAAACCCCTTTAGGGAGCAAGTGCAGGCCAAAGCTGGTGACATAAAGAAACAGCATATGACCTTTACCAGGCTCTTGAGGAAAACCTATTATCCCTCTTGCAAGAGGTACCAGGGATGAAGAAGACTTACTAACAGCATAAGTGCAGGTATTTCCCAAGCCCTCAAAGCTCTCAGCAGAAGGTGCAGGCTCCTCATCAGCAGCGATGGGAGAAGCTTCAGAAGACCCAAACTGCCCCACAGCCCAAGCCAGGAGGAGGGAAGTTTTGACTGGTTCCATCTACCAATTGCCAATCTATCAATTGCCACACAGGGGAACCTTCCGGTGGGGGAGGGGGTGGCTCACCCTTTTTGCCCACAGGTGGCCTCTCATCACCTCAGACTCGTGGCTTCTGCAGATAGTCTAAAGCAGCTACATGCTGCACCTTGCCAATCCGCTGCCCTTCTCCCTCCCCCCAAGGGAATATCCCCTTGACCCTCTGCACCTAGACCTGCTGCAAAGAGAAATCTTCGCCCTTCTGGCTGAACTTGCCATAGAGTTTGTGCTTAGCACTTTGGTCGGATGGGGGTTCTACTCCAGGCACTTCCTGGTCCCCAAGAAGATGGGGGGGGGGGGGGGTTCAGCCCATTCTGGACCTCTGAAACCTCAACCCCTTCCTAGTATGAAAAAAAAGTCAAGATAGTCTCACTTGGGACTCTGCTCCCTTACCTTCAGAGAAACAATTAGCTATGCTCCTGGATCTCGAGGACGTGTACACACACATACTAATCCATTCCTCTTGCAGGAAATAGCTCAAATTTTGTCCTGGGAGGCTGACCACTTTCAGTACTATGTGCTTCCCTTCGGCCTGGCCTCAGTGCCCTGGGTCTTCATGAAGTGCTTTGCGTTTGTGGCTGCTTATCTCTGGACCCTAGGGGTGTTCATCTACTCCTGCTTGGACAACTGGCTCATAAAGAGCGCCACTCCTGACGGAGTCTGGCAATCAACTCAGCTGACTATCCAGGTGCTCAAGATGTTGTGGTTCATGATCAACTACCCCATGTCCCACCTCCAGCCCTTCCAACAGCTAGAGTTCATAGGGGCCTTCCTTGACACCACACGGGCTCAGGCCTTCCTTTCACTGGACTGTCTGCAGAGATTGATGGCCATTGTCAGTGATACCCAGCAGAGGCATCAGATAACTGCTCGGGGAATGTTGCGGGTGCTCTGTCATACGGCCTCGACAGTGCACGTAACTCCCCTGGCTATCTGTCGATGAGACAAGCTCATTGAACTCTGAGCACTCAGTGGAAGCAAGTCACTGGCCGTCTCCAGGATCAGGTGGCCATCACCGCCCATATGATACAGTCCATGCACTGGTGACTGGACTCTCAAAACCTGCTCAGAGGCCTCCCCTTTCAGGTGTTTCCTCCATAGAGGATGCTGATGACTGACACATCCAAGCTGGGTTGGAAGGGCACATCTTGGATAGTCTTTGCAAAGCTGATCAACTTTCTGGAGCTCCGAGCCATTGCAAACGCCCTCAGGACATTCTAGGACCACAATTGTATCTCCTCTGCTGGGAGGCGATCTGCTTGTTGAAGTTTGTCATCACTCCTGGTATGGAGTTGAGAGCCACTTACCTGCCCGGGGAACTCAACTCCCTGGCAGATTAGCTGAGCCACGTCCTCCAGCCATACAAGTGGACTCTGAACAAGGAGGTCGTGGCCTGGATCTTTCAGTGATGAGGTACTCATTTGATAGACAAAGCACCAACTGCCTAAGAGCAATATAGTAATCAAGACAACACAACAATGCCCTTAAATACAAGATTTACTCCTAAAGAATTACTAACACTCCAAATATCACCTTAATACTTCACATAGGCAAGAAATGACCTCAGGATGGCTAGAGCCCTACATGTAGTGATAAAATCACTATAGGGAACAGCTGATGCTCACATCATAGGTCATATAGCCACTTTTATTCAATCACCACTAATACACCCTAAAACCACAAAAAGTACTTCTGGGATTACCATAGATATTACATCTAATCACACTCACACTACATACACGACATCCATAATCACACAAATAGCGTCATAATAATATAAACATTAGGATGAGCGACACAGGAACAGATCGTGACTTCCTAAAAAAAGGAAAATAAAGATAAGCTGATAAAAACAAAGCTCACCAAAGAGTCTTTGTTTATATCAGCTGATAAGAGATAGAGTCTTTGTTTATATCAGCTTATCTTTATTTTCCTTTTTTTAGGAAGTCATGATCTGTTCCTGTGTCGCTCATCCTAATGTTTATATTATTATGACGCTATTTGTGTGATTATGGATGTCGTGTATGTAGTGTGAGTGTGATTAGATGTAATATCTATGGTAATCCCAGAAGTACTTTTTGTGGTTTTAGGGTGTATTAGTGGTGATTGAATATTGGTTGAATAAAAGTGGCTATATGACCTATGATGTGAGCGTCAGCTGTTCCCTATAGTGATTTTATCACTACATGTAGGGCTCTAGCCATCCTGAGGTCATTTCTTGCCTATGTGAAGTATTAAGGTGATATTTGGAGTGTTAGTAATTCTTTAGGAGTAAATCTTGTATTAAAGGGCATTGTTGTGTACTCATTTGATAGACCTTTTTACTACTCCGAACAACACTCAAGTGGGTCAGTTCTTCACCACGGTCACTTCGAGGGACAGGCTGGCACCAGATGTCTTCCTTCTGCACTAGGGAGTGGGCTTGCTCTATGCATATTGCCCCATTCCTCTCATAACAAAGACCACGGTTATCTATTAGAGACTTGCTTTCCAGCTGTGTTCACTCAAAGAAGGCTGAGAGAGAATTATGCTGCGGTTCCTTATCTGAAATCTGCTTTTCAACTGTGATCACATTCTGACTGAGGGAGAGAATTGTGCTGCATGGTTTTTTAATTTAAGATCTACTTTCAAACGGTGATCATCTTCTGATTGCTGCGAGAGAGAATTGTGCTGCAGTTATTTAACTTTTCAACTGGGATCGAATAATGACTAAATTAAATTACAGCTTTAATTGTTATGGCTATTGGAAAGTTTGGAATTTAAAATAGTGCTATTAGATAAAGTGAATTTGTGACAGGATATTAAGATTTGCTATCTTTATATAAATTTGGAGGAGTAGTGAAATATGGTAATGAGTTTGCACGTTGTATATTTTTAAGCTATAATAATTTAAAGGTGCAAACTATATTAAATAACGTGTGTCTAATTTCTTTTAAAATGAAAACTGCTCGTCGTGAGCGTGAGAAAAGAGAAATGGATTTAACAACAGCAAAGATGCATGCTGGTCATCCTTCATTAGTGTCTCAATTGGTGAATACAGAAGATGTGTCTAATGCAGTGGTCAATGCATTGAGTGGTCGTCTAGATGGAATTAGTAAACAATTGGAGTCAATGCGTATAAGGATACAAGAAGCTGAGGAACGTATTTCAATGTTGGAGGATGATCTGCATAGCGCAAATAATAAAATTACCTCTCTTCAAGAGACAATCAGTAAACAGGGTTTGAAAATAGATGATTTAGAAAATCGTAGTCGTAGAAAAAATCTTCGTATAATTGGTATACCTGAAACTGTTAAGGATGCTGAGCTTAATGCTTATTTTTTTGGTATACTGAAGTTCTTAAATTTAAATGAAGGTAGTAATCACTTTACTTTAGAACGTATTCATAGACTAGGTAGACCTCGGCCAGATGATACGAGACCAAGAATAGTTATGGCCCGGTTTATAAGTACTCAACACAAAGATAGAGTTTTAAGGGCAGCACAAGCGAAAGGGCCTCTGATGTTTGAGGGGGTCCGTATACAAGTCTTTCAAGATTACTCTATTCAACTAAGTTTAAAGAGAAAAGCATATGCAAATATTTGTCAACAATTGTTGTCATCAAATTTGAAATTTATGTTACAGTATCCTGCAAGGTTGCGGATATTCTATAATGGAAAAGCTGTATTAATGGAATCTCCGGAAGAAGCTAAGAAATGGTTTCATGGAAACATTGCTGGCATAAAAGATAATACCTGATCATTATAGTATTTGATTGAATTAAGGTTATCTATACAGGAAATAAGTTTTAAGTTTCAATGTGAGATGGTTATTTTCTTAGATGTAGGTGATGTTATTGGTTTATTTGTAGAAGGATTATGATGGGATGGGAAATAAAAATGCAAGATATTTCAGTAGAGAGGAAATGAATTAAGATTTGCACTAATATGGCTGTAGGAGGAGAAGAAGAGATCTTAAAGTTTATGGATAAGAAAGGGTTTGGTGAAATAATGGGTGGGAGGGAGGAAAAGGGACGGGGAAGGGATAATAAGGGGATTTTTACAGTAGTTTATATAGAAAGCCAATTTAATATTAAGATGAGAGGATTTGAAGTATTGGTAATTGCTGTTGGAAGGGTCCTAGGCTGGGGGGACACTTCTAATTTTAAATATATGATAAAGTTAAATTTCAATATTTGTTTAATAATCACATCAGGAGGATGAGAGTTCTCTCATGGAACGTGTGTGGTCTTACAAGCCCCTTTAAGCAAAATAAAATTCTATTAGCAATAAGAAGGCATAAAGCAGATGTTGTTTTCTTACAAGAGACACACCAGTCTATAGAAGACCTGGTTCGAATAAAGAAAAAAGGTATTGAGTTAATTTATGGGGCTTCTGCAAAGGGAAGGAAAAGGGGGGTAGCTATATTAATTAAGACAGGAATAGGTTTCCAGAAAGATAGGATGGTAGTGGATCCTGAAGGGAGATTTGTTTTAGTACAAGGGAATTTAAATGGACAAAAGTTGTTGTTAGGTAGTGTATATGCCCCAAATGTGCCTGATCCTAAGTTTTTTATAGATTTAATGGCAGAAATTGATAATTTACCTGAGTCACCAATTATATTAGGAGGGGACTGGAATGGTGTCTTTGATAATCAAATGGATGTGTCAGGGAGGTGTGGGAGTAATCGTCTTAGTATTATAAAACTTTTAAAGAGATTCACTCAGAGATGTAGGCTTATAGATGTTTGGAGGGTTCTTCATCCAACAGAACGAGATTATACACACTTGTCTAGAGCACATGGTTCTAGTGCGCGACTTGATGCAATATTAGTATCTGAAGTATTATTTCCAAAAATGGTGGACGCAGTCATTGGTCCATATGAAATTTCAGATCATGCTCCTGTGTGGGTAGATTGGATAGGAAACCAGCCTGGTAGTAGTAAAGGTCCTTGGCGCTTACCACTTGAGATGTGTTATGATACTAATTTCAAAGACTTTTTAATAACTAAATGGAACGATTATGAGTATTATAATAGGAGGCATAAAAATGACCCAGAGTTATTTTGGGAGGCTTCAAAGGCTGTTTTTAGAGGGGATATAATTTCTTATATAGCCCGAAGGAGAAGAATGCTTGCTTTTAGGATTCTTAGATTGGAGAAGCAAATTTGTAGAGAACGTAGGCTTTTGGCTAATAAACCTAATATTATCAACAAAGAGCAGTTACTTGCTACTCAAGCAACTTTAAATACTTTGTTGCAACAAAAAGCTAAAAAATCTCTGTTATATTATAAACATCATTTATATCAATATGGGGATAAATCGGGGAAACCTTTGGCTCGTTTGGCGCGAAGTAAAGGATCTAGATTTGTTCCACTTTTGAAAGATGAAGGAGGAGTAATATGTAAAAACAGTGTAGATATAGGGAGAATTTTTGTAAGTTATTATACTAAGTTATATAAGGGAGAAGAAGTTTCTAAAGAAAGTATTAAAAAATATTTGGAAAAAATACATTTACCACATCTTACAAAGGCTCAGAAAACGAAATTGGAAGCTCCTATAACAGTAGAGGAAATTTAGAGTAAAATTGATAATGCCCCAAGATGTAAGGCACCAGGATTAGATGGTCTTAGAGCAGAATATTATAAATTGCTGCAAGTTCAGATTACACCGGTGTTAGTGACTTTATTCAATAGGTGGATGAATGTTGGAGTTTTTAAATTTAATAATAATCTTGCTCACATTGTGGTTTTGCCTAAACCTGGTAAAGATGTAACTGAGGTTGAGTCATATCGACCAATTTCATTGATTAATTACGATCTAAAGTTGTTTGCAAAGATTTTAGCAGATCGGTTAGCAGTATATCTGCCAATCTTATTACATGATTGTCAGACCGGATTTGTGAGAGAACGGTATCCTTCAAAAAATGTAAGAAAATTTTAGGAGTATTGAGCTGGGTTAGAAAAATGGATATCCCTTCTTTATTGGTAAGTTTTGATGCAGAAAAAGCTTTTGATAGAGTAGAATGGAAATATTTATTTGAAATTTTAAATGTATATGGCTTTGGTGAAGGATTTATACAAGGTATTAGAGCTTTATATCATAAACCAAAGGCAGTAGTAGGAGTTAATGGACATATCACTAATAATTTTTATATTACACGTGGAACCAGACAAGGTTGTCCTTTATCACCATTGTTGTTTGTGCTCTCATTGGATCCTTTGCTGAGAATGATTTATGCTTGTGATGGTATACAAGGAGTGAAAGTTGGGTCATGTATATTCAAGGTTTCTGCTTTTGCGGATGATTTATTAGTCATGTTAAATCCTTGTGAATCTTTAACAAGACTTCTAGATATGATTAGACGATTTGGAGAAATTGCTGGTTTCAGATTGAATATGACTAAATCAGAAGCATTGGATGTTAATGGGGGGTTACAGGAAAAATGGGGTGATGAGTTTCCATTAAGATGGGCTAATAATAAATTTAAATATTTAGGAATGTGGTTGCCTAAAAATCCAAACCATTTGTATAGGCAGAATGTTAGGCCGTTGATGCGAGATATACAAAATAAATTGCAGGTTTGGACTCCTTTGCCTCTTTCATTAGGTGGTAGGATAGCTGCATATAAGATGATGATTTTTCCAAAAATGTTGTATATTTTACAAATAATTCCATTGCGACTATTAAAGCAAGATGTGCAGAAATTAGAGAGATTACTGCAGGGATTTTTTTGGAGAGGAAAACATCCCAGATTTAGAATTGATCGTTTATATGGTTCATGGCAACAAGGTGGTATGGGGTTGCCTTGTTTAGAAATATATAATATGGGTTGTTTACTTCGTCATGTACGTGATTGGATAGGTGGTACTTCAGTTTACACTCCTTATGATCTTGAATCAGCATTAGTTGCTCCTTATTCCCTTCGGTCAGTGTTACATGTATCGAGAGCGAAGTTGCCTAAAGTATTTTAAAATAATATATTATGGCAGGGGGTTCGATGAAGTTGGCAGAAGCTTTGTGAAAAATTGGGTGTTCCAAGTGAAATTTCAGGTTATTTGCCACTGCAGGGTAATATAGACTTTCAACAAAGTATAAAGTCAATTTTATTTAAAGGCTGGGAGAAAAAAGGTCTTCAGTTGTTGTATCAAGTAATTAACGAAGAAGGTGTACTTAAATCATTTATTGATTTAAAAAGATGTTATGGATTGTCTCAGGGGCATTTTTATGCATATTTACATTTAAAATATTATTTGATTTCAATAGCAGATAGGAGAACTTGTTTGAGATCAGAAAATTTTAAGAAATTAGAAGAGTGGTTTGCGTTTAAGGACAAAGAGAGGATAACTGTAGCAGAATATAATAAGGCTTTATTTAATTTAGTTCATGTTAAGAATTTTGATCATTTGAGTTTGCAATGGGGAAAAGAATTAGAAATTAATCTTGAAAGGTTTGCCTGGGAAAAGGCTATTGGGCGTATCCCTAGACAAATAGTGGGGGCAAAATTACGTGAAATGCAATTTAAAATAATAGAACGTGCTTACATATCACCATATAGAGCATGGAGGGGGGGCTTTGCACAATGTAGTGAATGCCCAAGGTGGAGAATGGAAAAGGCACATTTGGGGCATATGTTCTGGACTTGTATATGTGTGAAGAAATTTTGGAATAAAATTCAAAATTTTTAAGTGGTATATTGAGGCAAGCTTTAATTTTGACTCCAGGGTTTGCTATGCTTGATGTTCCTGATTCTATGGGACTTTCCTTATCAGGGAATAGACTCTTGGTAAGAAAATGTTGTCTGCTTGCTAAACACTGTATACTTCGGAATTGGAGAGATCCTAAAGGTCCAGAATATTGGGAGTGGAGAAACGTATTGCACCAATTGATATTATGGGAAGGAATATCTACTAGGAAACGTGCGTAGAAGAGCTTATTTTTTAAAAGTTTGGTCTCCTTATCTTGATGGGGTTTCAGCAAGGGCAAGGAATGATATTTTAACAATTTAAATTGGCTTAGTTAGGATAAAATAAGGGGAGGGGTGAGAAATGAAAATAGATTAGTGTGGAGGATGTGGATTGAAAGGGGAAAGTACAAAAGGGTGAAGGGGAAAATTAAAATGTATTAATTATATCCTTTTGTGGATTATTACCGAGTGGGGGGAGGGGGATAAAGGTATGGACTGGGAGGGAGTATGGGATGGTGGTGATGGATAATGGGGGGGAGGGAGTGGGGAATTAAAAAGTAAAATATATATTCCCCGTTGTGGGAATGAATATGGTTGTTTAACATTGTTTAATATGTATGTTGTTTAAATTGTTTCGATATGTATGCTACTTATATTGTTTCAAAATGTATGTTGTCTATAATATGTTAACTGCTTACAATGAATAAAAAGATTAAATACTAAAAAAAAAAACAAAAAAAAAAAAACAAAGACCCTGTTGAAGCTCCAGGCTGACAAGGGCTTGATGATTTTCATCGTATTGTATTGACCCAGGCAACCATGGTTTCCCCTGATGCTTTAGCTCTCGCATTCAGAGCCTCTGCAGTTGGGCTCCATTCCAGACCTCTTCTCTCAGGAGGAAAGGAGTTTTTCCATCCCAACATCCGGTCCTTTGCCCTCATGGCATAGATGCTGAGCAGGTAGCCCTGTTGGAGCTTAACCTGCCCGAGGGAATTGCGGAGGTTCTGTTGACCTCCAGGAGAACTTCGACGTGGAGGTCTTACGCTTCAAGTGGAAAAGATTCACTGCCTGGTGTGCGCTGACCAAGCCCTAGATCCCTTTTGTTGCTCAGTCAACAGGTTGCTCGAATATCTCCTGCACATCTCGGACTCTGGTCTCAAATCCATTTCTGTCCAGGGTCACCCGAGCGCAATCGGGGCCTACCATTCCAGCTTGGAGGGAAAGTTAATCTCGGCTCATATTCTGCTGGTTTGCTTTATGCGGGGTCTGCTCATTTCTAAGCTTACTTCCAGGGCTCCGGCGATGGCATGGGACCTCAATGTTTTGGCGCAGCTCATATCAGCGCCCTTTGAGCCACTCGCTTCCTGCCCTCTGACATTCCTGAACTGGAAGATGGGGTTTCTAGTGAGGTTATGTCGGCACGCTGTGTCAGCGAGCTCCAGGCCCTGGTGGCTTACCTGCCGCATACCAGGTTCTACCATAACAGAGTCGTCTTACACACTCATCTGCATTTCCTCCTGAAGGTGGTTTCTGCTTTCCATCTTAACTGGTCAGTTGTACTGCCCACCTTCTTTCCCAGGCCACACACCCACAGGAGGGAGGCGGCACTGCACACGTTGGACTGCAAGTGAGCCTTGGCCTTCTACCTTGAGCAAATGAAGGCACACCAAAGGTCCACTTGTTTTTTGTCTCTCTTGACCCAAGCAAGCTCGGGGCTGCCGTTTCAAAATGCACTCTTTCAAATTGGCTGGCAGACTGCATCTCTTTCACCTATGTCCAGGCCAGCCTGAGCCTTGATGGTCACAATGTCAGAGCCAAGGTGGCATCAGTGGCCAGCTTGCGCTGTCTCAGTGTAAAGAAGATCTGCAGGCTGCTGCATGGTCTTTGAGCCACACATTCACATCACATTATTATCTGGAGGGGAATTCCCAATGCGATGGCATGCCTCTGGCATCTCTTTGGGGATTAGGTTCAGCTCCTTCCCACAAAGCCTGGACAGACAGAAGGGCCTATCAAAAAGAGACTCTTATAGAGCAACACGGATATGTGGTGCTGTATAATGAAGATTTTGAGTCGAGTTTCCCCAGGAAACTACCTCTGCTACTACTAGTTGATTCTCCAGTTCTTGTTTTACTGCCCGTGTTGGGCTTTTTCGCCTCCTCAGTTTTTGGTAGCCTGTAGCTTGGGAGTCCCATACATGAGGACTTCATTACTGTTTGTCCATGGAGAAAGCGTACTCACCTGTAGCAGGTGTTCCTTGTGGACAGTAGGCATAATTCCTCACAACCCTCCCACTTCCCCGAGGAGTTGTATTCTCCTACAGCTTTGTTATCATACTGGGAAAGATGGTGCGGGAAGACAGGTGTGCAGGCGTGGTAGAGCCTCCCAAAAGTTTCCATTACAAGCTGGGGAGTGTTCCCGTGCGGGGCTCCATTGGTGACATCACCAATAAATGAAGACTTATTCCTACTGTCCACAGAGAACACCTGCTACAGGTGAGTAACTGTGCTAACGTGGTTCCGTTCTTTATTTTCAGCAAGATCATTCAGAGTTTTCCATAACTCTAGACTATCGGAGGCAGAGACCATCATTTGTGAAATTTCTCAAAGATCAATTCTTTTCCCAATTTTATTAAATCTCTTTTAGTCCTTTGCTTCCCTACTTTAGTGGCTTTTTATCTATAGACGGTGTCTTAACTAGTTCATTATGTAGTTCCAGCTTTGCCTGATCTGTTCCCCCTTTATCTGTGTCTAGAGGAAGTATCAAAGTGGCTGTTAAACAACCGACTCAAACTTAAACCATTCAAGTCATCTGCTGTGTGGATTATGGTCTGGCGTCAGTCTTTATCTATAGCACCTATCCTATGAGGCTCACAGCGTCCACTGACAAATGCCCTTAAGCGTTCTGGTTGTTTTTTGTTTTTGTTATTTGTTGTTTGTTATGATCTTTCTTGTTTAATCTGCTCCATATTCAGTCTATACAGGCAAATCTTGATAAAGAAGCCTTGTTCATTCTTACCCATGCTCTATAAATAGACTTGATTATTACAACCATTTAGAGTATATAATGGTCTGCCATGTTTATCCCTTAAAAGATTATAACATGCAAAATGCTTCTGGAAAATGTACTCATTCAGCTTTGATCATGTTGCGCCTCTTCTGATCGCTAACCACTGCCTATCGAATTAAATTTAAAATAGTCTGCCTAGCCTTGAAAAGCGAAAACAGTGCAATGTCTCAGACCCCTCCTCGAACCTCAAGACTTCAGGACGGTAATGCAAGCTATGACACTCCCACATCTGTATTACTGCAACATAATCTACCATGGACTACCAGCCACACAGACCAACCCCCTCCGAACTGCATTGAACACCACAGCAAGAATCATTCAGAGAGCAAAGAAAAGCGACCACATCACCTCAATTCTAAGAGACCTACATATACTTCCCCTCGAAGCAAGAACTAAATACAAATCCATCCTACTCACCCACAAAGCCATCCACCAAACGCAGAACACCCAGCTTTGCACCCTGCTGTCTCGTCCAACCCATGGCAAAACTACCAGACAGGCCTCCAGCAACTCCCTCACCGTCCCTCACAAAAGAACCAACTGCTCTCAACGGACATGCAATCAAGCCTTTGAACTTTATGCTCCGTCCCTATAGAATTCTCTACCGAGCCAACTCAGAAACAATGACTATCTACTGTCATTCAGAAAACAGCTAAAAACCATCCTATTCCAAGAATACTTTAAAACAACTCCCACCAAAAAGTGCACTAACCCCTGATCTCGCCCACCATGAACCTCTGATCAAAAACTGCACTAAACTGTCCATGTCGAAAGTCTGTCTTATGTCGAAATCATCAATGTTGCCCACCCGGTGATGGCCCCACCCTTATACTTAATTTCCCCACCCTTGTATGTAACGCCGCTTTGACCCGGTGAAAAGCGGGATATAAATACAGTTAAATAAATAAATATCATTACAGGCCAGTCACAGGTCTGTACTCCACTGTAAGCTTTGGGGTCCCGGAGGATAAGTTGTTGGTGATTCCACCTTCAGATCGGACTCAAAGGGAAAGGGACAGGGAATTGGATTTAGCACTTGTCTGTACTCAGAAGATCAAGGTGAGTTCAATTCAGGTACAGTAGGTGTTTTTCCTGACCCCAGAGGGCTTACAATCTAAGCTTGTACCTGAGGCAATGGAGTGTTATGTGACTTGTTCAAGATCACAAGAAGCAGCAATGGGATCCCTACTGCTTTAATCATTAGGCTATTCCTCCACGCCACAGGAAAAACTACATTTTGTGTTCTTGTGCTTCTTCTGTGGAATGTGCTTCACAGATATCTTTGACTAGAAACCTCTAACAGTAAATTTTAAGAAAGGTCTAAAGACGTACTACTATTCGTTGGGCTGGATTGGTTGGACCGAGGACAGTAGAGGACTGTTAATGAGTGACGGCCAGGGCTGGCCTGTCTGCTAGGCGGATGCCTAGAGTGGCAGACTTCTGTGGGCAGCAGGCCATGTGCATCGGAACACATGGCCTGCTGCCCCCCCCCCCCCACGTGTTCAGCTGCACTGCCCTCTATCCTTGATGAACTGTGATGCCACCCCCGCGGCCGCTGATTCCTGCAGCAGCCAGCTAGGCTTGGTGGCAGCAGCCTGCAGCAGGCCATGTGCTTTAGCCTGCCACTGGAATCAGAGGCAGCGGAGAGGGGGGCGGCACAGCCGGGGCTTCTGCCTAGACCAGCAGATGACTTTTCTTCTACCTTTCTTTCTTTCCTATTAATACTGGTTGTGTAAATCGCTCTGATGTTTAAATGAAGGGCAGTATGGCACATGAACATAACCACTAATTGGAAAGATTCTACATTGATAAAAATAAAGCTGTAAAAGGAATAGCTGCCCGATTTAATTTAACCACATTAAAAATGATAGTACCATAAGATAACACTTAGATATTTGTTCAAACCTGAGAAGTCAAGTGGTAATTTCAGAAGTCCTCCAAAAGCCATCACTAGGGAAGACAGACAGGCATTTCTTTAATAAATATTCTTATGTTGCACTTTTATATTTTTTCTCATTTTAATTCCTTTATTTACAGACCTGCTTTCTACAGTATCTGCAGCAACTCTCATAATGCTGTTCGCTGGGGCATCCAGGCCTTTCATTCCTTTGCTGCAGTGTTTGCATTTTGCCCATAAGTACAGGAACTTCATTAAAGTATTCCCAAGTGGAATCACTTTTATGGCCCCTTTTCCTTGCATTTATGCCCAAATAATGACTCCTTGCCCATATCTACTCTATCCACCCAAATACCGCTATTCATTCACCTTTTTTGTCTTTGCACTTTTAGAGGGGAGGGATAAGGTCTTTAGACTGCTGTGTGCATGTGCACAACCTGCAAGTGCTTATCAGATCTCTTCTCGCTCGCCTCCATATGCCGATGTTTAAAAGCATGATTTAGTTCATTCCTTTTTTAGAAGTAGTAGTTCAAGGCGAGTTAACATTCATGTACAGTCTGTATTTCCCTGTTCCAAGAGAGCTTGTAATCTAATTTTGTATCTGAGGCAATGGAGGGCTAAATGACTTGCTCAGAGTCACAAGGATCATTAGTGGGCCTTTTCAGCCCACTCGGAAGCTAAGCAGGGTCAGTCCTGGCTAGTACTTGAATGAGTGACCACTTGGAATACTAGTTGCTGTAGACATAGTGCATATAAGGAAGGCCTAGCAATCTATTTCCGATTGCACGTTGCCAAGAAAACCCAGGAACTGGATCACCAGGAGTCAGCATTGACTCGATGGCAGACACTACTACTGCTATTCTAAATACTAGGTTACTCTTCCACTCAACATCCAGAAATGTAATGTTGCTACCAATCTTGCTCTTCTCCTCCAGCCTTTCTTCTCTAGTCTTTCCCCCACAGCATAATACCCTTCCCCAGCCAAGGCACTCTCCACCAGGTTCTCTCTCTCTCTTCCCCAGCACCTTCCCATCAGTGTTCTTGTCCAAGCTCTCCCCATTTGCTTCTCCCCACAAGTCTCTCTTCATGCTCTCCCTGCTGATTTCTCTCTTCCCAGCCCTTCTCCAGCAGTCTATCTGTTGACCCTCAGTCCATCCTTTCCGGGGCTCCCCTACTCTTTCTCCTTTAGTCATGTTCCATCGAGCTCTCCTCACTAGCCTCTCTTACAAGTCCTTTGTCAGTAGTTACCCTGTCTTTCAAGTTGCTAACCCACTAGTCTTTCTTCATCCTTCCCTTAGACATTTCTGTCTTCGGTTCTTTTCTACCCATTTTCTCTACTTCCAGTTTCTCTCCATTTCAGCCTCCCCCCAGTAGTCAACTTTATACTTGTATCCACAAACCTGCAAGGGGAATTTTCAAAGTGAAACTCTCCAAGTCACTTTTTAGCTGCCCCTTATGTGGTTCTTTGCTTTCTGCTCTTTCCCCATAGCCTCTGAAGTTCTGCCCACTGATAGCTGTCTCCAGGTGCCTTGCCTCTTGCCTTCATCCCTCCATTGCCCTGTCTCAAGTGCCATCTCCCTACCATGCTGCTTGTCATTTGTGACATCTTCCTGACCACATGCTTTTTCCCCACTGCGGACCCTTCTTTAGTTCTACTCCTCCTATCCTCGCTTCATGGCCCTTTTACCAAGTGCTTGCTTTCCTTTCCCTGAAGGCCCCTTCCCAAGAGCTTTCTATCCTGCTCTACTTCACCTCTACTCACTGTTCCTTATCGTTCCTCCAGCTTAGTCCTCTATGTATGGGTTGTGCACCTCCTCCTGCAGCATGAAGACTGGACCAATCAAATTTCAGCATCACTGGATACAGCATCCTGGCCATCTCATCCATCCCAGTGTGTCCAGTCTTCATGCAGCAGGAAGACGTTAGTGAGCCTGGCTGGGCTCACTAGTTAGTCAGTTAGGTCTTTAAGACTGTAGCTAACCTTTTTGTGGTTTATTTTTTGGCTCTATTAGGGCTTATATTGATTTATTAACTTAAGGGGTGCTTGTTTCTTTAAATTTGCAGTTCTCATCGGCTCTCCGTGGGGGGGGGGGGACCCGAGGGAGATCTCTCCTCTGCTCTGCCTAAGCGACTTATTTTTCTTGCTCTGTACTAATTATCTTTTAGGATCTCTGCCCCAGGGCTATTCGGGGCAGAGCTCCGGCGGCGGCTGCACAGCAGCACACCTCCCATTGAGGTAAGGAGTGCGCTGGGGGAGTACCGGTATCTTCGGGCGGCAGAGTGCAGGGCAAACGCTGATGAGAAGCTGCCTCTCCTCTGCTCGTCGGTATTTTTGATTGTTATCTGCTGCACCCGCGTTACTTGAGCTGCGGGTGTGGGGGAGGCCGCCTGAAGCGTTGGTTCTTCGGCCGGGTGTTTTTTTCCCGTTGCCGAGAGAAAGCGCGCCAAAAGGATTTCTGCCCTGCCGCGGCCATTTTGTGAGCCGTGGTTCTTTCCGTGTGCGGCACACGCGGCTGATTCTTTTCCCGGTATACGGGATCGCCGCCAGAAGTTTTTCCCTCCGCTTCTTTTGTTTTCTTTATTTGCTTTATTTGCCTTTATTTCTTTGTTTTCTTTTGTTTTTCCTCGGAATCGATCCCTCGGGGGAGGGGGGGGGGGTCGTGGTTCCTTCCCTGTCCTCCTTCGGGTGCAGAGGGCTGTCTTCAACTTCGCTGCTATTTTTGGGCTACTCAGCAGCAAATGGGCAGGCCAGTCTTACAAAGGCATAAGAACTTGTTATATTTAAAAAAAAAAAAAATTGTAATAGAGAGGAGACAGAGCAGAGCCACTATGCCCTGGTTCAGCCACTGACCAAGGGAACGGAGGTCAGGGGTTCAGTTCCCCACGGGGCCTATGATCTCAGCTGGCTGAGGCATTCTTTACAACCTTGCGTCCTGGGTCTTCTGGGGCAGGACCAGTTTTTGTCCTTCTGCTTCCGTAAGTACCTTTCCTGCACTTCTGGAGCTGCGGGGTGCGGCTCCATGCCAGCGGGATCTCTCTGTGTTATTTGTGGGTCCCGGAGGGGCGCGGTTCCGGAGACAGGCGTCTGTCACCGCTGTGCCTCTGTCTCCCTTACTATGGAGCAGCGCCTGGAAAGTTCCTTGGCTGCTGCATCTCAGACAGGCTCAGATGCTGTGGAGTTGGAATCCCCCCTGGAGGGTCCGTCGGGGTTGGCTTCGGCGGTACCCTTGGGCGCTGGGGAGCAGGCAGAGCTCGGGGCTTTGCCAGTGGAGGAATTTTCTCCCGATTTCATTTTGCTGATGCATCAGGCGTTCTGTCGTAGGCGTCAGAGCATGGGTGTTGGTCCGGGGGCGACCGCGCCGTCTCCTGCGCCGGTGAGTGCGTCTTCCGGTCTCAAAGCGCCCAAACGCCAGCGTTTGCATGAACCCGTTCATTCTGAGGCGGATTGGCCGGAGGGCGAAGATCCGGATTTGGACTTGGAAGCGGATGGGGAGGCCTTGGAGGAAGGCGAACTCCCGGAGCCAGAGGATCAGGCGAAGATTATTCGTGTGTTTCGCCGGGAGGAGTTACCCGCGCTCGTCGCTGAAGCGCTTCAAACTCTCGGTTTGGCCCCTGCGCCGCCGGCCGAGGAATCTGACGGTGCCGACCCCATCATTCAAGCGGTGCGGCAGAATCAGGTGGTTTTTCCTCTTCACAAGGTCATCGATCAGATGATTCAGGCAGAATGGGATACCCCTGAATCTGGCCTCAAGGGGGTGAAAGTTATGCGCAAGCTGTATCCTATGGCCGACGCGGACCTCGAGCGGTTTCGCTCTCCTAAAGTAGATGCAGCGGTTTCGGCTGTGACTAAGAAGACCACTATCCCTGTGGAAGGTAGTGCGGCGTTGAGGGAGCCGCAGGACAGGAAAATGGATGGTCTATTGAAGCAGTCCTTTGAGGCGGACGCGGTTGCGCTGCAGGCCTCCGTTTGTGGGGCATGGGTCGCTCGGGCCTGTCTTCGCTGGGTTCAGCGGCTTTGACAGGTGCCGGCCTTGGAAGCCGAAGATCTAGGTGAGCTCCAGCGCTTGGAATCCGGTTCTGCGTATTTGGCGGATGTACACTACGACCTTATCAGGGCGCTATCCAATAGCATGGCGTCCTTGGTGGCGACCCGCAGAGCCCTTTGGTTAAAGAATTGGGCAGTGGATGGTTCTTCCAAATCGCGGCTAGGCAGGCTGCCTTTTAAGGGTAAGCTGCTGTTCGGTGAGGATCTTGACCGGTTGGTCAAGGATTTGGGGGAATCCAAGGGCGGTCGTCTGCCGGAGGATCGGCCCAAAAGGGGAAAGTTCCTTTCTGCCCCTTGGGGTCAGTCTCGGGACTTTCGTCGGTTTCGCTCTCCCCGCTATGGGGGGTTTCAGCGCAGTCGGTATGTCTCGAGGACTTCCAACTTTCGGGGTTTTCGAGGAGCCAGTCGAGGCTTCGCGGCAGCTACCCCTATAACCGCCCGTAAGCCCCAATGAAGGGCAGCGGGTCCAGGCGGAGATTCCAGCGATCGGAGGGCGTCTTCGACGTTTTCTCTCTGCTTGGGCCCAGATAACGTCCGATCAATGGGTTTTGGAGATCGTTCGCGACGGGTATGCCCTGGACTTGGCCAGACCCGTGCTCGATTCCTTTGTGGCGTCTCCCTGCCGAGGAGCTCGGAAGACTGCTCAAGTCCGACAGACCCTCGATCATCTGCTTCGGCTGGGAGCGGTGGTTCCCGTGCCTCCGGAAGAATATGGTCTCGGAAGGTATTCCATTTATTTCGTGGTGCCAAAGAAGGGTGGGACTCTTCGTCCCATTTTGGATCTCAAAGGGGTGAATCGCTGCCTGCGGGTGCCGCACTTTCGGATGGAAACCTTACGTTCCGTGCTTGTGGCCGTTCGCAGGGCGAGTTTCTCACATCTCTCGACCTCACGGAGGCTTATCTCCATATTCCTATTCGGGAGGCGCATCAGCGCTATCTCCGGTTCGCTCTACCGTGGGGTCATTTCCAGTTCCAGGCTTTGCCCTTCGGCCTAGCAACCGCTCCTCGAGTGTTCACCAAAATCATGGTGGTCGTGGCAGCGGCATTGCGCAAGGAAGGGGTGCTGGTGCATCCCTATCTGGACGATTGGTTGATTCGAGGAAAATCTCGTTCGGAGAGCTTGTCGGCGACAGCGCAAGTGGTAGGCCTACTGCAGTCCCTCGGCTGGGGTAGTCAACCCGCAGAAGAGCCAGTTGGTTCCGACGCAGTCTCTCGAGTATTTGGGGGTGCTCTTCGATACTCACAGGGGCTTCGTTTTTCTTCCCGACCGCAGAGTGCTGGGTCTTCAGTCCCTCGTACGCCGGTTTCGGCAAGTCCCAGCTCCGTCGGCTTGGCACTACCTTCAGTTGCTGGGAACGATGGCGGCCTCATTAGAGGTAGTACCTTGGGCTCGATTTCACATGCGGTCGCTCCAGCGGGCCTTGCTGCGTCGCTGGTCCAATCAGACCGATTCCCTGAGCACGCGGCTTCGCTGCTCGGCGAGAGTGCGTCGAGACTTGACATGGTGGCTTTGGCCGGCCTCGCTCCGCGCGGGGATGTCCTTGGAGCAGCCAGACTGGATTCCGCTGTTGACGGATGCTTGCCTGACGGGCTGGGGCGCGCACTGCGGCGCTCAAGTGACGCAGGGCCTCTGGTCTCCGGAGGAGAGCGGTTGGTCGATCAACCGCTTGGAACTTCGGGCAGTCCGGTTGGCGTTGCAAAGCTTCGAGACCCTGATATCGCACAGGGCGGTGCGGGTTCTCTCCGACAACGCGGCGACAGTGGCGTACATAAATCGACAAGGCGGCACCGGCAGCTTGGGCATGGAAATGGAAGCCCGGTCGCTGTTCGAATGGGTAGAGCCCAGGCTACAGGCCATATCGGCAGCGCATATTGCCGGGAAGGACAAGGTGACGGCGGATTTTCTCAGCAGAGTTCACGTGGATGCCGGAGAGTGGGAACTCAATCCCAAGGTGTTCGAGCAGGTGGTTCTGCGTTGGGGGCAGCCGGTGATGGATTTGATGGCCACGTTCCGGTCTGCGAAGGCGGCTCGGTTCTTCAGCCGTCGACGGGAGCCGATGTCGGAGGGCATCGATGCTCTGTTGCAGGTCTGGCCCTCGAGGGGCCTTTTTTACGTCTTTCCACCGTGGCCGCTTCTCGGGCACGTGATTCAGCGGATCGAGTCTCACCGAGGTCGCGTGCTGTTAATAGCACCGGATTGGCCCCGTCGTCCTTGGTATGCCGATCTCATGCGGTTGGTGGAAGGCTCCCCATGGCGTCTTCCCCTGGACCCGGATCTGTTGTGTCAGGGTCCTCTTCGCATGCCGCAAGTGGGGAGATTCTCTCTTACGGCCTGGCTATTGAAAGGGCGCGGCTAAGGAAGAAAGGTTATTCGAAGGCTGTCATAGCAACTTTGCTTCAAGCTCGCAAGAGGTCCACTTCGCTAGCCTATGTACGCGTCTGGCGTATTTTTGAGGACTGGTGTTCTCGGCGTCAGGTGCGAGCGGCTACGGCTTCTATTCCTGTGTTGTTGGATTTTCTGCAAGACGGGTTTGCCAAAGGTTTGGCCGCCAGTTCCTTACGGGTGCAGTTGGCGGCGCTTTCCTGCTACAGAGGTAAAATTCAGGGCGTGGCGCTGGGTGCCCATGCTGATGTGGTACGCTTCTTGAGGGCCGTTTCTCGGCTGCGTCCGGCCCGCCGGATTTCTGTCCCTGCGTGGGATCTCAACTTAGTCTTGCATGCTCTCAGTGCGGCTCCCTTTGAGCCTCTCTCGCGGAGTTCGGTGAAGGATCTGACCCTTAAGACGGTGTTTTTAGTGGCAATTTGCTCAGCTCGACGCATTTCGGAGCTTCAGGCTCTTTCTTGCAGGGAGCCCTTCCTTTCTTTCTCCGCTCAGAAGGTGGTCCTCCGCCCAGTGCCTTCCTTTTTGCCTAAGGTGTCTTCTGCCTTTCATTTGAATCAGGTAGTGTCGCTTCCAGTGTTTCCCGCGTCGGGGGAACAGGGTTCCGATCGGGGTCTCAGTCGGTTGGACCTTAAGAGAGTTTTGCGTCGATATTTGAAAGTTACTAGCGATTTCCGCAAATCAGATCGTTTGTTCGTTCTCTTTGGAGGGCCTCGCAAAGGTGAGGCGGCGGCAAAAGCTTCCATTGCCCGGTGGATTAAAGAGGCGATTGGCTCGGCCTATCTGTTGCGAGGTCGAGTACCCCCGGTCGGTCTGCGGGCTCACTCTACCAGAGCGCATGCGGCGTCTTGGGCGGAGTTTAGCTTGGTGTCGCCGGTGGAGATCTGTAAGGCGGCCACATGGTCTTCTCTGCACACTTTCAGTAAGCACTATCGTCTTGACGTTTTGGCGGCGGCCGATGCCTGGTTTGGTTCCGCGGTGTTGCGTGCCGGCTGGAATAATCCCGCCCGTTAGTCTGCTTTGTTACATCCCATACGTAGAGGACTAAGCTGGAGGAACGATAAGGAAATAGTAATTACACTTACCTGGTAATTGTAGTTCCTTGAGAGACGACAGCTTAGTCCTCCTGCCCTCCCTTTAGTGTTCTTGGCTCGGCACGCCTTTGGTTCAGATGTCGCTATTTACAGGTGAGTGTGTTCCTTGTTTCCTTTTTTCTTTCTCTGGCTGCTTATGCTGCGGCAGTGGCGAGACCTTTTATTTGGGTCTGTTTTCAATTGACTACTATGGTAAATGTAAACGGGAAAAAAAAAAAAAAAAAGAGACACGGGTTTGCATTCTGCTAATGGTTTCTCTGCTTAAAGGTTAGCTATTTCTCTGAGTTTGCTTTGACAGTAGTTCACTGGGATGGATGAGATGGCCAGGATGCTGTATCCAGTGATGCTGAAATTTGATTGGTCCAGTCTTCATGCTGCAGGAGGAGGTGCACAACCCATACGTAGAGGACTAAGCTGTCGTCTCTCAAGGAACTACAATTACCAGGTAAGTGTAATTACTATTTGCCCCTCTTACTTTTCTTCATCCTACCATCACAGCCATACTGCTCATTGTAGCTTTTCTCCTTGACATGCAGCAGTGCCCAGAAATGCTTCTCAGGATTATTAACCTTCTTCTGTCTGGTCATGGATCAGCAGTTAATGAAGGTGCCAGTGTCTGCATAGTTTTCTTCCTCTTCTCCGCATGACTTCAAGCTCTTGGTCACAGCGATCAATCATGTTGCTCTCCATCCTTTTTAGGCTAATGGTGGTGGTGATCATTCCCGCCTCCACTTCAGGAGATTTGGGCTGTTCATGGCAGCTGCTCTCTTGTTCATTTCCTCTGAGGCTTCAAGCTCCCTGTAATAGCAGTCAGTTGCCTTCTTCCCCTTCTCTTTGCATAGATATGGGCTCCTTAAGGCAGCAGTCTTGCTCTTTGTGTGGATAGCCTGGGATTAGGTGTCAGCAGCAGAGTTCCTCGGAGGTGAGGTCTGTTTGCTCTTTTTTTTCAACAACCAGTTTGGTTGTTTCCTCTCTGGAGGACTCCCTGTGATGGTCTCATGGACCTCAGGTTGGGAGCCACTGGAATAGAATATAATTAGAAGTTAGGATTACTATTCATGATATCCTTTTTGAGCTAGTTTCATTCTATACAAAACTTTTTTTTAAATTGAAAAGCTGATTTACATTTTTTAAATTGAAAAGCTGATTTACATTTAAGTGGGGAAAGTATATAGAGTAAGTAAGTTTCATGGAATTCTTTGCAACCCCTCTGTGTGTGTTTGTATATGTGTGCACACATACCACCCCTGCCTTTATCTTCGTTGTCTCTGTGTATGTATATCACTGTTTTGTGATTTAATCTGCAATTTGTGTATCTTTGTGGGCTGGTATGTCTGTGCATGTTTGTATGTATGTGCACGTGTGTTTATGCTTTCATGTTTGTCCTTGCGTGGGCATATTAGTGTGTGTGTGTGCGAGTATTTATAGCTCTCTTAGTTCTCTGTGTGTCTGTGATCAGGAGAGGAGATGAGGGGAAGGCTTTTTGACAGCATTCCATAATGGCTAGGTTACTGTGAATCAGTGCTGTAGTTTTGGAAATTAGATTTACATTTTAAAAAATCAGTTATATAAAGCAACAATTTTTATCTACTCAGATTCCATTGTTACTAGTGTGTCTTTCGCTCTTATATTAAATAATCCTTTTCAAGGAATCACATCATTCAACTATTCAATCCTTGGGTATAAGGGGTAATAAAATGTTTTAGGCTAGGACAAAATTTTATTGGGAGCAACATAACTTTCAAACCAGATTTACCCGCAGAAGGGAAATATGCACAGACACCTTGCTGAAACCGGTCCAAAGACAATCATCTTTCATAGTTTAATGTGTATAAAGTGAAGGACTCTGATATCTCTGTGCTGCCAATTAGGGATATGTTTACAAAGCAGTGGTAGCGGCCTCCGTTCTATATTGGAGCCACGGCCCCACTATTGCTGTTTTGTAAACATACTCCTTAGTTTATTAAACCCTGTAAAGGTAGGGATTCTTAGAAAATTATTTAATTTTAAGTATCATATTTATGCAAACTTGCATATTCTTTCTAATCAAAGAAAAATAGTGGGGTTCTAACTTGAACTCAATAGAGTAAATTGAGCCACCGATCAGTATTTCCAAGGATGTACTCGTCAGTCGAGGAGTCAAAGCACTCGAACTGATAACCTAAGAAGGAAAGTTGGAATATCCTTATGACATTTCAATACAACATTGAAATGCTGGGGGATTTTCAATGATGATGATGTCATGTTACATTTATATGGAATACTTGCATCTGTTGTTTTGCTGTGCTAATCGGACTATTTTAAAACTTTGGGATTCATTATTCAACTACAAATGTCTACATAAATTGGTCGTTCAGTTCATGTGAAGCATCTTCAAAAAAATTCTCACACAATGTCGCCTTAATTGCTGAATTAAAATATTCCTAAAAAAATGATGAGCTTAAAAGATTTTTAGTGGTATTTTTGCTGACTGTGCTGTTTCCATGTACAAAAAGTTGCTAACTTTAGAATTTTATAAACATACTTTAAGGGCATGCATTTAAAACAGGAATGGTTGGGATGAATTATCTTGCTCAAGGGTTCTACAAATTTAAGTGTATTGAGCATGGGAACTTGGTATTGTGGCACAACAAGAATTTGTGGGAGAAAGCATTTTAATGAGATATTGTAAGGAGGAAGAGAGAGGTGGAAACAGGCTAGTGCAGAGGTGTGATTGAGATGAGTAGGTAGCCGCAGAGAGTAAATTCTCCATCTATAGCACTGAAATAGTTGGAATAAGTAGTATTCTAAGTTGGATGTTCCCAGCTTTTTATGTTTATGGATCCCTTATTAACCTCCACAAGGTTCAGGGACGCTCTCTCTCTCCCCTCTGTGCCATGCCTGTCCTCATTAGCCCTCTATATCAATCTCTGTCTCCCTCAATCAGTCCTTCCCAGAATGTGTCTTGCTCGTTCTCTGTCTCCCCTCTCCCCGTCACTTGCCTTCAGTCTTTCTCTCTTTCTCTAACCAGTTCCTACCAGCCTTTTTCTTCTTTTTTCTATGTTCTGTGGACTCCTAGTGATTCATGAACCACAGCTTGGAAGCCACCATTCTGAACATTTGTTCCCATAAACAAATTGTTCATATATGAGTAGTTGAACTGATGTAATCTTTTAACTAATCTTGCATCTCTGTCATAATTTTCCCTGAGTCTTTCATTGAGAGATTTCTAAGAGAATGCAACTAAGCTACCAATCTCTCAAAGCAAAACTACCACACTAATCCAAAGATCACCCAACCACCCAATGGAACTGTTCACTCTTGTAAAAGAACTCACGTCAACACCCACCAACAACTCAACTAACAGCCCCATCACTCCTCAACAATTAGTAGCCTACTTCTCTATCCGCCATTCCCAACTTGCAGCTCTACCTGATCTACCTTCACAACATACCAAGCCAACACACTCATGGACCACCTTCAAAAATATCTTGGCTGAAAACATCCAAAACATCATCTCATCACTCAGCACCACCACCTCCCCCCTTGACCCTTGTCCAGTCAGATGGATTAAAGTCGTCATACCCGGTCTTGCTGCACTCCTAGCAAAACTCATTCAGTGCTCCCTACTACATGGCTACCTACCAACCTGCCTAAAAACCTCCTCAGTTTGCCCTCTCCTGTAAAAACCTCATCTTGACCTGTCTGACCCTTCTTCTTACAGACCCATTGCTAGCCTACCTTTCCTTTCCAAAATAATAGAGAAGATGGTCCATACCCAACTTCAGGACTACCTCAACACCCATGCCCCGCTCGATCTTCAACAGCATGGTTTCTGCCCTCAACACGGAGTGGAAACCCTCCTAACCTCACTCCTGAGCAACCTTATAAAAGGAACCCAAAACATCCACCAAGGATTGTATCCTTGTATTCCTTGACATTTCTGCTGCCTTTGACACCATCAATCACAATACCCTCCTACAGTGCCTCCAGTCAATCGGAATACAGGGCATAGTATTAAAATGGTTCCAAGATTACCTCCACAACAGATCAGAATCGGAGCACTATCATCAGCTCCATACATTCAGACTCAAGGTGTATCCCATGGTTCTACACTTTCAGCTCTCCTTTTCAACATCTACCTGCAACCCCTCTGCAACATTATCCATACACACAGCATCAATTATCACATATATAAAGATGACATTATGCTGTACACAACAATCAACCTGAACAAACCATCCTACCATGAACTCCAGCAATGCTTCTCAGACGTTTCATAATGGTTATCTACAAATCACTTGCCCATCAACCTCAAGAAAAAATAAGCTTGTCACCAGAAATGAATCCTTCACCCCACCCCCTCATCTATTACCCTCAACAACATGGAAATCCAAATCAAACCAGAAGTAAAGTACCTGGGAATCACTCTGAAAACTCAAATAGCAAATACAGCAAGATAAATTTATTACAAAACCCATACCCTGCAATACCTCCGCCCTCTCCTCGCCCCATTGGACTGCTGCTCAGCTCTGCAGGCTCTCGCAATACCCCATGCCTACTACTGCAACTCAATATAGCATGGACTCCCAAAATCAACACTCCATCCCCTTCAAACAGCTCTCCACATGGCACCAAGGACCATGACGGAAACATCCAAATACGAACACATCTCCCCCTATCCACAAACACCTTCACTTGGCTCTCCCTGCAAAGCAGAGTACTCTACAAAATCTTCCTAATGATTCACAGCTCTGAACCATCAAACATCCACCCACCTTCGCTCCCTCATTGCACCATAGCAATCGAACAGACCACGGAGAGCCTTCACCATGAACACTCTGACTACCCCCCAAACCATGACAAAAAGCACCCAACAAAGCCCGTGCCATGTTCTTTGAACTTTATGCACCAACTACCTGGAGCTCCCTCCCTGCCCACATAAGAAACATAGACCACTAATCCTTCCGCAAACTCCTCAAGACCCACTTATTCACCCTCCTTTCAGTCCCACCCCCTCCTATCCCGTACCCCCCCCCCCCCCGTCCTAACCCCCTAACCCCTTCCTATTAACCGAACAGCATTACTGTATCATATTAAGGTCCAAACTTTACAAGAACATATATATAGTTCATCATCCTGTACATAGTTAATCTAAGCAATTAATACACTAACAACTCCGAAGGCATTAACAAAATTCACCATGGCAACAGCAAACAGGGCCTTCAGATTCTGTGCTCCAAGATGCTGGAACATACTACCACCTAATATCCGGGCAATCTCTAACTTACCCCAGTTTAGAAAGGTACTCAAACATCACCTCTTCCTCAAACACTACCCAGACAACAACTTGTCAAGATGACCCCCCAATGAAAGTAACTACACCAACATTCCCAGTTAGCTACACCAACATTCCCAGCAAGCTATCCATGACTATTGAACTCTAACATTTGATGTTGTGACGCCTGTATGTATATAGTTACCCCTAAGTTATCCAAGTTTCATGTCCCTGTTCTCTGTAAACACAGAACGGCTTGTTGTTCTGATGATTTTGTTGTATGTAAACTGCACTGATGCCGAATAGCGGGTATAGAAGAAAATGTAAATAAATAAATAATAAATAAATAAGCTAACTATCCTCGTTCCTTATTCAATGTGCAAAGTTGCCTGCTTCAATGTAAATGTTGTTATAAAATTGAAGTTCTCTGTAAACCGCTTTGACCTTTCTGAAAGGGGGTATATAAATATAGCCAAATAAATTAAGATACAGTAAATGTAAGGTCTGAGCTGAGGCTGATCTTTTTGATTAACTTGAGGGACCTATACATTAAGAAGTAGAGGAGTAGCCTGGTGATTATAACTGTGGCCTGGGAACCAGGGTTCAAATTCTACTAATGCTCATTGTGATATTGGGCAATTCACTTAATCCATCATTATCTCAGGTACACATTTAGATCGTAAACCCTTTGGGGATAGGGAAATAAGTACCTGAATATAACTTAATAAGGCAGAGACAAATACAAAAATATTGTCCTGCCACCCAAAAAGTGAATAAATTGCATGCTATTTTTTAAATTTGTAAACCGCTCTGTCAGCCTGGCTAAGGGCAGTCTATCAAATCCTAATAAACGATAAGTGAGCCAGTTGATATAGTGTTTGGATTTTCAGAAAGCCCCTCGTGAGAGATTCCTGAGGAAATGAAAATGTCATAGGATATCATGCAATGATGTGTTGTGGACTGTGAACCGATTAAAAGGTAGAAAACAAAGAATAAGGTTAACTGGTCAACTTTCTCAGTGGAGAAAAGTGAATAATGGAATACTCCAGAGATCTCTACATGTTTATAAAATGATCTGGAAAATAGGAACAGTAAGTGAGGTGGTCAAACTTACAGATGACAAAAAAAAATCAAAAGTTTTTAAATTACAAGCAGATTGTGAGACATTGCAGGAGGACGTTGGGACATCCAGCTGGCAGATGAAATGTAATGTGGACAAGTGCAATGTGATAATCCAAACTGTAGTATAGCTATGCAATGCTAGGTTGCAATCCTCTGCTCAATGTCTAGCAGCAGCCAAAAAACTCCAAAACAAAATGTTAGGAATTATTAGGAAAGGAATGGAGAATATTAAGATGCTGTACGTCACTCCATGGTGTAAATGCACTTGAGTAATCTCCAGGAACAAGCAGGAATGAGTCTTCACATATGGGTTGTCAGACGGCTGCCTGGGTGAGAATCTTCACAGTCTTGGCAAGTGCATATATCTATATGATTTGCAAGGGATTGTGGGCAATGTAATTCATTCACACCAGACACAGCTGCTGACAATTAATTTAGTTGTGCTCTTGGGTAAAGCCAATAAGATATTTATTTATGGGGTTATTTCTCCCAACACAGATATGCTTGGTAGCACATAAATCAGGTTACTTGCTTCCAGTGTTTAACTTGGAAAAACAAAATCAAAATCAGGAAAACAACATTCAAACTTGTCAGGCATTAGCTAATGTTTTCTTAGCATATATCAAACAAACCAAAAGCCACAAAGCAAGAAAAAAACTGTTCTTTTCAGGTTAACTTCTGATAACTTCCCACATAGATTCAGAAGTGATTCTCTCTTAGCTCACAAGCAATTAGGTAAGGCTCATTTGCTAGCAGTTATCCAGCTGAAACCCCTTAGCTGGCTTGCTTTCTACTGTGTGGGTCAAATCCTGCTTCAGGAGCTTTTCTGAGTAGATTAAAGAATAAGTTTGTATTTCTTTGTGATGGTTGCTGTACTTTATAACAGAAAATCACCAAAGGAGTTTGGACAGAGAGCAGTCCATATAAACACATTCTTCATCTGCAATCATTCCCCCTTCTTCAACAAGCATGGGTTCAATATCATGGATTGGCACAGATGAATCTCTCAATGGAGCACTTTCAGGAGAATACTTGTTTCCCTGCTGTCTTTCAAGGTTATAGCTAGGGCATAGATCAGTGTTCATACCTGAGCTTCCATTGCTGTTAGAGTTCCTCTCTATATAGCCTGGCCAATATGTAGTCCAGTTCTTATGTCCAGCCTTCCAATCCAGATCCCTGGACACTGGATCTCTCTTCACATACCTTCTGGCACAGGTCTTAGGGTCCCTTCCACGTGCAGCCGTCTCTCTCACAGGTACCGTCTGGAGATTCCTACCTCTGCAGCACCATTCCTCTGGCTTTCCCCAGTCCAATGGTGTATGCTGGCCCTTGGAATGCCTCCCAGTATACGTACTGCTCTGGACTCTTCTAGACCTCTCAAAGGCTTTTCTCCTCTTTCTTCCAAAGGGTTTCTTTCCCTCTCTGTCCGTCCGGTTTGGCTTCTGCTTCTGATGATCTTCCTGTTGATGAAGATGATCAAGCTCAAGCTGATTCTCAGGATAATGAGGATAATTCTCTGTAGAATAAACTCTACCCTTATTCTGCTTAGATGAGTGCTCCTCCCTAACACAGCGCAGCTGTGCTGAATCAGGCCCTGCCCTTTGAGATGAGTGCTTAGGGATTACCTCATAGCCCTCCTGATTGAACACACGTTTCCCCACTTCAGCTCCTCTAATGGCTGTTGGAAACCTGGTGCATTCTGGGACTGGTAGTCTTTTATGGGAAAATTCTGTTTTCTTATTTCTACCAGAACTGACAGGTTGCTTGTTCAGAGTCACTTCATCTTCTCTATAGCTCCTTCCTGAGCTATGATAAGCTTCCTTATCACAGGGTGCGTCGGTACCGACGGAGCCTGCGTGGGAAAGCTCCCCAGCGTCCAAAAAGAAAGCTTTTGGGAGCATCCCACGCGCATGCGCTCTGCCTTCCCGCCCATTCACTTCCCTCTCATCAGTTTTCCGCGGAGCCGGCAGGACGTATTCCTATCACCGCAGAAAATTCTTCTTTTTATTCTTACTTTTTTGTGGTCGTGTCTGCCTTCCCTCGACAACGCCGGTGTTTTTTTTCTAAAGAATTTCTTCTTTTTCTTCAGAAATTTTCCTGTTTTTAGTGTCTGACACTTTCTAGGCCACTAGGCCTCTATCTTTCCATCATGGAAAAGCCAGCCACTTAAGGAATGCTCAAAGTGTGGCGGTACAGATATGTTTTCAGACACCCATACTTGGTGTCTAAAATGTTTGGGTCCTGACCATTGCCCACTGGAGTGTCTTTCCTGCTGGAGCTCAAATAGAAGAAGTCTTCAGAATCGAGCACAACTCGATACCCGGTTCAGATCGCACTCGATGTCACCAGCTAAAATACCTCCACAGGATCAGGTAACCAAACAAAAGTCTGTAAAGACTAGCCAGCCCTCGAGTGGTAGATCTCCTTCCCAGTATCGAGATGGCTCTGGCCTTGCCCTCGAGGACATATTGGCAATAAAGCCCCGGCAGGAGTCTTCAAGCTCCAAAGCATTAACGGGGTTTCAGGTTGTTCCCGGGGTTCTTACCTCGATGAACATACCTGTGCCATGCTCGGTGGTTGTGGCCGCTTCGAGCGGTACCGACACCCCGGCATCGGCTATGGTGATGGATGAAACACTCCTCACCAATGATCGCAGTCTAGCGCTCTCGGTTACTTTGGTACCGCTAGAGTTGCTGCAGACCGATCTTCCAGTATCGGTATCGGCTTCGGTACCGGTACCGACATAGGCATCGATGTTGGTACCGTCCATGCTTACTTCGACATACTCGCTTCCTTCTATGCCGAGCCTGGAATCGATCTCTAGCATGGATGATTCGGTACCGACTCGTCTCTGTACCGACCTCGGGCGGTACCAGAGACATTACTTTAAGGAAAATCCGATGCTCCACCCTTTCAGGTCTTCCGATCCTGATGACTGGGATGAATCCATCGGTACCAAGGCTGAATCTTCAACAAGTCTAGCCTTTACCCCTTATTTTAGAGGGTCCCCCTCGGGGGAGATTTCTTTTCAAGCTTTTCTGCTTGATATGGCAAAATTACTTGCCATTTCTATACCTGGTAAAGAATCCTTCCCAGGGGATTGAGAGATCCTGCAATCCCCCTGGATTCCAGAGGAGGTCATCATGCTTCCTTTGCATCCGATCTTACAAGATCTACTTTTCAGAATGTGGGAAACTCCTTTAATGGTATAACCACATTCTAAGACACTTGACTCCATGTACAAAGTGCCACCTTCCCCAGGTTTTCAAAAGACTCAACTTCCTCATCATTCTATTGTTGTAGAATCAGCAATGAGGCGTATTAAGAGTACAAAGAAGCACTCTTCTTATCCGCCAGGTCGTGAGTCTAGAACTTTAGATGCCTTTGGACGTCGATGCTTCCAGGCATCCATGCTTTCAGCAAGAATTATCTCATATATTTTCTATATGGGATTATCTCTTGAAGAGGTCACAAAGAACTTAGTCTTTGAACCCTTTTCTTCAAGAACATAAAAGAGCAGACTTTTCCATATTAGTCAGTCATGCTCAGAATGTCTCTAAATTCCTTAATTGTGCTTCCCTGGACTGTTTTGAGTCTATTAGCAGAACCTCTGCTATAGCCATAGGAGCACGACGCATAGCCTGGCTCCAAGCTTCAGACTTGGACAAATGGGTACAAGAAAAGCTGGGAAATACTCCTTGTACTGGTGAAAATCTCTTTAACAAGGATGCTTTATTTCAAGCTAAGCAGTTAAACACCGATAGTGTTACTTTCAGAGGATTGTCAAAACTTTCCTCTACCCCAGCTACTAAAAAATCTCCTAACAAACTTTAATCTCCAGGAACAAGCAGGAATGAGTCTTCACATATGGGTACGTCGGTACCGACGGAGTCTGCGCGGGAACGCTTCCCAGCGTCCAATCAAAGATCTTTTGGAAGCATCCCACCACGCCTGCGTGCTGCCTTCCCGCCTTTCCCAACTGCCTCTCCTCAGTTTTCATTTTTCCGCGGAGCCGGCAAGACGTCCTCCTGTCACCGCAGAAAATTCTTGTTTTATTTCTTTAGTTTCTTGTGGTCGCGGCTGTCTTCCCGACGCTACCGGTACCGCCGGTCTTTTCTTTTCTTTTCTTGTAGAATCTTCCTTTTTCAAGGAATATTTTTTCTTCACCCACGGTGTCTTAGGCCTTATAGGCCTCTTCTTTTTCCTTCATGGAACCGCCAGCCACTTTCTCCAAGAAATGTGCAAACTGTGGCAGTACAACTTTATTTTTAGACCCTCGAAGTCGGTGTCTAACCTGCTTGGGTCCTGACAACAGTTTGGTGAGAGGTCTTCAATATCGAGGTTCCCTCGATACACGGTTTCCCTCCAGCTTCGGGGCACCGTCCCCTTCTTCTTCTACACAGGATCAGGTAACCCACAAACAGTCTGTTAAGACTAGCCAGCCCTCGAGTGGTAGGTCTCATGCACAGCATGTAGACGGCTTCAGCCTTGCCCTTGAGGGCCCACTGGCTTCAAAGCCCCGGCGGGAGTCTTCGGGCTCAAAAGCCTTTCAGGGGTTTCAGGTTGTTCCTGGGGCTCACCCCTCACAGAACATACCTGAGCCGTGTCCGGTGGTGGCATCCGCTTCGAGCGGTACCGGTACCCCGACATCGGCACTGGTGTTGGATGAAACACTCCTCACCAGGGATGGTCATCTGGCGTCCTCGGTGCCTTCGGGACCGGTGGATACAATCCAGACTGACCTTCCATTATTGGTACCAGCACCGATACTACCACCAATGTCAGTACCCTCCAGACGTGCATCAATAGCCTCGCTTCCTTCGATGCCGAGTCTGGAATCGATCTCCAGTCTGGAGGACTGGGTACCCACTCGTCTTGGTACCGGCTGTCGGCGGTACCGAAGGCTCGGTTCCGATGATTCAGATCCACAACTCTCGGTTCCCTCGAGACCCATTGAGTTGCCACTGGTTGACCTTCATTCGCCGGTATCAGACACGGTACCGAAGACGGTACCGATGTCCTTATTACCCTTACGGTCGGTGCCTTCCATGCTTCGCTTATCGATGCCAAGTTTAGAATCACTCTCTAGTCTGGAAGACTCGGTACCAATACACTTTGGTACCGACGCCGATCGATACCGGTGGCTCGGTACCGAGGATAGCACCCGGAGGTTTTCGGTTACCTCGGTACCGATTGAACTGTCACCGATGACTGCTCCGATGTCTTTGTCGGGCTCGACTCCGACATCGGTACCAGTATTGGCATCGGTACCGGTATCCACAGTAACATCGTGGCCAACTCCTACCATGCTTTTTTCAACAGGATCGCTCCCTTCTATGCCAAGCTTGGAGTCGATACCTGGCATGGACAATGTGGTAATGGCGGTCGCTGCTCCTGACAGCCAGTACCTGCGACCATCCTTTAAGCATTCCACACTGCACTGTGCAGGATCTTCTATTCCTATATATCTGGATAGTTCTGTCGCTGCTCAGGCTAGTTCTTCAGACCTAACCTGTCCAAGGGAAATTCCTGGGGAACCCTCTTTTCAGAGTTTCCTCCTGGATATAGCAAGATCTCTTGCCATTCTTATCCCAGGACATGATCCTGCACAGGACTCTCTTTCTACCAAAGCAAAGGAGAACATAATGCTTCCTTTGCATCATTCCTTGCAGGATCTCCTTCTAGGAATGTGGGAAACACCTTTAAGGGTACCTCCACCTTCCAGAGCAACTGATCTCTTATATCAGGTGCCCCCCTCTCCAGGGTTTCAAAAGACTCAACTTCCTCATCATTCCATAGTTGTGGAATCAGCAATGAGGCGGGTAAAGAGCAAGAAAAAGCACTCTTCTTATCCGCCAGGTCGTGAGTCTAAGACACTTGATGCCTTTGGACATCAAACCTTCCAGTCATCTATGCTTTCTGCAAGAATTCTCTCATATATTTTCTATATGAGTCTGTTTCTTGAGGAGGTCACAAAGCAATTACATTCTTTGACTCCTTCCCTTCCAGAGTCCAAGAGTGCAGACTATTCTTCACTGCTCAAGCATCTCCAGAATATCTCTTGGTTTCTTATTCGTGCTTCCCTAGACTCTTTTGAATCTGTTAGCAGGACTTCTGCTATAACTATAGGGGCACAACGTAGGGCCTGGCTCCAAGCTTCAGACTTGGACAAATGGGCACAGCACAGACTGGGACATACTCCTTGCACTGGAGTTTACTCAGTTCTCCACTGATTTACCTGTTCCTAGGGGCTGTTCTGCACCTTCTTCTGTCCCAGTAGGTAGGAAATGTCTTGCCAAACTTTCTTCCCATAGGAGAAGAAGGTTTTATGCATCATCTGCCCATCATACAGATGTTCCCAAACAGGGGAAGCATCGTCCTGGTCTGCAGAGTTCAACCTCTCACCAGGCTCAGCAAACCCAGCAACCACAGGGTTTCTGATCAATCCATCAGATGCTTGTGACTCTTGGGATTAGAATCTGCAGTTGCTTCTTCTCAATAGAGGCAATCCACTGCTGTCATTCTAAATCCTAAACATGGATCTCTTCCCGAAAGACATCCATTTTTTCTATGTTCTATGAGCTGTCAGGATGTTCATGCTTCTAGGTCACAGGGTTCTCCTCTTCTTCCTGCTAGGGAAAGAGGTCTATCCACTATCAAATGATTGTTTCCTGTGCCAGCATGTCTTTTTTCCTTTCTATAAATTTACTACTTTGTAAGTTTTCTTCAGCTCCATTCTCTTTACCCTCTTACCACATTTTTCCTCTGTAAGAGCGGTATTGCTTTACTGGAGGGCTTTTTCTTCAGCCTCTCTAGTTTTCTTACTTTTCCAGTGTGGAGTTCTCTTCTCTGACTTGACTCCTCTTTTTCAATCTTGCTTTGAAGCAGTTCATCAGACATGTCCAGAGATTTATACTCTTGTTCTGTCTGTTCTTTCTGTTTTTAAACAGTACCATTCTTTCTGCTGTCTGGCAAGCAGCTGCCAATGCAGGAGCCTTAATGTTTGGACCACTGGTTCTTGTCCATCAGCAACCAGATTTGTCCTCCACTAACATTCTGTCTGGTCCAAGTAGTGGCTCCAAGTCAGTGCTGTCATCTGTCTTGGAAACTTTTTCACTACAAGCTTGTTGGATTGTCTTCTCTTTCTGCCATCTCCATTCCCCTGGGTTTGGCAGCATAGTTGACATAGGTACTGGCTCTCCTGCAGCCAGTTCTATCTCCTCATTCTCTTGCATCATGCTCTCTGCAATTCTATAGAGAAGCTCTCCACTATGGGCCCTTGCTAGAGAACATGGGGGGCTTTTTCTCCAACAGCTATACTAGATGGTTGAAAAAGGCTTTTTCAGTCATGTCTCCCATGACTAGAAAAGTTCTCCCTTTTAATATAAAGGACATAGGCCTCCTCTTACGTGAAAGCTTAAGAAGTTGCTAATTCCCTGCTTTGGTCCATAGTATTTCCAATCGGGAATATGTTTTCTCCTTCCAGCTCGTCCTCATGGTAAGAACGCATGATACCTTTTTGCCCTTAAGCAGGTCAGCATGGTATCTCATTCCTATGCGTCTTCTGTTCACTTACCATGTTAGAGTTCTAGAATACTCGGGACTTGCTGGCTGCAGACTGATATCATCCTCTGCTTTTCACGTAACCATCCTGGTTATTCTACTACCTAGCATCCCTGTAGCCATAACCAGTGGGAGTTGATTCTCTATATATCTTCTCAAGTAGGTTCCACCTTCTTGTTATTAGATGAATCTTTCCTCTCCACATTTTCCTATGTGAATACATTTTTGTAGGCATATCTCTGTCTGCTTCATTGCAGACTTCCATATAGAGGCCTATATATTCATACCTATAGCACACATCTTACAGATGTCTATGTCTATCATTTGTGTGTATTTTATGCCCTTCATATCTCACTATAGATATATTCTCATATATCTATATATTATATATATATATATATATATCTGTCGAGATATTTTACTATCGGTAGATATGTATTCTGCTTTATCTACCTGACTCGAGGCTCATATAGCTATATGATTCTGACAGATGGGCTTTACCCATATTTATGCTATCCAGCATGTTTTGGGGTCCTACACTCACAACCACTTTGGTGGTAGTTAACACCTACCATAACCTTAAGGTTTAGGTACCTCTGAAGCTCTCCATGTTCCAATATCTCTCCTAGCTGACTTCAGTTAGGAGAGACATTGCAGATCTTCAGCTAATCACAGGCTCTGACGCCTCCGGCGTTTGTCCTTTCTTTTGGGATACAAGGGGTTCCCATACCCTTTCTCCCCACAAGGACTGGGCCTGTTTGTCCAAATCGGTTAGCCTTTCTCTTTTGTTCCTAAGAGTGAGCCACTCTGCCGCCAAAAGAGTTCATTTTTTGTCATAAAGCCTTCCGCTGAAGGCCCACCGTTTTTGTACTACCCCAGTTTTTCCTACTGGGGTTACCTGTTACCTTTCAGGATTCTGACCTCCACTGTTTTTCCTACAGGTTTATTACCTCCACTTTACAGTGAGGTCCTCTTTGAGGTTCCTCTACTGGGTTTCCCAGTAGATCCCATGAACCTCCATACTTCTGTTAAATCCTGTTAGGGGAGGTCCATATTGCAATATTCTTTGCAATATCATTGATGACAATTATCATCCACACATGGACTCCTTGTCTGCAGTCCTATGCTAGGTTAGCTGTTCCACAGCATCTTTCTTTCTTCAACTCCTGCCCTCCATCCTCAGGATGCCTGGTGTTGTGGGGGATAGCATGTTCCACCCTATGACATGCTGGGACTCCAGGCATCTCAGCTTGGGAGTCCCCATATGTGAAGACTCATTCCTGCTTGTTCCTGGAGATAGCACAGTTACTTACTTGTAACAGGTGATCTCTGGGAACAGCAGGAATAAGTCTTCACAACCCACCCACCTCCCCAGGAGTTGTATCTCTATCTATCTTTCCTTTCCTCTCTCTCTCTTTGTCTCAGCTTTAAAACTTAACTGAGGAGAGGCAGTTGGGAAAGGCGGGAAGGCAGCACGCAGGCGTGGTGGGATGCTTCCAAAAGCTCTTTGATTGGACGCTGGGAAGCGTTCCCGCGCAGACTCCGTCGGTACCGACGTACCCATATGTGAAGACTTATTCCTGCTGTTCCCAGAGATAATCTGTTACAGGTAAGTAACTGTGCTTTCCCCTAGGGGGAAAAAAGTTTTATTCATCTTCTACATCATGCAGATGTTTCCAAAGAAGGGCAACATCATACCAGGCTAAGAAAACCAAAGTCTCAACAGGCTCAGCAAACTCAGCAGTCGCAGGGTTTCTGATTTTTTTTTTATTTCATTAAATCTTTTTTCCTGTTGAGTTTTCAGAACCACTACTTCTTAACTATAGAAGCATTTGTAGTTCTTCTCATCCTTATTAAGAGGTCAGTAATACACTGCCTCAATCCTCTACTTTAGGCATGAATCTCTTGCCAAGGGCAATCCATCCTTTTCAGCTCTTAGAGCTATTGAGGATATCATGCCCCACAGGTAACAGTTTTCTCCTCTCCTTTTAATTTAAACAGAGGAGTTACAACTACTTACAAGGTATGCTATGCCCTTCACCTTGGCAGTTGGCCTGTACGAGGATATCTTATACTTTGACTGCAAGGGAGCTTTACCCTTTTTAGGGACTACCAAATTGTAAATCTTCCCAACTCTGTATTACTTCTATCCTTCTTAGTTGACATTTTCAATCTAAGAGTGATATTATTTCACTGGAGGGCTTACCTTTTAAGCCATAGGATTGTCCTCGATACCTACTCCAGTAAGTAATTTCCATACAGAGTTTCTCCCCTCTGCAATCTTTCAAATAGTTCTTTTAAGACAGCTTATCAGACCATAATTGAGAGTTAGTCACTTCTAATTCTGTCTGTCTGTCCTTGTCCAATCTATGGGACCTATCCTTTTTGCTGCCTTAATAACACATAATTCCAAGAGAGGTTCCAAAACCTACTTGGACAATTTATTGTTGCAGGCAACCAGCCTGTCTGCTATTCTTAGCCATCTTTAATTCTTTGGCTCCCACAGAATAGATTAGGTTGCACACTGGTAGTTAAACAACCAGATCTCACCTGGGCAACCTACAACATGCTCTCTGCAATTCTACAAAAAGCTCTGCAACTATGGGCCTTTGCCAGAGAGCGTCAGAGCCATTCCTGTTGGGTAGCTTCCAGATGGTTCAAAGGCTAGCCCAGTCATGCTCCCACATGACTAGTTTTTTCCTACCTTTACCATCTTCCTTAAAATTTCCTTTTAGGGCAAATGAACCAGGGCTTAGATCACGTGAAAGCATAAAAAATTGCTTAATTCCCTGAGTTGTTCCACATCTCCAGTGGAACTTCTCCAACAGGGATGCATTTCTTTTCACTGCAGTCGGTCCTTGTCTAGTGCATTCCTTCTAATTCTCAATACTTCATTGGAGCTTATGCTGAACAAAGAATGCATTATACTCATATTGCCCTCATAGATGGGCAAATATGGTATTCCCTTTTATTGCGTCTTTTTCTCCACACTGAAGTTATAGAAGGATCCAGACTTCTCGTCTTAAGACTAAAGTTTTCTCTGCACCCCTTCACGTAGATCTCCATTTCTGGTTATTCAAAGTCTAGAATTTTAAAGAGATCTAGACCTATCCTTCTGACTAGGAAAATTCCACTGGTTTCCATGTAACCTTCTTCATGGTTCTCCATGTATAACCAGTAAGGGGTTCTCTATCCATATTTTCAAGCAGGTCTTACCCCTTCTTGTTATTGAGTCTCTCTTTATTTTATATGTTTGTATATATATATGTATTGTATATATATATATATATATATATATATATATATATATATATATGTGTGTGTGTGTATATATATATATAAATACACATATCTCACTCTGAAAGATTTCTTACTGTCCATATTAATGCTGTTACAGCATGCCATAAGGTTTAAATGGACAACCAATTTATATGGTAATCACAAACTACCTTCTTTTACTGTAACCTCTCTGGTTACCTTACATCTGAAGCTCTCCATGTAAAGTCATCCTACGTGACATCACTTGGGGAAGACCTTCCTGATCTTCAAGAAATTGGAGGCTACACCGCCTACTACAAATGTTTCTTCTTTCATTTGGATAGAGGGGTCTCAAAGACCCATCCTTTTTCTGCAAACCAGTCAGATTTATCTCCTCTTTTTCCTAGAGTTTTTTCTGCTCCAAGGACAAAGAGCTTCAAATGTTGGCCTACAGACACTTTAGCTTCTCCTCCAAAGTCCAATCCCATTAAACTCTCCCAGTTTTTTCTTCTGGGATTAGTTCTAGCCATCTAGGCTTCTGACCTCTGCCTGTATTGCAAAATTTATTTCCTCTACTTCACAGTAAGGTATTTTCTTTGAGGTTAATGTACTGGTTTCTAGCACCAGACCATTACTCTCAACAAATACTTTCGCAATATTTTTAACTAAGGTCCACATTAGAAAATTGGAATCCAATTTTCACTAACATTTCTGATCTACACAAGGACTCCTCTCCAGACGCCTTGTTTAATCAAGCTGTTCCACAGCACACCCTTCGCACTTCAACTCCTACCCTCCATCCCTTGGATGCCTCAGGTTCTGGGAGATAGCATGGCCCATCGACTAGATTTGCAACATGCTGGGACCTCCTCCAGGCATCTCAGCTTGGGAGTCCCCATATGTGAAGACTCATTCCTGCTTGTTCCTGGAGATAGCACAGTTACTTACCTGTAACAGGTGATCTCTGGGAACAGCAGGAATAAGTCTTCACAACCCACCCACCTCCCCTAGGAGTTGTTTCTCTCTCTCTCTCTCTAATTTGTCTACTTCCCTCCTTCGGTCTCAGCTACAAACCCAACTGATGAGAGGGAAGTGAATGGGCAGGAAGGCAGCGTGCATGCACATGGGATGCTCCCAAAAGCTTTCTTTTTGGACGCTGGGGAGCGTTCCCACACAGGCTCCGTCGGTACCGACGTACCCATATGTGTAGACTTATTCCTGCTGTTCCCAGAGATCACCTGTTACAGGTAAGTAACTGTGCTTTGTGTGCTAGTCTGATTGCTGCATCTCAAAAAGATGCAGCAGATTTAGAAAAGATAAGAAGGATCATCAGAATGCTAGAGGGGATGGAACAACTCCCGTATGAGGAAAGGCTAAAGGGATTAGGGCTTTTCATCTTTGAGAAGAGAGAACTGAGGAGAGATATGATAGAGATCTATAAAAGCATGATTGGAATAGAACGAGTAAACACGATTTAGTTGTTTACGCTTTCAAAAAGTACAAAGACCAGTGGTCAAGCCATGACGTTACTAAGTAGTACATTTAAAACAAATCGGAGCAAATAATGAAACAATTAATGCATAAATAAACTGGAATTTGTTGCCTGAGTTGTTGGTAAAAGCAGTTGGCATAGTTTGTTTTAAAAATGGTTTGGACAGGTAGACTTTTGGGAAATTCACTTCTTCTTCCTGGGGGGGTAAGCAGCATGGAATCTATTTTTGGGGATCCTTCCAGGTACTTGTTACCTGGATTGACCACTGTTAGAAACAAGGTCCATCAAGCCCAACACCCTTGGTCTGACTCTATATTGCATTTCTTATGTTCTGTTGAGGTCATGAAAATTTTACAGCCATGACCAAAGCATGAGGATTAAGCCTGTTAAAAATGAATAGAAGGGTTGGCTTGCTAGCTGGGTGGCTGCGCTGTGCAAAAAACCTAGGTTTGAATCCTAGACTTTCTGCTTTCTGGGACAGCCAGGATTGACAGCATGTATAGCATCTGGCCTGGGAGAGAGTCTGTCGCTTCACAGCAGTAGCACCTAATGTCCAAATTCAGGCTACACATATATGGCAGGTTGTGGAGGAAGCCAGGTTCTATGGACTGCCACTGCACTAGGCTTATAAATAGAGCAGCAAAACCTTGGGCAATTGCGAATGTCTGAGCTGGAAGTACAGTTTAAAATCTGAGAAGATGGCAAAAAAGGAAAAGGGGAAAAAAGTCACAAGTCCAATGAACCAACACACAAAGCAAAGATGAACCAGGCTAACTTATCCGATTAAGCGAAGATGAACCAGGCCAACTTAGTCGAAGAATGGCAACTTCATTCCTCAACTGGGTACATTGCAAGCTGATGTTTATGTAGACACTTGGAGTGTGTTAGTGTTGATTTGTGTATGTATAAAGAGGCTGAACACTGATGCATGCATTAGCCAAAATACAGCTGTGTTGGGTTGTCAAAGTACAATAGACTTCGCTCGTTTTAACCTGGTCAATTTCCACTTTGTGTTGGTTCATAAGATCTGACAAGATCTGCAGAACAGAAGCATTAGCATCACAGTGGTTTGCCACAGTTATCCAAATGTGGTTTCTTCTGCCCAATGAGTCAAAGACCATTCAAATAGCCACTTGCATATTCACAATTTTGTCACAAAAGGTGTAATATGAAGAAGGCATTTCTGTGCATTTTATGCTGTCACAAGCACAACGCCAAAACCACTAGTCTTCTAGTTGTTGAGGGCGTGGTGGTTGAGAACCTTCTTCTATCAGCTGTTATATTTATGCTTTAAGTAGAAGGATTGTAGTCGTGTTAAACCAAGGGTAAGGCTTATGACAGAAAAAGAATTTATTTTGAACACAATAGAACAGATCAGGTTCCTGGTACCATTTACAGAATTTTAAATTATAGGATTTTTGCTTAAGGTTCAGCAAGTTGGTGGCAAAACAAACAGAACTCAACATTGGCTTTTAAAGTCCTCTTCACTGCAGAAACTTAGCCTTTTCACATATAACAAGATGCCACTTATATTATTGTCCTTTGTCAATTAGAGCAATAGAAAAACAAACTTTACTTCTATGGTAAATTCATCTTCACTCAGCCATAATTTTCTCTAGGCTGCACTTCCAGGTGAAGAACCAAACTTAGGTTATGAAATAAGCATTCACAGTATCCTCAAGACTCTTATAGCAGGCTTTTCTTATAAACAGGAGCAAAGCACAAACTCTTATAGCAGTCTTTTTCATATAAGATAGGAGCAAAGCACAAACACTTCTAGCAGCCAATTAACTTTCTCTCCGTTGTAGAGTTTCAACACAGCTGACACAGAAGCATGAATCACAGCCTTACTTCACTAGCTTATGCTGCAGTAAATTCCTCCTTTCAAAACACACACAGGAATTTACTTTCTCACTGCTTAGCTCTGAGGTTACTTCAGCAAGAGGAACAGTTCTTTCAAGGCTGGCTCTTTTCAACCCTTCAAGTCTAGAACTTGGCATAAAGAACAATCCATCAACATATCTTCTTTTGGCCTTAGCTCTGACAGTGGTTCTCCCAATTGCATAGGCTGTGACTCACCCACTTGATCAGAGTGTCCTGCTGACAACCTCTCTGGTGGTCTGAAAGCTTCTCTCCTTCCTGGCTCCCACCTTTGTTGCAAATGTGATTCAGGGAAATCACCTTTCTCAGCAATGGGTAGCTCAGCCTGTCTCCAGAAGTTAGCACCTGCTCTGGCTTCTCCAGCATTCCATCGTCCTTGCTGCTCTGCAGTCTGTCCTCTGCTGCTTCCTCTGCTCCTTCTCCAATCACTCCTCCTTCCACTGCTACTACTCCATAATTTAACCAAAGTTTATACTCACTGGGATCCAACCCCACCTCTTTCTCTCCCAGGTGTTTGTAATCCCCCTGCCTTCTGACATCAGAATAATCAGTGCAGTTGTTAAGAGTGAGGGTTTTTGTCCTTGTGCTTGCAATCTATCCCTCTTATACTGTCAAGCATTTCCTGGAACTTGTTCCAGCTGTGTTTTTTCTGCCTTTGAACTGTGGCTCTGGCCTTTTGACCCTGCACACCTAACAGAGGCCCTTTGATTAAGGTGAATTCCTTATGCTGTTCACCTCCCCCATGCTCAAAATGGTTGACTTTGCCACAATGCATTTATCTAACATTTATGGTATTCTGTGGAGGGGGGGGGGTGCATGTACCCTTTTGTGAATAATTTGCAAAATATGGCATCTATCATAAATTTTCATGTATATTCCACTATAAACAAATTTCTCTTGGAAATTTGCTACAGACCTCATTTGCAGGAGTAGCAAACTTGGAAAAGAAGCCACTAACTCATGGGATATCCCACAGGTTAATATATCTGTCCCCTTGATGTTGAAATTGAATTCTGAGCATTTGGGGCTGTAAGTAAGCAACCCATATGTACCAAGAAAAGTATATTAAATTTGCAGAACATCTCCATTTTAACATTATTATAGTATTTTAGGGATTTGCAGTGAGGAAAGTGTTTTCCCTTTAAATCTGATGGTCAGCATTTGCTGAAAACACAAGCACCTTATAACTTACCCGTGGTGCCAAGAAGTTCATTAGATTCTCTTTTTAATTGGATTATGAAAGTGATCTGCTGTATGCCAGTAATTACTCTATTGAAATATTGCTCTCTTGGCTTTAGTCAGCAGTTTCAGCTACACAGTTCTGCCAAGTTCCATTATAATGCAGGAAGGGCTAGAAAGGTGTACCTATTTTGCACAAATATAATCTGTTGCCTTCCTCAAATTTTATCTGTTGCCAGGATGTGGTTTGTTCTCTGTGCATTCACTCATTTTTCCTGTCCCTTCTTCATAAATCTGTTTTGCTGGAGTGATAACTGTAAAATTTAGCTGTGTTCTGGTTCTGCTGAGAAGGGTACAAGTCCACTTTTTAGGTGATCTGCTTTACTTTTTGAGGGTATGCCGAGCACTTGTGACCTGGAATGGCCTTTATCTGAGTCAAGATTGTGGTCTGACCCAGCATAGCACATCTTATGTTCTGTGTCTTATGCTGTGTATCCTGCTTTAAGACTAGATGAATTTTGGAGGGAAAAGTGGAAATGTTTGCTAGCTTTATTTTGAAACCCACATTTTTTCCCCAAGGATTTAATTTTCTGCAGCCTTCTAGAAAGGAAATAAAATTTGCAGGAGAAAATATAAACAGATATCTCCAGGAACAAGCAGGAATGTAGTCTTCACATATGGGTATCGTCGGTACCGACGGAGCCTGCGTGGGAACGCTCCCCACTGTCCAATAGGAAAACTTTTGTGAGTATCCCACAGCGCCTGCGTGCTGCCTTTCCAACTCCCTCTCTTCAGTTCTTCGTTTTCCGCGGAGCTGACAGGTCGCATACCCTGTCACCGCAGAAAATTTATTCTTATTCTTTTGTTTTTTGTGGTCGCGTCTGCCTTCACTCGATGCCTACCAGTACCGCTGGTTCTCTTTTCTTCTTTAAAAAAAAAAAAAATCCTAGCTTTCTAAAAGATTTTTTTTTCAGGGGCCTCTCCCCTCTCGGCGCTAGGCACCATTTTGGGCACTAGTTCCACTTTTATTCTAACATGGAGAAACCAGCTAGTGGTTTCAAAAAATGTTCTAACTGTGGCAGTACCATATCTGTCACCGATACCCATGAATGGTGTCTTAAGTGTTTAGGTCCTGACCATGCTCCATCAAAGTGTCTCTCCTGCAGAAAGATGACCAAGAGGGGCCTGCAGAACAGAGCTGCAAAACCTGGTACCCTTTTTGCCGCAGATACGATGTCAGTCGCATCAATGTCTTCCAGGGCTTCATCTTCCTCCCATGGATCTCAGGTAACTAAACCTAAGTCTTCTTAAGACTGGCCAGTCCTCAAAGGGTAGATCTCCTTCCTAGTATTGAGATGCCACTGGCATTGCCCTCGAGGAAAGTTCACCGGCAAAACAGCCCCGGTGGGAGGCTTCAGTCTCCAAAGCATTAACGGGGTTCCAGAATGTTCCAGAGGCTTCCACCTCTGCAGAACTACTGGTGCCATGTTCTGGGGTCATGGCTGCTTCCACCAGTACCGACACCCAGGCATCGGCAGGAGCGATGGATCAAAGAATCCTCGCTATCAAATTCAGTCTAGCGGCTCTCTTAACAGCTTCGGTACTGCTAAGACCGCTACAGATGGTTCTACAGGTATTGGTGCCGGTACCGACTGCACCTGCCTTGGCCGGTATACTTCCTCCCATGCCAAGCCTTGAGTCTATTTCAGATCGGTAGAGTCGAAAGATCGGTACCGAGACATCTCGATACTGACTTCGAGCGATACCAGTACCGTGCGTTGCAGGACAACCCGGTACAGAGATACTTAGAATCCTCCGATTCCGATGACTCTGATGATTCTGCCGGTACTAGAGCAATACTTCGGAGGATCCATCTCCTTCTCCTCAACGCAGAATGTCTCCTCCAGAGGACATGTCCTTCCAGGATTTCATATGTGATGTAGCTCAAGGTCTTGCAATCACAGTGACTCCAGAGAAGGAACCCAGAGCAGAAGAATTAGAAATTCTTAATATCCTAAGGCTCCTAAAGAGGCAGCAACTCTGCCCATTCATAGGATCTTGCATGATCTTATGTTAAGAATGTGGGAAACCCCGACGTCTCAATACCATGTACTGAGTTCCAAGCTGTCCTTGTTTTCAAAAGACTCAATTACCACACCATTCAATGGTAGTGGAATCGGCAATGCATAGGATTGAGTGCTAAGACGCATTCTTCCAATCCTCCATGCCGTGAATCGAGGACGCTCGATGCCTTTGCACATCGATGCTTCCAAGCCTCCATGTTGTCAGCCAGGATCAGCTCTTACATTCTCTATATGTGAATGTTCCTCAAGGAGGTTACAGGAGACTTGGAGCTCATGAGCCCTCTTCTTCCTGAGGACAAGAGAGGGGAATTTCTTACTCTGGTCAAACATGCCCAAGATCTCTCTAAGTTCGTGAACCGTGCAACCTTTGATTGCTTTGAATATATTAACAGAACTTCTGCTATTTCAATCGGTGCACGTCGTATTGCCTGGCTTCAGGCATCAGACTTAGAACAATGGGTGCAAGATAAACTGGGAAACATCCCTTGCAAAAAACAAAACAAACATATCTTTCTTCAGGGATCTTTTCCTGTTGCTGGTGCTAGGCGCCATTTTGGGCACTAGGCCCATTTTTCTTCAAGCATGGAGAAACCAGCTAGTGGTTTAAAAAAATGCTTAAAATGTGGCGGTACCATCTCCGTCACTGACACCCATGATTGGTGTCTAAAATGTTTGGGTCATGAACATTGTCCAATGGAGTGTCTCTCCTGCACAAGATGACCAAGAGGGGCCGGCAGAATAGAGCTGCAAAACTCGGTACCCCTTTTGCCTCCGACACGATGTCAATTGCATCGACGTCTTCCAGGGCTTCATCTTCCTCCCATGGATCTCAGGTAACCAAAAGTAAAACTAGCCGGTCCTTGAAGGGAAAATCTCCTTCAAAGTATCGAGATGCCTTTTGACATTTCCCTTGAGGATATTTCACCGGCAAAACAGCCCCGGCGGGAGTCTTCGAGCTCCAAAGCATTAACGGGGCTCCAGGATGTTCCAGAGGCCTCAACCTTTGTGGAACTACAGTACTGGTGCCATGCTCTGGAGTCGTGGCCACATCCACCGGTACCGGCCCTAGGCATTGTCAGGAGCGATGGATAAAAGAATCCTCGCTATCGAACGCAGTCTAGCGGCCCTCTTAGCAGCCTCGGTACTGCTAAGACCGCAACAGGCAGTTCCACAGGTATCGGTACCGACAGTACCTGCTTCGACAGGACTGCTTCCCCCATGCCGATGTCTGGTATCGGGGATCAGGAACCAAGACATTTCGGTACCGACTTCCAGTGGTACCTATACCATGCGTCACAGGAGCACCCGATGCTTGAGTCTTCCGATTCCGATGACTCTGACAATTCTACCAGTACCAGAGGGAATCTATTAGAAGATTCAACTCCCTCTCCTCAACACAGGATGTCTCCTCTAGAGAATATGTCCTTCGAGGACTTCATACGTGATTTAGCAAAGGGTCTTGCAATCACTGTGATTTCAGAAAAAGAACCTAGGGCAGAGGAATTAAGAATTCTACAATACCCTATGACTCCCAAGGAAGCAGCTATGCTTCCCATTCATAAGATCTTACATGATCTGATGTTGAGAATGTGGGAAACTCCTTTAACGATATCTTCACATTCCCGATGCCTTGACACTATATACTGAGTGCCAAGTTGTCCTGGTTTTCAAAAAACTCTGTTACCACACCATTCAATGGTAGTGGAATCGGCCATGTGAAGAATCAGGAGTGCAAAACACACTCTTCTAATCCTCCAGGCCGTGAATCCAGGACACTCGATGCCTTTGGCCGTCGATATTTTCAATCCTCCATGCTGGGAGCCAGGATCAGTTCCTACATTCTGTATATGGGAATGTTCCTGGAAAAAGTCACAAAAGACTTAGAGCTCATTAGTCCTTCTGTCTCAGAGGATAAAAGAGCAGACTATCTTATTCTGGTCAAACATGCCCAGAATGTCTCTAAATTCATGAACCGTGCTACCTTTGATTGTTTTGAATGTCTTAGCAGAACCTCTGCTATATCCATAGGAGCACGTTGTATTGCCTGGCTTCAAGCATCAGACTTAGAACAGTGGGTGCAAGAGAAGCTGGAAAACATTCCTTGCACAGGAGAAAATCTCTTTGGCAAGGACTGGCAGGACAAGGCTAATCAGCTTGAATCTGACAATACTACTTTGAACAGATTGTCAAAGGCTACAGCCAACCCAGCAAAAAAGAAAACATTCAAGAAACCTTTTTTCAGTAAGAAAAAGAAGTCTTACCAATCCTTACACACATGAAACTCACTGTCCACTTCATGTTTCCCAAAAGGGACAACAACAGAACAGACAGCAGAGAAAGCCACAAGCTCAAAAAGCTCAACCGGCTCAACAGACCCAGCCCCCTCAGGGTCTTTGACTTCCACCTAGAGAACTTAGTCATTCTGCCCCTAAAAGGTCCAGAACCCTTGACCACTCCAGGCAGACTATACCATTTTGCCAAAAGATGTTAACAAATAACATCAGAAAATTGGACTTTGTCTATTGTAAGATTGGGGGTACAAGCTTAATTTCCTCAACTTGCCCCCACCTACAATTCTGAAACAGTTCAATTCTCAGGGCCCTGCCACCGACCTCTTGTGGCAGGAGGTCACGTCACTTCTAGCTCAAGGAGCAATCGAAGACGTGCCCATACCCCAACAGGGGACAGGATTCTACTCCCCCTATTGTCTTATTCCATAGAAGACAGGGGGACACAGGCCTATACTGAAATATGAGATTGCAGACTGCTATCAGTAATCTGTGAACTATCATTAAAATCATCTCTAATACCTGAAGATTGGAGGATCGCCAATGTAACACCAATTTTTAAAAAGGGTTCCAGGGGTGATCCGGGAAACTACAGACCGGTGAGCCTGACGTCAGTACCAGGAAAAATGGTAGAAACCATCATAAAGAATAAAATTACTCAGCATGTAGATAGTCACAACCTAATGGGAGACAGCCAACATGGCTTTAGACAAGGAAGATCTTGTCTTACTAATCTGTTATGTTTTTTTGAAGGAGTGAATAAACAGGTGGACAAAGGTGAGTCGGTTGATATTGTGTATCTGGACTTTCAGAAAGCCTTTGACAAGGTCCCTCATCAGAGACTTTTGGCAAAACTAAAGAGTCATGGGATAGGAGGCAGTGTACTATTGTGGATCAGGAACTGGTTAAAAGATAGAAAGCAGAGGGTAGGGCTAAATGGCCAATTTTCCCAATGGAGAAAGGTGAATAGTGGTGTACCCCAGGGATCTGTGCTGGGTCCGCTGCTTTTTGACATTTTCATAAATGACCTGGAAAGTGGAATAACGAGTGAGGTTATCAAATTTGCAGATGACACAAAACTATTTAAAGTTGTTAAAACCCAAGAGGATTGTGAAAAATTGCAAGAGGATCTTGATAAATTGGAAGACTGGGCATCAAAATGGCAGATGAAATTTAATGTGGACAAGTGCAAGGTTAAGCACCTAGGGAAGAACAACCCAAACTATGGTTACACGATGCAAGGTTCCACATTAGGAACCACCACCCAGGAAAAAGATTTAGGCGTCATTGTGGATACCATGTTAAAACCCTCGGCCCAGTGTGCAGCAGTGGCCAAGAGAGCAAATAGAATGCTAGGTATGATAAGGAAAGGAATGGAAAATAAAACAAAAGATATTATAATGCCTCTATATCGTTCCATGGTGAGACCGCACCTTGAATATTGTGTGCAATTCTGGTCGCCGTATCTTAAAAAGGATATAGCGATTTTAGAAAAGGTTCAGAGAAGAAGAGCCACCAAAATGGTAAAGGGGATGGAAGGATACTCCTATGAAGAAAGGCTAAAAAGGTTAGGGCTCTTTAACCTGGAAAAGAGACGGCTGAGGGGAGATATGATAGAAGTCTATAAATTAATGAACGGAGTGGAACGGATAAGTGGAGGAGTGGAGGAGTAGCCTAGTGGTTGGGGCAAGGTACTTCGGGCCGGAAGGTCGGGGATTCAAATCCCACTAGAGGACAGCAACCTTGGGCCGGAAGGACTGGGGTTTCTAGTCCCACAGGTGCTCCTTGTGGTCTTGGGCAAGCCACTTAACCCTCCATAGCCCATGTTCCCTGTAAAATAGCTCTCTGTGTGCTGTGCTTTCCTGTCTAATCAATGTGTTTATACCTCAAAAATTTCCTGTCATGATTTGACAATTTCCAATCTGTAATCAAAAACCGCTGCTGATCGCTGGAAGTAGCGGTATACAAATGTATACTAAATAAATAAATAAAATAAACGTAGATCGATTGTTTACGTTATCAGAATATAGAAAGACTAGGGGACATGCAATGAAGCTACAGGGTAAACTATTTAAGACTAATAAAAGAAAATATTTTTTCACTCAACGTGTAATCAAACTCTGGAATTTGTTACCGGAGGATGTAATAAAGGCTGTTAGTGTAGCTGGGTTTAAAAAAGGTTTGGACAAGTTCCTGGAGGAAAGGTCCATAAACCATTATTAAGAAGTGACCGAAGATATCAATGCTTCACCCTGTACAAGCATTGTGGAACTTGTGTCTCTTGGGGAAACTGCTAGGTACATATGACCTAGATTGGCCACTGTTGGAAACAGAATACTGGGCTTGATGGACCTTGGTCTGACCCAGTATGGCATATCTTATGTTCTTACTAGACCTAGAGAATTAAACAAGTATTTGTTCCGAGAAACGTTCAAGATGATCTCCCTCGGAACACTTTTACCATACCTTCAAAGTCAGGATTGGCTTTGTTCTCTAGATCTAAGAGATGCGTACACACATATTCTCATCCACTGAGATCACAGAAGTTCCTTTGATTCCTGATCCAAAGAAGACACTTCCATTACAGAGTTCTTCCTTTCAGACTAGCCTCTGCTCCAAGAGTCTTCACAAAATGCATGGCAGTGGTAGCAGCATTTATGAGGACTCTGGGAATATTTGTCTTCCCTTACTTAGACGTTTGGCTCATTCGAGCACCGACAGCTCCAGAGGCCAGCTTCACTCTCTCTCAAGCGAAGAGAATTCTTCAATACTTGGGACTAGTCATAAACCTCCCAAAATCTCATCTCACACCCTTTTAATCTCTAGATTTCATAGGGGCTCGTCTAGACACACGGCAGTCAAAGGCTTTCCTGCCCCAGCCACACTGTCTACATATAATACAACTGGCATCTCAAGCATCTACGAAGGTATTCCTTACTACTTGGGAGATGCTTCAACTGGTGGGACATATGGCATCCATTGTCCATGTGGTTCCCCATGCTCGCAGACCAGTGGACCCTTTCCTCTCTGTGGTCACAAGCCACGAGTCGACTGACAGACAAAATCAGAGCTACCACACGTCTGATTTTGTCCCCGCAATGGTGGCAATCCCTGGAAAAACCTCCTTGTAGGCGCTCCTTTCCAGCAGCCTCTATATCAAACTACCCTGATGACGGATGCGTCCAAGATGGGTTGGGGGGCCCACTTGCATGCTTTCTCCACTCAGGGTCTTTGGACCTCACAGGAGGTGTCCCTTCACATAAACCTCCTAGAGCTAAGAGACATTTTCAAGGCTTTTCAAGTCTTTCAGGGCCATCTCAGCAACAAGACAGTTCTGGTCCAAACCGACAGTCAGGTAGCTATGTTCTATGTGAACAAGCAAGGCGGAACAGGCTCTCTGTCGCTGTGCAACGAAGCTTTGCGACTATGGGCCCTCGCCAGACAGTTACAAATTCACCTGTTTGCGGTATACCTTCCGGGCATTCAAAACTCTTGGGCAGACAAACTCAGTCGAATACTGCTGCCACACGAGTGGTCCCTCCACTCAGACCAGCTTGCTCGAGTGTTTCAAATCTGGGGAACACCAGATATAGACCTCTTTGCAAGTCCACAGAATGCCAAACTTCCTCGATTCTGTTCCAGAATTCCAGCTCAAAACTGTCAGGCAAGAGATGCGTTCCTACTCCACTTGGTTCAGGACTTCCTCTATGCCTCTCCACCCATTCCTTTCATTCCCAAGACTTTATTCAAACTTCAGAGAGACAGAGATCGTATGATACTCATAGCTCCATGTTGGCCATGGCAAGCGTGGTACCCTCTTCTTCTGCGTCTCTCTCAAACCACTCCTCTGGAGTTGGGAAATGCTCCGGATCTTCTGTCACAGGAGGACGGATCCCTATTGCATCCCAATCCCCAGGCCCTACATCTCAGGGCCTGGTTACTGAAAGCCTAGAATTCCAGGATATTAATCTTTCTCAACAAGTGAAGGATATCCTGGCTTCCAGAAAACCTTCCACGAGACATTCTTACGCTTTTAAGTGGAAAAGGTTCTCTGTCTGGTGTTCACAAAAGGGACTTAACCTCCTTTTAGTACCTGTAGAGTTGCTACTAGAGTGTCTTCTACAATTATCAACATCTGGCCTAAAGACCAATTCAGTGAGGGTCCGTCTCAGTGCTATTGCTGCTTTTCATAAACCTTTCGATGGACAACCCATTTCCTCTCATCCACTTATCAAGATTTATGAGAGGCCTACTCTTAACAAAACCTCCCATTAAACCACCACCGGTGGCGTGGGACCTAAATCTTGTTCTTGGTCAGCTTATGAAACCGCCCTTTGAACCTTTAGGTCTGAAGTGACTAAAGTTTCTTTCATGGAAAGTTATTTTCCTAATTGCCATCACTTCTGCGAGACGCATTAGTGAATTACAGGTGTTAGTAGCTGACCCTCCTTATACAAGGTTTCACCATGATAAAGTAGTCCTCAGGACTCATCCTCACTTTCTGCCAAAGGTGGTTTTGCCTTTTCATTTAAACCAGTCGGTTTATCTTCCTATATTCTTTCCTAGACCTCACGCCTCCAGTGCAGAAAGGAATCTTCACACTTTGGATTGTAAAAGAGCCTTAGCCTTTTACCTCCAAAGAACTAAGTCACATAGAAAATCTTCTCAGCTTTTTGTGGCTTTTGACTCTAGTCATCTGGGACTTCCAGTTTCTAAAAGAACTCTGTCAAATTTAATTGCAGACTGCATATCCTACACATATCAGAGTAAGGGATTTTCTCTTGAAGGCCATGTCACGGCTCACAATGTGAGAGCAATGGCAGCCTCAATGGCTAACCTTCATTCTGTGTCTATTGATGACATCTGCAAAGCAGCCACTTGGGCTTCAGTACACACCTTCACAGCCCACTATTGCTTAGACAAGGACTCCCGTCGGGATGCCTCATTTGGCCAGGCTGTTCTCCAACATCTCTTCCATACTTAATTCAACTCCTACCCACCATCCACAGTTTGGATGCCAAAGGTCCAGGGGAGGAAGCATGACCCAACTCACCTGGGTTCGCAGCTTGCTGGGGTCACCCCTTGGCATCTTTCAGCTGGGGATTCCCCATATGTGAAGACTACATTCCTGCTTGTTCCTGGAGATAGCGTAGTTACTCATCTGTAACAGGTGATCTCCGGGAACGGCATGAATTTAGTCTTCACAACCCACCCACCTCCCCGAGGAGTTTGTCTCTATCTCTCTCTTTCTCTACTTCTCTCCTTTGCTCTCAGCTATAAACTCAACTGAAGTGAGAGAGGTACAGAGGCGCGAAGGCAGCACGCATGCGCTGTGGGATGCTCCCAAAAGCTCTCCTATTGGACGCTGGGGAACGTTCCCGCGCGGGCTCCGTCGGTACCGACGATACCCATATGTGAAGACTAAATTCTGCTGTTCCCGGAGGTCACCTGTTACAGGTGAATAACTAAGCTTTCCTGGTTGCTCTCACTTCTGCAAGACGCATCAGTGAGTTACAGGCCTTAGTGGCGGATCCTCCTTATACAAGATTCCACCATGATAAGGTAGTTCTTAGGACTCATCCCCACTTTATGCCAAAGGTGGTTTTGCCTTTTTATTTAAACCAAGCGGTATAACTTCCTGTATTTTTTCCTAGGCCTCACGCCTCTAATGCAGAAAGGAACCTTCATACTTTAGATTGTAAAAGGGCCTTAGCCTTTTACCTTTAAAGAACTAAGCAACATAGAAAATCTTCTCAGCTTTTTATTGCTTTTGATTCTAGTCATTTGGGACTTCCAGTTTCCAAAAGAACTCTCTCTAGGTGGATCGCAAATTGCATATCCTTTGCATATGACTTTCTCTCGAAGGCCATGTCACAGCTCACAATGTGAGAGCAATAGGCAATCTCTATGGCTAATCTTTGTTCTGTGTCTATTGACGACATCTGTAGAGCAGCCACTTGGGCCTCGGTACATACCTTTACAGCCCACTATTGCTTAGACAAGGACTCCCGTCAGGATGCCTCGTTTGGCCAGGCTGTGCTCCAGCAGCTCTTTCAGACTTAGTACAACTCCTACCTGCCGTCCTGGGTTTTCGATGCCAGAGATCCATGGGAGGAAGCATGACCCATCTCACCTTGGTTTCGCAGCTTGCTGGGGTCATTCCCCTGGCATCTCTCAGCTGGGGAGTCCCCATATGTGAAGACTACATTCCTGCTTGTTCCTGGAGATAGCGTAGTTACTCATCTGTAACAGGTGATCTCCGGGAACAGCAGGAATAAGTCTTCACAACCCACCCACCTCTCCCCTAGGAGTTGTCTGTCTCTCTCTCTTTTTCTTTCCTTCTCTCCTTTTGTCTCAGCTTTAAACTCAACTGAAGAGGGAGACTTGGAAAGGCGGGAAGGCAGCACGCAGGCATTGTGGGATACTCCCAAAAGCTTTCCTATTGGATGCTGGGGAGCGTTCCCACGCAGGCTCCGTCGGTACCGACGATACCCATATGTGAAGACTTATTCCTGCTGTTCCCGGAGATCACCTGTTACAGGTGAGAAACTACGCTTTCTGCAACACATACCATGGAACTTATCTTATGCTTCTTTCAGTTTAGTGCTTTTGAGTAAAAGTCTTGTGTGTTCTGTAAGAATTTTTGCTTACACTTTTTTTTTCTATGGATTTATTTACTTCCACAAGCAGCAGAAAACTAAAACCTGGGCAAGCGATGTACTGTTTCAGAATTCTGCATGCAAACATTTTTCTGCAGATTGTCTGGCCCCTAGCATCCAGTAATCCTCACAATGTGCGATTTTGTTTGTTCTAAATGGGAAGAATCTAGGCAGCTGTACAGTATTAATACATAACCTGGGGCAGGCCAGACTGGCTTCAGGTTTTTCCCTTGTTCCCCGCCTCCTCCCTTTTACCTCCATCCGCCCTAATAATCAGGTTCGATCCATGTTTTCATAACCTTTTATTAGTGGATCTTAAAGGCCATAGCCTGCGGATACCCAATTATTGCACTATACATATGACACGCATACATCCTGTACAAAATTATTACTATGCTGTACACACCTTAGCATTATCAATAGGCAAACATAACTTCACCCTCACTCAACAATAACCGCACACAATAACCGAGAAGTACCCTTAGGCTGGATAAAAGTGGAGGGTACCTTTGTCCCTGCAACCTGGCAGATGACCCTGGCCCACTCCGTGACCAGCATCCTGCCAGTTTCCCCTGGCACCAACCACTCCCTGTTGGTGCCCGGGCAACCCATTTAGTTCTCTGCTTCTGGTAACTGAGAACAGGCACCCCGACCCCTGGTACCTGACCTCACTGCTACCAGGCCCCGACATGGCCCGATTTGGTACTCTTTTTTTGAGGTACCCCTCCCTTCCCCTTTTCCTTCGGTGAGGTTCCTCCTGACACCAGGAGGGCCCACGGCCCGACTCGCCCAATAGTGAGTACCGAACCGATGGCTCACTGCAAGCAGTTGAGGAACAATTCCAGTCCGATGTTGTTTAGGTGGACCACATCTCCCAAGTACCCAGTCTCTCCCCCTGGCCAGTATGCCCCAGTGTTTCACCACTACCCTGCCATCGGCCAGGATGAAAGTCACAACTTTTGTTAATTTTTTCCTGCTCCTTTCGAGGCCCTCCGGGTGGACTGCTCCCCACCTCATTTGTGGCATGATGTAGGACCAGAAGACTCCCGCTCCCAGCTCGGCCAGTATCCAGGTTATGTCCACCTTCATTATGATTATGAGGTCCACTCCCTTCGTATAGGCCAGATCGTTACCCCCGAGGTGTAGGACTACCCAGTCCGGCGGATGACGAGCCTGTCAATTGCTGGCGAAAACGAGCCTCAGCTGGTCCCACCACATCCCTCTCTGTCCCAACCACTGTATACAGTGTAATGAGGAAGATCCATTCTCTGCCTTAAAAACACAGGATTCTGTGAATTCTAGCTGGGAAGCTGACAGGCAGGCAAGCAATATGGGCAGTAGTTGTCAGGGGCAACATAAACAAACCCAGCCACGAGGTTTGCAAACACGCCCAGCTGACAAACAATCCCCAGTTCCTAATAGCGTGCACCTGAATAGAGGAAGGGCTAATAGCTACTATAAGAGTCACGCAGGAGATACAGATTCAGATCCAGAACCAGAATTGGGACGAGAACAGGAACAGGAACTAAGAGAAGTTCAGGAACCAGGAAGAGTTCAATCCACAAGATACCCAGAACACCTCAGGAGAAAGCAGTTAGGAGCCGTGGAGTCAGAGAACAGCTGTGAGTGTTCATCTGATGTGACGCAGTTTGAAACTCAGAGGCAACGTTCCACCCAGAATGAATGGAAGCCTGAGAAAGTGAAACAGTATGTATATGAAAGCTATAAACCTGAGAGTGATTCTGAAATAGAGTTAAGAAAGTTTGCTGGCAGTAGAAATACCTGGAGGGTCAGAGCTCAGAAGCCTCGTGGGAGAAATCCAAGGGGAGAGCAGTGCTGTAAAAATCAACCGAGGGATTTACCCAGAGAGCTAGTGAGAGAGCAGTTCCAAGCCCCCTGAAAGAGAGAGGTATTCTATTGAAGACACTTGCATATCAGAAGAGGAAGTGTTTGAAACTCCCAAGCCTCAGAGAAAGACACGCAGAGCTAAACCCTGTGCTGATAAGGGAGGAGAATTCTTTTATTCTGTGCCAAAGCCTGAAGGTAGAACCAACAGATATTCTAGAGTTAGAAACTCTTATAAGAAGTTGGATTCTAGAAACCCTGAATGGTGGCTTCCTTCTCTCCCAGACTCAGAGGAATACGGTAACAGCTATTTCAGCCCTAGAGGGAGCTGGTCAGATAGGCTCTGTAACGAGACATTGCAAGAGAACTTACAAACATTCTGTGGCAAGGAAAACACAGGTCCTTCTGAAACCTTGCAGGAACCCATGATTATTGATTGTCCCAGTGAATGCTCTTTGGATGATCCAATGGACTGTACATTAACAATTTCTGACAGAATAACCTCTTTATGTTAGACCGAAGCTGTGTAGTGCTTAAGGTTAACACTGAAGGTCAAGTGTGCCGTTTGTCCATAGAGGAACTGTATGCTGAGTATTCCTAAGATTCTCATTTATCATTTAATTAAGAAGCAAGAAGAAGCTTTCCTGTTTTCCTTTATAACATGCCAGAAAATATGGCTTATTTGTCTTAAGTTTATGTGTTGTACCTTTTGAAGAATCCAACCCCGGGAGGGGAAATAAATCCTAATTTACCTTTACCATTCGTGTCTACAACTACTTGTTCTTCATAACCACCATCAGACACAGACCTGCTACCCCTAGGCGGCAGCCTGACCACCTGGTGGTGACAACAGACACTGTCGGGGTGAAATCAGAGTTGCTTGCCATAGCGAAACCCGCTGCCCATTGCCCAGCCCAGTAGACATAAGAATGCCCCACAATCCAGACTGAGAGACCTGGAGGGTGCAGATGAAACACAGCATCAGCAAGTGTCATTATTGCCTGATGTACATTTTATACCTGTGTGAGGCCAATCTCCCAATTGCCTGAATCTGCCCTGCCCCCCATGTTTAGCCCATGCGCTGCTGTTGCTGCACCTATCCTAAAGGAATGCAACGTCAGCCTGCCGGTCAGGAAACCTACCTCCCTCACTGCTCTCGGCCACATGGTTCTAAAGTGATACTGAGAAAAGCAGGATCCATCCCCATGCTGCAGAAGGAGCCGCCGCCCCCCCCCCCCCCCCCACTGATGGGCATGGCTTAGACAGGGCAAAGCACGCCCGTATTGCTGTGGTGTTCAGCCACACTGTCTTCCCCCTTCTGACTCTGTCTGTCTTTGACCGGGCCAGGAACAACCGCACCCTGTCTCCCATCACCAAAGCATCCTCTACTTGCATGGCACTGCCTGCAAAGTCACCCTTGGACCAGGGTAGGATCTCGCTCATGCGGAAAACACCGAAGAACATCAAAAGGGTGACTAGCCTGAACGTTTTTTCTTCAAACTCATCCCTGGTGACCCTAAGGCTGCCCGCTGCATGACCCCTTCCAGCATGGGTAGAGTGACCGGACAACGCCTGTCTGGCCACGGAGCGGCCTCCCTGGCCCAGCCATTCATCACCTTCCATACCATGAACTCCTTTGTGATGTCTTTGTGCCCGCCCCTAACTTGAGTAAGAAAGCCACCCCGGCCAGTGTCAGCTTAGCCTGCTGAGCCATTGCTCCCTCCGCTTGCGGGTTCATCAGGAACTCGAAGAGGCAGCCTGCCATCACGCCCCGCTCTGAACTGGCCCCCTGCTGTATGAGGAAGCTCTCCAGCCAGCCCCATGATCTCCAATAGGCCCTCCAGGTACTGGCCAACAGCGATGCCATCAGCAATCTGTTGGTGCTCTCTATCCTACTACTACTATTACTATTTAGCACTTGTAAAGCACAATGCACGCAGCACTGCACAGTTAACCTACAAGAGGTAGCTAACATATAAAGGACAGTCCCTGCCTGTCAGAGTCATGCTCATCGGAGCTTACAATCTAAATAGAACAGTACAGAGCATTAGTCAGTTCTGCAGTACGGTGTGGTATAGTTTGGTGCAGTTTGGTCTATAGTTTGGTCATAAACATTAACGGGGGTTTGGTCATGAACGTTGACAGGGGTTAGGGTAAGATGAGGATGGAAGTCAGGATCTGAATGCGACGGTGAAGAGGTGGGTTTTCAACCTGGATTTGAAGAGGGCCAGGGTGGATGCCTGGCACACAGACGCAGGTAGGCTGTTCCAGGCGTGTGGGTGCAGCAAGGTGAAAGGGGCGCAGTCGGGAGTTCGCGGTGCGGGTGAAAGGTATTGAAAGAAGCGATTAGTTGGCGGAGCGCAAATTTCGAGAGTGGACGTAGGGAGAGATAAGAGAGAGGAGGTATTGAGGGGCCATAGAGTGAATGCATTTATAGGTCAGCAGGAGAAGCTTGAATTGGATGCAGAATTGGACAGGGAGCCAGTGAAGTGACTTGAGGAGAGGAGTAATGTGGGCATGGCGAGGCTGGCAGAAGATTAGTCGAGCAGCGTGATTTTGTATAGATTGAAGGGGAAGGAGATGGTTGGTTCACGGGGAGACCAGCGAGGAGTAGTATCCAAAGGGTCCACATCTCTGCGGGCATACAAGTCACCTTAGGCGATGCCTTTGGGGCGAGCTGCCCGAAGCGCTGGAGCTGGAAACGAGAAAGAGAGCATCAGCTATCTCATTGCTCTCCCCCAGAACGTGCCTGGCTGTGATAAATGTGTTCAAGTCCATGCTCAGCAGCATCAGCCGCCATACCAGCCTCATTACTCTGCGACCTTGCTTTTGCCTGTTGATGCTGAAAACTACCGCCGTGTTATCTGAGCGGAAAACATTCTCTTGTCTGCAAACTGGCATCTTCAGATGACCATGGCTACCACGATCGGGAACATCTCAAGGAACGTAATGTCCATCGTTACATCGCCCTGGTGCCACTCGGCTGGCCAACGCTCATGGCACCACTGCCCCTTAAAATAGATACTGAAGCCCCCCTCCCCCCCCCGTAGCATCCGTAAGTAGCTCCAGCTCCCTGTTAAGCATGGTGGGTGCCCTCCATATGTTCCTGCCATTGTACCGGGATAGGAACAGCTGCTGCACTTCCAGATCCTCCCACATTGGTGTATTGACCCTGATGAAGTGGTGACCCCTGCGAACACCCTTAGTGGCGTCCGCCAGCCGCCTTATGAACGCCCACCCCATGGGCATCACCCAGCAGGCGACGTTCAGATGCTCTATCAGCGACTGCATGTGCCGCAGAGTGATCTTCCTTGCTTTGACCGCCATTTGCACTGCAGCCCTCAAGGCTGTCACTTTACCGGCCAGGAGGTGGGTCACCATTTCCAAGGTGTCAGTTTCTATCCCCAGGAAGGAGAAGTTCTGGGCAGGCCCTTCCATCTTGTCTATTGCCAATGGCACCCCAGCTCCGTGGCTTTATGTTGGAACGCCCCCAGGATCTGCTAACACTCCAGCTTGTTCCCTGCCATGAGCAGAAAATCATCCAAATAATTGATGATTCTGCCCTGGCACAAGTCCTTTTCGACCATCCATTGGAGGGCAGAGCTGAACTCTTCAAAGTAGGCACAAGATATGGAACACCCTATTGGGAGGCACTTGTCTACATAGTATTGTCCCCTGACTCGCATCCCCAACAGGTGGAAGCTATTGGGATGTATCGGGAACAGCTGAAAAGCTGATTCTACGTCCATCTTCACCAGCCATGCCCCTTCCCCCAGGCCTTGGAGCAACTCCAGAGCCTGGTCCAAGGAGGCATATTTCATGGAGCACGCCGCTGGGTCCAGGTGTTCATTCACCAACGTGCCGTTTGGATATGACAAATGGTGTATGAGCCGGAACTCGCCCGGCTCCTTCTTAAGCACCAGGCCCAGTGGGGAAATGATCAAGTTGGCAGAGGCCTGCTCCCAAAAGGGCCTGCCATTCTTCCCAGATCCCTTTCCTTGTCGCGCTCCCGCTAGATCACCTCCTTCCACTCCAGAGGGGATTTTAAGTTCCCAGCCGCCCATGGCCCCAGAGGGCCAAGGTAAGGGATAGCAAACCCCTCAACCAACCATTGAGCCTTGTTAATATTGTAATCCTGCAAATTCCTCCCCAGAGCCTCTACCTTAATGGGCATCTTCGCCCGTCCCAGTCAAGATGCTTCAATGCACTTGCCGGTGGTCTCCCCCTTGCCTCTTCCTGCAGTGGACCTGAGGGTGCCCTTCCCCGCATGTAGCACATGCATACCTGTATTTGCAGAAATTATTATATCTGCAATTCCCCCCGTTGAACAGCTGATATACTCCCTGGCGTGTGGGGTAGTTGGGTGGCCGGGAGGGAGGGGGGGGCTGCTGTCCCCCGTGCCAAACCTGCAGTCCCCCTGAAATGACTTTGAGAGGCAGAAGATTTACCGAATCCACAGGTCAATGTCTTTTCTGTCCCAGGTCAGCCCCTTGTTGCCTGCCAAGTTACATAAGAACATAAGACATGCCATACTGGGTCAGACCAAGGTCCATCAAGCCCAGTATCCTGTTTCCAACAGTGGCCAATCTAGGTCGTACGTACCTAGCAGTTTCCCCAAAAGACACAGGTTCCGCAATGCTTGTACTGGTTCAAGCATTGATATCCTGGGTCCCTTCTCACAGGTCAGCAAAAATGTTTTTTTCGAGAGCTGTTTTGGTTATTCCATGTAATCTTTATGTTTTTTGGTGCGCTGAATCCGAAAATGACCTCCATTTTGTCATAGGACATCACGTTTCCTGACAATTTAGGTAACTATGTTAAATAAGGCAATACCTCAAAATAAATGGAAATAGACTTATAAAATTAAAGTTTTATTACAATATTTTCATGAAAATCCTTTTTTGAACTGAAATGAGCTCACCTACACACACTAAACTCGATTCTTCTTCCTTGTGAGGCTCCTCTTGGTGCATTTACGCTTGTGAGTAGCATCTGGAATGTCTCTCTGAAGCATCCAACAGTAGTCTGCCATCATTGTAATGCTCCATTTTCCCTGGTATCTCCTTTCCATCTCTTTAATGTCTTGGTGGAATCGTTTACCTTGTTCCTCACTCACAGCTCCCAAATTTTCAGGAAAGTAGTCAAGGTGGGACTGGAGGAAATGCACTTTCAAACTCATCAGGCAACCTAAAGCTTGAAATGCTTTCAGCATTCATCCGACGATCTTTTTGTAGTGAGGATCTTTGTTATTGCCTAAAAATTTCTGTATGACTTCTTTAAATGCAATCCACCCTTCTTTTTGAGGATCCGTCATGGTATTGACAAACTCTTGATCAACTATAAGCCTTCTAATGTCTGGTCCGACGAACACATCTTCCTTCAATTTTGCCTCCGACAGGCCTGGAAACTTGGTGACCAAGTATTTGAAGCATTCTCCATCTCTTGGAAATGATTTTACGAATTGCTTCATCATTCCAAATTTTATGTGGAGAGGTGGTAGAAGAACTTTATGGGAAGGTACCAAAGTTTCTCGGAGGACATTTTTTTCACCGACTGTTAGCACCCTCGGCTGCCAACTCTTCTTGGTCCAGTGATTTTGTCGGTCTCGACTGTCCCATAGACACAGAAAACAAGGATATTTGGTATACCCAGCTTGTTGCCCACGCAGCATGCACAAGACCTTCAAGTCCCCACACACTTGCCAACCATGGTCTTCATATTTAAGATTACGAAGAACCAATTCCAAGTTCTAGTAGGTTTCCTTCAAGTGTACGGAATGACCTACAGGTATGAAAGCGTAAAAACCGTTGTGGAGTAAAACTGCTTTGAGACTTCTTTTTGAAGAATCTATAAAAAGACACCATTGCTCTGAATCTTATTGGATTTTAAATTGACCCATCAGACCTTCGACATCGATGCAATAAACCAACTTGTCTTCCTGGGCGAAGTAAGGAACGAACTCCTTTTCACGATGTCTGAACCATGAAGATGACACTCCTGGCAACAATAAATTCCTGCTTTTCAGCCTTGATCCGAGTAACTCAGCGGCATCTTTGGGAAGATTCAAGTCTCTTACCAAATCATTCATCTCGTCCTGAGAAAACAATTTTGGTCTTGTATCATCTTCAAAGTCAGAACTTGATTCGTCATCTGGTTCAGGTATGACTTCACCTTCATCGGAGCTAAGTATCTCTTCCAAGGTAGCAGGGGCCTTGGGTACTGGTATATCTGTGCCATGGGGGATGGGACGAATTGCCGAGTGAAGATTGGGGTATGAAATGGAATGCTTCCATTTGGAATTAAACCCTTTCACATCGCATGAACAAAAGTAACAGTCGTCGCTATGGTTCTTTTGCTCTCGCCATACCATAGGAATCCCATAACGGAAAGATTTTTTCTTACCCTTGAACCAGTTTCGGAGGTCCTCAACACACCATTTGCACACTTTATGAGGCACCCAGACTTTATCTTGATCTCCAATTTTTAGTCCAAAGTATGCAAAATATACTTTTTTCACAAAGTCTGTAATATTCTGCTGTTGCTTCAACACTGTATATTCACCACAGATGAAACAGAAACTGTCTGGCGAATTAATACACTTTCGCGGAGCCATAACATAACGGTTGAAGAATGACGAGCTAACAAGAATTGCGATGAAAGTGTGAACAGCCTAGAACCAAGAACCTGATGATGATTCATGCACAAGTGTGGCATGCAGGAGAGAGCAGCTCTGTGTCTGTACATGAGATATCACAATGCTGGCTACGCCTCCCTGCACTGACCGGAGCTGCTGCTATCTGCCCTGTGTCTCCCTCCCACTGGATTCTTCAGGAAAGATTAACCCCTTCTACCATTAGAAGCACGGACTTAAAACTTGCTTAGCTTATGTATACATTGCTGACCATCAGATTTACAGTGCTACATTTTTTTTTACATAACTTAGACAACACCTTTAAGGTTTTTTTGGCATTTTATATCTTAAATGCACTTATGTGAATTAATTAATAGTAATTTGAATTAATTAATAGTAATTTGAAAAAATTTGATAAATTTGAAGACAATTTTGCATGTTGTGGCAAAGCATGACGTCTAGGAGTTTTTTCAATATTTTATTTGTTTTCAGCACACTAAAATACATGGAAATTAGATGAAAATAATCAAACAGCTTTTTAGTCACAGACCTGTGTAATGGTTTATGGACCTTTCCTCCAGGAACTTGTCCAAACCTTTTTTAAACCCAGCTACACTAACAGCCTTTACTACATCCTCCGGTAACAAATTCCAGAGTTTGATTACACGTTGAGTGAAAAAATATTTTCTTTTATTAGTCTTAAATAGTTTACCTGTAGCTTCATTGCATGTCCCCTAGTCTTTCTATATTCTGATAACGTAAACAATCGATCTACGTTTACCCGTTCCACTCCGTTCATTAATTTATAGACTTCTATCATATCTCCCCTCAGCAGTCTCTTTTCCAGGTTAAAGAGCCCTAACCTTTTTAGCCTTTCTTCATAGGAGTATCCTTCCATCCCCTTTACCATTTTGGTGGCTCTTCTCTGAACCTTTTCTAATAACGCTATATCCTTTTTAAGATACGGCGACCAGAATTGCACACAATATTCAAGGTGCGGTCTCACTATGGAACGGTATAGAGGCATTATAATATCTTTTGTTTTATTTTCCATTCCTTTCCTTATGATACCTAGCATTCTATTTGCTTTCTTGGCCGCCGCTGCACACTGGGCCAAGGGTTTTAACATGTTATCCACAATGACGCCTAAATCTTTTTCCTGGGTGGTGGTTCCTAATGTGGAACCTTGCATCGTGTAACCATAGTTTGGGTTGTTCTTCCCTAGGTGCATAACTTTGCACTTGTCCACATTAAATTTCATCTGCCATTTTGATGCCCAGTCTTCCAATTTATCAAGATCCTCTTGCAATTTTCCACAATCCTCTTGTGTTTTAACAACTTTAAATAGTTTTGTGTCATCTGCAAATGAAATTGCTCATCGTACTCCAATCAGGCGGTGCCCTGTGCACCCCGTAGGCCTTGCAAATACTTGTTTGGTATTTGAAAAGCCCCCTGCATTGCTCTGGGTGCTTCTCGCCAACCACGCTGGCCAGCACCCTAAAGGTCACTCACCAATTTGCTAACGTCGGTGGGATGATGTCTGCTTTCTTGGAGGCCAGCTTGCACTTGTTGTGGCAGCCTGAACAGTCGCAGTTGTCATCGCTTTTCCGTATGAGCAGTGAGAAAATATCCACATACTCGTCCTTCCAGATTTGCTCTTTCTGGGCGGCCGGCACGTGGCTGTCCAGCGCACTGGATACACATACGTATTTGGCCGGTTTGAGCTTGGATACCAAACTCCCTTTCCCTTTTTGGCCCACCCCTGCAGGGCCCCCCGGTACTTGCCAGAAGGGTGTCCCCTGTGCTCGCCGGAAGGCGGGTGGGGGGGGTCAGGGATCCCCATCCTGACCGACTGCGTCCCCCTGCCATGTGCTTCCTGGGACGTGCCAATTACCATGCCAGTACTGGCTGTGATCCACACTAGGCCTGCAGCAGCCCCTCAATGCCCTTCCGGTCACCTCCAGAACCCACCCCCACCCCACACACTTTGGTCACTGCTGTAACTGCCCCTGAAGTCCCATGCAACCCAACCCCCCCCCCCAGCTCCTTCCTCCCTGCCCCCCATGCCCCCAGTATAGACTACCTGCTGCTCCCTTACCCCTAAACCCCCCCGCCCCACTCGCTTGCGACACTGGATGGTCATACTCACCCCTTGCTCCCACATCTCTGGTTCGAGCTGCATAGCTTGCCCCTGCTTTTTCTGTGACTGGCCCGCTCCTGACTGGCATTCCTTCCATTGAATTCAAGAGAGCCTGCACGTGTCCCACTCCGTGGACTGCAGCCACAGCCCTTTGTTCAAGAGGTCACGCATACCAGGGGGCTCGTTCACCTACCCATCACTGCCACGCGGCAGGGCAGCTCACTGATTGCTATTCTGGTTGTTGCCTCCCTTGCCACTGCTGTAGTCTCCGTGCATTGCTGTGCACCACATCGCTTCATCTGGGCCCTGGATTTCTTTCCACTTATCTTGCTTCTGTTCTTTTCCTTTTCCAGCTGCCCATGCTGGCTTCTCGCTCGCCTTCACTTTTTCCCCGCTGCTTTACTGTTGTCACCCCTGTAGTGCTGCTTGGCCATGCTTTCTACCCTTTGGCACATCTCTATGCTGCTGTTTCTGTGTGCCCTCACTCGCCCACTCAGTCCAAACAAGTCCTCGCAGGTCCCTCCTTGCTAATACCATATCTGTAAGGTCCTTTTAAACTGTAGCCAGCTGAGGATTCGATTGCTGCTATACTCCACAATGACCACTAGATGACAGCCTCTGTCTGTGCACAGTCTCTTAAACAGCTGCCAACTGAGAGGGCTCAATAGTGCTATAACTCCCACCACCAGGTGGCGGCCTCGCTCAATGGGTCCATGTGTTCCTGCTAGCTGCATGATTCCTCCTCCTGCTGCTGCCTTATCCAGGCTTCTCTCTGCTTCCTTGGTGCCGCTGGACTGTCGGTCCTCCTCCCTCACCCAGGATCAGGGCTGAGCTACTTACTCCTGCTTACTCCAGCTGCTTTTGCTGCCTGTCTCCCTGCCTGGAGCCGATGTCGCTGCTTCCTCCTGCCACGTGCCAATCTGCCTGGACCTGCCACTTCTAGACCCCGATTACTGCCGCTGCTCCCAAGGACCCAGAAGACACGCTGCCGATGCCGCTGCTGATCACGATGCCCTGGAAAGTCACACTGTCGATGCAGCTCTGCTGGTGTTTAAAGGATTAAACTGATGCTGCAGGGAATCTCTGAAGGTTGCTTTGACTCCTGCCCTGCTAGTTTAGAGGTGCTTTCACTTTCGATGCTGCCTTCCAGCTCAGAACCTCCGATGTCTCTGATGCTCCTGCAGACACGGTAAGCCGCGCCGCCCGCCGCCAAAAAGGTAGGGGCAGCTCTTTCCCCTTTTTCTACCCCCCAGCTCAGCTCCTCCTCTCCCCCCTCCTACTTATCCTGCCTACTTTTTCCAAACCCTCCCCCATCCGACTGCCCCATTATAGGGCACGCTCCCTATCGGTGCCGGCTCTCCATTTCATGGATTACCACATGTTTTTATTTAATTAATTTATTCAACAGGTTTTTTTTATACCACCCTATCTTCCATTCAGGGTGGTTTACATTACAACTTTGAACATTTTTTTTTACCGTGAACAGGTGAATTAACTTCGATAGGTATAAATATAACATATGAACTTGGGTGAACTATTATACAGTAGCACTATACAGTGGAATGTTAGATCTTTTGGGTAAGGTCCAAGCAGGGGCGGCCCAAGGGGGGTGCGGGGCCATATGCAGAGACTCGGTGCGGGGCCTCATTTGCATAAGTGGCCTTATTTGCATAAATATTTGCATAATGCTAACATACACTAACTTTTAGTAAACATGTCTCTTAATGAGTGTATGGATAAAGACAGACTAAAAGATTTCTACATTACTATAATCCAGTGCCAACCGCCAGGCACATTAGGAACTACTACAAACACTGCCCATTTAGAACCAATAGCAAACCCGCCGTATCCTAACAGCACTACCAGGACTCACAAAGCACCATACCCTACCTATCAAAAGGCAACACTGCAAATATTAAACCAATACATTTCAGAGAACAACAATACATGACCTACTGGGGAAAGAGAACAAGTGGCAATGTCAAATAGGAATTACATAAACAGAATACCTCAGCGCAGTTACACATGCAGAACATAGACCATCACCAAACAAGGAATCACAATTTAGAAACAGGAAGGCAATAATTAAACTGGGAACCCCAAAAGCCAAACTTGGAATGTACAACAACACTGTAGAAATAAAACTATAAATTAAATTCCTCTTGTACCAAACAAAGCGCAGACGTTAATGATGCACATTTCCCAGAGCTTTCATATTCCAGTTAATAAATTCAAAATAAAGAGATATCTTTCTACCTTTTGTGCATTTTTTTCAGTTGCAATTGCTCCAGCCACTTTCTTCTGGTTTCTTCATGTTTTCTGCTAACTCTCCATCATCTGCTGTCCATTTGTCCTTTCTTCTCTCTTCTAGTTTTTTTTCCATTCTCTCTCTCTACATCTGCTTTAACATACTAATCTTTCTCCTTTTGCTCTTTCCTCATTCCTATTTCATCCACTCAAATTTTACCCCTCCATCCTCAATCCCCACTTACTCTCCCAATACCCGGCCAATTGTAGATTTTTTATCCCTCCCACACAAAATATTTTTCCCCTCTCCATTTTACTCTCCCAGCCCCATCCCATTCTAATCCTCCCCCAACATCAGCTCCCTTCTAGTTCCAGCCTCACCCAGCATCCATTCCCTTCTAGTCCTTGCATCAGTCCATTTCCAGTCCTAGCCCCCCATCAGCCCATTTCCAGTCCTAGCAACCCCCCAACCCAATACCAGTCCTAGCAACCCCCCAACCCAATACCAGTCCTAGCCCCCCCCATCAACCCACTTCCAGTCCTAACCCCATCAACCCATTTCCAGTCAGCCCCCCACAGCCCATTGCCAGTCCTAACCCCCCCATCAGCCCACAGCCCATTACCAGTCCTAACCCCATCAGCCCACCTCCAGTGTTAACCCCCCCCCATCAGCCCATTTCGTCCTAATCCCCATCACCCAATTTTCAGTTTAAGCCCCCCCATACCGCATTACCAGTCCTAACCTCCCCATCAGCACACTCCCAGTCCTAATCCCACCAGCCCATTTCCAATCCTAATCCCCATCACCCAATTTTCAGTTTAAGCCCCCCCATACCCCATTACCAGTCCTAACCTCCCCATCAGCCAACTCCCAGTCCTAATCCCATCAGCCCATTTCCTGTCCTAGCCCCCCCATAGCCCATTATCAGTCCTAACCCCCCCATAGCCAATTACCAGACAGCCCCCATCAGCCAACAGCCCATTACCAGTCTTAACCCCCCCATAGCCCATTACCAGTTCTAACCCCCCCAACAGCCCACAGCCCATTACCAGTCCTAACACCATCAGCCCACCTCAAGTCCTAACCCCTCCCCATCAGCCCATTTCCTGTCCTAGCCCCCCCATAGCCCATTATCAGTCCTAAACCCCCCCCCCCATAGCCCATTACCAGTCCTAACCCCCCATCAGCCCACAGACCATTACCAGTCCTAACCCCATCAGCCCACCTCCAGTGTTAACCCCCCCCATAAGCCCATTTCGTCCTAATCCCCATCACCCAATTTTCAGTTTAAGCCCCCCCATACTCCATTACCAGTCCTAACCTCCCCATCAGCCCACTCCCAGTCCTAATCCCACCAGCCCATTTCCAATCCTAATCCCCCATCACCCAATTTTTAGTTTAAGCCCCCCATAGCCCATTAGCAGTCCTAACCCCCCCATCAACCCACTTCCAGTCCTAATCCCATCAGCCCATATAAAGACTTAGCTCCCCCATAGCCCATCACCACTCCTAACCCCCCCAGCCCCCCCATAGCCCATCACCTAACCCCCCAGCCCCCCCATAGCCCATCACCACTCCTAACCCCCCAGCCCCCATAGCCCATCACCACTCCTAACCCCCCCCCAGCCCCCCATAGCCCATCACCACTCCTAACCCCCCCAGCCTCCCCATAGCCCATCACCACTCCTAACCCCCCAGCCTCCCCGTAGCCCATCACCACTCCTAACCCCCCCAGCCCCCCCATAGCCCATCACCACTCCTAACCCCCCCAGCCCCCCATAGCCCATCAGCACTCCTAACCCCCCCTGCCCATCAGCACTACTAACCCCCCCTGCCCCCCATAGCCCATCAGCACTCCTAACCCCCCCAGCCCATCAGCACTCCTAACCCCCCCAGCCCCCCATAGCCCCCCATAGCCCATCAGCACTCCTAACCCCCCCAGCCCCCCATAGCCCATCAGCACTCCTAACCCCCATAGCCCCCCATAGCCCATCAGCACTCCTAACCCCCCCCCAGCCCCCATAGCCCCCATAGCCCATCAGCACTCCTAACCCCCCCCCCAGCCCATCAGCACTCCTAAACCCCCCCCCCAGCCCAGGTCAGCTCAGCCCCCAGCCCAGCCAAATTTTTTTTTTTTAAAAAGCTGTCTTCTCCCGCTGCCGGGGCCGCAGTGGCAGAATCGAGTGTGCCGCGGGGCCCCCCCTGCCCAGCAGAGCCTGCCCTCCCCTGTATCCGCGCTCGCGTACAGCTGCCTGCAGTCTCACGCGCCGGCTTTCAGAGCGCGAAGGGACTAGTTTCCCTTTCGCGGCTCTGTTAAGCCCGCGGGGGCTGATGGGAATTTCCCATCAGCCCCCGCGGGCTTAACAGAGCAGCGAGGGAGAAACTCTCCCCTCGCGCTCTGAAAGTCGGCGCGTGAGACTGCAGGCAGCTGTACAAGAGAGCGGATACAGGGGAGGGCAGGCTCTGCTGGGCAGGGGGGGCCCCGTGGCACACTCGATTCTGCCGCGGCGGCCCCGGCTGCGGGAGAAGAGAGCTTTTTTTTTTTTTTTTAATTTGACTTTAGGATCAGAATGTTTTTTGCGCAGGGCCCCCTGAAACGCTGGGCCCTGTGCAAAAAACATTCTCGCTCAATGGACGGGCCGGCCCTGGGTCCAAGGAGTAATGGGAGGGTATGTGGTGACCTTACATATTCTGATTTTATGTCATGGCTAGGACTTTGAGCTAAGGGATTGATACAAGCAATGATGACGACAGCTAGCAATATTCTTCTTTCTTTGGTAAATGTAAAATAAATGATATAGAAGGTAATTTTCAAAGTTATTTCTGCAGGTAAAACAGTCCTTTATCTGTGGAAATGGGCTTTTGTAAAATTTTCCACCATATGTGCACGTGAAAGAAAGTATGTAGTCATGGAAGCTGTTACCTGCTGTAGGGGGAGGGGATTTGTGCAGGGTTTGGAACTAAATGCCGACTTTTGGAAAGGCCTGCTAAAGGCAAATAAAGAAGAAATAGTAGTCACACAAATCAGCAGGTGTAAATATGTGCTAGTACTTTTCATTGGATAATTTTCAAAAGTAAAGGTAAATGGTGTACTTTGAAAATACTGCAAAATGTGCAGAGTGAAAATGTATGGGTACTTTTCCATAGTGCAGGTAGTTATAAAATTAGCCCCATAGGAGCTAATGTTTTATCAGGGTGCCTGTGTGAAAAGTCTGGAAAAGGTGCTGATTTACATAACGGTGTTATCTGACTCCGCAAGCTTGAAACACATGATCTCCAGAAACAAGCAGGAATGAGTCTTCACATATGGGTACGTCGGTACCGACGGAGTCTGCGCGGGAACGCTTCCCAGCGTCCAATCAAGAGCTTTTGGAAGCATCCCAGCATGCCTGCGTGCTGCCTTCCCGCCTTTCCCAACTGCCTCTCCTCAGTTTTTGTTTTTCCGCGGAGCTGGCAGGATGTCCTCCTGTCACCGCAGAAAATTCTTGTTTTTATTTTTTAGTTTTCTTGTGGTCGCGGCTGTCTTCCCGATGCCATCGGTACCGCCGGTGTTTTCTTTCCTTTCCTTGAAAAATTTTCCTTTTCCACGGGATTTTTTTTTTTTCTTCATAGTGTCCACGGTCTCTTAGGCCTTTTAGGCCTCTTCTTTTTCCTTCATGGAACCGCCAGACACTTTCTCCAAGAAATGTTCAGACTGTGGCGGTACAACTTTATTTTTAGACCCTCGAAGTCGGTGTCTAACCTGCTTGGGTCCTGACAACAGTTTGGTAAGAAGAGGTTTTCAACATCGAGGCTCCCTCGATACACGGTTGCCCTCCAAGTTCGGGGCACCGTCCCCTTCTTCATCCACACAGTATCAGGTAACCCACAAACAGTCTGCTAAGACTAGCCAGTCCTCAAGTGGTAGGTCTCATGCGCAGCATGTGGACGGCTCCGGCCTTGCCCTCGAGGGCCCACTGGCTTCAAAACCCTGGCGGGAGTCTTCGGTCTCCAAAGCCTATAAGGGGTTTTAGGTAGTTCCTGGGGTTCACCCCCCACAGAACATACCTAAGCCGTGTACGGTGGTGGCATCCGCTTCGAGCGGTACCGATACTCCGGCATCGGCACTGGTGTTGGATGAAACACTCCTCACCAGGGATCGTCATCTGGCGTCCTCGGTACCTTCGGGACTGGTGGATACCCTCCAGATTGACTTTCCATTATCGGTACCAACACCGATACTCCAACCGACGTTGGTACCCTCCAGATGTGCATCGATAGTCTCGCTTCCTTTGATGCCGAGTCTGGAATCGATCTCCAGTCTGGAGGACTGGGTACCGACTCGCCTTGGTACCGGCTCTCGACGGTACCGAAGGCTCGGTTCCGATGATGCGGATCCGCAACTCTCGGTTCCCCCAACGCCGATTGAGTTGCCACTGGTTACCCTTCCTTCACTGGTATCAGACACGGTACCGAAGTTGGTACCGATGTCCTCATTACTTTCACGGTCGGTGCCTTCCATGCTTCGCTTATCAGGCTCTTTGCCCTCGATGCCGAGTTTGGAATCGATCTCTAGTCTAGAAGACTGGGTACCAATAGATTTTGGTACCGACGCCGATCGATACCGGTGCTTCGGTACCGAGGATAGCGGCTGGAGGTTTTCGGTTACCTCGGTACCGATTGAACTGTCACCGATGACTGCTCCGATATCTTTGTCTGGTTCGACTCCGACATCAGTACCGGTATCAGCATCAGTACCGGTACCCACAGTAGCATCGTCGCCAATTCCTGCCATGCTTTTTTCAACAGGATCACTCCATTCTATACCAAGCTTGGAGTCGATACCTGGCATGGACGATGTGGTAAGGATGGGGGCTGCTCCTGACAGCCAGTACCAGCAACCATCTTTTAAGCATTCCACACTGCACTCTGCAGGATCTTCTATTCCTATATATTTGGATAACTCTGTGGATGCTCAGGCCAGTTCTTTAGATCTGCCCTGTCCAGGGGAGATTCCTGTTTGGGATCCCTCTTTTCAGAGTTTCCTCCTGGATATAGCAAGATCTCTTGCCATTCCTATTCCAGGACATGATCCTGCACAAGGCTCTGTTTCTGCCAAAGCAATGGACAACATAATGCTTCCTTTGCATCATTCCTTGCAGGATCTCCTTCTAGGAATGTGGGAAACACCTTTAAGGGTACCCCCACCTCCCAGGGCAACTGATCTTTTATATCAGGTGCCCCCCTCTCCAGTGTTTCAAAAGACTCAACTTCCTCATCATTCCATAGTAGTGGAATCAGCAATGAGGCGGGTAAAGAGTAAGAAAAAGCACTCTTCTTATCCGCCAGGTCGTGAGTCTAAGACACTAGATGCCTTTGGACGTCAAACCTTCTAGACATCTATGCTTTCTGCAAGAATTCTCTCATATATTTTTTTATTTGAGTCTTTCTCTTGAGGAGGTCACAAAGCAGTTACATCTTTTGACTCCTTTCCTTCCAGATTCTAGGAGTAAAGACTATTCTTCACTGCTTAAGCATATCTAGAATATTCCTTGGTTTCTTTCTCGTGCTTCCCTAGACTCTTTTGAGTCTGTTAGCAGATAGGGGCACGACATAGAGCCTGGCTCCAATCTTCAGACTTGGAGAAATGGGTACAACAACGTCTGGGACATACTCCTTGCACTGGAGAAAATCTTTTCAACAAGGAGTCTTTACTTCAGGTTACTCAGTTATCCACTGATTTACCTGTTCCTAAGGTTTGTTCTACACCTTCTTTTGTCCCACTAGGTAGGAAATCTCCTACCAAACTTTCTTCCCACAGGAGAAGAAGGTTTTATTCATCACTTGCCCATCATACAAATGTTCCCCAACAGGGGAGGCATCGTCCTGGTCTGAAGAATCCAACCTCTCACCAGGCTCAGCAAACCCAGCATCTGCAGGGTTTCTGATCAGTCATCATCAGATGCTTGTGACTCTTGGGGTTAGCATCTACAGTTGCTTCTACTCAATGGAGGCAATCCACCGCTTCATTCTAACCCCTACACATGGATCTCTTTCCAAAAGATATCCATTTTTTCTATATTTCTATGAGCTGTCAGGATATTCATGCCTATAGGTCACAGGTTTCTCCTCTTTTTCCTGCTAGGGAAAGAGGTCTAACCACTACCAAATGATAGTTCCTATGCCAGCATGTATCTTTCCTTTCTATAGACTTCCTACTTCGTAAGTCTTCTTCAGCTCCATTCTCTCCACCCTCTTACCAGGTTTTTCCCCTGTAAGAGGGAATTACTTACTGGGAGGCTTTTTCTTCAGCCTCTCTACTTTTCTCACTTTCCAGTGCGGAGTTACCTCCTCTGCTCAGTCTTGCTTTGGGGCAGCTTATCAGACATGTCCAGAGTTTCCTACTCTTGTTCTGTCCTTTCTGTTTTTAAACAGTAAGATTATTTCTGCTGTCTTGCTAACAACTGCCTATGCAGGAGCTTTAATGTTTGGACCACTGGTTCTTGTCCACAAACAACCAGATTGTCCTCCACTAACATTCTGTCTAGTCTTAGTAGTGGCTCCAAGTCAGTGCTTCATCTCTCTTGGAGATCATCTCACTACAAGCTTTCTAGTTTGTCTTCTATTCTGCCATCTTCATTTTCCTGAATTTGGCAGCATAGTTGGCAGAGATACTGGCTCTCTAACAGCCAGTTCTATCTCCTCATTCTCCTGCATCATGCTCTCTGCAATCTACAGAGAAGCTTTCCACTATTGGCCCTTGCTAGAGAGCATGGGGTTTTTTTTCTCCAACAGCTATCCTAGCTGGTTAGAAAAGGCTTTTCAGTCATGTCTCCCATGACTAGAAGGTTCTCCCTTCTTTTACTATCTCCTTTTTTGATATAAAGGACATAGGCCTTCTCTTACGTGAAAGCTCAAGGAGTTGCCAGTTCCCTGCTTTGGTCCATAGTATTCCCAATCGGGGATATGCTCGTCCTCATGGTAAGAACGCATGATACCTTTGCCCTTAAGCAGGTCAACATGGTATCTCATCTCTAGGCGTCTTCTGTCTACTTACCATGCTAGAGTCCTGGAAGACTCGGGACTTGCTGGCTGCACATTGACATTGTCCTTTGTTTTTCACGTAACAGTCCTGGTTATTTTTCACTAACTAGCATTCTTGCAGATCATGACCAGGAGGAATAGATTCTCTATATGTCTTCTCAAGTAGGTTCCACCTCCTTGTTATTAGATGAATCTTTCCTCTCCACATATCCTATGTGATCACTGTGCTGTAGGCATATCTCTGTCTGTTTAATTGCAGACACCCATATGTAGGCCTACACATCCATATTTATTTTTTGGTGTGTATTTTATGCCCTGCCATATCTCACTATAGATATATTCTTATATGTCTGTCTATCTATCTATCTATCTATCTATCTATCTATCTATCTATCTATCTATCTATCTATCTGTTGAGATATTTTATTATAGATAGATATGTATCCACATACTTATCTATCTCACTGTCTATCCTCATATAGCTATATGATTCTGACAGAGGGGCTTTACCCATACCTATGCTATCTAGCAGGTTTGGGGTTCTACACACACAACCACTCCTGTGGTAGTCAACAATTTTTATACCATAAACCTAACGGTTTAGGTACCTCTGAAGCTCTCCGTGCCCAATATCTCTCCTAGCTTACCCCAGTTAGGAGAGACATTGTGGATTTTCAGTTAATCACAGGCTTAACGCCTCAGGCATTTGTCCTCTCTTTTTGGGATACAAGGAGTTCCCACACCCTTTCTCCCCACAAGGACTGTGCCTGTTTGTCCAAATCGGTTAGCCTTCTTTTTTTGCTCCTAAGAGTGACTCACTTTGCCTCCAAAAGAGCTAGGGTTTTTCTCATAAAGCCTTCCGCTGAAGGCCTACCGTTTTTGGACTACCCCAGTTTCCCTACTGGGGTTACCTATTACCTTTCAAGATTCTGACCTCCACTGGTTTTCCTACAGGATTATTACCTCCACTTACAGTGAGGTCCTCTTCAAGGTTCCTCTACTAGGTTTCCCAGTAGATCCATGAACCTCCATACTTCTGTGAAATCCTGTCAGGGGAGGTCCATATTGCAATATTTTTTGCAATATTATTGATGACCATCATCATCCTCACATGGACTCCATCTCTGCAGTCCTATGCTAGGTTAGCTGTTCCACAGCATCCTTCTTTCTTCAACTCCTACCCTCCATCCTCAGGATGCCTGGTGTTCTGGGAGATAGCATGTTCCAGCCTATGACATGCTGGGACTCCAGGCATCTCAGCTTGGGAGTCCCCATATGTGAAGACTCATTCCTGCTTGTTCCTGGAGATAGCACAGTTACTTACCTGTAACAGGTGATCTCTGGGAACAGCAGGAATAAGTCTTCACAACCCTCCCACCTCCCCAGGAGTTGTATCTCTATCTATCTTTCCTTTCCTCTCTCTCTCTTTGTCTCAGCTTTAAAACTTAACTGAGGAGAGGCAGTTGGGAAAGGCGGGAAGGCAGCATGCAGCCGTGCTGGGATGCTTCCAAAAGCTCTTGATTGGACGCTGGGAAGCGTTCCCGCGCAGACTCCGTCGGTACCGACGTACCCATATGTGAAGACTTATTCCTGCTGTTCCCAGAGATCACCTGATCTCCAGGAACAAGCCGGAATAAGTCCTCACATATGGGTACGTCGGTACCGACGGAGCCTGCGCGGGAAAGCTTCCCAGAAGGAAAGCTTTTGGGGCCTCCCACTGCGCATGCGCGCTGCCTTCCCACCTTCCTGACCAACTCTCCTCAGTTCTTCTTTTTCCGCGGAGCCAGCAGGTCGTGTTCCTGTCACCGCTGAAGAAGTTGTTATTTTAATTTGTTTCTTTGGCCGCGTATCTGCCTTCCCCGATTCCGGACCGGTACCGCCGGTCTTTTTTCTTTATTTCTTAAAAAAAAAATATATATATCTTATTTTCCCCACTTGGTGTGTTTGTTCTGTGAGGCCTTTAGGCCTTCACAGAATTCTCCCTCATGGAGAAACAAGCCTCTGGTTTCAAAAAATGCACCAAGTGTAGCGGTACTATATCAGTCGCAGACACCCATGAATGGTGTCTTAAATGTTTGGGGCCTGACCACTCCATTCCGGATTGCCCATCCTGTTCTTTGATGTCTAAACGTGGCTTACAAAACCGGGCAGCCAAGTTTCACATGCTGTTTTCTACAGATACTCCAGCATCGACATCTTCCAGGTCTTCCTCTCCTGATGGATCTCAGGTAACCAAACATTCCTCTGGCAGGTCCTCAAAGGGCAAATCTCCCTCCAAGTATCGAGATGCCCCCGGGCTTGACCCTGAGGACCCTGCCCCAGCCAAACAACCCCGGCGGGAAGCTCCAGCTTCCAAAGCTCCTCCTATGGGCTTACAGGTTGACATCGATGGCATGGCCTCGACCGATCACCTGTTAGACTGCTCTGGGGTACCGGCTCATTCTTCCGGTACCGACATACAGACAGTCGTGGCGTCTATGGATCATACAGTTCAATCCATGCAGCAGGCTATTATGGCTTTTATTAGAGCTGCAACACCATCGGTACCGCAGCCAGCGGTACTGACTCCGGTTCCGGTACCACAACCGATACTGGTACCCAGGGCATCCACATCGACCAGGATACCGATTCCGGTTCCCGGTTCCGGGTACCCACGATGTCGATACCGGTCGATACGCTTATCGATCCCTGTAAGCAAACAGACGATACTTCGAGTCTTCTGATGATTCTGATTCATCAGATGACTCTGCTGAAGTATCCCTAACTTTACCTGAAGAGCCCTCTTCTCCAAAGAGGAGAATGTCTCCTCCAGAGGATTTGTCCTTTCAAGACTTCATTCTTGAAATGGCTAAAGGTCTCTCTATTTCAGTAACCTCTGAAAAAGAACCTAGAGCAAAAAAATAGATATTTTAGGATACTCTAAGGTTCCCAAAGAGGCAGTCACCTTGCCCATTCATGAAATTCTTCAAGAACACATGATGGACTTGTGGGAGACTCCTCTCACCCTATCTCCACATTCTCGTCGGTTGGACACCATGTATCGTGTCCCTCCTTCTCCTGGTTTTCAAAAAACTCAGCTCCCTCACCACTCTATTGTGGTGCAGTCAGCTATGAAAAGGATAAAGAGTGCCAAAAGACACACTTCTACTCCTCCAGGGAGAGAATGTAGGACTTTGGATGCTTTTGGTAGAAAAATCTTCCAAGCAAGTATACTTATTGCTAGAATCAATTCATACAGCCTCTATATGGGCATGTTTCTGAAGGAGATTGCATTGAAAATATGCCATTTTCTCCCCTTTATCCCAGAGGATAGAAAGGAGGAGTTCCTTCTTTTGCTAAAGCATACCCAAGATATATCAAAGTTCTCCAACAGAGCAGCCTTTGACTCCTTTGAGGGTGCTAGCAGAGCCTCAGGTATTGCCATAGCGGCTCACAGAATTGCTTGGCTCCAGGCCTCTGACTTAGAACCCTGGGTCCAGGATGGGTTGGGAAATCTGCCCTGTACAGGTGAGAATCTGTTTGGTAAGGAGTGGCAAATCAAAGCCACCCAAATGGATGCAGAAAATGCTGCTTTAGATAGACTTTCTAAGTCTACCTCTGCCCCTGTCAAGAAAAAATCTTTCAAGAAGCCTTTCTATAAGAAGACCAGATTTGCTACAAATACTGGCCAACAATCTTCTGCAGCTCGCTTTGCTCCTAAGTGTCAGCAGCCTAAACAGGCCAGGGCAAAACCTGCAGGGGCTGCTACAGCCCAGCAGTCCCAACCCCCTCAGGGTTTTTGACTCAACTCTAGAGCACTTAACCTGTCTGGCTCTAAAACATCCAGAGCCTCTCACCATTCCAGGAAGGTTAACTCATTTTGCTCCCAGATGGGAGCAAATCACATCAGAACAATGGACCCTCTCTATCATCAGAGAGGTCTACAAACTACATTTCTCCAGCCTTCCTCCCCATACCATGGTGAGATGTTTCAATTCTCCCCCCTCTCTTCTGAACCTATTAGGTCAGGAGGTGACCACCCTTCTCGCCCAAAGGGCAATAGAAGAGATTCCTCTTCTTCAACAGGGGGTTTTACTCCCCTTATTTTCTTATTCCCAAGAAAACAGGGGGGTACAGACCTATTCTAGATCTCAGAGAATTGAACAAATTCCTATGCAAGGAGAAATTCAAGATGCTTTCTCTAGGTACTCTCCTTCCCTACCTACAGAGTCAGGATTGGCTTTGTTCTCTAGATCTCAAGGATGCGTACACACATATACTCATCCATCCATCCCACAGAAAATTCCTACGGTTTCTGTTCCAGGGAAAACATTTCCAATACAAAGTCCTTCCCTTCGGTCTAGCCTCTGCTCCAAGGGTATTTACCAAATGCATGGCAATAGTGGCTGCATTTCTACGAGCCCTGGGAATTTTTGTTTTCCCATACCTGGACGACTGGCTCATCCGAGCTCCATCTCAGTCCGAGGCTCAGACTTCCCTGGATCGCACCAGACGCATTCTGCAGTATCTGGGACTTGTGATCAATCTGCCAAAGTCTCAACTCGCCCCTACTCAGTCCCTGGAATTCATAGGGGCCTGGTTGGATACCACCACTGCAAGGGCCTATCTTCCTCAGGCCCGTTGCCAACGTCTAGTGCACTTAGCCTCCCAGACCCAGTCCAGAAGCCACTTGACTGCCAGGGAGATGCTACAACTATTAGGCCACATGGCCTCCACAGTACATGTAGTGCCCTATGCTCGCCTACATATGAGAGCAGCTCAATGGACTTTGTCCACCCAGTGGACTCAAGCATCCGGAGCTCTCTCAGACCAAATAGCAAACTCCAAACGTCTCTTTTGGTCTCTCCAATGGTGGATGTCCACTCAAAATCTGTTGTTGGGGGCCCCCTTTCAACCATTGTTGCCCCAAGCAACCCTCACAACAGATGCCTCCCAAACAGGTTTGTGGAGCTCATCTTCAAGATCTCTCCACTCAGGGCACTTGGTCTCCACAGGAGACCACCCTTCATATCAACCACTTGGAACTTCGAGCAATCTTTCTAGCTCTCAGAGTTTTTCATACCCTCTTCAGCAACATGACGGTCCTTATTCATACGGACAATCAAGTAGCCATGTTTTACATAAACAAACAAGGAGGGACGGGCTCTCTGTCGCTTTGCAACGAAGCTCTAAGATTATGGGCCTTCGCCAGAGAGCATCAAATCCATCTCCTAGCAGTATATCTTCCAGGAATCCAAAACTCTTGGGCAGACAGACTCAGTCAAGTTCTGCTTCCACACGAATGGTCCCTACACATGGATCAGGTACTCAGAATCTTCCAGAAATGGGGGACCCTGGACATAGACCTCTTTGCAAGTCCGTGGAATGCCAAACCTCCCCGGTTCTGTTCCAGGATTCCGTGTCATGGAGTTCAGGCCAAGGATGCCTTCCTCTTTCATTGGGGTCAGGGCTTCCTATATGCCTTTCCACCCATTCCTTTGATTCCCAAGACTCTGTTCAAACTTCAAAGGGATCAAGGGTCCATGATCCTCATAGCTCCACGCTGGCCATGCCAAGTATGGTACCCTCTACTTCTGCATCTCTCCCAAGCCCCCTCCCTGGACTTGGGAGCGGCTCCAGACCTTCTATCTCAGGAGGAGGGTACTTTGTGGCACCCAAACCCCAAGTCCCTTCACCTCAGAGCTTGGTTACTGAAGGCCTAGACCTTCAACACTTCAATCTTTCGCAGCAAGTGAAGGATATCCTCCATGCCTCTAGGAAACCTTTCACTAGGCGTTCTTACGCTTTTAAATGGAAAAGATTTTCCATTTGGTGTGCTCAACAGGGTCTTAACCCTCTAGCACTTCCTTTGAATTCTCTTTTGGAATATCTCCTGCATCTCTCCAATGCAGGACTCAAAACGAATTCAGTAAGAGTCCATTTGAGTGCTATTGCAGCATCCCTTAAGCCCATCAATGGACAACCTGTTTCCTCTCATCCTCTTATTGCAAGATTCATGAGAGGCCTAACCTGAACTAAACCTCCCATTCGACCTCCTCCGGTGGCATGGGACTTAAACTTGGTTCTTGGTCAGCTTATGAAGCCACCCTTTGAACCCTTAGCCACTACCTCCTTGAAATTTCTTTCCTGGAAGGTTATTTTCCTTATTGCAGTCACCTCAGCTTGCCGTATCAGTGAACTGCAAGCTCTAGTGGCTAATCCACCTTATACAAGGTTCCATCATGATAAGGTGGTCCTTAGGACCAATCCCCACTTTATGCCTAAAGTGGTCTCACCTTTTCATCTTAATCATGAGGTATATTTACCTGTCTTTTTTCCAGCTCCTCATGCATCCAGTGCAGAGAGGAACCTTCATACTCTAGATCGTAAAAGAGCTCTTGCCTTTTACCTCCACAGGACACAGCAACATCGAAAGTCTTCTCAGCTTTTTGTTGCTTTTGATCCTTCTCATTTAGGACTTCCAGTCTCTAAAAGAACACTGTCCAATTGGATTGCTCAGTGTATCTCTTTTGCTTACCAGAGTAAGAACCTTTCTCTGGAGGGCCATGTCACCGCTCACAATGTGAGGGCCATGGCCACCTCTATGGCTCATCTAAACTCTGTGTCCATTGACCAGATCTGTCGAGCAGCCACCTGGGCCTCGGTTCATACCTTTACAGCCCATTACTGTTTGGACAAGGACTCCCGCCGGGATGCCTTGTTTGGTCAGGCTGTCCTCAGACACCTGTTCCATTCTTGAACAACTCCAGCCCACCTTCCCTGAATGGATGCCTGAGATCCATAGGAAGATGAGGAACCTTTCAGGGTCTCATACCCTTCAGGGGATCTCCCGGGCATCTCAGCTAGGGAGTCCCCATATGTGAGGACTTATTCCTGCTTGTTTCTGGAGATAGCACAGTTACTTACCTATAACAGGTGATCTCTGGGAACAGCAGGAATTAGTCCTCACAACCCACGCACCTCCCCTAGGAGTTGTATCTCTCTCTCTCTTTCCTTTCCTCTCTCTATTGTCTCAGCTTTAAACTCGAACTGAGGAGAGTTGGTCAGGAAGGCGGGAAGGCAGCGCGCATGCGCAGTGGGAGGCCCCAAAAGCTTTCCTTCTGGGAAGCTGGGGAGCTTTCCCGTGCAGGCTCCGTCGGTACCGACGTACCCATATGTGAGGACTAATTCCTGCTGTTCCCAGAGATCACCTGTTACAGGTAAGTAACTGTGCTTTACAGGTAAGTAACTGTGCTTTCTTAAGGGTTTCAGACAGATGGGATGTGTGGGAAGAGGGGAAATGGAGGAAATGCAATAAGATTAAGGCTTTTTGAAGGATGATTCATTTCAGAATCTGACATGTCCTTTAAGTGGATTTACCTTGGAATGTGGGTATTTTCCTACTAAATTTGAAGATGTATGAGCTTGCAGCAGACCCAGGCTTAGCACTTCTTGACTGCTGCCAAACTGATCGTGGCCACCTCTTGGAAAGAAGTGAGGGCCGTTTTTTGGGCTCTGGTTGGCCAAGTTGTGGCTGGCAGTGTTAAAGTGGAGTTTCTTAGAACATTGAGAAGGAAGCTACTGAAGAGGTCACAAAGTGTGGGAGCCTTTTCATAGGGTTCATCTTAATAAAGGCACGAAGGAGTCTGTGAGCGGCTCAGATTTATAGAAATGTTGGTCGTTGAGAGATGGGAAGGGTTGTGAGAGTGATACAGTAATCTAGCTGGAGAAAATGGGGTCAAGTTGGGGGAGGAGAGAAAAATCTTTAAAGGATGGGTCAGATTAGGAAGCACCTGTTATTTTATGCTTATGTTTGGAGGTGATGCAGACTGCAGAGATTTGATGCGATATTGTGTATCGTGTTTTGAAGTGTGTTCATATATTTGTTATGACCCTGGAAGAAAATAAGTTTAAAAAAATGTGCTTTTTATGCTCATGTTATGCCTTTTATGGAACTCCTTACAGTCAAATTTAGATCTATTGAAGACCTAGCTAAATTTCATTAAGTACTTAAAACTCATCTTTTCATGAAATACTTTGAACATAACAATTAACTTGTATAACACCATTCTAAGAAGAAAATAAGCCTCAGCCCACTTCCTACAGTGGCCACTAGCCACTCTCTCTTCCCTTACATTCCCAAAATTTTTCATTCCTGATCTTCAGGTTCACAGAACAAACCTTGTAACCACCCTGAGATTGTATATAACGTGCAATATATTTATCCAATCATGTTAAAGTTAAATCTCCAGGAACAAGCAGGAATGAGTCTTCACATATGGTACATCGGTACCGACGGAGCCTGCGCGGGAATGCTCCCCAGCTTCCCAAAAAGGAAAGCTTTTGGGAGCATCCCACAGCGCCTGCGCGCTGCCTTCCCGCCTTTCCTAACCAACTCTCCTCAGTTCTTCTTTGCCGCGAAGCCAGCAGGTCGAGCCCTGTCACCGCTGAAGAAGTTCTTTATTTTATTTTATTTCTTTGGTCGCGTGTCTGCCTTCCCCGACTCCGGACCGGTTCCGCTGGTCTTTTCTTTCTTTCTTTAAAAAAAAATATATATATATCGATATTTTTTCCTCACTTGGTGTACTTTTCTTCTTAAGGCCTCAGGGCCCACAAGAAAATTTCCCTCATGGAAAAACCAACTTCCGGATTCAAAAAATGCACTAAGTGTAGCGGTACTATTTCTGTTACAGATACCCATGAATGGTGTCTTAAATGTTTGGGTCCTGAGCACTCCATTCCGGATTGTCCGTCCTGCTCCCTAATGTCTAAACGGGGGTTACAGAACCGAGCAGCTAAGCTCCATGTCCTTTTTCCCGCTGAGGCACTGGCAGTAGCATCGACATCTTCCAGGTCTTCTTCTCCTGAAGGATCTCAGGTAACCAAACATAAACCTAGCAGGTCCTCGAAGGGTAGATCTCCCTCTAAGCATCGAGATGCCTCCGGGCTTGCCCTCGAGGATCCTGCACCAGCCAAACAACCCCGGCGGGAAGCTCCGGCTTCCAAAGCTCCTCCTATGGGGTTACAGGTTGACATCGATGGCACGGCCTCGACCGATCACCTGTTAGAATGCTCTGGGGTACCGGCACAATCTACCGGTACTGACCTCCAGGCATTCATGGCGTCAATGGATCAGAATGTTCTCTCCATGCAGCAGGCTATTTCAGCCTTCATTCAAGCTGCGACGCCGGCGGTACCGCAACGAGCTCCGTTGTCGGTATCGGCTCCGGTACCGGCACCAGCGCCAATGCCGGTACCGACGGCATCGACATCGACCAGGATACTGACTGCTGCGGTTCCTTGTCCAGGGCTACTTCTCGGTACCGATCCGGTACCGGGGACGCCCGATGTTAATACCGCTCGATACGCGTATCGAGCGTTAGAAGAGCACCCTGACAGGCGATACTTTGATTCCTCTGATGATTCTGATACATCAGATGAGTCTCCTGAAGTATCCATAGCCCTTCTTGAGGAGACTTCTTCTCCAAAAAGAAGAATGTCTCCTCCAGAGGACTTGTCCTTTCAAGACTTCATAAGAGAAGTAGCTAAAGGACTCTCTATTTCAGTAACCTCTGAATCAGAGCCTAGAGCAAAAAAATTAGATATTTTAGGATACTCTAGGGCTCCTAAAGAGGCAGTCACCTTACCAATTCATGAGATTCTTCATGAACACATGATTGATTTATGGGACACTCCTCTCACTCTCTCTCCTCATTCTCGCAGGTTGGACACTATGTATCGTGTCCCTCCTTGTCCTGGGTTCCAGAAAACTCAGCTTCCTCACCATTCCATTGTGGTGCAGTCAGCTATGAAGAGGATAAAGAGTACAAAGAGACACTCTTCTGCTCCTCCAGGAAGAGAATACAGGACCTTGGATGCTTTTGGTAGGAAAATCTTCCAGGCCAGTATGCTTATTGCCAGAATCAACTCATATAGCCTTCATATGGGTATGTTTCTGAAAGAAGTGGCAGAAAAGCTGCACACTTACCTCCCTTTTATTCCAGAAGATAAAAGGGAAGAATTCCGCATGTGGCTTAAGCATACTCAGGACATCTCCAAATTTTCAAACAGGGCAGCCTTTGACTCCTTTGAAGGTGCCAGTAGAGCCTCAGGCATTGCCATAGCTGCTCGCAGAATTGCTTGGCTCCAGGCTTCTGATTTAGAACCCTGGGTTCAAGATGGCATAGGAAATCTGCCCTGTACAGGTGAAAATCTGTTTGGCAAAGAGTGGCAAATTAAAGCCACTCAAATGGATGCAGAGAATTCTGCTCTGGATAGACTTTCAAGGTCTACCTCCATTCCTGCCAAGAAAAAGACTTTTAAAAAGTCTTTTTTCAAAAAGGGCAGGTTTCCTTCCACTTCTGGCCAACAATCTTCTACAGGTCGCTTTACCGCTAAGCGTCAGCAACCTAAGCAGGCCAGGCCTAAGTCTACAGGGGCTGCTGTAACCCAGCAGTCCCAACCCCCTCAGGGTTTTTGACTTGATGCTAGAGAATTTAGCCTTTCTGGCTTTAACACAGCCAGAACTTCTCACCATTCCAGAAAGGTTAGCTCATTTTGCTCCCAGATGGGAGCAAATCACATCAGAGCAGTGGACCCTCTCCATCATAAGAGAGGGCTACAAACTTCATTTCTCAGACCTTCCTCCCCACACCATGGTGAGACACTTCAATTCTCCCACATCTCTTCTCGACCTTTTAGGTCAGGAGATAACTACCCTTCTTGCCCAAGGGGCAATAGAAGAAGTTCCTCTTCTTCAACAAGGGTCAGGGTTCTACTCCTCCTATTTTCTCATTCCAAAGAAGACAGGGGGATACAGACCCATTCTAGATCTCAGAAAATTGAACAAATTTCTATGCAAGGAGAAGTTCAAGATGCTTTCTCTGGGCACTCTCCTTCCATACCTTCAAAGTTAGGATTGGCTTTGTTCTCTAGATCTCAAGGATGCGTACACACATGTACTCATCCATCCAACTCACAGAAAATTCCTACGTTATCTCCAGGAACAAGCAGGAATGAGTCTTCACATATGGGTACTTCGGTACCGACGGAGCCTGCACGGGAACGCTGCCCAGCTTCCAATCAGAAAGCTTTTGGCAGCATCCCTCGCGCCTGCGCGCTGACTTCCCGCCTTCTCCAGAGCCTCTCTTCAGTTTTCGTTTTTCCGCGGAGCCGGCAGGACGTCCTCCTGTCACCGCAGAAACTTTTCTTTTTACTTACTTTAATTACTTTAGTTTTTGTTTTCTTGTGATCGCGGCTGTATTTCCCGCCGCCACCGGTACCGCCGGTGGATTTTTGACTAAATTCTGAGAAACTTTTTCTTCAGTTTTTTTGCCTTAACTTGTTGGGCCTACCAGGCCTCTTCCTCATGGAGCCTTCTTTTCCTAAGAAGTGCATTTGATGTGGAAACACCTGTTTCCTTTTAGACTCCAATAGTTGGTGTCTCAATTGTGTGGGTCCTGACCCTACTTTTGTGAGGAAACCTTCAGTTTTTAGAGTTTCCCTCGATACCGTTTTTTATTCGGCAGTGAGGGAACCCGGTTTCTCCTCTTCACAGGATCAGGTAACCCACAAACAGTCTGTTAAGACTAGTCAATGCTTGAGTGGTATGTCCCATGCCCAGCATGGTGACAGCTCCGGCCTTACCCTCAAGAATCCATTGGCATTACCCCTGCGGGAGTCTGCGGGCTCCAAAGCATTAAAGGGGTTTCAGGTTGTTCCTGGGGCTCACCCCTCACAGAACATACCTGAGCCATGTCCGGGGGTGGTATCCGCTTCGAGCGGTACCGATCCCCCGGCATCGGCACCAGTGTCGAGTGTTCCATTCTTCACCAGGGATCGTCATCGGGCATCCTCGGTACCTTCGGGACCGATCGATACGCTCCGAATTGACTTCCCTCGATCCCAGCCGTGCACGGTGCGGGTATCCGCTTCCAGCACTACCGAATCCCCGGCATCGGCTTCGGTGTCGAGTGTTTCACTCTTCACCAGGAATCGTCCTCTAGCATCCTCGGCACTTTTGGGGCCGGGCGATACGATACCGATGGACATTTCCATATCTCAGCCATGCTCCGGGACGGTACTGGCTTAGATCGGTTCCGACACCCTGGCATCGGCACCGGTGTGGAATAACGTTCTCCCGGCGAGAGGTTGTCATCGGGCATCCTCGGTACCTTCGGGACCGATCGATGTAACCCAGGCTGCTTTACCGGTATCGGCATCGCCGATACTACCACCGACGTCGGTACCCTCGAGACATGCATCGATAGACTCGCTTCCTTCGATGCTGAGTCTTGAATCGATATCTAGTCTCGAGGACTGGGTACCGACGCGTCACGGAACCGACTCCCGTCGTTTCCAGATAAGCAGTTCCGAGGATCCTAGCCATAACTCTCGCATGATCTCGGTACCATTGCAGCAGTTCCCGATGACAACTTCAACTGCTGGCCCTGTGTCAGTATCGATGTCGATGCCTGTTCTTGCACCGATGCCTAGTTTGGAACCAATACCTGGGGTTGCTGATGCAGTACTCACTGCCTCTAAGTTACCATACCAGTATCCTTGTCCATCTACTAGGTTTCTCTCCTCACACCACGGTACGTCCTCTGGTGCTCAGCCTCTTTCTTTAGCCTTACCAGGGAAGGTTCCCATAGGAGATCAGTCTTTTCAGGCTTTTCTCCTGGATATGGCAACCTTTCTTAATATCTCTATCCCTGGTTGTGATGCTGTTCCTGGCTTACCGGCACAAATGGAAAATATGATGCTTCCTTTACATCCTGCTCTGCAGGATCTCCTTCTGAGGGTCTGGAAATCGCCCTTACGGCTTCCTCTACCTTCTACAGCCACTGAGGTTCGGTACCGGGTGCCTCCCTCCCCAGGATTTCAGAAGCCTCAACTTCCTCATCGTTCCCTTGTAGTGGAATCAGCACTGAGGAAGGTTAAGAGCAAGAAGAAGCATTCTTCTTATCCACCAGGTCGTTCTTCAAGAACACTCGATGCGTTTGGTCGTCAAGCCTTCCAAACATCTATGCTGGCCTCCAGAATTCTTTCATATATTTTCCACATGAGTCTCACACTCCAGGAGGTCACGGAGAGATTGTCTCTTTTGACCCCTTTTATGCCAGAGCCCAAGGCTACTAATTATTCCTTGCTACTCAATCATAGCCGGAATATATCTTGGTTCCTTTCTCGTGCTTCTATAGACTCTTTTGAGTCTGTTAGCAGATCCTCTGCTATTGCCATTGCAGCACGTCGCAGAGCCTGGCTCGAAGCTTCAGACTTGAGCAGATGGGCACAAACTATATTGGCTCATTCTCCTTGTACAGGAGAAGGTCTCTTCAATAAGGAGGCTTTACGTCAGGTTGCTCAATGCTCCGCTGACTCTCCTTCCACTAAGGACCATTCTAAGCCACCTCCTTCTTCAAAAGGTAGGAAATGTCCTACCAAACCTTCTTTCCCTAAGAAAAGAAAGTTTCATTCATCTCCTGCCCATCATTCGGCTGTACCTAAACAAGGGACACCTCAGCCTAGTCTGAAGTCCTCCAGCTCTGGCCAGTCTCAGCATTCCCAGCAACCATAGGGGCTGGGAATTATACTCTACAGTTCACTTCTACCCATTAGAAGTTTATTCACTGTGCTTTTCTTTTTCAGTGTACTAAGCTGTCGGAAAATTTTTGTTCAGGGACTACAGACTTCTCCTCTTCTTACTCTCTAGAAGAGCAGTTGCAACTATCCCCTGATAGTTCTGTCCCAACTGAACATTTTTTCCTTCAGTTGACTTACCCTATGGGTACGTCACCCTCCAATTACTTGCTCTACCCTCTCAACTGGGCTTTTTCCCTAACTGAGGGGTACCATACTGAAAGGCTTCTCTAGCAAGCTCGTTCCTCAGACAGGGAGAAGGGATATCTCCTCTCCTTTCTTGTCTGTTTTTCTTTATTGGGCACAGGACAATCTCTCTGCTGTTTCCGTCAGCAGCTGTACCTGCAGGAGTTACAGTGATTGTATTACTGGTACTTTTTACAAGTTCCAGTCCCTTGTTCAAACTTTGTCTAGCCTCAGTAGTGATTCCAAGCTACTCGTCAGCTATCTTGGATCCTCCTACTCTTTTAGGCTTTCTCACATTATTCTATCCATCTTCTCTCCTAGGATATGGCAACACACCTGACTTCAGTCAGTTTATCTCATATCTCTCCTGCACAATGCTCTCTGCAGTCTTCAGAGAAGCTTTCTACTATGAGGGCCTTGCTATAGAGCATTGACCTTGTCTCTAAAGCTTCTCTATTAGTAGGGAAAAGCTTATAATCCCTTCCCATGCCTGTGAGGGTTCTCCACACCCTCAGGCCTGGGGTGTTAACATGAAATATAAGTTCTTCTGCGTGAAAATCCAACGCTGATGTTTACGCATGCTACCTCTGGGTCCCTCCAGTAGGTCCCTCTGGTATCTTCTTCTGCGTTTCTGCACATCTGCCATGTCAGTGTTCTGTGGAACTCCCGCCTTGTTCCTTACAGATTCATATGATCATCTGTTCTCACGCAAACATCACGGTTATCTTGTTGGATTGCCTTCTTGCATCCCTCAATCCACGGAAATAGATTCTCTATACATATCCCAAGTGGGTTCACCCTCTTGTAGAGCGAAGAATCTTTTTCTTTTATATTCCCCATGTACAATTATGGGGCTGGGTGGTAGACATGTATCCTCAACTTGTTATCTTGTATGTAGCATCTCCATATATGTCTACATGCCTATATCATTAGTCTGGTGGTGCAAAACCATGCCCCACAAATGTATATATATTTCGGTATATCATATCTATATATATATATATATTTTGATACTTTTCTCCACCCATATCCTAATATACACATATAGACATATGTGTATATATCTATATATCTATATATATCTATATCTATCTATCTATATATATATATATATATATATATATATTCCATCCACATATATATATCTATCTATATATGTGTCTGTTGGGGGGCTTCTTAAGGGTTGATATGTCTTACACACTATCACCCTTACTGTCTATACTAAATGTTTTACCTTCTAGAGGTTTTAGACAGTCTATCGCCCTACTTCGCATATCATATTATGATGCAGAAACTGTCATGCACCTATAACTACTGTGGTGCTAACATCTTCCATTTTTTCTTTAAGTCCTTGAAGCATCAAGCTTCAATATTTTTCCTACCTCTCGCCAGCTAGGAAAAATAGTGTACATCTTTATCTCTAGGAACAAGCAGGAATAAGTCATCACATATGGGTACGTCGGTACCGACGGAGCCTGCGCGGGAAAGCTCCCCAGCTTTTCAAATGAAAAGCTTTTGGGGCCTCCCACTGCACATGCGCGCTGCCTTCCCGCCTTCCTGACCAGCTCTCCTCAGTTCTTCTTTTTCCGCGGAGCCAGCAGGTCGTGTTCCTGTCACCGCTGAAGAATTTGTTACTTTTGTTTATTTCTTTAGACCGCGTATCTGCCTTCCCCATACCGAAACCGGTATCGCCGGTCTTTCTTTCTTTCTATATATAAAAAAAAAAAAAAAAAGACTTTTTTTATTTTTACTTCAGCACTGCTTGGTACCCGGTGTTAGGCCTTAGGGCCTACACAATTTCTCCTCATGGAGAAGCCAGTCCCTGGTTTCAAAAAATGTACCAAATGCAGTGCTGTCATTTCAGTCACAGACACCCATGAATGGTGTCTCAAATGTTTGGGACCTGAGCACTCCATACCGGACTGCCCATCCTGCACCCAGATGTCTAAACGTGGTTTGCAGAACCGGGCTAACAAGCTCCATGTGCTGTTTCCTTCAGAAGCATCACAGTCATCCAGGTCTTCCTCTCCGGATGGATCTCAGGTAACCAAAACTTCTGTGGGCAAATCCTCTAAAAGCAAATCTCTTTCTAAAGAGCGAGAGGCTCTCAGTTCTGAGTTCGAGGATTCTGCCCAGGCCAAAAAACCCCGGCGGGAGGTTCCGGCCTCCAAAGCAATCATGGGGTCACAGGTTGACATCGATGGCACGGCCTCGACAGATCACCTGTTGGACTGCTCTGGGGTACCGGTCCATACCGGTACCGACATCCAGGCAGTAGTGGCGTCTATGGGCAGTACTGTCCAGACCATGCAGCAGGCCGTTCTGGCATTCATTAAGGCTGCGACGCCCTCGACCCCGGTTCCGGTATCTACACCGGAACCGAGACCATCGACTTCGAAACGTCGATCGGTTCCGCATGCCGGATACCGGCTTTCGCCCGGTACCGATCCCATGCCCGATACGCCCGATGTCGATACCGATCGGTATGCGTATCGTACATTGGAAGTACAAAAGGAGTACTCAGATTCTTCGGATGAATTCAATTCCTCTGATGACTCTGCTGAGCTTACTCTTCCTGAGGAGCCCTCTTCTCCCAAAAGGAGGATGTCTCCTCCAGAGGATTTATCCTTCCAGGATTTCATTGTTGATGTGGCTAAAGCACTTTCTATTACCACATCTTCTGAAAGAGAACCCAGATGAAAAAAATTGGACATTTTAGGATACTCAAAAGCTCCTAAAGAGGCAGTCACTCTGCCTGTCCATGAAATCCTTCAAGAACACTTGATGGATTTGTGGGAGACTCCTTTAACACTGTCTCCCCATTCCCGCAGGTTGGACACCATGTATCGGGTCCCTCCTTCGCCTGGGTTCCAGAAAACTCAGCTGCCTCACCACTCCATAGTGGTGAAGTCTGCCATGAAGAAAATAAAGAGTCCTAAGAGGCATTCTTCTACCCCTCCAGGGCGAGAATGTAAGAACCTAGACTCTTTTGGAAGAAAGATGTTCCAGGCTAGTATGCTTATAGCCAGGATCAACTCTTATAGCCTTTATATGGGCATGTATCTTGGGCAACTTGCCCTAAAAATACAGAATTTTGCCCCCTTTATCCCTGATGATCAAAGGGCGGACTTCTTTTCTATGGTGACACAACTTTCAGAGGTCTCCAAGTTCTCCAACAGGGCAGCCTTTGATTCCTTCGAAGTTGCAGGCAGAGCTTCGGGAATTGCTATTGCAGCCCGACGTCTCGCTTGGCTCCAGGCTTCTAACCTAGAACCCTGGGTTGTAGAAGGCCTCAGGAATCTGCCCTGTACCGGTGAGAACTTATTTGGGGAAGACTGGCAGATTAAAGCTGCTCAAATGGATGCAGAAAATGCCACTCTAGATAGACTTTCCAAGTCTACTTCTACCCCTACCAAAAAGAAGCCTTTTAAAAGGCCTTACTATAAAAAGACCAGATTTCCCACTAATACTGGCCAGCAATCTGCTCAGCCTCGCCTGGCGGCTAAGCGTCAACAATCTAAGCAGGTAAAGTCAAAGCCTGCAGTGTCTGCTACATCCCAGCAGGCTCAACCCCCTCAGGGGTTTTGACTTCCCTCTAGAGAACTTGCCGTTTCTGGCTCTAGAACAACCAGAGCCCCTCACCATTCCTGGAAGGCTAGCTCACTTTGCTCCCAGATGGGAGCAAATAACATTAGAGCAATGGACCCTCTCTATTATCCGAGAGGGCTACAAACTTCATTTCTCCAGCCTTCCTCCCCATACCATGGTGAGGCAATTCAGTTCTCCCCCATCTCTTCTGACCCTGTTGGGTCAGGAAGTCTCTTCTCTCTCCTTGCCCAAGGGGCAATAGAGGAGGTTCCTCCTCCACAACAGGGGTTAGGTTTCTACTCCCCTTACTTTCTCATAACAAAGAAGACAGGGGGCTTCAGACCTATCCTAGATCTGAGAGAATTGAACAGGTTTCTATTCAAGGAGAAATTCAAAATGCTCTCTCTGGGCCTTCTCCTTCCATACCTTCAGAGTCAGGATTGGCTTTGTTCTCTAGATCTCAAGGATGCGTACACTCATATACTCATCCATCCATCCCACAGAAAATATCTAAGATTTCTGTTCCAGGGAAAACATTTCCAGTACAGAGTACTACCCTTCGGTCTGGCCTCTGCTCCAAGAGTCTTCACAAAATGCATGGCAGTCGTAGCCGCATTTCTCAGAGGCATGGGAATCTTTGTCTTCCCACATCTGGACGACTGGCTCATCCGAGCTCCATCTCAGTCAGAAGCCCAGATTTCTCTGGACCGCACAAGGCGTATTCTTCAATATCTGGGACTTGTGGTAAACATTCCCAAGTCTCAACTCATCCCTACTCAGTCCCTGGAATTCATAGGGGCCCAATTGGACTCCACCACTGCAAGGGCCTACCTCCCTCTGGTCCGAGGCCAAAGGCTAATAAGCTTGGCCTCCCAGGCTCAGTCCAGAAATCACTTGTCAGCCAAAGAAATGCTGCAACTTCTCGGCCACATGGCCTCCACGGTTCATGTGGTACCTTATGCTCGTCTCCATATGAGAGCAGCTCAATGGACATTGGCCACCCAGTGGTCTCAAGCATCGGGACTGCTGTCAGACCAGGTACTCACCTCAAAACGTCTGTTTTGGTCTCTCCAGTGGTGGACATCCTCCAAAAATCTGTTGTTGGGGACCCCCTTCCAACCTTCGTTGCCCCAAGCAACCCTCACAACAGATGCTTCCCAAACAGGGTGGGGAGCTCATCTTCAACATCTCTCCACTCAGGGACTCTGGTCTCCCCAAGAGACCACCCTTCATATCAATCTTCTGGAACTGCGAGCAATCTTCCTTGCCCTCACAGTCTTCCACACCCTCCTTGCCAACCTGACTGTCCTAGTTCAGACAGACAATCAGGTGGCCATGTTTTATATCAACAAACAAGGAGGGACGGGCTCTCTGTCGCTTTGCAACGAAGCTCTCAGATTATGGGCCTTCGCCAGAGAGCACCAAATTCATCTTCTGGCAGTATATCTTCCAGGAGTTCAAAACTCTCGAGCAGACAGACTCAGTCGAGTTCTGCTCCCACACGAATGGTCCCTACATATGGACCAAATACGCAGAATCTTTCAGGAATGGGGGACCCCGGACATAGACCTCTTTGCAAGTCCGTGGAATGCCAAACTTCCCCGGTTCTGTTCCAGGACTCCGTGTCAGGGAGCTCAGGCCAACGATGCCTTTCTCCTGCATTGGGGTCAGGAATTCCTGTACGCTTTTCCACCCATTCCTTTGATTCCCAAGACTCTGTTCAAAATTCAGAGGGATCACGGATCCATGATCCTCATTGCTCCACGCTGGCCACGCGAAGTGTGGTTCCCTCTCCTTCTACAGCTCTCCCAGGGCTCCTCCCTGGACCTGGGAGCTGCACCAGACCTTCTGTCTCAGGAGCAGGGGACTTTGTGGCATCCAAACCCCAAGTCCCTACATCTCCGAGCTTGGTTACTGAAGGCTTAAGCCTTCAAGAGTTTAATCTTTCTCAACCAGTGAAAGATATCCTTTATGCCTCTAGGAAACCCTCTACCAGGCGTTCCTATGCTTTCAAATGGAAACGTTTTTCCATTTGGTGTGCTCAACAGGGTCTTGACCCTCTGGCACTTCCTTTGAATTCTCTACTAGACTATCTCCTGCATCTTTCCAATGCAGGCCTCAAGACGAATTCAGTACGAGTCCATTTAAGTGCTATTACAGCATCCTTAAAACCTATCAATGGACAATCTGTTTCCTCTCATCCTCTTATTGCAAGATTCATGAGAGGCCTAACCCTCACTAAGCCTCCCATCCGGCCTCCTCCGGTAGCATGGGACTTGAACTTAGTTCTGGGTCAACTTATGAAGCCACCTTTTGAACCATTGGTATCTACCTCCCTGAAATTTCTTTCTTGGAAGGTCCTTTTCCTTATTGCAGTCACTTCGGCTCGCCGCATCAGTGAACTGCAGGCTTTGGTGGCAAATCCACCTTATACCAGATTTCATCATGATAAGGTGGTCCTTAGGACGAATCCCCACTTTATGCCTAAAGTGGTCTCGCCTTTTCATCTTAATCAAGAGGTATATCTACCTGTCTTTTTTCCGGCTCCTCATGCATCCAGTGCAGAGAGGAACCTTCATACTCTTGACTGTAAAAGAGCTCTCGCCTTTTACCTCAATAGGACTCAGCCACATCGAAAATCTTCTCAGCTTTTCGTGGCTTTTGATCCTTCTCATTTGGGACTTCCAGTCACCAAACGCACACTTTCCAACTGGATTGCTCAGTGTATTTCCTTTGCTTACCAGAGTAAGAATATTTCTCTGGAAGGCCATGTCACAGCTCACAATGTGAGAGCCATGGCCACTTCTATGGCTCATCTTCACTCTGTATCCATAGATCAGATCTGTCGAGCAGCCACTTGGGCCTCGGTGCATACCTTCACAGCCCATTACTGCTTGGACAAGGACTCCCGCCGGGATGCCTTGTTTGGTCAGGCTGTCCTCAAACACCTGTTCCATACTTAAACAACTCCTACCCACCTTCCCAGAATGGATGCCTGAGATCCATCCGAAGATGGTTACCCTTGGAGGGGGATCTCCCAGGCATCTCAGCTAGGGAGTCCCCATATGTTATGACTTATTCCTGCTTGTTCCTAGAGATAGCACAGTTACTTACCTGTAACAGGTGATCTCTGGGAACAGCAGGAATTAGTCATCACAACCCACCCACCTCCCCTAGGAGTTGTCTCTCTATTCCTCTATCTTCCTGTCCTCTCTCTCTATTGTCTCAGCTTTAAACTCGAACTGAGGAGAGCTGGTCAGGAAGGCGGGAAGGCAGCGCGCATGTGCAGTGGGAGGCCCCAAAAGCTTTTCATTTGAAAAGCTGGGGAGCTTTCCCGCGCAGGCTCCGTCGGTACCGACGTACCCATATGTGATGACTAATTCCTGCTGTTCCCAGAGATCACCTGTTACAGGTAAGTAACTGTGCTATCTTTGAGTACACAGCTGTTCTCCTTGGGAATAGGGATTTTTCCAGTCCCCCTCTTCCCGCCAGGACTGGGCTAGTTCTCCAACTCCGTCAGTCTTCTTCCTTTAGTCCTCAATGTTAATGACTTTATGCCTAAAGGAGTTTTCAGCTTTTTCCCATAAAGCTTCCATTGAAGACCTGACGTCTAATCCTACCCAGTTGACACCTGGATCATCTGCTACCTCCAGGCCTGGACCTTCATCCTCACTGCTGGGAGGTCACCTTGAAGATTCCGCCACTGCTTATCCAGTAGACTCCATCATGCTCTCTACTTCCTATAATACAGTAGGTAAGCTGCATATTTTTTTAAAGGTGTTTTAATGCTACTCATCATATATACCAAGAACTCCTGTAGTCTGTAGGGCCCTGTAGTCCTTGGCTATGCTGTTTCTTTCCTCACAGCTCCTTTATTGTCAACTCCTACCCTCCATCCCACTTTGGATGCCGGGGATTCCTGGAGACAAAATGCACCCCTGGTCCAGGCTCCTGCATTTTTATGGGATCTCCCCCTGGCATCTCCAGCTAGGGAGTCCCCATATGTGAAGACTCATTCCTGCTTGTTCCTGGAGATAGCACAGTTACTTACCTGTAACAGGTGATCTCTGGGAACAGCAGGAATTAGTCTTCACAACCCTCCCACCTCCCCTAGGAGTTGCATCTCTTGTCTTCTTCTTCCTTTCCTCTCCTCGCCTTTGTCTCAGCTTTGAAACTCAACTGAAGAGAGGCTCTGGAGAAGGCGGGAAGTCAGCGCGCAGGCGCGAGGGATGCTGCCAAAAGCTTTCTGATTGGAAGCTGGGCAGCGTTCCCGTGCAGGCTCCGTCGGTACCGATGTACCCATATGTGAAGACTAATTCCTGCTGTTCCCAGAGATCACCTGTTACAGGTAAGTAACTGTGCTTTCTTTTCCAGGGAAAACATTACCAATACAGAGTCCTTCCTTTTGGTCTGGCCTCTGCTGCGAGAGTGTTCACCAAATGCATGGCAATAGTTGCTGCATTTCTACGCACTCTGGGAATATTTGTCTTCCCATATCTGGACGACTGGCTCATCCGAGCTCCATCTCAATCAGAGGCCCAGATTTCCCTGGACCGCACAAGGCGCATTCTGCAGTATCTGGGACTGGTAGTAAACCTCCCAAAGTCCCAGCTCATCCCTACTCAGTCCCTGGAATTCATAGGGGCCTGGTTGGATACCACCACTGCAAGGGCCTACCTTCCTCAGGCCCGTTGCCAACGTCTAGTGCAGCTAGCCTCCCAGATTCAGTCAAAGAGCCACTTAACTGCCAGGGAGATGCTACAACTGCTAGGCCACATGGCTTCCACAGTACATGTGGTACCCTATGCTCGCCTACACATGAGAGCAGCTCAATGGACTTTGTCCACCCAGTGGACTCAAGCTTCAGGAGCTCTCTCAGACCAAATAGCAATCTCCAAATGTCTCTTTTGGTCTCTCCAATGGTGGATGTCCACTCAAGATCTGTTGCTGGGGTCCCCCTTCCAACAGTTGTTGCCCCAAGCAACCCTCACAACAAATGCCTCTCAAACAGGTTGGGGAGCTCATCTACAAGACCTCTCCACCCAAGGCACTTGGTCCCCACAGGAGACCTCTCTTCATATCAACCACTTGGAGCTTCGAGCAGTGTTTCTAGCTCTCAAGGTCTTTCATACCCTCCTCAGCTACAAGACAGTCCTTATTCATACGGACAATCAGGTAGCCATGTTTTACATAAATAAGCAAGGAGGAACTGGCTCTCTGTCGCTTTGCAACGAAGCTCTAAGATTATGGGCCTTCGCCAGAGAGCATCAAATCCATCTCCTGGCAGTATATCTCCCAGGAATCCAAAACTCTTGGGCAGACAGACTCAGTCGAGTTCTGCTTCCACACGAATGGTCCCTGCACATGGATCAGGTACTCAGAATCTTTCAAGAATGGGGAACCCCGGACATAGACCTCTTTGCAAGTCCGTGGAATGCCAAACTTCCCCGGTTCTGTTCCAGAATTCCGTGTCAGAGGGTTCAGGCCAAGGATGCTTTCCTCCTTCATTGGGGTCAGGGCTTCCTGTATGCCTTTCCACCCATTCCCTTGATTCCCAAGACTCTGTTCAAACTCCAGAGGGATCAAGGATCTATGATCCTCATAGCTCCACGCTGGCCACGCCAAGTGTGGTACCCTCTACTTCTGCATCTCTCCCAAGCCCCCTCCCTGGACTTGGGAGCTGCTCCAGACCTTCTGTCTCAAGAGGAAGGGATTTTGTGGCACCCAAACCCCAAGTCCCTTCACCTCAGAGCTTGGTTACTGAAGGCCTAGACCTTCAAGACTTGAATCTTTCTCAGCAGGTGAAGGATATCCTCCATACTTCCAGGAAACCTTCCACCAGGCGTTCCTATGCTTTTAAGTGGAAAAGATTTTCCATTTGGTGTGCTGAAAAGGGTCTTGACCCTCTAGCACTACCTTTAACTTCTTTGTTAGACTATCTCCTGCATCTCTCCAATGCAGGACTTAAAACAAATTCAGTAAGAGTCCATTTGAGTGCTATTGCAGCATCCCTTAAGCCCATCAATGGACAACCTATCTCCTCTCATCCTCTTATTTCAAGATTCATGAGAGGCCTAACTTTAACTAAACCTCCCATTAGGCCTCCTCCGGTGGCATGGGACTTAAATTTGGTTCTTGGTCAGCTTATGAAGCCACCTTTTGAACCCTTAGCCACTACCTCCTTGAAATTTCTTTCCTGGAAGGTTATTTTCCTCATTGCAGTCACTTCTGCTCGCCGCATCAGTGAACTGCAGGCCTTAGTGGCTAATCCACCTTATACAAGGTTCCATCATGACAAGGTAGTCCTTAGGACAAATCCACACTTTATGCCTAAAGTGGTCTCACCTTTTCATCTTAATCAGGAGGTATATCTACCTGTCTTTTTTCCAGCTCCTCATGCATCCAGTGCAGAGAGGAATCTTCATACTCTGGATTGTAAAAGAGCTCTTGCTTTTTACTTACATAGGACACAGCAACATAGAAAGTCTTCCCAGCTTTTTGTTGCTTTTGATCCTTCTCATTTGGGACTTCCAGTCTCTAAGAGAACACTGTCCAATTGGATTGCTCAGTGTATTTCTTTCGCCTACCAGAGTAAGAACCTTTCTCTGGAGAGCCATGTCACAGCTCATAATGTGAGGGCCATGGCCACCTCTATGGCTCATCTAAATTCTGTGTCCATCGACCAGATCTGTCGAGCAGCCACCTGGGCCTCTGTTCATACCTTCACAGCCCATTACTGCTTGGACAAGGATTCCCGCTGGGATGCCTTGTTTGGTCAGGCTGTCCTCAGACACCTGTTCCATTCTTAAACAACTCCTGCCCTCCTTCCCTGGATGGATGCCTGAGATCCATAGGAGGACGCAGACCCCTTTCAGGGTCTCATATCCTTGGGGATCTCCCAGGCATCTCAGCTACGGAGTCCCCATATGTGAAGACTCATTCCTGCTTGTTCCTGGAGATAGCACAGTTACTTACCTGTAACAGGTGATCTCTGGGAACAGCAGGAATAAGTCTTCACAACCCACCCACCTCCCCTAGGAGTTGTATCTCTTTTCTATCTTTCCTTTCCTCTCTCTCTCTATTGTCTCAGCTTTAAACTCGAACTGAGGAGAGTTGGTTAGGAAAGGCGGGAAGGCAGCGCGCAGGCGCTGTGGGATGCTCCCAAAAGCTTTCCTTTTTGGGAAGCTGGGGAGCGTTCCTGCGCAGGCTCTGTCGGTACCGACGTACCATATGTGAAGACTTATTCCTGCTGTTCCCAGAGATCACCTGTTACAGGTAAGTAACTGTGCTTTCTTCTCACTGCACGAGTTACAGTAATTGTATGCTAGTTACTTGTTTGATATAAACTTCCTTAAAAGTTACTGTTTGTAAACCTTTCTGACTACTAGATAAAGTGGTATAGAAAAGACATTAACTACATAAGTAAAAGCAAATCATTTCAAATTTAACCATTCCACAAACGTATCCAATAGAAGCCTGAACACAGTCCAAATACAAAACGTACTATCCAGAAATATTTTCCATATTAGGATGTGGCAGTGCTATTCAGATGGACATATAACCCAGTAACATACAGGGTTGCTAGGGACAAGGCAGAGGCCGTTCCCTTGGCAATCCCATGAATTTGTAAATAAAATTGCTCTTCAAACATAAAATAATTTGAGACTATGGAGTGGTTAAATGGGTCAAATTCCCATTTGAAATAATTTGTCACCAGATAGAGCTTCAGTTTTTGGATATCTGACTCATCAAAAATGTGTCATCTATTCAGACTATGGAGTATGTTTACTAATCAGCGGTAGCGGCTTCTATGCAATATCGGAGCCACGGCCCCATTGAATTCAAATGGAAGCCGCCACTGCTGATTAGTAAACATACCCCCATGTTTTATAAAGGTAACATTAGCCTCTATGTACTGTAAAAGACTCATACAGAGTGTGCTAGTAGCACTAATGTTGCTGCACACAAACCTACATCTGCTTAGAATAAGGCGCATGTGTGTGTGTGTGTGCTCCGTACAAATACTTGCGCATTTTCTAAAATGCATTCATACTTTGCAACTCCACCCAGACTACATCTTAGGGAGTGCCTGCATGCAGATTGCATAAAATTAGGCACTAGCTTAAGGTACATGTAATTTTTATGCTTGTATACCCGTGCCCAGTTTTGTAACTTTTATTTATACATGTAAAACATGCTTATTACTAAATCGTACTTTTTCAACTCCGAATTGGATTAAATTGTTCATTGTGCAATAACATTTCTATATAAAACTTTTTTGTTTAGCCAATAAACATTTGCGCATTCCAAATTACCTTAGACCGCCTTGATTGTAGGAAAAGGCGGTATAGAAATCTGTTTAAATAAATAAATAAATTGAAAATGTTAGCTTTCAAGACATTAGGCAGGATTGTGCCGCATATTCTTCTCTGCAGATGCCCATTTGCAGGCCAGTTCCTTAGGTTCCCGGACATCCAAAAATCTGGATGGCCTGGAGATGCACCCGATTCTGCCTCTGCGGGAGCTAGACATCCCCATGGGAGCAGAATTGCAAATAGTGGTTGGATTCCAGAAGGTGCCCCGATCCAGGCACCCCAGACATCCAGCTACATCCCTGGCTAATTCAGCCAGGCTCCTGAATCCATTCAGGAGCCACGATTGCCTGCTGCCATCGAGATGCTCCGTTCCTGCAGCCCAACCCCCGATCCAGCCTCTCATGGCCCAGGTCGGGCTGCGGGGAACTTTCTGCATCCCTTACTGTTCCATCGCTGCCGCTGCCGTCCGCCACTTTCCCCCGATGTCCAGGGGGACTTATTCCACTTTTTAGGTGGATTAATCCCCCTCTAATTGACTAACCCCTGACATACAGGGCCAACCTCAGAATCGGCACTGTATGTCCGGTGTTGCTGCACCACCCACCATCTGCCCTCACCCCTCCCATGGCCCACCCCCTCCCACCTACGAACAGAGCTCTCTGTACAACCCAGCTATACGCATGGGGAGCTCTGTTCCTGGTGGGTGATCCAGACATTTAGCAGGTCTGTACGTCCAGATTGGACGTCCGGTCCCGCTAAACATAGCACAGAATCTACCCCTTGATCTCTTGTGACCTCATTTGACACTTTCACCAATACTTCTGTATTAGGAGAAGAATGAGATGAGATGGAATAGAATGTGTCCAGAAATTCTCTGTAGATCCAGTGAAAGTAGCATTTGGAGAGAATTGTAGTTTTAGTGTTGGTTCACTTGGACCTGTGCAGATAAAGGTCAACAAACAAGTTGTAGGTGATAGACTTTTATTGCTTTGTTAGAAAAGCTTTCGAGAGTTTGTCCCTCTAAATCAGACCATTTGAAATCCTGTCTAATGCAAAGTAAAGTAAGTTTGCCTTTCAGAGATAACTGATAAGGAATAAAAATAATAAAATCTCTTAAAGAATTAATAAATCAGTGGTTAAAGCACACTATCAGAAACATTGTGTTCAATCAAAAGATTGAACATCAACTTAATACTGAACAGTTTTTTTTCCATTTTGCATCAGTGGTGAAAAAAAAGTTGGTGCAAGTCTTGGGACTGATGAATATATTATGAAAAGCCAGGATTCAAATATATGCATTGATAGAAATACCTGATTATAAAGAAGGTTGTTTTTAAGGACATAGAGATTTTAAACCAAGAAAAGGTACAGTATGTTAAATAATAATTTGTCAAGCTGACTGCTCATGTAATATAAATGTTGAGATGATTTCTATATTACTTGCGCTGTCTAGTTATGAAGAACAGTCTGATCACTCACAAGAGCTGGGTGGTCCATCTGAAAAATGTACGGTATGTCTTGGTTCATTATATTTGTCTGTGTTATTCTTGGATGATATGGTATGTACATCATGGCATGCAGGTATGAGCATGATCAGTAACTCTGCTGTTTCTTCTTTCAGGTCCTTGATCCAGAGCAAAACCACAGCTTCACAGATCACTACCTAAATGTAGCCTTTGACTTGTCTCAAGTTCTCTTTATAGCAACAGCCAACACGACAGCCACCATCTCACCAGCCCTTCTCGACAGAATGGAGGTCATTCAAGTTCCAGGTAAATTAACATCAACATTATATTTATGCTGTTGGCCATGAAGAACCTGAAAAACATTTTCATTACTGAGATCCTATCAGACAAAACGTTTTCTGTCTTTGGTGCAATTTGCCTCTACTTATATAAATTACTTATTAAAATGGGTAACTGTTAAAACAAATGAGTGAAATTGGTTAATAGTTCCCATATAATTCTGAAGTATAGCGCTGCATGCAGTTTAGCCTCTGGAGGCTCAAATGGCAGCCTCAGAGGAGCTGACGCAGATAGGTATTCAGAGGAGACTTTCTTGGGCCTAATAGAGGAGTTGCACCTCCAGTTGGCACTCATTTATTGCCTTGAAGGAGCATGATCACCTGGAAAGAGTGTGTCACTTTGATCTCCCACTACAACATCAGAAACACTTTCACCATTGGTAAGCACCAAGTCCAGTATGGCCCCTTCACATGTGGGGTCTGTTACCAATTGCCTGAATAGTTCTCCCTGAAGAGAATCCAGGATCTCCTTACTTCTAGATGATACTGCAGCAGGAATGTGCCAATCAACATCTGGCATATTGAAATCTCCTATCAGTAGCACTTCCCCTTTCCTAGCAATGCTGCGTATGTCTTCAATTAACTCTCTGTCCACCTCTTCCTCTTGTGAGGGAGGTCTGTATATCACACCAATGCAAATAGATTTCTCTTTCCCTCTTTCTAGTTTAACCCACAATGCCTCCTCTCTCCCTTTTAAGCTCTGTAATTCCAAAGCTTTTTTACATATAGTGCCACTCCTCCTCCCCTTCTTCCTACCCTGTCCTTTCTGAATAAAGTATAGCCAGGTATAGTTACATCCCAGTCATGGTTTTCTGTGAACCATGTTTCTGTAACTGCCACTAAATCCAAGTCAGCCACTCCCACCAAAGCTTCAACATCAGGGATCTTATTTCCCATGCTACGGGCATTTATACACACTGCTTTCCATATGTTACCCCTGTTACCGCATTTCCATAAAGGTATTTAATGTATCACCTACCTGGGGGCTTTCACTTACCTGGGGGCTTTCTTCACCTATCCCCAACGAATCTAGTTTAAAGCCCTCTTCAGTAGATTAGCCAGTCTACTACCGAAGATGCGTTGACCTTTCTTGGACAGATGGATGCCATCTCTGCTCTGCAACCTTTGGAACAGCATCCCATGGTCTAGGAAACCAAAACGCTCTCGATGACACTATCCACGCAGCCATGCATTCATCTCCAGGATGCGAGCCTCTCTGCCTTGGCCTTTACCCTCAACAGGGAGGATTGAAGAGAACACCACCTGTGCACCTAACTGCTTCACCCTCTGTCCCAGAGCCATGAAGTCACTTTTGATACGTTCCGAGGTATACCTGGCAGTATCATTTGTTCCAACATGGATTAGCAACATTGGGTAATAGTGGGCTTGATGAGTCTCGGCAAACTCTCTGTAACATCTTGGATTTTGGCACCAGGCAGACAGCATACCTCTCTGGACATCAAGTCTGGTCGGCAGATGGACGCCTCAGTACCCCTCAGAAGAGAGTCTCCAACCACCACTACCCTTCGTTTCCTTCTGGTCACTGATTCTGCAACTTTGGGGTACTTGAACTCTGGTTCTTCCCTTTCCAGGGATGCTTTCACCTCCTCCACTTCCAGGGCTGCATAATGGTTCTTCAATTCAAGGGCTGGAGAAGTTGGATTGGTGATTTTGCAGGCCCTGGTGTCTTGTGTCCAACCATCGACATTCTGTTGGCACCCATCTTCTCCTGTGCTGGAGAGCTTGGTTGCTGCAAGAAGCATCTCATCAATGTACTTCTCACTGTCTTGAATGCTCCTCAGCCTCGCCACCTCCTCTCTGAGTTCCTCCACTTGTTTCCTTAGAGCTTCAGCATGCAGGCACCCTGCACATGGAACTGGTCCTTCAACTGGCATTAGGACCTCTGTCTGGACCGAGGCAGAAGCTGTAACGGGGGCAACAGCTTTAGCAATATGATTTTTCCCAGCCATTGTTCTGTTCGTGGAGCTTAGGTATCTGTTAAAGCAAAAGAGAGAGATCTACCAAGTACTAGCCGGTTTCCCAGCTGTCCTTTCAGAGAAAAAGCAGTTAAATCTCTTTAATTATATTCAAAATGTGCTGCTCCAAGTCTCTGTGATTTGTTAAAGGGGGAGGTGCCCTATAAAGCAAGACTGCTCACTAGGGGTAGGTGGAAGTCGGGGTGGGTAGGGAGGGAACTAACACCTGATTAGGTGTTAGCAGTTTCCAAACCTGAGGAGGTTACTAGAGTTCAGCAACCTACTGTGCTCAAGGAAAGTTCCCCTAAAGCACCAAAAAGAAAGTAATCTTGCTTTAAAAAATATACAAAAAAAACGTTTAAGAGCTCCCAGTCAGAGAGCTAGCAATGTAATATAATAAAAACAAACAAACAAACCCTCAAATCCTTACTGTTTGTTGATCTGTAGAGCCCTGGTTAGGAAAGCCTCAACAGGGCAGGGCACTGGAGCCTTTTATGCAGGCCTCAGCTGTACTCAGGAAATCAGGCCCACTAACTCCTGATTAGGTGTTAGCAGTTTCTTAACCTGCGGTTCAGAGCCCTACTCCCTCAGGAAGGGGCAGAATGCCTCAACAGCTGGCAGGGGAGGTCCATCACCGCAGAATGGTGCCGGCTCGTTGTCTTCTCTGCCTGTTTGGATGCATGGCCTTCATGGTCGATGTCACACCCTTAGCCCGCCTGCATATGCGGATAGCCCAGTGGTGCCTGCGTTCTCAATGGACCCAGGCCACAGGCCGACTCCGGGACAAGGTCGGGGTCTCCTGCCAGCTGGCAAGATCCTCGACTGGTGGCAAGACCTGGGTCTCCTCCATGCAGGAATGCCATTCCAGGCGCCCCCACCGCAGAGGATCCTGACCACAGATGCCTCTCTCCAGGGCTGGTGAGCTCACTGCGGAGTTCACCGCACTCAGGGCTGGTGGTCCAGAGAGGAGTCTAATACAGATCAACCTCATGGAACTCCTGGTGGTATTCCTCGCCCTACATGCATTCCGCACCCTCTTGCGGAACAGACCTGTTCTGGTCCAGACAGACAGCCAGGTTTCAGTGTTCTATATAAATAAGCAGGGGAGCACAGGTTTGTACTCCCTCTGCCAGGAGGCGGTAGCCCTCCTATCCTTTGCAGTGCACGATGGCATGCTTCTGCGAGTAGTCTATCTCCCAGGCCAGGACAACTACCTGGTGGACAGACTCAGCAGAGTCCTGTGCCCTCATGAATGACATCTTGACCCCGCAGTGGCGGAGAAGCTCTTCCGCCTTTGGGGCCGGCCTGAGATGGACCTGCTTGCCTCTGTGTCACTTCTGCTCCAGGCAGCCGCACCCACAGAGGGTAGCAGCAGACGTGTTCCTGATCTCATGATCCGAGGGATTGCTGTTTGCATTCCCACCGACTTCTCTGGTCGCCAAGACTCTGTTCAAAATTCAGAATGAGAAGGCATCGGTGATACTGATCGCCCCCAGGTGGCCCAGGCAACCCTGGTTCCCACTATTGCTCTCACTAGAGGCGACACTCCCAGTACCCCTGGATCGAGCCCTGGACTTCCTGACTCAGGAGGAGGGCTCCCTCCTGCACTCCAATGTGGGGTCACTGACTCTTACTGGCTGCTGAGAGGGTAGCCTTGGCCCCACTCAACCTGCCTCAAGAGGTTGAGAAGATCCTGCTGGCCTCCAGGAAGCCCTCCACGAGGAGGGCTTACACCTTAAGTGGTGCAGGTTCGCCCTGTTGTGCGCGGATAGGAAGGAGAACTGCTCTCCTGCCATATACAGCTGGTACTCCAATACCTAGTGCATCTGTCGCACACAGGGCTGAAATCTCACTCCGGGTGCATCTGAGCACCATACCCGCTCATTACCACCCAGTAAGGGGCAAGCCGTTATCTAGCCAGCCCCTGGTCTCCTGGTTCCTATGGGGCCTTCTGCTTTTCAAGCCTTCTGTCCGTCCTCCGGCGGCAGAATGGGACCTTAATTTGCTACTCTCCCAGCTGATCAAACAACCATTTGATCCCCTGACCACCTGCCACTTCAGATACTTATTTTGGAAGGTGGCCTTCTTGGTGGCTATGACTTCAGCTCGCAGAGTCGGCGAGCTTCAAGCACTGGTGGAGGACCCCCGTACACCAGGTTCTTCAAGAACAGGGTAGTGCTCCACACTCACCCTAAGGTGAGTGGTATTCCCGTTTCACCTGAAGGCGGAGATTCTTCCTGAAGGTGGTATTCCCGTTTCACCTCAACCAGGAGGTGGTACTCCCTACCTTCTACCCGCGACCTCATGCCAGCAGGAAGAAGCTCATGCTCCACACACTGGACTGTAAACGGGCTTGTCCTTTTATCTGCAGAGGATCCAGGTCCACCGCAAAGCACCTCAGCTTTTCGTGTTGTATGACCCCAGCAGACTGGAGCTCCCTGTAACCAAGCGTATCCTATCCTCTTGGGTGGCGAACTGCATCGCCCTCGCTTATGAGCGGGTGGGCGGGCCTTTCCCTGGAGCATCGGATCACAGCTCATCGCAGTTGAGCAATGGCCACGTCTGTGGCCCACTTCCATTCTGTGCTGGTGACAGAAATTTGCAGAGCCGCCGCCACTTGGTCATCTATTCATATGTTTGCAGCACACTACTGCCTGGAAAGCGAATCCCGCAGGGACAGTGCCTTTGGTCAGGCAGTGCTATGTAATAATCTTGGAGTGTAGGCAACTCCTGTCCTCCGACCCTTTTGTGTTCAGGCTACTGGAGTGATAGTGTTGCTGGATGCTAGGGTCTTGCAGAATCTCTCAGTGGGGACTCTCCTTCTGCAGTTCAAGGCCATCCAACTAGTCACCGTTGGTACTGTCGTGATTCGGTACTCGGCAGCCTGGATTTAGGGAGTCCCATATGTGAGGACTGACTGCCTGCTTGTTCCTGGAGAAAGCGTGGTTACTTACCTGTAACAGGTGTTCTCTGGGAACAGCAGGAATCAGTCCTCGCAACCTTCTCTCCTCCCCTTGGAGTTGCCCTCCTTCTGTTTTTTGTTTGACTGCTGTCTTAGCTATGTCATCTGACTGAGCAAGATGGCACCCTTGGGCTGGAAGAGGACCACGCATACATGGTAGCATTCCCAAAGGCATTCCCATATGTGAGAACTGATTCCTGCTGTTCCCAGAGAACACCTGTTACAAGTGAGTACGCTAACTGAGCAGAGATGTGAACAGTGCTTGCATCCTTTTTTTCTGTGCAGGGACCAGCAAATTTTCAAGACAAAACTGTATCTGTACTGGTGCTTTGAAAATTATCCCCAGAATTTATGCTCTGATTTTTACATCTAGTCTTGATCGCACATAAATTTGACAAATTAATTTGCATGCATATGTGTATTTTTCAAAGTTTACACATAAATTAGCCTCTCCCCAGCCCTACCTTTGGGAATGCTTCCACTCAATCCTGGTAAATGTATGCGCATACAGGCAGGGCTGGCGTGACCATTAAGCAAACCAGGCGGTTGCCAAAAGCTCTGGCCTTCCGGGGCACCCACTGTCACCGCTGCCTCCCCTCTCTGGGACCTACTGCGGTGGCAATGGCTTCAAACAACCTTGCAGTGCTTAACATAGAACCAAAATAGAAGGCCATCCAGAGCAGTCAGCTTAACATAGAAACATGATGGCAGAAAGAGAGACCATACGGCCTATCCAGTCTGCCTTCCATACCAATTACGTAATCCCTTTTTTCACTTTAGAGATCTTCTGTGTTTGTCTCATGCTTTCTTGAATTCAGATACTGTCCTGGTCTCTATTATCTCCACTGGGAGACTATTCCACACATCTACTACCCTTTCCATAAAGAAATATTTCTGCATACTTCTGAGTCTATGCCCTTTCACCTTCATTCTGTGCCCCTTCATTGCACAGCTTTCTCCAGGAAAGAGCAGGAAGTCAGTCCTCACATATGGATGACGTCTGTGCCGACTGAGCCCTCGCGGAAGCATCTCCCCAGCTTTCAAAGAAAACTTTTGGGAGGTGTCACCATGCATGCATGGTCCCCTTCCCGCCCAAGGGTGCCATGTTGATCGTCTCTCTTTTTCCGCTGAGCCCTACAGATGTCCGTCTTGTCCCCGGAAAAAAGGTTTTCTTTAACTCATACATTCTTGTACTTTTCCGACTTGAGCTGGCTCTTTCCCGCCTTGTGACCCGCAGCTGCGGTACCGGGTCTCGAAATTTTTGCTTTTTGTCATATTTTTGTTTTTTCAGCGCTTTCGCACCCTTTTCAGCTGCTGGCTATGGCGAGGGTCTTTGACCTCGCAGGGGTCCGTTCAGTCCCATTGGCACTGGTTTAAAAAAAAAGAATGTGATCGGTGTTCAAAAAAATATGTCCATCACCGACACGCATGATTGTTGCCTCTGGTGTCTCTGTGCTGACTGCGACCCGGAGGAATGCCCCTTGAGCAAAAGAATGTCCGTGAAGGCCATCCAGAGCAGTCAGCTTAAGCAGGATGACATCTTCCACAAGGCAGACACTCCATCCCATTATCCCCGGTAGCCTCACGCTCAAAGGCCTCGCACAGCTCCTCCGAGCCATGCAAAGCTCCCGTGGCCCCTCAGCAGATCTGCAGGCACTCCGAACAAGGTACTCCAGAGTGAGAGCATAAGAAGAAGACCTCGATGGCCTCTTCCGGAGAAGTGGACAAGCATGGGAAGTCCTGCGCCTGGTCCCTCAGTCCCCAGTGAGATCTCAAGGATTCTGAAAGGGAGCATCCCCGAAAGATGCTCAGAACAGATGTCATAGCCTCCGACAGACTGTGCTCTCCTGAGAGCCATCCCATCAAGGACCTCTCCTCCTCAATGTCTGACCCCGGTCACTCCAGCATCAGTGTCAATGGCTGCTACCCCCAAGTGGGAAGCCTATATATTGGCCCTGGAGCGCAGCGTTTCTGGGTTCATTGCCTCCCCAGTGGATGCTGCCCGGCCCTGCAAAGACCTCAGGGACCTTGACCTTGAGAACTCCCCGGGCTGCCGAAGTGATCACCGAGAGCTAGATGCCTTGGTCAGATCCTCAGCGAGGGTCTCGCTCCCGTTCCTCAGGAGTGAAGTCTTCACAGGCGAGCGCTTCTGGCTCCGGCCATGTCCCGGCCTCGAAGCACTCAAGACTGGAGTTGTCAGTCCTCCTCTGAGTACTCTGACTGGGAGACCGACATCGAGATATACCCTGAGACTCGAGCCCACTGAGACCTCCCCTCCGACCTGTCTCCGCCGGCTGCCAAGTGCCGATCTCCATCTGAGGACAACTCCTTCCTCGATGTCATCAGGGACATGGCTTGGGTGATCTCCCTCACAACAGAGTCAGAGGAGGACCCTCGTACAGAGGAACTTGACAAACACCACCGAAGGAGACCTTGACAGTCCCTGTCCTCTCCATCCTTACCAGACTCCTCCTCAGGATGTGGGAGACCCCTGCATCAATACCCATCATCAGCCGTCGGCTGGATACGATGTACCAGGTCCAGCGTAGCCCGGACTTCTGTAAGATTCAACTCCTCCCCCACACCTCTATGGTGGTCAAGTCAGCCATGCGCCAGCAAAAAAGCCCGAAGTTGCACTCTTCAGTGCCCCCGAGCAGGGAATCCTGTGCCCTCAGGCAGAAATGCTACCAGGGCTCGATGCTGACATACCATATCCAGACTTATCAGCTCTATATTGGCATGTTCTCTGGGACCTGGCCAAGGAGCTCAAGGGATTCGCGGCTGGCCTCGATGGAGACCATCTCCGCCTTTTCCAGAATCTTTTGAAGTCTGTCTCGGAGTGCTTCAAGTACTTGTCTTGAGCCACCTACGATGGCTTTGAGTCCAGTGCGAGGGTGGCGGCTGCGGGCATAGGCACTCAACTCCAGGCCTGGCTCCAATCGTCATATCTTGAGCAATTGGGTACAAGAGAAGCTTCTTGAAATCCCCTGCCTCGGTGAACAGCTTTTCGGTAAGCCTATGGAGGACAAAGCAGCTGAAATCGAGACAGAGTACTTCACTCATACCCAGCTCACGAAGAAAACCTCCACCTTGCTGCAGAAGTAACCGCAGGGCAAGAAACCCCCTTTCCTCCAGAAGGGCCTCCCCTACCGGGGCTACCCCTCGTACCCTGCCGCCCAGATCCCTAAGCAGGATCCTCATGGCAAGGGAACAGGCCAGGCCCCACGCAAAGCCAAGGGCCCCAAACCCCAGCAGCCAGCCCCAGCTCAGCCAGGGTCAGGTTTTTGACACCATCGGCATTGCCTCTCTTCTGCTGGAGCACCTACTCTCAACAGGGGGATGCCTGGTTCACTTCACCCATTGGTAGGCCTCCATCACCACTGACTCCTGGGCTCTTCAGGTAGTCGAGGAGGGCTACCACCTCCACCTTGACCAGGTGCCTCCACCCTTCTTTCCTGGGGAACCCACTCGGTCTCTCCTGCACCAGACCTTGCTGAGGTAAGAGCTCACGGTCTTTCTCAGGGACAGAGCTGTGGAGCCCATCCCACACCATGTAAGGGGCAGAGGGTTTTACTCCAGGTACTTCGTGGTCCCCAAAAGAACAGGGGGCCTGAGGCTCATCTTGAATCTGAGAAACCTCAACAAGTTTCTGGTGCGGGAGTTCAGGATGCTCTCTCTTGGAACACCTCTGCCCTACCTCTAGTAGGGAGATTGGCTATGCTCCTTCGATCTGAAGGATGCTTATACACACCCCATCCTGATCCACACAGGACACAGGCAGTATCTCAGGTTCGTCATAGGAGGCGACCATACCAATATAGGGTACTCCCCTTCGGTTTCTCCTCCGCCCCAAGAGTCTTCACCAAGTGCCTGGCAGTGTGGCGGCCTATCTCCGCCTCCACGGGGCCTTCGTCTTCCCCTACCTCGACGACTGGCTCCTCAAAGGGGACACGGCCTCAGAGGCCGGACTGTGGAGGCCACCGGCCGCTCCATTCAGGTATTACAGTACCTGGGCTTCGTGATAAATCATCCAAAGTCCAACACAGGCTTTGGAATTCATCGGGGCCCGCTTGGATTCTGTGCAAGCTAGGACTTTCCTTACCCTTGACAGGGCAAACCGCCTCATGGCCCTTGTGGCTGAGGTAGAGAGGCACCACGCCATGTCAACTCCAGCGCTCCTCTGCCTCCTGGGCCATATGGCCTCCAGTCCATGTAGTCCTCAACACCTGCCTCCACATGCTGACAGCTCAATGGTGTCTCCAGTCCCAGTGGACCCAGACCACGGGCAGACTTCAGGACAGGGTCACTGTCTCCCACCAGCTCACGGAGTCCCTCACCTGATGGCAGGACACCCGGCACCTGCGGGCAGGCATGCCCTTCCAATTCCCAAACCCTCACAGGATCCTCATGACGGATGCTTCCTGTCAGGTTGAGGTGCCCAAGGCGAGGAGTTGCGCACTCAAGGGGCTTGGTCCTTCGAAGAGAGCTAGCAACAGATCAATCTGCTCGAGCTCAGAGCAGTTTTCCTCACCCTGAGGGTCTTCAGATGCCGCCTATGGCACCAGTCGGTGCTCGTCCAAACGGACAACCAGGTCATGATGTTCTGCGTGAACAAACAGCGTGGCATGGGCTCTTACCCCCTCTGTCAGGAAGCTGTGGCCCTGTGCTCCTTCACGGCCAGCCAAGGGATGCTCCTCAGAGCTGTCTATCTCTCGGGCCAGGATAATGCCCTGGCAGACAGGCTGAGTAGGGTCCTTTAGCCACACGAGTGGCATCTGGACCCTGAGGTAGCGCTCAGACTCTTCCGGCTATGGGGAACCACAGCATGGACCTCTTCGCCAGACCAGTCAGTGCTCAGCTGCCACAGTTCTGCAGCCCTCAACCCCACCCCTCCTGGGTGACTGCCGATGCCTTTCTCCTCTCATGGACAAGGGGCCTCCTTTAATCATTTCCCCCCATGCCATTGATTGCTCGGACCCTCTTCAAAGTCCAGTGCAACAAGGTGTTGGTCATCCTGGTAGCCCCGTGGTTCCCTCTGCTGCTCTGTCTCTCGCTGGAGCCCCTAGTTCCCCTCAGGAGCTCTCTGGGACTCTTGACACAGGAGGAGGGCTTGATCCTCCATCCCATCCCGGGAACCCCTTATCCCTTACAGCATGGCAGCTGAGTGGGTCGCTCTAGCCTCACTACACCTTCCCAAGGAGGTGGAAGAAATCATCCTGGCCTCTCGCAAGGATTCCATGAGACGGGCTTATGCCTTCAAGTGGCCACAGATCGCCATGTGGTGCACAGAGTACCGCTGTTCTCATGCCTGGTGCATTCGGTCCTTCAGTACCTCCTCCACTTATCGCAGTCTGGACTTAAGTCTAACTCCGTCAGGGTGCATTGCAGCCCTCTCTCGACTAATCATCATCCCATTGAGGGCAAGTGGCTTTCCATGCATACAGCCCCTCATCATGCGGGGCCTCTTGCTCTCCAGACTTCCCTTGCAGCCACTGCCAGTGGAATGGGATCTCAGTGTGGTCCTGGAGCAGCTCACCAAGCCGCCATTCAAACCCTTGGCTACCTGCTCCCTACGCCACCTGTCCTGGAAGGTTGCCTTCCTCGTGGCGCTCCCTTTGGCTCGCAGGGTCTGTGAACTTCAGGCGCTGGTGGCCGAGCCTCCCTACACTAGGTTCTCTAGGAACAGGGTCGTGCTCCACATTCACCCATGTTCCTACCGAAGGTAGTCTCCGATTTGCACATCAATCAGGAGGTGGTCCTACCTACCTTCTTCCCGCGGCCTGATGCCGACACGGCATCGGCTGTCCTCCATACCTTTGACTGCAAACGAACCCTGTCCTTTTACTTACAACAGACCCAGGGCCATCACAAAGCCTCACAACATTTCATCTCCTTTGACCCCAGCCACATGGGGCAGGTGGTCACTAAATGGACCATAACTTCGCTCATAGCCATGCTGGAGTCCCCCTGGAACAGTGCACAATGTCAGGGCAATAGTGACCTCTGTCGTGAACTTCCGGTTTGTGCCGATGGCAGACATCTGCTGGGCCAGCACCTGGTCCTCTGTCCACACCTTTGCACCCACTTTTGCCTGGAAAGGGAGTCCCAACGGGACAGCACCTTCGGCCAGGCCATATTCTGTAACCTCTTCGGGGTTTAGGCAACTCCTGCCTCTGACCCTTCTTGTTGAGGCTACCAGAGCCATAGTTTTCCCTGGATACTGGGGTCCTCAGAGTCTGCCTTCAGATTCGCTTGCAGCTGCTCGGCTGTGGTTTTTCTAGCGGTCCTCTGTAGCCTGAAGCTAGAAAGTCCCATATGTAAGGACTGACTTCCTGCTTGTTCCTGGAGAAAGTTTAGTTACTCGCCTGTAACAGGTGTTCTCCAGGGACAGCAGGAATCTGTCCTCATAACCCTCCCTCCTCCCCTTGGAGTTGCTGTTCGTTTTGGCCATCTTCTTGGTTGGGCTCTAGCTATGGTACCCGACTGATCAAGATGGCACCCTTGGGCGGGAAGGGGACCATGCATGAGTGGTGGCGTCTCCCAAAGGCTTTCTTTGAAAGCTGGGGAGATGCTTCTGCAAGGGCTCCATCGGCACCGACAACATCCATATGTGAGGACTGATTCCCGTTTGTTTGTACAGTGCTGCATACGCCTTGTAGCGCTTTATAAATGATTAACAGTAGCAGTAATAGTAGTAGTAGTAGTAAAGAAGCATTGAAAAGGTCAAACAGTGGAACCGCTAGAATTTCCCTAATTTCCTTCAATAGTCTCTTATGTATCCTATCCAGCCCCATCGCTTTGTCTACTTTTAGTGTAGCTAGTTCCTTGTGAACAGTCTTTTGAAAATTGTTCAAGATCTCCTTCACTCCGTTGCTATTTTTGGGTGTTTTCTGAGGTCCTGTACCTGGTCCTTCTATGAACCCAGAACAAAAATATTTAATAAGCAATTCTGCCTTATCCTCATCAGCATCTACATATTTCTCCCCTTCACCTTGAGTCTGATGATACCCCTTTAGCACTTCCTCCTCTCACTAATATACCTGAAAAATGTCTTGTCCCCCCCGATTTTACTGCAGTGGCTATTTTTCTTCTATTTGTGTCTTTGCTTTCCTGACTATTTTTCTAGCTTCTCTAAGTCTTTCCAAATATTGATGCTTGTCTTCCTCTTTCTGTAATCTCCTGTATTTTGTAAAGCCACTCTCTTTTTCTTCACCTTTTCAGCTACTACTTTTGAGAATGATAGTGGCCTCCTTTTCTTTTTAATTTACTTACTTTCTGAGCAAACAATTTTGTTGCCCTTAAAATATCTCCTTTCAGTTTTGCCCATTGCTTTTCTACATCCTCCAGCTGTTCCCATTCCACTAACTCCTCCTTGAGATATTGTCCCATCTTGACAAAGTTTTCCTAAAGTCTAGGATTTTTGCTTATGAATGGACTTTATCAGCCCTAGTCCTTTTATTGAACCACACTATCTGGTGATATCTTGATGTGAGATGATCTCCCACTATAACATCAGAAACACTTTCCCCATTGGTAAGACCAGGTCCAGTATGGTCCCTTCAAGAGTGGGTTCATTTACCAGTTGCGGGAATAGAGAACCTAGGGCATAGGTGTGATATACAGATTTCTTTCACAGGCAGAAGAAATAGATAGAGACGTAATAGAAGACATACGCAGTATTGCCAGGAAAGGAGAAGTGTTCGTGATAGGTGATTTCAATATGCCAGACGTTGATTGGCACATCTCTGTTGCGGTGTCATCCAGAAGTAAGAAGACCCTAAATCAGGGGTTTTCAACCCAGTCCTCGGGGAACCCTAGGCCAGTCGGGTTTTCAGGATTTCCACAATGAATATGCATAAGATAGATTTGCATACAATGAAGGCAGAACATGCAAATATTTCTCATGCATATTCATTCTGGGAATCCTGAAAACCTGACTGGTCTAGGGTTCCCCGAGAACTGGGTTGAAAACCCCTGATCTAGGGTCGTCTTACTTCTGGATGACACCGCAACAGAGATGTGCCAATCAACGTCTGGCATATTGAAATCACCTATCACGAACACTTCTCCTTTCCTGGCAATACTGCGTATGTCTTCTATTACGTCTCTATCTATTTCTTCTGCCTGTGAAAGAAATCTGTATATCACACCAGTGCAAATGGATTCCCGTTCCCTCTATCTAGTTTAACCCACAGTGCTTCCTTGCTCCCTCATAAGCCATGTAATTATTTAGCTTTAATAATTTTTACATGTAGTGCCATGCCTCCTTCCTTTCTTCCTACCATGGCCTTCCTGAATAAAATATAGCCCCGTGTAATTACATCCCAGTCATGGCTGTCCATGAACCATGTCTCTATAACTGCCACTAAATCCAAGTCAGCCTCTTCCATTAAAGTCTGAACATCTGGGATCTTATGTCCCATATTGTTTTCCAGATGTTTATGCACACTGCTTTCCAGATGTTGCCCCTTTTACCCATTTCTACAGAGGTATTTATTGTTTTACTTACCTAAGGGCTTTTACTTACCTGGGGGCTACCTTCACCCAACCCAAATGAATCTGGTTTAAAGCCCTCTTCAGTAGGGTAGCCAGGCTGCTGTGGAAGATACTTTGATCCTTCTTGGATAGGTAGATGCCATTTCTGTCCTGCAGCTCTTGGAAAATCATCCCATGGTCCAGGAAACCAAAATGCTCTCTGACACCATCCATGCAGCCACGCATTCATCTCCAGGATGCGAGCTTCTCTGCCTCGGTTTTTACTCTCAGCAGGGAGGATTGAAGAGCTGCGCACCCATCTGCTTCACCCTCTGTCCCAGAGCCATGAAGCTACTTTTGCTCGGAGGGATAACTAGCAGTATCATTTCTGCCAACATGGATGAGCAACATCTGCCACTGGGCTGTTTGCTTGCTGCTGCTATAGGTGCTGGAGAGGGGCGATAGCAGCGACAGTGGGGGGCACAAGGGATGAGGTTCGCCTAGGGCACCTCATCTACTTGCGCCAGCCCTGCATAAAGGCAATACGTGTAAGTTTATCGCATATTAGGAGGACAGTTTTACAAAAGCCTTTTTCTGCATGAAAAGCCCTCCTTAACCCACAAAGATGCTTTTGAAAATTACTTTCCATATGATTATGTAGGCTTTTTTAAGTTTGCTTTTAGTGAAGAATGCATTTTCTCATTTTTATTTCGATGATGATTTTAGCTTAATATGTACAGTGTATTTATTTTTAAGCATGTGTAATGTTTTTATAATGTCTTTTTATTGCAGTTAGATTCTATTCTATGTTTTTAGTTATTTTATATTTGTTATTCTCTGACTTGAGCTGTTAAATAAAACTTAATGGATAGAACGTATGTTTATTTAGATATTGAATTTGTACACTTGTTATACCGCAATTCAAACAGATTTGTACATCACTGCAGTTTACAAAAATATATCATAAATAAAGATGTTAAGGACCAATGGAAGATTTCTAGAAGTTAAATTACTGATGAGCAACTTCTCGATTATAGAGTAGTTAACAGAAGATATAAGAAAAATGGAGGAAGGTAAATGGTGACGTGCCCCAGAGATCAATCCTGGGCCCACTACTTTTTAACATTATTTATAAGTGATCTGGAAATGGGAACCACACTTGATCAAATTTGCAGGCAACACAATTATACAAAGTAGTTAAATCATAAGAGTATTGTGAAAAATTGTGAGAAGATCTTGAGAAATTGGGAGACTGGGTATCCAAATGACAGATGAAATTTAATGTAAAGTGCAGGGTTATGCATTTGGGGAAGAACACCCCCCAACTGTAGCTACACGATGCAAGGTGACATATTAGAATCCACCACCCAGGAAAAGGTTCTAAGTGCTATAATATGTTGAAATCCTCTGTTCAGTGTGCAGTGTCAGCCAAGAAAGCTAGTAGAATGCTAGGAATTATATATAAAAAAAAGGAATGGAGAATAAAACAAAGGATATTATAATGCCTCTATCACTCCATGGTGTGATGGCACCTTTGAGTATTGTGTGCAGTTCTGGTTGCTACATCTAATAAAGAGATATAGTACCGGAAAATGTACAGGAAAGGGCAACCAAAATGATAAGTAGATGGAAGGATATCTCTATGAGGAAAGGCTTAGATGGTTAGAGCTCCTCAGCTTGGAGAGGACATAGTTGGGAGGAAGATATGATAGAGGTCTATGAAATAATGTGCCGAGTAGAACAAGTAAGCACAAATTTATTTATTTATTTTATTTAACAATTTTCCTACACCACCTTATCTTAAAATCAAGGCGGTTTACATTGTAACTTCAATTTTACAGAGAACTTGCAAGAAAAATAATTAAAAATTTAGCCCATTACAGATTAATTTTCTTAGCAAAGGGAGGGGGTAAACTGGGAGTGCTAAAGTATAACCTATGTACAGTGTAACGTATATGCAATTGGTTGTGTGGAGTGGGCATGGGATTCGAGTAATGCTGTGGAGTTCGGGGTGTTCATTGACGTGCTCGATGAAGAGGAGGGTCTTGAGCTGTTTCCGAAAGTCCTTTAAGTCTGAGGTTGTTCTTAATTTTTCCGGAAGAGAGTTCCAAATAGAGGGAGTGGCAAGCGAGAGAGCCCTCTTCGCAGTGGACCTTTTGGCCTTTGTGAACAGGTTGGGTATAGGTATGGTATTAATGTTGCTGTTTCTCTCAGGTCTGTTATTGGGTTTGGTACAGATAAGGTCCTGCAAACTTCTGCCTGTTAGGTTGTTTTTGATTTTGAAGATGGTAAGGGCTGATTTAACTTGTGAAGTAATTGGCAACCAGTGTAGTTGGTACAAGAGGGGTACATTTTGAAGTACAAAGGCAAGGGGACATGCAATGAAGCTACAAAGTCGTACGTTTTAAGAATAATTAAAAAATATTTTGTTTCACTCAAAAAAACCCAAACTAAAAACACATCTCTTCAGAGAACACTATGGACCCAATGACAATACATAAATTGAACTTTAACATACCACCCAGATCGGTAGTTCAGTTCAACTCATCATTCCCCGCCCCCCCCCCCCCCACTCCCAATAAGATGAAGATCACCTTTCCATGTACATAGTTCATTCCCCTCACATAGTTAACCCCATATTTATTTCCAAGTTGTATCCCCTTCTTTATTGTAAAACAATTCCTCTATGATATGTTGTTCGATGTAAACCGCTTTGACAAAGGCAGTATAGAAAAACTGTTAAATAAATAAACATGTAATAAAGCTCTGGAATTCATTGCCAGAGGTTGTAGTAAAAGCTGTTAATGTAGCTGGGCTTAAAAAGGTTTGGAAAGTCCATAAACTATTATTAAAATGGACTGAGGGAGATCCACTGCTTACCCCTGGGATAAGCAGTATGGAATCTATCTAACTTTTGGAATCCTGCCAAGCACTGGTGACTTGGATTGGCCATTTTGGAAACAGGATCCTGGGCTTGATGGGCCATTGGTCTGACTCCGTATGGTATATCTTATGTTCTTATGTTTCTAAGATACCTCTTCAAAGTGTTTCACTATATTGGCAAGGAGACAGAGGGAAGTTGTCTCAGAAAGAGAGTATGTAAACTGTGATTTAGAAATTTTCATGATACAAAACTGTTCATGATACTGTGTTATAAAAAAATGTTTCTTTAAACCAGGGGATCTCAACCAGTCTTTGGGGATACTCCTAGCTAGTCAGGTTTTCAGGATAGCCACAATGAATATGCATGAGAGAGATTTGCATAGAGTAGAGGCAGTGCATGCAAATCTCTCTCATGCATATTCATTGTGGTTAACCTGAAAATCTGACTGGCTAGGTGTATCCCGAGGACTGGGTTGAGAATCACTGCTTTAAACAGATGCCCCCTTTCTAATCCGAGAGTAGCTCTTAAACATATTGATTGTGTATAGCCAGTGAAAAGTTGAACCCGTTCTTAGCAGTCATTACTGGTTGGTGGTCCTTCTGAAAACTATGATTTTCTCCCTGCTAATTTTAAACAAACTCAGCTAAGAGTACTTGTTTTGGTGAATGCATACATGCATGCCTGTTGTGTTTTGAAAGAAGTCTGAAATTAAGAATTAAAAAAGCAAACGTGACCAGCTTAACCCTCTAGTTTCCCCTTCATTTAATGAACATTTTTCCTATTGTAGGGAATATAAAGACATATAACTTGACAATTACCATACAGTCTGACTTTACACTCCCCCTCCCCAAACACAGCACCTACCCTAGCTCCCGAACTCCCTACTAAGACCCTAGTATGACCCTCCCAATGTAAGCACTAAGAACCTAATGATACCGTTGTATAAAGTTATTGCACTTTAGTATACCTATGTACTCAAACATTATATATATAATTCTCCAAGTTAATTATCCCTGCTCATTGTAAAATTGTTGTTGTAATGTAAACCGCCTTGAATGGAAAATGCGGTATAAAAGACCTGTAAAATAAATAAATAAAATAATTATAACCTGTTCCTCCTTTCTTAAGGCTACATTCAAGAAGAGAAGCTAGAAATTGCCCACAGACACTTAATCCCTAAGCAGCTGGAACAACATGGACTAACTCCTCAGCAGATACAGATTCCACAGGAGACAACGTCCGAGATCATCAGCAGGTAATTCCAAATAGGGCCAGAAATAGACACTGAATAAGCATTCATCTTCTGAAGGGAAAGTGGCAGTCACCGCACAGGGCTTTTACGCACAGAACGCTGGCAGGCTCCCAGGCTCCCGCACCAAAACATCTTGTCAGACCATTGAATAGAGCCAGGGAAGCCATGGTGGGGGGGATTGAGAGTCCGCTTTCAGACAGTTTCTTCTCCCTTCCAAAACCATACTTTATCCCTTCACATCTGGCTCTCCTCATAGAAGCTGTTGTGCACAGGAATAAAATTCCTATTCCCCTTCCTACCAGGTACACCAGGGAGGCAGGTGTCCGCTCACTGGAGCGAAAGTTTGGAGCCATTTGCAGGGCAGTGGCTGTGAAGGTAGCTGAAGCGCCACACAAAGAAAGCAAACTTGATAGCTCAGAAGCAGCTGAAGGACAAGGTTTGTATTCACACTACTCTCCAGCTTGTGTGCAGATGCATGTTTTATAGTAACCCACACGGTGCCTTTAGTCTTGATTTTTGGACAAAGCCTTAATATCTTGATTGTTTAATGTTGTTAATTGTTTAATGGTTTATAGGATTTGAATTCCAGTTATGTGGACATGGAATAATGTGGTTTGTAGTTAATATTAACTTGCATCCTGCAAGGATCTTATTCAGTTTAGCAAGTCATGCTCCTGTGCTTACATAGTAGCAGCTGTTATCCTCAGCTCACCTGAGAGAAATTGTTCCTTCCGATTTCACAGTGTGTTTTATTTTTAGGAATTCTAACATAGTTAATGTGCAGAGTAACGAAGTAAAAAAGCACACCAGATGGGTAGATGACATGCTTTGTGGTGATAGCCTGCTTGAGCTGCTAAACAGGAGGAAGTATTATGTCATCCTTTGGGCTATGTGAGCTCTTTCCTGTCCCTGTTTGAATTTCCTCTGTTTCGAAATTAGCTGCAGTCGCTCTCTATCATGTGGCAGAGAGTAAGCGGCAACTGGGAGAGAGAGCAGGTGGTAGCCGGGGAGGAGGCTCTTGTGCCAGGAAAAAAATCAGATGCTGGACGACAGCAACAGGCTTCTGGAGGGAGGAGAGCGCACCATAAAACGCTCGGGACTGGGACATGGCATGTGTGCTAAAATATTATTCCCACATATGTAAGCCAGTGACAGTATAGCATTTAACCAACTTGTTTAAAATAAATGTTTCTGTGGAAAAGAGAAATTTAAATTGATCTGTTAAGTGACTTTTTTTTTTGTAAAAGCACAAAAAAATCAAAAATACATAATGCTAGTAGAATCCTTCATCCGTTTAGAATTATACCTAGTCATGCGTAGATAGATCTCATATTAAAACAATGAATTATTTGAAATGTTAAATGCAACTGTGATCAACATTATTGGCATCCTTGCATTTAAGTATGTTGTGTACAATATCTTGAGAAATAATTGGAAATATTCTAACTGTATATCATAATATTTTAATAGTATGTTCATTTTCCATCTGTATGTCATAATATTTTAATATGTTCAAAAGTATACAATATAAAAAGATGTCTGTGCAACTTAGACATAGTAATTTCTGGAAAAAAAATATGACCTGCCAGGATTAATGGCGCCCTTCACTAATACTAGGTTGCATAGCCTTTGGCAGTGATGACAGCCTCCAAACATTTCTTGTAGCCATCTATAAGTTTCGTACATCTATCTGCTGGTAGTTTCTCCCACTCTTCAACTGCAATTTGTTCCCGCTTATGAATGTTTCCAGGATTCCTTTTCCAATGGCAGATTTCAGCTCTTTCCAAAGGTTCTCGATTGGATTGAGAACAGGACTCATTGTTGGCCAGTTTAAAACAATCCATTTGTTCCTTTTTAACCATTCTTTTGTACTTTTGGATGTATGTTTTTGGGTCATTTTTCTGCTTGAGAGCTCATGACCTTTGACCCAGACGTAGCTTTCTGACACTAGGTGGCACATTTTGCTCCAAAATACCTTGGTAGTCCTCTGACTTCATAGTTTCCTTTAATACGTTCCAGGCCTCCAATTCCTGAGGCATCAAAACAACGCCATAACATTATGAAACCTTCCACCATATTTAAATTGTAGGAAGGGTGGCTTTTCCCTTATAAACTTCATTGCTTCGACTGTAAATGTATCACTAGTCTGCATTGCCGAAGAGCTCAAGTTTGGTTTTATCTTTCCATGGAACATTTTCCCAGAAGGATTGTGGTTTCTCAAGGTGGGTTTGGGCAAAGATCAGACATGCCTTTGTATTTCCAGTAGCTTTGTTTACATCTTTAGGAATGAAAAACATCTTTTACTTAATCAGTTGGTATAAAAATCACTGAAGGATGCACAATCCAGTCTCAAATTGTGGCATGTTACCTTCAGCAAGGCATAGTGATTGATAGAACATTTAAGTCAAACATCTTACAAAAGTGACTTCCTTAAATGAGTTATAAGCCAAGAATTGTTTTTACTTTAATTTGGGTTTAGAATAGATGGATCTGTCCTCACGTACAAGCAACAGGCACTAACCCGGCCATGCCCTGCCCTTCTCCCAAATCTGTCGCTCAAGGAAGCACTGTTAGTTTGCCAAAGCTTTAGTAACTTTTTCCAGACTTGTGAGATGAAGGCATTGAGCTCCTCCAGTGAGGGGTGTATTTGCTGAAGGTGGATGGTAGACCAGAAGAATATTCAGCACTGGGTTTGTTGACAGCAATATTTCCTTGACTTTTCAGTATTTGAAAGGCATATCTATGAACACTGAATAAGTCAGCAAATACAGCATCACAAAGTCACTCCTCTCAGAGGTGCTTAGGGGTACTATTAGAAGCCAGACAAGCTAAAGATAAGTAGAGATGTCTGCCTTAAGCTATGCCTTAATTAAGCATAAAATTTGTAGCATGTATTCAGATAAAATGTCACATATCAAAGAGCATTCGTTCTTTAGAGATCAGACATTTAATAGGCCTGCCAGAAGTGACAGTGATAAAATATATCTCCAGGAACAAGCAGGAATGTAGTCTTCACATATGGGTATCGTCAGTACCGACAGAGTCTGCGCAGGAACACTCCTCAGCGTCCAATAGGAAAGCTTTTGGGAGCATCCCACAGCACCTGCATGCTGCCTTCCCGCCTTTCCCAACTGTCCCTCTCCAGTTCTTCATTTTCTGCAGAGCCGACATCCTGTCACCGCAGAAAAAAATCCCTTCTTATTCTTCTTTTTTGCGGTTGCGTCTGCCTTCCCTCGATGCTACACTGGTACCGCCGGTGGTTCTTTCTTTTTTTTTTCAAAAAACAAAACAAAACAACTTTCTTTCTGGAGTCTTTTCCAGTAATTTTCTCCTCAGGTGCCATGCGCTATTTTGGGCACTAGGCCCAACCTTTTCCTTCAGAATGGAAAAATCTGCTTCGGGTTTCAAAAAGTGTTCTAAGTGTGGCGGTACCATCTCCATCACCGACACCCATGAGTGGTGCCTCAAATGTTTAGGTCCTGACCACTCTATTTCAGAGTGTGTTGCCTGTGGGATGATGTCAAAAAGGGGCCAGCAAAACCAAGCTACTAAACTTGGCACCCTTTTTCCCTCCGATGCAGCCTCCGTGGCATCGACGTCTTCCAGGGCTTCGTTTTCCTCCCATGTATCTCAGGTAGATCGCCTTCTAAACATCGAGATGCCTCTGGCGTTGCCCTTGAGGGACCTTCACCAGCAAAATTGCCCCGGCGGGAGGCTTCAGCTTCCAAAGCACTAACGGAGCTCCAGGATGTTCTCGGGGCTTCAACCTCGGCAGAACTACTGGTGCCATGCTCTGGGGTTCCGGCCACTTCATCCGGCACTGACACCCAAGCATCGGCAGCGTCGATAGACCAGAGATTCTTGGCTATTGAATGCAGTCTGGCGGCTCTTCTCACGGCCTAAATGCCCCTGAAACCGCTTCAGACAATTCAGCGGTACCGGCACCGACTCCATCGACATCGGCAGGTATTCTACCGGAACAGAGTCATGCGTCTCTATCCAGCATCGGCAAGTCAGTACCGGACCACTCCGATGCCGACTTCGATCGGTACTGGTACCGTGCCTTGCACGATCACCCGGATCGGAGATACTTGGAATCCTCGGATGAGTCTGAAGACTCTGAAAGCTCTGCCGATACCAGAGTACTTCTTTCTGAGGATTCCTCTTCTCCTCAGCATAGGATGTCTCCACCAGAGGATATGTCCTTTCAGGATTTTATCCGAGATGTGGTCCAATGTCTTTCCATCACAGTGGCTCCTGAAAAAGAACCTAGGGCAAAGGAATTAGAAATCCTACAATACCCTAAAGCTCCCAAGGAGGCAGCTACCTTGCCTATTCATGAGATCTTGCATGATCTTATGTTAAGGATGTGGGAAACACCTCTAACCACATCTCCTCACTCTCGAAGACTCGACACCATGTATCGAATTCCTCCTTGTCCTGGGTTTCAGAAGACTCAATTACCACACCATTCCATGGTGGGGGAATCAGCCATGAGACGGATAAAGAGTGCAAAAAAGCATGCATCTAATCCTTCAGGACGTGAGTGTAGGACGCTTGACGCCTTTGGACGTCGATCCTTCCAGGCTTCCATGCTTTCTGCTAGGATAAGTTCCTATATCTTGTATATGGGAATGTTCCTTAAAGAGGTCACGGGAGATTTAGAGCTTATGAGCCCTCTCCTTCCTGATGATAAAAGGCAAGATTTTCTCGCTCTTGTCAAACATGCTCGGGATGTTTCCAAGTTTGTGAATCGTGCAGCCTTTGACTGCTTTGAATGCATAAGCAAAACCTCTGCCATTGCCATAGGTGCACGTAGGATTGCTTGGCTCCAGGCATCTGACTTGGAAATTTGGGTACAGGACAAACTAGGGAATATTCCTTGCACAGGAGAGAATCTCTTTGGCAAGAATTGGCAGGAAAAAGCTAATGAGATAGATGCTGACGATATCACTTTGGATAGATTGTTGAAATCTACAACTGATCCTGCGAGGAAAAGATCCTCTAAGAAACCATTCTTCAGCAAGAAGAAAACGTTTTATCCCTCCTCTACCGAGCAGGGACATCGTTTAGGTCAGTCTGCCCAAAAGGGACAGCAGCAGCAACCTAGGCAAAGAAAGACAAAAGCAGCTAAGCCTCAACCGGCTCAGCAGACTCAGCCTCCACAGGGGCTTTGACTCCTATCTAGAGAACTTTGTCTTCCTGGACCTGAACGGCCCAGAGCCCTCCAGCATCCCAGGAAGGTTATGTCTTTTTGCCCCCAGATGGGGTCAGATAACAGCAGAAAATGGGACTCTGTCTATTGTAAGAGAGGGGTACAAGCTTCATTTCCTCAGCATGCCCCCTCCTACAATGGTAAGGCAGTTCAATTCAACGACCGGTTAAGTCAAGAGGTCACTGTACTCCTTGCTCAAGGGGCAATAGAAGAGGTACCCATTCCCCAACGGGTACAGGGTTTTACTCCCCCTATTTCCTTATTCCAAAGAAAACAGGAGGACACAGACCCATTTTAGACCTCAGAGAATTGAACAAATTCCTGTTCAAAGAGAAGTTCAAAATAATTTCTTTAGGAACTCTGCTGCCATACCTTCAGAGTCAGGATTGGCTTTGTTCTCTAGATCTCAAGGATGCGTACACTCATGTTCTCATCCATCCAACTCACCTAAAGTTCCTTTGCTTTCTGTTTCAAGGGAAGCACTACCAATACACGGTTCTTCCTTTCGGCCTGGCCTCTGCACCAAGGGATGGCTGTGGTGCATGGCTGTGGTGGCAGCATTTCTTCGCACCCTGGGAATATTTGTCTTCCCTTACTTAGACGACTGGCTCATTCAAGCCCCTTCAGAGCCAGAGGCCAGGGTTGCTCTCTCTCGCACAATGCGTATCCTTCAGTATTTGGGACTTGTCATAAACTTCCCAAAATCCAACCTTGCTCCCACTCAATCCCTAGAGTTTATAGGAGCTCTGCTGGATACCAGACAGACAAGGGCTTTCCTTCCACAGCCCTGCTGCCTTCGCATTGTGCAGTTAGTTTCCCAAGCAGTGCTAAAACTTCACCTCACTGCTCAGGAAATGTTACAGTTGCTAGGCCACATGGCATCCACTGTGCATGTGGTTCCTTATGCTCGCCTCCATATCAGGGTAGCCCAGTGGACTTTATCCACTCAGTGGACTCAGGCGTCAGGTTGCCTGTCAGACAAAATAGCAAACTCAGATCGCCTTATTTTGTCCCTCCAATAGTGGCAGTCACCCCAAAACCTTTTGGTGGGGTCTCCTTTTCAGCAACCCCCACCCTAAGCCACTCTAAAAACAGATGCTTCACAGGTGGGTTGGGGAGCCCACCTGCAAGGCCTCTCTACCCAGGGTACCTGGACTCCACAGGAGGCCTATCTCCACATCAGTCTCCTGGAATTCAGAGCAATCTTCCTTGCTCTTCGAGTATTCCACACCCAGCTCAGCTACAAGACAGTCCTAGTTCAAATGGGCAATCAAGTAGCCATGTTCTATGTGAACAAGCAGTGCAGAACAGGCTCTCTGTCGCTCTGCAACGAAGCTTTGCGACTATGGGCCCTCGCCAGAAAGCACCAGATTCATCTCCTTGCGGTGTAGCTTTCAGGCATTCAGAACTCTTGGACAGACAGACTCAGTCGAGTACTGCTTCCACACGTATGATCTCTCCATGCAGACCAGGTGGCCAAAACTTTTCAAATTTGGGGAACCCCGGACATAGACCTCTTTGCAAGTCCACTGAATGCCAAACTTCCCCGGTTCTGTTCCAGAATTCCAGCTCAGGGTTGTCAGGCCAGGGATGCTTTCCTCCTCCGTGGAGGTCAGGAATTCCTGTATGCCTTTCCACCCATTCCCCTAATTCCCCAAACCCTGTTCAAGCTTCAAAGAGACAGAGGTCATATGATCTTCATAGCTCCACGTTGGCCACGGCAAATGTGGTATCCTCTGCTCCTACATCTCTCTCAAGCTCCGCCTCTGGAGTTAGGATCTGCTCCAGATCTCCTTTCTCAAGAGGGCGGGATGCTATGGCATCCCAATCCCCCGTCTCTGCATCTCAGGGCCTGGTTACTGAAAGCCTAGAACTTCACGGTCTTAATCTTTCCCAGCAGGTAAAGGATATCCTTTATGCTTCCAGGAAGCCTTCCACAAGATGCTCTTAGGCATTTAAGTGGAAAAGGTTTGCCATATGGTGCTCGCAGAAGGGTCTTAACCCTCTTGCGATACCTCTGGAATCATTATTGGAGTATCTCCTTCATTTATCAAATGCAGGGCTTAAGACCAATTCAGTGAGTTCATTTGAGTGTTATTGCAGCTTCTTTCAAGCCTCTAAATGGACAACCTATTTCCTCTCATCCTCTCATAGCGAGATTTATGAGAAGCCTTCTTTTAACTAAGCCTCCCATTAAGCCACCACCGGTGGCATGGGACTTAAATCTGGTTCTTGGGCAGCTCATGAAACCACCCTTTGAACCATTAGCCACTACCTCTTTGAAATTCCTTTCCTGGAAGATCATCTTTCTTATTGCAATCACATCAGCACGTCACATCAGTGAATTGCAAGCGTTGGTGACTGATCCTCCTTATACAAGGTTCCATCATGATAAGGTAGTCCTTAGGACTCATCCACACTTTATGCCAAAGGTGGTCTCGCCCTTTCATTTGAACCAAGCGGTTTACCTTCCTGTATTCTTTCCAAGCCCTCACATCTCAAATGCAGAAAGTAATCTTCATACTTTGGACTGTAAAATAACTTTGGCCTTTTACTTGCAAAGGACACAGCAACATAGAAAGTCCTCTCAACTCTTTGTTGCTTTTGATCCTAGTCATTTGAGACTTCCAGTCTCCAAAAGAACACTGTCCAGCTGGATTGCACAGTGTATATCTTTTGCCTATGAGAGTAAAAACCTTCCTCTTGAAGGCCATGTCACAGCTCACAATGTGAGAGCCATGGCAGCCTCTATGGCTCATCTTCACTCTGTGTCTATCGACGATATCTGTCGAGCTGCTACTTGGGCTTCGGTTCATACCTTCACAACCCATTACTGCTTAGACAAGGACTCCCGCCGGGATGCCTTGTTTGGTCAGACTGTTCTTCAACACCTGTTCCATACTTAATCAACTCCTACCCACCATCGCTGGTAGGATGCCAGAGATCCATGGGAGGAAGTGGAGCCCTTTCACAAGGGCACACAGCTTCTGGGGCCTTCTCCCTGGCATCCGCAGCTAGGGAGTCCCCCATATGTGAAGACTACATTCCTGCTTGTTCCTGGAGATAGCCTAGTTACTCACCTGTAACAGGTGATCTCCGGGAACAGCAGGAATTTAGTCTTCACAACCCACCCACCTCCCCTAGGAGTTGTATCTCTCTCTCTCTCTCTCTCTCTCTCTCTCGTCTCAGCTTTAAACTCAACTGGAGAGGGACAGTTGGGAAAGGTGGGAAGGCAGCATGCAGGCGCTGTGGGATGCTCCCAAAAGCTTTCCTATTGGACACTGGGGAGCGTTCCCACTCGGGCTCCGTCGGTACTGACGATACCCATATTTGAAAGCATAGTTACTCACCTGCACTGTTCCCTCTAAGCTGTGCGCGTGTGCGCGCGCACACACCTCGCCGAGCGAGCGCACATACTTTACAACAGAGCGCACAAAAATTATGGCTCTGATTCTGATAGAAAACAGACGTGTTAAAATTTAAAAGTTATGATTGTAATTACTAGAAATTTCCTGCTTCATTTAGTAATCGTCTATTTTCATTTAATTTGATTAAAATCAATGTGGTGTACATACTGTATTCTGATGTGTAGTCAAATTTTAAAGTATATAACTCCGAGTGTCATTATGTGGCGCACAAAAATTTAACCTTCCTTCAAAAGCTGTACACAGCTGATATTGTATGCGCACACAGCCTACAGAAAATTAGATGGAACATTGCTCACCTGTAACAGGTGATCTCCGGGAACAGCAGGAATTTAGTCTTCACATATGGGTATCGTCGATACCGACAGAGCCTGCTCCCCAGCGTCCAATAGGAAGCTTTTGGGAGCATCCCACAGTGCATGCGTGCTGCCTTCCCGCCTCTGTACCTCTCTCACTTCAGTTCTTCGTTTTCCGCGGAGCCGACAGAACGTGTACCCTGTCACCGCAGAAAATTTTCCTTTTATTCTTTATTTGTGGTCACGTTTGCCTTCATTCAACGCCTACCGGTACTGCCGGTTCTTCTTCTTTCTTTTCAAAAAAAAAAAAAACAACTTGTATTTTCTTGAGGGGTCTTTCCCCTGTTTCTGATGCTAGGCGCCATTTTAGGCACTAGGCCCACTTTTCCTCAGGCATGGAGAAACCAGCTAGAGGTTTCAAAAAATGCTCAAAGTGTAGCGGTACCATTTCCGTCACCGACACCCATGATTGGTGTCTAAAATGTTTAGGTCCTGAACGTTGTCCAACGGAGTGTGTCTCCTGCACGAGGATGACCAAAAGGGGCCTGCAGAATAGAGCTGCAAAACTCGGTACCCTTTTTGCCACGGATATGATGTCACTTGCATCGACATCCTCCCGGGCTTCATCTTCCTCCCATGGATCTCAGGTAACTAAACTTACGTCTTCTAAGACTGGCCGGTCCTCGAAGGGTAAATCTCCTTCAAAGTATTGAGATGCCACTGGCGTTGCCCTCGAGGATAGTTCACCGGCAAAACAGCCCTGGCGGGAGTCTTCAGGCTCCAAAGCATTAACGGGGCTCCAGGATGTTCCAGAGGCTTCCACCACTGCGGAACTACTGGTGCCATGTTCTGGGGTCGTAGCCGCTTCCACCGGTACCGACACCCAGGCATCAGCAGGGTTGATGGATAAAAGAATCCTCGTTATTGAACACAGTCTAAATCCCTCTTAGCAGCTTCGGTACCGCTAAGACCGCTACAGACGGTTCAACAGGTACTGGTACTGACAGTACCTGCTTCTACAGGACTGCTTCCCCCATGCTGAGCCTTGAGTCTATCTCGGGTATCGGGGATCAGGAACTGAGACGTTTTGGTACCGACTTCGAGCGGTACCGATACCATGCGTTCCGGGAGCACCTGGTACAGAGTGCCTTTGAGTCTTCCGATTCCAATGACTCTGACGATTCTACCGGTACCAGAGCGAACCATTGTAGAGGATTCAACTCCTTCTCCTCAACGCAGGATGTCTCCTCCAGAAGATATGTCCTTCCAGGATTTCATACATAATTTAGCAAAGGGCCTTGCAATCACTGTGATTCCAGAATAGGAACCTAGGGCAGAAGAATTAATAATTCTGCAATACCCTATGGCTCCCAAGGAGGCAGCTATACTTCCCATTCACAAGATCTTACATGATCTGATGTTGAGAATGTGGGAAACTCCTTTAATGATATCTTCACATTCCCGACGCCTTGACACTATATACCGAGTGCCAAGTTGTCCTGGTTTTCAAAAAACTCAGTTACCACACCATTCAATGGTAGTGGAATCGGCCATGCGAAGAATCAAGAGTGCTAAAACTCATTCTTCTAATCCTCCAGGCCAGGAATCCAGGACACTCAATGCCTTTGGGCGTCAATGCTTTCAATCCTCCATGCTATCAGCCAGGATCAGTTCCTATATTTATATGGGAATATTCCTGGAAGAAGTCACAAAAGACTTAGAGCTCATTAGCCTTTGTGTCTCTTAGGAAAAAAGAGCAGACTACCTTATTCTGGTCAAGCATGCCCAGAATGTCTCTAAATTCATGAACCGTGCTACCTTTGATTGCTTTGAATGTATTAGCAGAACCTCTGCTATATCCATAGGAGCATGTCGTATTGCTTGGCTTCAAGCATCAGACTTAGAACAATGGGTGCAAGAAAAGCTGGGAAACATTCCTTGTACAGGAGAAAATCTCTTTGGCAAGGACTGGCAGGACAAGGCTGATCAGTTTGAATCTGAAAATACTACCTTGAACAGACTATCAAAGTCTACAGCCAACCCAGCAAAGAAGAAAACATTCAAAAAACCCATTTTCAGCAAGAAAAAGAAGCCTTACCCATCTTACACCCATCAAAGCCACTGTCCGCTTCATGTTCCCCAGAAGGGGCAACAATAGAATAGACTGCAAAGAAAGCCGCAAGCTCAAAGAGCTCAACCGGCCCAACAGACCTAGCCCCCTCAGGGTCTTTGACTTCTATCTAGAGAACTTAGTCATTCTGCCCCTGAAAGGTCCGAAACCCTTAACCATTCCAGGAAGATTATGCTATTTTGCCAAAAGATGGCAACTAATAACATCAGAAAACTGGACTCTGTCCATTGTACGACTGGCGTACAAGCTTCATTTTCTCAACTTGCCCCCACCTATCATAATAAAACAGTTCAATACTCAGGCCCCTGCCACCAACCTCTTGTGGCAGGAAGTCACATCACTTCTCGCTCAAGGAGCAATCGAAGAAGTACCCATATCCCAACAGGGTTCGGGGTTTTACTCCCCCTATTTTCTTATTCCAAAGAAGACAGGGGGACACAGGCCTATACTAGACCTCAGAGAATTAAGCAAATATTTGTTCTGAGAAAAGTTCAAAATGATCTCCCTCGGGATACTCCTTCCATACCTTCAAAGTCAGGACTGGTTATGTTTTGTAGATCTAAGAGATGCGTACACGCATATTCTCATCCATTCAGATCACAGGAAGTTCCTTTGATTACTGATCCAAGGAAGACACTTCCAGTACAGAGTTCTTCTTTTCGGACTGGCCTCTGCTCCAAGAGTCTTCACAAAATGCATGGCAGTAGTAGCAGCATTTATGAGGACTCTTGGTATATTCGTCTTCCCTTACTTGGACGATTGGCTCATTCGAGCATCGACAGCTTCAGAGGCCAGCTTCACTCTTTCTCGAGCAATGAGCATTCTTCAATACTTGGGACTAGTCATAAACCTCCCAAAATCTCATCTCACCCCCTCTCAATCTCTCAAATTCATAGGGGCTCGTCTAGACACAGGGCAATCAAAGGCTTTCCTGCCACAGCCACGCTGTCTAAAGATAATACAACTAGCATCTCAAGCATCTATGAAGGTGTTCCTTACTGCTCGAGAGATGCTTCGACTTCTGGGACATATGGCATCCACTGTCCATATGGCTCCCTATGCTCACTTCTACATGCGAGCAGCCCAGTGGACCCTATCCTCTCAATGGTCACAGGCCTCGGGTCAGCTAATGGACAAGATCAGAAACACCACATGTCTGATTTCGTCCCTGCAATGGTGGCAGTCTCTGGAAATCCTCCTTGTATGCTCTCCTTTCCAGCAGCCTCTATACCAGGCCACCCTAACAATAGATGCGTCCAAGATGGGTTGGGGGCCCACTTGCACGATCTGTCCACTCAGGGTCTCTGGAGCCCACAGGAGGTTTCCCTTCACATAAACCTCCTAGAGCTAAGAGCCATCTTCAATGCTATTCAAGTCTTTCATGCCCTTCTCAGCAAAAAGACAGTTCTGGTCCAAACCGACAATCAGGTAGCTATGTTCTATGTGAACAAGCAAGGCAGAACAGGCTCTCTGTTGCTATGCAACAAAGCTTTGAGACTGTGGGCCCTCCCCAGAGAGTTGCAAATTCACCTGTTTGCGGTATACCTTCCGGGCATTCAAAACATATGCGCAGACAGACTCAGTCGATTACTGCTGCCACACGAGTGGTCCCTCCACTCATATCAGCTTGCTCGAGTGTTTCAAATCTGGGGAACACCAGATATAGACCTCTTTGCAAGTCCACGGAATGCCAAACGTCCCCAATTCTGTTCCAGAATCCCAGCTCACAACTGTCAGGCAAGAGATGCTTTCCTACTCCACTGGGGTCAGGACTTCTTCTATGCCTTCCCACCCATTACCCTTATTCCCAAAACTTTATTCAAACTTCAGAGAGACAGAGGTCGTATGAAACTCATAGCTCCACGTTGGCCACAATAAATGTGGTATCCTCTTCTGCGTCTCTCTCAAACCACTCCTCTGGATTTGGGGAATGCCCCAGATCTTCTGTTTCAGGAGGACGGATGCTTATTGCATCTCAATCCCCAGTCCCTACATCTCAGGGCCTGGTTACTGAAAGCCTAGAATTCCAGGATATTGACCTTTCTCAACAAGTAATGGATATTCTTGTGGCTTCCAGAAAACCTTCCACAATGCGTTCCTACGCTTTTAAGTGGAAAAGGTTCTCTGTCTGGTGTTCACAAAAGGGACTTAACCCCCTTTTGGTGCCTGTAGAGTCGCTACTAGAGTATCTCCTCCAATTATCAACTTCAGGTCTGAAGACCAATTCAGTGAGAGTCCATCTTAGTGCTATTGCTACTTTTCATCAACCTTTCAATGGACAACCTATTTCCTCTCATCCACTTGTATCAAGATTTATGAGAGGTCTACTCTTAACAAAACCTCCCATTAAACCACCACCAGTGGCATGGGATCTGAATCTTGTTCTTGGTCAGCTTATGAAACCGCCCTTTGAACCTTTAGCCACTTCAGACCTAAGGTTTCTTTCATGGAAAGTCATTTTCCTAATTTCCATTACTTTTGCAATATGCATTAGTGAACTACAGGCGTTAGTAGCTGACCCTCCTTGTACAAGGTTCCACCATGATAAAGTAGTCCTCAGGACTCATCCTCACTTTCTGCCAAAGGTGTTTTCGCCTTTTCATTTAAACCAGTCGGTTTATCGTCCTATATTCTTCCCTAGGCCTTATGCCTCTAGTGCGGAAAGGAATCTTCACACATTGGATTGTAAAAGGGCCTTAGCCTTTTATCTCCAAAGAACTAAGCCATATAGAAAATCTTCTCAGCTTTTTGTGGCTTTTGACTCAAGTCATTTGGGACTTCCAGTTTCCAAAAGAACTCTGTCAAATTGGATTGCAGATTGCATATCCTATACATATCAGAGTAAAGGATTTTCTCTCGAGGACCATGTCATAGCTCACAATGTTAGAGCAATGGCAGCCTCAACGGCTAACCTTCGTTCTGTGTCTATTGATGACATCTGCAAAGCAGCCACTTGGGCTTTGGTACACACCTTCACAGCACACTATTGCTTAGACAAGGACTTCCGTCAGGATGCCTCCTTTGGCCAGGCTGTTCTCCAACATCTCTTCCATACTTAATACAACTCCTACCCACCGTCCACGGTGTGGATGCCAGAGGTCCATGGGAGGAAGCATGACCCATCTCACCTGAGTTTGCAGCTTGCTGGGGTCACCCCTTGGCATCTTTCAGCTGGGGAGTCCCCATATGTGAAGACTACATTCCTGCTTGTTCCTGGAGATAGCGTAGTTACTCACCTGTAACAGGTGATCTCCGGGAACAGCAGGAATTTAGTCTTCACAACCCGCCTACCTCCTCTAGGAGTTGTCTCTATCTCTCTCTTTCTCTACTTCTCTCCTTTGGTCTTAGCTATAAACTCAACTGAAGTGAGAGAGGTACAGAGGCGGGAAGGCAGCACGCATGCACTGTGGGATGCTCCCAAAAGCGTTCCTATTGGATGCTGGGGAGCGTTCCCGTGCAGGCTCCGTCGGTACCGACGATACCCATATGTGAAGACTAAATTCCTGCTGTTCCTGGAGATAACCTCCTACAGGTGAGTAACTACACTTATTCTGCACACCCCTGGTGATAATGGGCTGATAGATGTAAGAATTCTTTGTGAGATCCTTCCAAATTTCCATTGGCTTAGGAACTTACCTAGAATACTATTTCCTCAGAGGATGTGTATAGGAACTAGCTGGCCCATATGGGACGGTAGTGGAGAAAAACGGAGACTCAGAAGTGCACAAAGGAGCAAGCTTTGGTACGAATCTATGGCAGTGCACTGCAGCAGTTCCCACTTATTAAGTCTGAAGAAATTTGTGGGCTTCAACACCCTGAGCAGCACATTAACATCAGTGGGGGAAGTAAGAGCACAATTGAGAACTTCAAACAATAAGCACCACAAAATGGAGAGGGAAGTCCGAGCAGGATAAAAAAGGTACATAAAATAACACAGATAGAAGAGGGAAGTATATTTATTTATTTATTTATTTATTTAACAGTATTTCTAAACCGCCTTATCTTAATAATCAAGGTGGTATCACAGCAAGCAATCAGGTAAAGTGTGTGTGTTGTACATGCAGTGAGGATAAAACTTAGTTGTGTGAGGGATGTGTTGGGTGCTTGATTTGTTTGAGCTATATACAGGGTGGGCTATTTACAGTGGTGCTAGAATCATATTTTATATATATTCAGTTGTTTGGGAGGATTGGAGTGCTGTTATCCATTCTCTTAGGTATATGTTCACTAAACCAGTCCTCAGGGACCCCCAGACAATACGGTTTCAATAGGAGCATACAGGTCAAACTTATTCATGCCATCTATGGAATTTTTCATTTTGTCGTGTGTGCTATTTTTTGTTTTAGAGGCAGTATCATCTATAGTGCAGTAGCACACCCTGTTGCTGTGCTTCAGTGCTGGACTTTTGAAAATTTAGCACCTAAATATTTTTTTCCATTTTGCCATGTTGAAATTAGTATATTATGTTTTTTAAGCATCAGAATTAGAATTTTCACTGTTTTGTAATTTAGGATCATAAGTAGTGTTATCTTTGGCCTATTTCTATGAGTGTTAGAGGTTTTTGCTTGACTTGCATCTGATAATCAACCCCGGTTTCTGACTTTGCAAAGTGATCCTGCCATGTTGTGCTGATATTGACAAATGGAGCTATGAGAAGATGTTGTAAGTTGGCTTCAGATGCTGAACAAACTGGTAAATATTTGGTGGCGGTGTGCAGGATGGATCTGCATCCTTTTCCCCTGAATTTTTAAAAACATTACTTTATGTACTCTTTATCTTTTATTCGGCATTTGTATTACATTCAAAAAATGAACAGATAATTCAGCCTCAGACCAAATCTTTTATTTTTGAGAAAAAAGAGGCAGGTAAGCTTTGAATATAGAAGGATAGTATTTCTAACATACACCAATGTAACAACGAAAGAGGAGTAATATTAGGTACTTTAGGAAAATATCACACAGCGAGAATCCTTGCACCTTATCTCACACTCCATATTTTCAAGTTTCATATAAATTCCTAATCTCCAGGAACAAGCAGGAATGAGTCTTCACATATGGGTACGTCGGTACCGACGGAGCCTGCGCGGGAACACTCCCCAGCGTCCAGAAAGAAAGCCTTTGGGAGCATCCCACACGCATGCGTGCTGCCTTCCCGCCTAAACACTTCCCTCTCATCAGTTTTCGTTTTTCCGCGGAGCCGACAGGACGTGTCCTTGTCACCGCAGAAAATTCATTCTTTTTATTCTTATTTTTTGTGGTCGCGCCTGTCCTCCCTCGACACCCACCGGTACCGCCGGTGCTTTTCTTTCTTTTCTTAAAATTTTTTTTCTTTTTTTCTGAGAAATTTTTTCTTTTTTCTGAGAAATGTTTTCTTATTTACTGACTGACTTTTTTCTGGCCACTAGACCTCTATCCTTTCCTTTATGGAAAAGCCGGCCACTATCCTTAAGAAATGTCTAAACTGTGGTGGTACAACTAAGTTACTAGACACTCATTTTTGGTGTCTAACTTGTTTAGGTCCTGACCATTGTCCTAAAGAGTGTTTCTCTTGTAGGAGTTTAACCAGAAGAGGTCTTCAGAACCGAGCACATCTCGGTACCGGATCTACATCAACCATGATGTCACCAGGCAGAATCTCTTCTTCCTTCCACGGTCAGGTAACCAAACAACAGTCTGTTAAGACTAGCCAGTCCTCGAGAAGTAGATCTCTTTCTAAGCATCGAGATGGCTCTGGCCTTGCCCTCGAGGACACTATGGCTCAATCCTGGCGGGAGTCTTCGGGCTCCAAAGCATTATCAGGATTTCAGGTTGCTCCCGAGGTTTTTACCTCTGTGGATGCACCTGTGCAATGCTCGATGGTTCGGACCGCGTCGACCGGTACCGATACCTCAGCATCGGCTATGGTGTTGGATGAAAAACTCCTCGCCATGGAACGCAGTCTGGTGCATCTCTCACCAACAGAGTCACCGCAGACCGTTCTTCGATCACCGATATCGGCATCGACGCCGGTACCGTTATCGGCTTCAATGCTAGCACCAGTGTCGGTATGCGTACCGACATCGGCATTGCTCCCAGCACCGAATTGGACATCGTTGCAGATGCCGGTATCGACATCGGTACCGGTATCGATGTTTTCGGTACCTTTTTCAACAGGCTCGCTTCCCTCGATGCCAATTCTGGAATCGCTATCTAGCCTGGAAGATTCGGTACCGACTCGTTTCGGTACCGACATCGAGAAGTACTGATCACACCTCTATAAGGAGAATCCGATGCTTCATCCTCCCTGGTCTTCTAAGCCCGATGTCGGAGATGCATCCATCGGTACCGCAACTGAATTTTCAACAGTTGCAGTTTGTACTCCTCATTTCAGATAATATCTCTTAGAGGGAATCTCTTTTCAAGCTTTTCTGCTCGATATAGCAAGAATACTCGCCATATCTATACCTGGGAAGGACTCTATACCAAGGGATTCAGAAATTCTGCAGTTCCAATGGTTTCCAGAGGAGGCAATCGTGCTTCCTCTACATCAGACCTTACAGGATCTGTTATTAAGAATGTGGGAAACTCCCTTAACGGTATCCTCACATTCCAAAAGAGTGGACACTATCTATAAAGTCCCACCTTCCCCAGGTTTTCAAAAGACTCAACTCCCTCATCATTCTATAGTAGTAGAATCAGCAATGAGGCGTGTTAAGAGTGCAAAAAAGCACTCCTCTTATCCGCCAGGTCGTGAGTCTAGAACCTTAGATGCTTTTGGGCGTCGATGCTTCCAAGCATCTATGCTTTCAGCAAGAATCATTTCATATATTTTCTATATGGGATTCTCTCTGAAAGAGGTTGCCAAAGATTTAAAACTTTTCAACCCTTTCCTTCAGGAACATAAAAGAGCTGACTATTTATCACTAGTCAATCATGCTCATAATATTTCTACATTCCTTTGTCATGCTTCCATGGATTATTTTGAATGTATTAGCAGATCTTCTGCTATAGCCATGGGGCATGACGTTTAGCCTGGCTCCAAGCTTCAGACTTGGATAAATGGGTTCAAGAAAAGCTGGGAAATAGCCCTTGTACTGGAGAACATCTCTTCAACAAGGATTGTCTATTTCAAGCTAGTCAGTTAACCACTGAAAAGCCTACCTTAAGAGGATTGTCAAAACTTTCCTCTGCCCCAGCTAATGAAGGATCTTCTAAAAAATTTTATTCCTCTAGGGGGAAAAAGTTGTATCCATCTTCTTCCCCTCAGGCAGATGTTCCCCAACAGGAGCAGCATCAAACCAGGCTAAGGAAACAGAAACCTCAACGGACTCAGCAAACCCTGTAATTACAGGGTTTCTGATTTCTTTTCTTCCTGTATGAGGTTCAGGACCCGTACACCTTCCTTTTATCAAAAGAGGTGTCTGGCTTGATTCTCATCCATGCTGAGACAACATTGAGTTAACTCTAGACATGAATCTCTTGTTCAAGAGAACTTCATTCTACTAGCCCCAAGAGCTCTTGAGATATCTCAGGCCTACAGGTAATAAGTTTCTACTTCCCTATTGTAAAAAAAAAAAAAAATAAAAAACAGGAGGGAAGGTCAATCAAGAAACTTAACAGGCTGAGTGGTACCTTTCACCCTTTTTTGACACTTACCTGTAAGATCTTAACTGCAGAGGACCCTATCCATAAAGACTTACTAAATTGTAAGTTTTCAACTCTGTATTACTCCTATCTTTTAGTTGGGACATCTAGTCTCCAACCTGAATATTATTCAACTGGAGAGCTTCTTACTGAAGCTATAGGAGTTCCTACTCCAGTAAATCTTTCCAATACAGAGCTTTTTCCATTTTGGGTCCTTCTGTACTGGGGTTTTTACAGGATGCAATTCAGCATTCTGAAAGCCCCTACCAGATTTAGTCTATACATTTGGGCAAGGTCAGCTCAGAGGGCTTCTAAAACCATCCATTCTGGAAATATGAATAACCCACCAAGTGGGTTAGATGAGCTTCTTTAAACAGATAGCTCACATGGGTTTTCCGCCTATCCTACGCTACTTGCGTTTGTTAGAGCTGACCCTTCAGATACTTCCTGTTCAATTAATCATTGCAGGGCAAAAAGCCTCTCTACCATTTTTTGCCATCCTCAATTCTGTTTCAACAGAATTGATTCGGTTGCACACTTGCTACCCAACAGCCAGGTCTCATCTAAGCAACCTATAACATGCTCTCTGCAACTATGCAATGAAGCTCTACAACTATGGGCCTTTGTCAGAGAGTGTCGTAGGCCACCCCTGGTAGGTAACTTCCAGGCGGTTAAAGAACCTTTGACTGGCAGTCTCTACCCAGTCATGCCCCACATGGCTGTTTGTTCCTAATTTTCCATTTTCCTTAAAATTCTTTCAAGGAGAAGAATCCAGGGCCTGGACAACTTCAAGTTTAAGGAATAGCACCACTCCCTAAGTTGTTCCTTATCCTCAAGGGAACTCCTACAACAGGGATGCATTCCTAATCATTGCAGTTGATCCTTATCTACTGCAATTTTTTCTACTTCCAATACCTCTTTGAAGTCTTGAGAAGCAAAGAACGCATGATACTCATACTGCCCTCATCGAGAGACAGACATGGTATCCCCTTACATTGCGTTTTTTTCTTCCAGCTTCTATTCTGAAGTGATAAAAGGAATCCTCTAGTTTAGGATTAAGGATCTCCTCTGCACTCCTTCGGCTACGTCTCAAGACCTAATCATCTGAGGACTAGTCGTTTTACGACCTAGAACTCTTGTCACGGGTAAGAAGCATCTTACTGGTTTCCATGTAACCTTGCCTATGTTTCTTATACCTTGACTAATAAGTGATTCTCACTAACTATCTGCAATAAGGTCTTAACCCTTCTTGTTGTTACACAAGCATACAATCTGACCCTGAAATATTGTTACTGTCCATATCAATGCTGTCAGCATACCATAAACTTCTTAAATGGACATCCAATTTATCTGGTAAAGTTAAGAAACTCCTTTTCTTTACCATAACCTTTTTTTCTATCAGAATCAGGTTACCTTATATCTGAAGCTCTCTAGGTAAAGTTGTTAGCCTAAGTGCTATCACTTACGCAACACACATTACTGATCTTCAGAAATTGGGGGCTAAACAGCCCAATACAATTTTCTCATCTGGATGAAGAGGTTCTACGAACCCATTCCCTTTTTTCTATTAAGGTATCTTGACCTTTTCTTCCAGACCAGTCAGATTTGTCTTTTCTTTTCTTTCCCAAGGCACCATCCTGCTCTAGGGTCAGAAATGTTTTAGACTTTGGACTTAGAGAAGTTTAAACTTCTCTCCAGGGTCCCAACTTCTTATAAAATTTCCCAATTTTTCCCTGGGGTTATGTCTAGACATTAATATTTCTTATTTTTCTGTCTACATTGCAAAACTTTATTTCCTTTACTCCTCACGGTAAGGGAATTCCATATGAGGACAATGTGATGGTTCTTTACAACAGACCCATATTAACTTTCCCATATGTGTAGTTTTTGCAATCCTTGGATAACATCTTTTTTTTTTCAAGAATTGGGACTTCCTTTTTTCCTTACTAACACTTATTTCTACACAAGGACACCTTCCCCGATTCCTTCTTTAGTCTAGCTGTTCCACAGCACACCCCTTTACACTGTTAGCTCAACTCCTGCCCTCCATCCCTTGGATGCCTGAGGTCCTTGGGAGGAAGCATGTCCCACCCATTAGTTTTGTTACATGCTGGGCCTCTCCAGGCATCTCAGCTTGGGAGTCCCCATATGTGAAGACTCATTCCTGCTTGTTCCTGGAGATAGCACAGTTACTTACCTGTAACAGGTGATCTCTGGGAACAGCAGGAATAAGTCTTGTCAGACGGCTGCCTAGGGTGAGAACTTACACAATCTTGACGATGCATATATTCATATGATTCTTGCAAGGTATTGTGGGTATTGTAGTTCATTCACTCCCAAACACAGCTGATGACAATAATTTGAGTTGTGAAACCAAGTGGTAAGATCAATAAAATACTTCTTTTATTGATGGGGTTTAATTCACCCAGCACATGTATGCTTGATAGCACTATAAATGAGGTTACTTGCTTGCAGTGTTTAAATGGATAACAAAAAGTCACAAAGTAAACCAGAAAACAACCTTCAGCTTGTCAGGCAATTAGCTAATGTGTTCTTAGCAAATAATTACCAAATACAAAGGCACAAAGAAAAGAATAAACTTTGCTGGTTAGGTTAACTTCTGCTTATTTTCCACGCAGATCTCAGCAGTGATTCTCCCTTGCTCACACACACAATCAGGTGCAGCTTTAATTACTATCAATTGACCAGCTGTAAGCCTTTAGCTGGCTGGCTGCTACTGTGTGAACCCAAATCCTGCTTTAAGAGCTGTTTGCAGTGGAAATAAAGAACAAAGTTAGGTTTCTTTGTGATGGCTGATGTGTTTGCTCATAGAAAACTAGCAATAGCATTTAGATAAAGAACAGTCCATGTAAATAGTTTCATCTGCTGTATTTCCCCCTGCATCAACAATCATAGGGTCAATATCATACATTGGCACAGATGAGTCTTTCATTAAGGCACTATCATGAGAATGCTTATTCCCTTGCTGCCATTCTCTATTATAGATAGGGTCTGGATCAGTGTTCATACCTGAGCCTCTCCTGCTATCATTATTCCTCTCTGTATAGCCTGGCCAATATGTAATCCAATTCTGATGTCCAGCCTTCCAATCTTGATCCCTGGACGCTGGATCTTCTCTCACATACCTTCTGGCCTTGGTCTGAAAGTCCCTTCCACATGCAGTCTTCTCTCTTCCAGGTAGCCACTGGTGATTCCTATCTCTGCCACTCCATTCCTCTGGCTGAATCCAGTCCAATGGACTCTGCTGGCTTTTGGAATACCTCCCAGTATGAGTACTGCCTTGGAATCTCCCAGACCTTCCAATGGCCTTTCTTCTCTTCCTTCCAGAGAGTTTCCTTCTCTCTCTATCTGCTTGGCTTGGCTTCTGTTTCTCCAGGTGATACTGGTGCTTGTAGCCGTTGCTGTCTCTGTATCTCTTCCTCCCTCTGTAGCCGTTATCTGAAGAATAAGCTCTATTCTTATCCTGTTCTAATGTGTGCTGCTCCCTAACACAGCGCAGCTGTGTTGAATCAGGCCCTGCCCTTTGAGATGAGTGCTTAGGGATTACCTCATAGCTCTCTTGATTGCACACACATTCTCTCACTTCAGCCCCTCTCATGGCTGCTGGAAACCTGGTGCATTCTGGGACTGGTAGTCTTTTATGTGAAAATTCTGTTTTCTCACTTCTACCAGAACTGACAGGTTGCTTGTTCAGAGTCACATCATCTTTTCTATAGCTCCTACCTGAGCTATGATAAGCTTCCTTATCACAGTCTTCACAACCCACCCACCTCCCCTAGGAGGAGTTCTCTCTCTCTCTCTCTCTTTCTGATTTGTCTACTTCCCTCCTTCGGTCTCAGCTACAAACCCAACTGATGAGAGGGAAGTGTTTAGGCGGGAAGGTAGCGCGCATGCGTGTGGGATGCTCCCAAAGGCTTGCTTTCTGGACGCTGGGGAGCATTCCCGCGCAGGCTCCGTCGGTACCGACGTACCCATATGTGAAGACTTATTCCTGCTGTTCCCAGAGATCACCTGTTACAGGTAAGTAACTGTGCTTTATCTCACATGACAGTCTCTGGTTCTGACATTTTTATGATTGAAGCCTAGGCTTCTTTAATGCATATGCACTTATGAAGAATTCTCTTGCAGTCAGCCCGGTGGCTCTGTGCTCTGCACTTGATCCCGGAGTTGGACTTTCTACTCCCAGGGTCAGCTGAGGTTACTGCAGATGCAGCATTCACAGCCCCTGGGGAATGAGAAGGGGTTACGGTCATTGCTTAAAGGGGGATACCTGGTGACTGGACCTCTGAACCAGGATGAACATTGAAATGTTTTGTTTCTCTGGGGATGGGAAGGTAGGATTATAATATAGAGGAAAAGTTATCAGATAGTTTGGAATGAAGGCTTATTGTACAAGATCCCAGCCTCTGTGCTGAGCAGAAAGTAAAATACAGCACAGCAGGAGGAAATAGCCATGTCAAAAAAAGAATAAAGTTGTTCCAACCAGTTCATGTCGAAAGCACTGAAGAGGCAGCTTTCAGTAAATGCATTATTTGGAGCATACGCAAACACGTGTTGTCCTATATTATACATTGCAGTCAGTTTTCATAGGGAAATTATGCGCATTGGTTCTCTTTCAAAATTAGCAGCTGCAGAGGATGCCCCCTAAAGCGATAGCACACTCTGCACCTGCTTATCTGTAGGGATGATTGAGCCAGGAGTAAAATAACTTGCATACTTTAGAAAAGGTCAAGTATGCATGCCCTTTACTCCTCCATGCCCTGGACATGTTTCCAGGAATGAACCCAGATAAAAGTACATGCAGTGTGAAAGCACATATAAGTACTTTTACCTGGACAGAGATGAGCTTTTGCTCTGGTAAATGACTTTGAAAATAGCTCTCTGAATGAGAAAGCTATGTAAAAGATGTTTGATTTTTAGAGGAAGGTACATTGATCTCTCACATAGAGAAGGTTGGGTCTTCGTGCTCTTTTCCTCCAAGTACAACCAAAGACCTTCTCTCTTTAATACCCTAATTTGTTTTACTTTGTGCTTAAAAATGTTGTGACAAATAGCAGATCTTTGAGATAAGATGCTAATGAATGCAGTCTTTGATTTTAGAAAACCATAGAAGTTTGCTTAGGTTTTTATGTTAAATTCCTGCTGGTATGTGTATTGTAAATAGAGAAACCCTTTAACTCTGCTCAACTTTTTTAATGTTTGAAAACAAAATCAGAGGTGAATTTATCAAGAAAGTCCAGAATAAAATGGATTTGTATCAGAAGCAAGTTATTTATAATGCCTGAGCTAGGGAAGGACTTGCAACAGTTGTCAGCAAAGGAAAGTGCTGTAAAGGCCATGCATGGGTTTCAGAAGAGGCAGAAATGCTATTATCATTTGTGGTTGATAGATTGGAGTAGGCCCAAGAGCTCTGTCTGTGGGGTCTAAGCTGGTAATAGGCAAGCAGTGTATAATGAAAGGGTTTCTGGAAGGCAGGTGTGGTTTACACATAATCCTCTCTCACAAACAGGCAGTTATTGAAACTTGCCTGAAAGCACATGATTGATACTATATGTGTAAAATATTTAAACACACTCTTTTGTTTTGGTTTTTTGCATACCATTCATTAAATAAAATTTATATAACTAGGATATTTTATTTATTTTTGGCGGGATCCATTTTGGTGATTCCATGTGGGTAAATACTAGGAAATACTCTTACTTTGAAAAGAGCATTAATAGATCAGGGAGACCAGCCTGCCTGCTGCCTCTTGAGTGCTTGCTTATCACTGTCCTTTTGTAGTGTATCTGTGACATTTTTCTCCCCCCCCCCCCCCCCCCCAGCTTTTAATCTTTTTGCAAAGTAGCAGTAGCCTAACTGATCTTTAACATAATTGAGTCTGATATTGTTTAGGCCTGTTTTGTGTAGTAAGGAGTGTGTATGCAGTAGTTACCGTTCATTGTTTGTGAACAACTTCAATAGGCTGCTTTGCTTCACTTGTATTTAAGCTATAGTTTTGTTAAAACAGAATAGGGATACTGTAGGATACAGAAATTTTCCTTTTGTTTCTTAAGCCTTGTGTAAATCTATATAGCAGAGAGTAGATATGTAGTGTGTCACAGAATGGATTTTCCATGGTCCTCTGGAGGATAGGATGTATATCCTGGCCACACAGGCAGCTAAATTAGTGGTCATCAAACATGGTGTTATGCTACTGGTTTATAACTAAATAGCTGAGAGGTATGTCACCAAAATGTGAGCCTTATCTGTCATGACAAGAAAAAGGTTGAGAACCACAGCTACAGAGACAAAACCTGACCTGTGAGGAGATGCTAGAGGTCCTATATAATATGAATACCTGAAAGTTGGTACATACCAGTATAAGAAGCAGGAATGGTATAATAAAAGAACACAGACTATCTCCAGGAACAAGCAGGAATGAGTCTTCACATATGGGTATCGTCGGTACCGACGGAGCCTGCGCGGGAACTCTCCCCAGTGTCCAGAAAGAAAGCTTTTGGGAGCATCCCACAGCGCCTGCGCGCTGCCTTCCCGCCTTTCCTAACTGCCTCTCTCCAGTTCTTCTTTTCCGCGGAGCCAGCAGGTCGTGTTTCCTGTCACCGCTGAAGAATTTCTTATTTTCTTTTCTTTTTCTTTAGTCGCGTGTCTGCCTTCTCGATTCCGCACCGGTACCACCGGTCCTTTTTCTTTCTTTAAAAAAAACCTTCTACTCTTTTCAGTGCATTTTTCTTCTGGGGCCTTAGGCCTACAGATATATTTTTCCCTCATGGAAAAACCCGCCTCCGGGTTTAAGAAATGCACAAAGTGCAGCAGCACTATTTCTGTCACTGACACCCATGACTGGTGTCTAAAATGTTTAGGTCCTGACCACTCCATTGCGGATTGTGAGTCCTGTTCCATGATGTCTAAAAGAGGGTTACAGAATCGGGCAGCTAAGCTCAGTACCCTGTTTCCCTCCGATGCAGCTTCCGTGGCATCGACGTCTTCCAGGGCCTCTTCTTCATCCCATGGATCTCAGGTAACCAAACTTAAATCTGGCCGGTCCTCAAAGAGTTCATCTCCCTCTAAGTATCGAGATGCCCCCGGGCTTACTCTTGAGGATACCACACCGGCAAAATTACCCCGGCGGGAGGCTCCGGCTTCCAAAGCACTACCTATGGGGTCACAGGTTGACATCGATGGCTTGGCCTCGACCGATCACCTGTTACAGTGTTCTGGGGTGCCGGCAGTTTCTACCGGTACCGATATCCAGACATTGGTGGCGTCAATGGATCAGAATATTCTGACCATGCAGCGTGCCATCACGGCATTCATTCAAGCTGCAACGCCTACGGTACCGCAACAAACCCCGTTGTCGGTACCTGTACCGATTCCAGTACCGGACCCGATATCGGCCCTGATACCAGTACCGCTTGCATCGACATCAGCATCAACCGCAGCGGTACGCTGTCCAGTGATACCCATCAGTACCGACCCGGTACCGATTACTCCCGATGTCGATACCTCCCGGTACGCGTATCGGGCTCTACGAGAGCATCCAGATAGTCGATACTTCGATTCCTCTGAAGACTCTGATTCTTCAGAGGCCTCAATTGAAGCATCGGGCATCCTTCCTCAGGAACCCTCTTCTCCAAAAAGGAGAATGTCTCCTCCTGAAGACTTGTCTTTTCAGGACTTCATTAGGGAGGTGGCCAAAGGCCTGTCCATCTCAGTGACCTCTGAGACTGAACCTAGAGCCAAAAAATTGGATATCCTACAATATCCTAAGGCTCCTAAAGAGGCAGCCACCTTACCAATACATGAGATTCTTTATGATCACATGCTGGGCATATGGGAGACTCCTCTTTCCACCTCCCCTCATTCCAGAAGGTTGGACACCATGTATCGTGTTCCTCCTTGTCCTGGGTTTCATAAGACTCAGCTTCCTCACCACTCTATTGTGGTAGAGTCTGCTATGAAAAAGATCAAGAGTACAAAAAGGCACTCCTCTGCTCCTCCAGGAAAAGAATGCAGAACTTTAGATGCCTTTGGCAGGAAAATCTTCCAGGCCAGTATGCTTGTAGCCAGAATCAACTCCTATAGTCTCTATATGGGGATGTTTCTAAAAGAAGTTACAGATCATCTGCAAACCTTATCTCCTTTTATGTCAGAAGATAAGAGAGAAGAATACATCACCTGGCTTAAACATGCACAGGATGTATCCAAGTTTTCCAACCGTGCAGCCTTTGACTCTTTTGAGGGGGCCAGTAGAGCCTCGGCTATTGCCATAGGTGCACGCAGAGTTGCTTGGTTGCAAGCCTCTGATTTGGAATCCTGGGTACAGGATGGTCTAGGTAACCTTCCCTGTACAGGCGAAAACCTGTTTGGCAAAGATTGGCAAGCAAAGGCCAACCAAATGGATGCTGAAAACTCTGCTTTAGATAGACTTTCAAAGTCTACTACTGCTCCTTTTAAAAAGAGGTTGTTCAAAAAGGGATCTTTCCCAAAGAAAGGGAAATTTTCTTCTTATGGTCAGGCCTCTCTCAAGGTCGTTTTGCTACAAAGAGACAGCAACAACCAAAACAGGCCAAAGCCCAAGCTGCGAGGACTGCTACGGCCCAACAGCCTCAGCCTCCTCAGGGCCTTTGACTTTCTACTAGAGAACTTAGCCTTTCTGGCTCTAGAACATCCAGAGCCTCTCACCATCCCAGGAAGGTTAGCTCACTATGCTCCCAGATGGGAACAAATCACAGCAGAGCAGTGGACCCTCTCCATCATAAAGGAAGGGTACAAACTTCATTTCTTAAACCTTCTTCCTCACACCATGGTGAAACAGTTCAATTCTCCAACATCTCTCTTCAACCTTCTAGGTCAAGAGATTTCTACCCTTCTTGCCCAAGGGGCAATAGAAGAAGTACCCCTTCTTCAACAGGGCTCAGGGTTCTACTCCCCCTACTTCCTCATTCCAAAGAAAATGAGGGGCTACAGACCCATATTAGATCTCAGAGAATTGAACAAGTTTCTATGCAAGGAAGAAATTCAAGATGACTTCTCTCGGAACTCTCCTTCCATACCTCCAAAGTCAGGACTGGCTTTGTTCTCTAGATCTCAAGGATGCGTACACCCATATTCTCATCCATCCAACCCACAGAAGATTCCTTCGGTTCCTTTACCAGGGAAAGCACTACCAATACAAAGGGCTTCCTTTCGGTCTGGCCTCTGCTCCAAGAGTGTTCACAAAATGCATGGCAGTAGTAGCTGCATTCCTGCGCACTCTAGGGATATTCATATTCCCATATCTAACTGCAAGGGCCTATCTTCCCCAGGCCCGTTGCCTACGCTTGGTGCAGTTAGCCTCCCAGATTCAGTTAACTGCTCGAGAGATGTTGCAACTCTTAGGCCACATGGCATCCACGGTGCATGTGGTTCCCTATGCTTGCCTTCACATGAGAGCAGCTCAGTGGACCCTATCCTCCCAATGGACCCAGGCATCAGGTTGCCTGTCAGACAAAATAGCAACCTCCAGTCGCCTTTTTTGGTCCCTCCACTGGTGGAAGTCCACTCAGAATCTCTTGCTGGGGTCCCCCTTTCAACAGGTGTTACCCCAAGCCACCCTTACAACAGATGCCTCTCCAAGGGGTTGGGGGGCTCATCTACAAGAGATCTCTCAACCCAGGGCATCTGGTCTCCACAGGAGACATCTCTTCATATCAACCTCTTAGAGCTCAGAGCAATCTTTCTGGCTCTCAGAGTCTTCCACACCCTGCTCAGCTACAAGACAGTCCTCATCCACACGAACAACCAGGTAGCCATGTTCTACGTGAACAAGCAGGGAGGGACTGGCTCTCTGTCGCTTTGCAACGAAGCTCTGAGATTGTGGGCCTTCGCCAGAGAACATCAAATCCATCTCATGGCAGTATATCTTCCAGGGGTTCAAAACTCTTGGGCAGACAGACTCAGTCGAGTTCTGCTTCCGCACAAATGGTCCCTCCATGGGGACCAGATAGCCAGAATATTTTGGATTTGGGGTACCCCAGACATAGACCTGTTTGCAAGTCTGTGGAATGCCAAACTTCCCCGGTTCTGTTCCAGGATTCCATGTCAGGGAGTTCAGGCCAGGGATGCCTTCCTCCTTCATTGGGGGCAAGACTTCCTCTATGCCTTTCCACCTATTCCCCTAATTCCCAAGACTCTGTTCAAGCTTCAGAGAGACAAGGGGACTATGATCCTCATAGCACCACTTTGGCCACGCCAAGTGTGGTACCCTCTACTTCTGCATCTCTCTCAAGCTCCCTCCCTAGACCTGGGGTCTGCTCCAGATCTCCTCTCCCAGGAGGAGGGAACCTTGTGGCACCCAAATCCTCAGTCTCTTCATCTCAGGGCCTGGTTGCTGAAGGCCTAGACCTTCAAGATTTACAACTTTCTCAGCAAGTGAAGGATATCCTTCATGCTTCCAGAAAGCCTTCCACCAGACGTTCATATGCTTTTAAATGGAAAAGGTTTTCCATTTGGTGTGCAGAGAAGGGTCTCAACCCTCTTGCAATACCTTTGCATTCTTTACTAGACTATTTGCTGCATTTATCCCATGCAGGCCTTAAAACAAATTCAATCAGAGTCCATTTGAGTGCAATTGCAGCATCCCTTAAGCCTCTCAATGGACAACCTATTTCCTCTCATTCTCTTATAGCAAGATTCATGAGAGGCCTTCTTTTGACTAAACCTCCCATTAGACCACCTCCAGTGGCCTGGGACTTGAATCTGGTTCTTGGCCAGCTTATGAAGCCACCCTTTGAACCCTTAGCCACTACCTCCTTAAAATTCCTTTCCTGGAAGGTTATTTTTCTCATTGCAGTCACCTCAGCTCGCCGTATCAGTGAGTTGCAAGCTTTAGTGGCTAATCCTCCTTATACAAGGTTCCATCATGACAAGGTAGTCCTCAGAACTAATCCACACTTTATGCCTAAAGTGATCTCACCTTTTCATCTGAACCAGGAGGTGTTTTTACCTGTCTTTTTTCCAGGACCTCATGCATCAAGTGCAGAGAGGAATCTTCATACCCTGGATTGTAAAAGAGCACTTGCTTTCTACTTACACAGGACACAGCAACATAGAAAGTCCTCTCAACCTTTTGTTGCTTTTGATCCTTCTCATTTAGGACTTCCAGTCTCTAAGAGAACTCTGTCCAATTGGATTGCTCAGTGTATTTCCTTCGCCTACCAGAGTAAGAACCTTTCTCTGGAGGGCCATGTCACAGCTCACAATGTGAGGGCCATGGCAACATCTATGGCTCATCTAAACTCTGTGTCCATCGACCAAATCTGTCGAGCGGCCACCTGGGCATCGGTTCATACCTTCACAGCCCATTACTGCTTGGACAAGGACTCCCGCCGGGATGCCTTGTTTGGTCAGGCTGTTCTCAAACACCTGTTCCATACCTAATCAACTCCTACCCTCCATCCCTGAACTGGATGCCTGAGATTCATGGGTAGAGGTAGAGCCCTTCCCAGGGACTCACAATCTGGGTGATCTCCCAGGCATCTCTAGCTGGGGAGTCCCCATATGTGAAGACTCATTCCTGCTGTTTCCTGGAGATAGCACAGTTACTTACCTGTAACAGGTGATCTCTGGGAACAGCAGGAATAAGTCTTCACAACCCACCCACCTCCCCTAGGAGTTGTATCTCTCTATCTATCTTTCCTTTCCTCTCTCTCTCTTTGTCTCAGCTTTAAAACTCGAACTGGAGAGAGGTAGTTAGGAAAGGCGGGAAGGCAGCGCGCAGGCGCTGTGGGATGCTCCCAAAAGCTTTCTTTCTGGACGCTGGGGAGCGTTCCCGCGCAGGCTCCGTCGGTACTGACGATACCCATATGTGAAGACTTATTCCTGCTGTTCCCAGAGATCACCTGTTACAGGTAAGTAACTGTGCTTTATATGCAGAAAGAAAATAGTCAGCAGAAAGACACAATTTACAGTGGGACATCCAAGTGCAATCTGGGACGTCAGAGCCAGAATGTCTGTAAAAACGCAGGCATGTGCAAATTTGGGCATGATTTCAAAAAAGTGGACATACCCAATATGAACGACTATAGAAACGTCTACATCAGTGGTTCTCAACCCAGTCATCTGGGACCCCTAGTCCAGTCAGGGTTTCAGGGTATCCAAAGTGAATATGCATGACAGAGATCTGCACACACTGCTTCCATTGTATGCAGATCTATCTCATGCATATTCATTGTGGATACCCTGAAAACCTGACTTGACTAGGTGTCCCAGAGGACTGGGTTGAGAACCACTGGTCTACATAGACATCCCTGGATAGCATTTTAGAACATGGACATCTAACAGAATAATGGTAAATGTAGTGGATTGGGAACGGGGTAGCCAGGGTTCAAATCCCAATGTGGGTCTTTGTGATCTTAGACTAGTTACTTAACTCTCCATCTTCTCTACACTCTCGATGTTTTAAGGCCAAAACAAGCACTTTCCTGATACCTATTTGTGTCTGCAGCAGGTATAAATGTGGACATGCTTACAGATGTCCCCGTTGTCTCTGAAATCAAACAGAGACGTGTAAGTCCGTAGCAGCTCCACCACGCCTCTCGCCTATTCGGACATCCCTGCACCAGAGACATCTGTAGATGTCACTTGTGGAGTGACTGCGAAGGCATCTCTGTGATTTTGCCATCCGCGTGCACGTCATCAGACATCCTACATCATGACTAAGCCTTTTAAAATGACCTTCAAATTGTGTAAATATGCACAATTTTAGTTTCACACCTCTGCTATTTTTTTTTTTCAGTGATAGCAAATTACGCATTGGACTAGTGTCTGAGTTTTGCATTTATCTATACGCACTTGATAATTGCGATGAAGAGCTTTTTACAGGATTATGCTCGGTGCATTTTTCCTAGCAAAAAGGGTGCCAGTACTCCTATGCAGGGCTCTTTCATTAATAAATGAGGCCAATGGGTTAATTTTAGCTGGCAATGAAAAAGATTTCCAGTACTCCCTCAAAAAAGGGCCTGATTGTGCTTATCCTTGCCTGGAAGAATGGACATTTTTGTAATGTATTAGTCAGTGTGATTCCCTGGTATTTCCTGTCTCCAGGAACAAGCAGGAATGTAGTCTTCACATATGGGTATTGTCGGTACCAACGGAGCCTGTGCGGGAACGCTCCCCAGCGTCCAATAGGAAAGCTTTTGGGAGCATCCCACAGCGCCTGCATGCTGCCGACAGGACACATACCCTGTCACCGCAGAAAATGTAGTCTTTAATCTTTGTTTTTGTGGTCGCGTCTGCCTTCCTTTGACGCCATACCGGTACCGCCGGTTCTTTCTTCTTTCTTTAAAAAAAAAAAAAAAAAGATAGTTTCTGAGGTGTTTTACTTTAGAAACATTTTTCCTTGGTGCTAGGCACAATTTTGGGCCCTAGGCCCAATTTTTTCCTTAAAAATGGAAAAACCTACTTCAGGTTTTAAGAAATGTTCTAAATGTGGCAGTACCATTTCCGTCACCGACACCCATGATTGGTGTGTCAAATATTTAGGTCCTGACCACTCTATTTCAGAGTGCCTTTCCTGTGGAATTATGTCAAAAAGGGGTCGGCAGAACCGAGCTGCTAAACCTAGCACCCTTTTTCCCTCAGATGCGGCATCTGTTGCATCGATGTCCTCCAGGGCTTCATCTTCCTCCCATGGATCTCAGGTAACTAAACATAAATCTAGCCGGTCCTCAAAGGGTAGATCTCCTTCTAAGTATTGAGATGCCCCCTGGCGTTGCCCTTGAGGAATTTTCAACGGTAAAACTGCCCTGGCGGGAGGCTTCGGCTTCCAAAGCACTAACGGGGTTCCAGGATGTTCTCAAGGCCTCAACCTTGGCAGAACTACTGGCGCCATGCTCTGGGGTTGCGGCTGCTTCTACCGGTACCGACATCCAAGCATCGTCAGCGTCGATAGACAAGAGATTCCTTGCTATCGAACACAGTCTAGCGGCTCTTCTCACGGCTTTGGTACCATTGAAACCGCTTCAGACACCTCATCCGATACTGATACTGACTGCATTAACATCGGCGGGTATGCCACCCATACCGAGTCATGCGTCTGTCTACCGGAACAACCCTATGCTGACTTTGATCGATACCGGTGCCGTGCTTTGCACGATCACTGGGATTGGAGGTATTTTGAATCCTCTGAGTCTGAAGACTCTGCCAATACAAGAGTACTTCTCCAGAGAATTCCTCTTCTCCTCAGTGCAGAATGTCTCCGCCAGAGGATATGTCCTTTCAGGACTTTATCCATGATGTGGCCCGAGGCCTTTCTATCACAGTAGCTCTTGAAAAAGAGCCTAGGGCAAAGGAGTTGGAAATCCTCCAATACCCTAAGGCTCCCAAAGAGGCAGCTACTCTGCCTATTCATGAGATCTTACATGATCGTATGCTAAGGATGTGGGAAACACCTTTAACCACATCTCCTCATTCTCAAAGACTCGATACCATGTATCGAGTTCCACCTTGTCCTGGCTTTCAAAAAACTCAATTACCATACCATTCAATGGTGGTGGAATCAGCCATGAGAAGGATGAAAAGTGCAAAGAGACATGCATCCAATCCTCCAGGTCGTGAATGTACGACTCTCGATGCCTTTGGGCGTCGATGCTTCCATGCTCTCAGCTAGGATCAGTTCCTATATCTTGTATATGGGAATGTTCCTTAAAGAGGTCACAGGAGACTTGGAGCTTTTGAGCTCCCTCTTTCCTGATGACAAAAGGCAAGACAATCTTACTCTAGTCAGACATGCTCAGGATGTTTCCAAGTTTGTAAATCGTGCAGCTTTTGACTGTTTTGAGTGTATAAGCAGAACCTCTGCTATTGTCATTGGTGCACGTCTGATTGCCTGGCTTCAGGCATCTGACTCGGAAATTTGGGTACAGGATAAATTAGGAAACATTCCTTGCACAGGAGAAAATCTTTGGCAAGAATTGGCAGGAGAAGGCTAATGAGATGAGATAGATGCTGACAATATCACTTTGGCTAAATTGTCCAAATCTACAGCCGATCCTGCAAGGAAAGAATCCTCTAAGAAACCATTTTTCAATAAGAAAAAGAAGTTTTATCCTTCTTATACCCAACAGGGACACCGTCCAGGTCAGACTGCCCAAAAGGGATAACAACAACAACCTAGACAACAAAAGAAGCCAAAAGCTGCAAAACCTCAGTCAGCTCAGCAGGCTCAGCCTCCTCAGGGGCTTTGACTCCTTCCTAGAAAACTTTGCCTTCCTGCCCCTGAAGGGTCCAGAACCCTCGACCATCCCAGGCAGGTTATGTCATTTTGCCCACAGATGGTACCAAATAACAGCAGAAAATTGGACTCTGTCCATTGTACGAGAGGAGTACAAGCTTCATTTTCACAGCATTCCCCCCCCTACAATTGTAAAACAGTTCAATTCTTAGACCTCTCTTGACAGTCTTTTAGGTCAAGAAGTCACAATGCTCCTTGCTCAAGGAACAATACAGGAAGTACCCAATCTCCAGGAACAAGCAGGAATGTAGTCTTCACATATGGGTATCGTCGGTACCGACGGAGCCTGCGCGGGAACGCTCCCCAGCATCCAATAGGAACGCTTTTGGGAGCATCCCTCAGCACATGCGTGCTACCTTCCTGCCTTTCCAACTGTCCCTCTTCAGTTCTTCATTTTCCGTGGAGCCGACAGGACACATACCCTGTCACTGCAGAAAATTTCTTCTTTAATCTTGTTTTCTTGTGGTCGGTTTGCCTCCGCACGACGCCTACCGGTATCGCCGGTTCTTTTCTTTTCTTCTTAAAAAAAAAAAATTCTGAATTGTTTCTCTTCAGAAACGTTTCTTTTTTGGTGCTAGGCGCCATTTTGGGCACTAGGCCCCATTTTTCCTTAAAGATGGAAAAACCAGCTAGTGGTTTTAAAAAAAAAAAAAAGCACTAAGTGTGGCGGTACCATTTCCGTCACCGACACCCATGACTGGTGTCTCAAATGTTTAGGCCCTGACCATTCTCCATCTGAGTGCCTCTCTTGTATCGGAATGACTAAAAGAGGAAGACAGAACCGGGCTGCAAAGCTCGGTACCCTCTTTTCTTCGGATGCCAGGTCCATTGCATCGACGTCTTCAAGAGCCTCTTCTTCCTCCCATGGATCTCAGGTAACTAAACATAAAAGCCAGTCCTCAAAGGGTAGCTCTCCTGCAGAGCATCGAGAGGCCATTGGCATTGCCCTTGAGGGAACCACACCGGCAAAACAGCCCTGGCGGGAGGCTACAGCCTCCAAAGCATCAACGGGGTTCCAGGATGTTCTCGAGGCCTTGGCCTCGACAGAACTACTGGTGCCATGCTCAGGGGTCCTGGACGCCTTCACCGGTACCGACACCCAGGCATTGGCAGCGTCGATAGACCAGAGATTCCTTGCTATTGAGTGCAGTATTGCAGATCTCCTTACAGCTGCGGGACCGTTGACACCGATAGTTCAACGGGCACCGGTACTGACACCGGTACCGATGCCGGTACCGGCACAGATACCGGTACCAGCACCGATGGTACCGGCCCCAGTGGGAATTCTTCCCATGCCGTCTTTGCCTGGCATCGAAAGATCGGTACCAGATCAACTCGGTACAGACTTGATCGGAGATACTTCGAATCCTCCAATTCCGATGACTCTGATAATTCTGCCGGTACCACAGATGTTCTCCTAAAAGACTCTTCTTCTCCCCAACGCAGAATGTCGCCTCCGGAGGACATGTCTTTTCAGGATTTTATTTGTGATGTTGCCAAAGGCCTTTCAATCACGGTAGCTCCTGAAAAGGAACCTAGAGCAAAGGAATTGGAAATTCTCCAATATCCTAAGGCTCCAAAGGAGGCAGCCACTCTGCCTATTCATGAAATTCTTCATGATTTGATGCTCAGAATGTGGGAGATACCTTTGAGCACATCTCCTCATTCTAGGAGGCTTGATACCATGTATCGAGTTCCACAATGTCCTGGATTCAAAAGACTCAGCTGCCACACCATTCAATGGTAGTGGAGTCAGCCATGCATAGGATGAAAAGTGCAAAGAGACATGCATCCAATCCTCCAGGTCGTGAATGCAGGACTCTTGATGCTTTTGGACGTCAAACTTTTCAGGCTTCCATGCTTTCAGCTAGGATCAGCTCATATATTTTATATATGGGAATGTTACTCAAAGAGGTCACAGGAGATTTGGAGCTTATGAGCCCACTTTTCCCAGATGACAGATGACAAGACTTCCTTACGCTTGTCAGGCATGCTCAAGATGTCTCCAAGTTTGTGAATCGTGCAGCCTTTGACTGCTTTGAATGCATCAGCAGAACCTCTGCTATTGCCATTGGTACACGACGGATTGCCTGGCTTCAGGCATCAAACTTGGATATTTGGGTACAGGATAAATTAGGCAACATCCCTTTCACAGGAGAAAACCTCTTTGGCAAGAATTGGCAGGAAAAGGCTAACGAGACAGATGCTGACAATATCACCTTAGATAGATTGCCAAAGTCTACAGCCACTCCAGCCAAAAAGAAACCCTATAAAAAAAACCTCTTTCAGCAAAAAGAGGAAGTTTTATCCATCCTATACCCAGCAAAGCCAAGCTCACGGTCAAGTTGCCCAAAGTGGACAACAGCAATTCAAACAGCAGAAGAAGCCTAAAGGCCCGAGAGCTCAATCAGCTTTACAGGTTCAACCCCCTCAAGGACTTTGACTCCTTCCTAGAGAGCTTAGCCTTCCTGCCTCTGAGGAGTCCAGAACCCCTAAATATTCCAGGCAGGCTGTGTCATTTTGCCAACAGATGGCACCAAATAACAGCAGAAAATTGGACTCTGTCCATTGTAGGAGAGGGGTACAAGCTTAATTTTCACAGCATGCCCCCTGCTACAGTCCTAAGGCAGTTCAATTCCCAGACCTCTGCAGACAATCTGCTGAATCAGGAGGTCTCAACACTTCTTGCCCAAGGGGCAATAGAAGAAGTATCCATTCTCCAGCAGGGTACAGCGTTCTACTCCCCCTATTTTCTTATTCCAAAGAAAACAGGGGACACAGACCCATTCTAGACCTCAGAGAATTGAACAAATACCTGTTCCAAGAGAAGTTCAAAATGATTTCTCTAGGAACTCTTCTGCCATACCTTCAAAGTCAGGATTGGCTTTGTTCTCTAGACTTCAAGGATGCATATACTCACATTCTGATCCATCCAGATCACAGGAAATTCTTACGATTCCTTTTCAAGGGAAAACACTTCCAGTACAAGGTTCTTCCCTTTGGTCTGGCTTCCACACCAAGAGTTTTCATGAAATGCATGGCAGTAGTAGCTGCATTCCTGCGAACCCTAGGGAATTTCGTCTTCCCTTACTTGGACGACTGGCTCATTCGAGCCCCCACGAGTGCAGAAGCCAGCTCTGCACTGTCTCACACAATGCAAATCCTCCAATACTTGGGATTGGTAATAAACTTCCCAAAATCCCAACTTGTTCCTTCCCAGTCTCTGGAGTTCATAGGAGCCTGTTTAGATACCAGACAGTCAAGGGCTTTTCTTCCACAGGCCCATTGTCTTCGCATAGTGCAACTAGCTTCTCGAGCAGTGGGAAAATCCTCCCTTACTGCTCGAGAACTGCTACAGTTACTGGGACACATGGCATCAACAATTCATGTAGTTCCCTATGCTCGCCTCCACATGCGAGCAGCCCAGTGGACCCTATCCACACAGTGGACACAGGCCACAGGACGTCTATCAGACAAGATATCAAACTCTCATTGACTGATCTTGTCCCTTCAATGGTGGCAATCACTGGAAAATCTTTTAGTGGGGTCTCCTTTCCAACAACCCCTATTCCAGGCCACCCTAACAACAGATGCATCACAGGTGGGTTGGAGAGCATACCTGCATCATCTCTCTACCCAGGGCACCTGGACTCCACAAGAGGCTTATCGTCACATAAACCACCTAGAATTAAGAGCAATCTATTTAGCTCTTCGAGTATTCCATGCCCAGCTCAGCTACAAGACAGTCCTAGTCCAAATGGACTATCAAGTAGCCATGTTCTATGTGAACAAGCAGGGCAGAACAGGCTCTCTGTCATTGTGCAATGAAGCTTTATGACTTTGGGCCCTCGCCAGAGAGCATCAAATCCACCTTCTCATGATATATCTTCCAGGCATTCAAAACCTTTGGGCAGGCAAGCTCAGCCGAGTACTGCTGCCTCACGAATGGTCTCTCCACCTAGACCAGGTGACAAAGATATTTCACATCTGGGGGACTCCAGACATAGACCTCTTTGCCAGTCCACTGAATGCCAAACTTCCCCGGTTCTCTTCCAGGATTCTGGCTCACAATTGCCAGGCAAGGGATGCCTTCCTCCTTCACTGGGGTCAGGACTTCCTCTATGCCTTCCCACCTATTCCCCTCATCCCCAAAACACTCTTCAAGCTTCAGAGAGACAGAGGTTGCATGATCCTCATAGCACCACGGTGGCCACGCCAAACGTGGTATCCCCTGCTTCTACATCTCTCTCAAGCTGCGGCTCTGGAGTTAGGGTGTGCTCCAGATCTCCTTTCCCAAGAGAGCGGGACCCTATGGCACCAGAATCCCCAGTCTCTGCAACTCACGGCCTGGTTGCTGAAAGCTTAAATCTTCAGGATCTCAACCTTTCCCAACAGATAAAGGATATCCTTCAGGCTTCTAGAAAACCTTCCACAAGATGATCTTACGCCTTCAAGTGGAAACATTTCACTATATGGTGTTCCCAGAAGGGGTTAAACCCCCTGGTGATACCTTTGGAAGCGATACTAGAGTATTTACTTCATTTGTCAAATTCTGGTCTAAAGACCAATTCAGTAAGAGTCCATCAGCTCAATTACAGCTTCCTATAAGCCTCTAAATGGACAACCAATTTCCTCTCATCCTCTGATATCCAGATTTATGAGAGGTCTTCTATTAACAAAACCTCCCATCAAACCGGTGGCATGGGATTTAAATATAGTTCTCGGGCAGCTCATGAAACCACCCTTTGAACCTTTAGCCACTACTACCCTGAAGTTTTTGTCCTGGAAGTTCATCTTCCTAATTGCAATCACCTCTGTACGTCGCATTAGTGAATTGCAAGCGTTAGTGGCTAATTCTCCTTACACTAGGTTTCACCATGATAAGGTTGTCCTCAGAACTCATCCACACTTTATGCCAAAGGTGGTTTCGCCTTTTCATTTAAATCAATCGATTTATCTTCCTGTATTCTTTCCGAGGCCTCATGCCTCTAATGCAGAGAAGAACCTTAACACTTTGGACTGTAAAAGAGCCTTAGCTTTCTGTCTACAAAGAACACAGTAACATAGAAAGTCTTCTCAACTTTTTATTGCTTTTGATGCTAGTCATTTGGGACTTCCAGTATCCAAAAGGACTTTATCCAAATGGATTGCACAATGCATATCCTTTGCTTATGAGAGTAAGAGTCTTCCTCTTCAAGGCCATGTCACAGCTCATAATGTGAGAGCCATGTCAGCCTCTATGGCTAACCTTCACCCTGTGTCTATTGATGACATTTGTCGAGCAGCCACCTGGGCTTCGGTACATACCTTTACAGCCCACTACTGCCTAGATAAGGCCTCCTGTTGGGATGCCATTTTTGGCCAGGCTGTTCTTCAAAATCTCTTTCAAACTTAATACATCTCCTACCCACCAACCCTGGTAGGATGCAAGAGGTCCATGGGAAGAAGCATGGCCCACCTCACTATAGGTGGCAGCTTCCTGGGGTCATCTCCCTGGCATCCTCAGCTAGGGAGTCCCCATATGTGAAGACTACTACATTCCTGCTTGTTCCTGGAGATAGCGTAGTTACTCACCTGTAACAGGTGATCTCCTGGAACAGCAGGAATTTAGTCTTCACAACCCACCCACCTCCCCTAGGAGTTGTCTCTCTATCTCTCTGTCTCTTTCCTCTCTCCCATCCATATTGTCAAGGCTGCTCCTCTGCATTTGGGAGACACCTGCTTCGGTCCCCATTGTGAGCAAGCACTTCGATGCTATGTATAGGGTTCAGCATGGCCCAGGGTTTCAAAAGACCCAGCTTCCGCACACTTCCATGGTTGTGGAGTCGGCGATGCGGAAGCAAAAAAGCCCGAAGTCTCACTCTTCAGTTCCCCTGGGTAGGTAGTCGAGAGCCCTCGACGCCCTAGGGCATAAGGCCTACCAAGTTTCCATGCTTGCCTGCCGTATCCAGGCCTACCAACTTTATATGGGCATGTTCCTGCGTGACCTTGCCAAGGAGCTCGACGGTTTCGCTGTGGGCCTCGGAGGGGAACCCCTCCTAAGGTTACAAACTCTCCTGAAATCCATCACGGAATGTTCAAAGTACCTTTCCCACGCCGCATATGATGGATTTCAGTCCTCCGCCCAGGTGGCAGCAGCTGGCATCAAGGCTCGGCGCCAGGCATGGCTCCAGTCTTTGGACTTGGAACAGTGGGTCCAAGAAAAGCTTTTGGACGTCCCTTGCCTTGGTGAGCAACTGTTTGCAAAACCGATGGAGGATAAGGCCGCTGAGATAGAAATGGAGTCTGTGACCCATGCAAAACCTCCTCCCTCCTTAGGAAGAAGCAGCAGGCCAAAAAGCCGTTCTTCCAAAGAAAGGGGCTCCCTTACCGGAGCTACCCGCCTTTCTCACCCACCTCTGCACTAGCTCCCAGCACGCAGGGAAAGGGAGGCGCTTATGGCCATCATAAGCTCAAAGGGCCCAAGGCCCAACCACCGGTGCCGCCCCAGCCCACGCAGGGGTTGTGATGCTGTCAGCATAGCCTCTTGCCCCCTGGTAGCTCTTCCACCGCTGGGGGGACACCTGTCTCTGTTCGCCCCAGAGTGGCGTCGATCACGTCGGACACCTGGGTCCTCTGGATAATCTGAGATGGATACTGTCTCCGCCTGGACAGGCGCCCTTTTCCCCAGCGGAGCCTGCTCGACTCCTTGTGCACCAGACCTTATGGCAGGAACTATACACACTCCTCGCCCAGCAGGCAGTCGAGACGGTACTGCGATACCTTCGAGGTCAGGGGTTCTACTCCCGCTTCTTTCTCGTCCCGAAAAAGATGGAGGGCTTGCGCCCCATCCTCGACCTCAGAAATCTCAACAAGTTCCTGGTACGGGAGAAGTTCAAAATGCTATCGCTTGGCGTCCTGCTGCCCTTCCTTCAGCAGGGCAATTGGCTATGCTCCTTGGACCTCAAAGATGCTTATGCCCACATCCTAGTTCACCCCCAGCCCAAGCAATACCTGCGCTTCAGGGTGCAGGGCGAACACTACGAGTGCTCCCCTTCGGGCTCGCGTCCGCACCACAGGTTTTCACAAAGTGCCTCTCCATGGCTGCTGCCTCCCTCAGGCAGTAGGGCATACCCGTCTTCCCCTACCTTGGCGGCTGGCTCATCACGGGGTCCTCTATTGGCGAAGCCCACCTGGCAAAATCACGCATGATCATCCTCCTCGAGCCCCTCGGCTTCCTGGTCAACTTCTCCAAGTCCCACCTCGAGCTGGTGCAGACCCTGGAGTTCATCGGCACACACCTCGACATGCTGCGGGCAACTGCCTTCCTTCCCAAAGACCGCGCAGGCCGCCTTTGGGCCGCGACATCCCAGGTCCAAAACAGGGCTTGGGTTACAGCATAGGCGATGTTTCACCTCCTCGGGCACATGGCCTCCACCGTCCATGTGGTGCCCCATGCCCCCATTCATATGCGGACAGCCCAGTGGTGCCTCAGGGCACAATGGAGCCAGGCCTCTGGCCACCTCAGAGACCCTACCGGGGTCTCCCGCAGTCTCCACAACTCCCTGAGTTCGTGGCGGGACCCCCGAACTCTCCTCAGGGGAATGCCCTTCTAGACCCCGCAGCACGAGTTTGTCCTAACGATGGATGCTTCCCTGCTGGGTGGAGAGCCCACTGCAGCGCTTTAGCACCCAGGGGCAGTGGTCGCCCAAAATGTCTTGGCAACAGATCAACCTGCTCGAGCTTCAGGCGGTCCGATGGGACCTGAGGGTTTTCGAGGGCTACCTGAGGGGGAAGTCGGTGCTTCTGCAGATCGACAACAGGGAAGCCACAAGGAGGGGGGAAGAGGATCACGCCTCCTCTGCCAAGAGGCGATCCTCCTTTGCGTCTCGCCGGGGGATGACCCTGCGAGCGGTCTATCTCCCAGGCCAGGAGAATGTCCTCGCGGACAAACTCAGCAGGATCCTATGCCCACACGAGTGGCACTTGGATCCGGAGGTCGTCGGCATCTTGTTCCATCGGTGGGGGACCCCATCCATGGACCTGTTTACCAGCCCGGCAAATGCGCAGCTTCCTCGTTTCTGCGGCCCATTTCCGCATCCGAGCAGGGTGGCCCTGGATGCTTTCCTCTTGAGCTGGACCTCCGGACTTCTTTACGCATTCCCTCCCACTCCTCTCATTGCGAGGACCCTCCACAAGGTTCAGTGGGATCGAGCTTCGATGATCCTCTTGGCCCCCACATGGCCTCGACAGCCGTGGTTCCCCTTTCTGCTCCGGCTCACGTCCAAGCCCCCAGTCCCCCTGGGCTGCGCCCTGGGTCTGTTGATGCAGGAGGAGGGTCAGGTGCTCCACCCGAACCTGACCTCTCTGTCCCTTGTAGCCTGGTGGCTGAACGGGTTGCCTTAGCGTCTCCCAGAGAATGTCAATGAGATCCTGCTCGCATCGAGGAAGGACTCAACGAGACGGGCATTCGCCTTTGTCCTCCCACCACCTTCATCTGCTCTCCCCAGCCCGGGGATCGAGCATCCAGAGGCAGGAGGAGCAGCGGCAACATCCCGCCCAATCGAGGCGCAACGACGGGACTTTAAAAGTTCACGCCAGCCGGCGCGCCCGCGCCTGAGGGCCTCGCCAGAGGGCCCTTTGGCGTGGCCCTTAGGCGTGGACTGGGGCGAAAGACTACGCTAACTGAATTTAGCCCCAGAATACGAGCACTACAACACGGAAGCTCAGCACCACCTAAGAGAAATACTCCAACCAGGGGCATGATCTTAATCTTCCGAGGTACTGAACATAATAGCTGTACATGTCTTTACCAGTCTGTTCACTTGTGGTAGCATATACTGTGCATTTAATTTGTTTTAGTACGATCTCCTCAACACATACTCTTATGACTGTATCATTGCTACATAGTCTACTGTTTGCACTGATAAGAGTACCAACACTTACTGCCACTATTGATTTACTTATTGTGTATGTATGTACAACTCACCACCCCATTACAGCATGTAAGCATATTTGCATGTGCAATCTCATGACCTCATTACCTACTGCTTTATGCTCCTTATCAGTACTTTATTTCTCGTCCCACTATTGCTGTGTAAATTACAGTGAGAACTTCTCCATAACGCAATCACACACCCCTAGTCACACAATATGGTTTCTCACTTCCTGGCCCTTATTAGCCTGTATCTCCTTACACATTGGCTGGGAACCTCCAATGCACTTTCTCAAGCCCAGAACCACATCCCCATCTTGAGCAACCATGGAAAAAGATGGTCTGGACCCCACCCAAGAGGCGACACTTACACACGCCGCTCTCACCTTATACACATTCCACTCCAACTATCCAGGATACCCAACCATGAGAAACTCAAGTACTGCCACAACCTAAAATGTGCCATGATAAATTTGCGTTCCATACGCAAGAAATGGCCCGTTGTTCTAGACATGATATCCCTTTATGACCTGGACCTACTTATGATCACAGAAACCTGGCTATCCTCGGAGGATAACGTCATCCTCAACCAACTCCTACCTCCCAACTTCTCTATTCATATAAGACACAGAGAAACCAAAAAAGGAGGTGGAGTACTAATACTCACTAAATCAGATCTTCATTTCCATATTACCGAATCATCCAGTACAAGTAACTTAGATTCTCTTTCCATCAAAAACCAGCAATGCACTATCAATCTAGTGTACAGAACACCGTCTTCATCTCCTGAGGACCTCCCCACAATTATTGACCTTGCCGCTAATGCCCACAACCCTAATTCACCTATCTGGATAATGGGAGATTTTAATCTCCCCTCACTTCATCAAAGCCATGCAACTGCATTCCTTGAAGCCATTGAGGACCTGGGTTTTAAACAAATCATCGACAAACCCACACATATAAAGGGTAATATTCTGGACATGGTGTTCGCACCGCATACGGCCCTCGAGCAAAACCATAACCCGATGATGTCTGTGATTGACGTACCCTGGTCTGACCATAAACTTATCACTTTCCAGATACCCACTAGAGACAGCCAGCGGCATAGTAACCGGAAATGTAACAGCACAGCTCGAACTTCAACAAGAAACTTCCGCACATTTAACAGAGAGTTAATCCTCTCTCAAACCCCCTTCCTCTTTAGCAAAACCACATCTGATCCGGAAGAACTAGTCTCCGCCTGGAATCTCAACCTCAAAGCTATCTCACAACGCCCACAATCCAATAACGCATCCAGTAGAATAAGAAATGCGGCCCCATGGTTCTCCCAAGAGTTGAGAGCTTCTCTAACACAACTACGCAGACTTGAGAAAAAATGGCGCCGATCACTCTCCACAGAAGACCTGACAGCCTACCAACTTCACTTAACAATGCACAGAGAAGCAATCTCAATGAAAATGAAACAACACCACATCGAAACTCTGAAGAGATCCCTGAACAAACCATGGGATCTTTTCAACTTGGTTCAAGCCCTTTCAAAGGAACCATCTCCGGAACAACATATGGATATCCAACCACAAAAATTCGCTGACTACCTCCAATCAAAGATCATACAGACCGACAAAATATCAACAGCCTCGTTCCAAGATCCTACTGGATTAACCCCCTTACCCAAGTTCTCCACACCATCCCGAAAAAGCATTGAAGATACAATAGCTTCTCTCAATACCTCCACAGCACAAACCGACCCTTGCCCAGCGTTTTGGATCAAGGAACTACGCAAGGAATTCAGTCCATTCATCGCAAAACTGATAAACCACTCCTTCTCTACTGGTTCCTTCCCCACAACCCTCAAACAAACCTCAATCAGGCCCTTATTGAAGAACCCCAAACTTGACCCCCAAAAGGTCGATTCCTACAGGCCAATAGCCAGTATTCCCCTACTAGCAAAAATAATTGAGAAAGAGGTCCAAAGGCAAATTCAGGATCATATAGACTCCACAGCTCCCCTGGATTACTGCCAACACGGGTTCAGAGAGTATCATGGAGTCGAGACACTTCTCACCTTCCTACTCAATAACATAATCACAGGCATCGATAACATCCAATAAGGCTTTGTGCTCATCTTTTTAGACATTGCTGCGGCCTTTGACTCGGTACATCATGAGATTCTCCTCAGGCGACTGAAAGAAAAGGGAATCTGCAATACCGCGCTCGATTGGTGCAAGTCCTATCTAGATGGTCGGTGGCAGTATGTCAAATACGGAGCAGAAGAATCGAAACAATTCCATCAAACACAAGGTGTGCCTCAAGGATCCTCATTATCATCTCTACTGTTCAACATATATATGCAGCCCATCTGCAATATCATTAGATCATTTAACGTGAGCTGTCTGATATATGCGGATGACATCCTCTTATATATGCCTTTCTCGACTGTTCAAATGGACCTTACACCACTTGTAGAGTGTTTCAACACCATATCAGATTGGCTACAATCACAAAACCTCCGCATCCAGCACAAGAAAACGGAGGTACTGTTCATCACTAGAGACCCTGACTTTACCCCACCACCCCATATAAGAGTCAAGGAAGCGGAATTACAAACCAAAGAAACAATAAAATACTTGGGGGTCACCTTAGACCAACACCTGGACATGAAATCTCATATAAGCAACATTGTCAAAGCTGTTTATTTCAAAATCCGTTCACTCAGGCATCTACGCTCCCTACTGGACCCGGATGATTTCCGGACCATATACCAAGCACTGATCCTACCGCATTTTGACTTTGCCAATTCCATTTTACAAGGTCTCCCTCAAGCTACACTAAATCCGTTACAACTGGCCATGAATGCTGCAGCAAGGGTCCTCTATGGAGCCTCCAGAAGTGACCATGTGAAACCTATATTAAAACAGCTTCATTGGCTACCAATACACGGAAGGATTATCTTCAAAACTCTACTCCTCTCATTCAAGGCCATCAAGTGCCTATCCTCTACTGCACTTACTGAGCTTATCCACACAGTGCCCCCCAACAGATCCAGGAGGTCAACAGCCCTAAATCTACTAATAACCCCGAAGACCTTGACTAAATGCAATAGTGCAACGGCGAATAGGGCTTTCAGTCTTTATGTCCCCAAATGCTGGAATGCGCTCCCACCAGACATTCGCGCTATTGCAGACCTAACCCAATTCAGGAAGGCAATCAAATTTCACCTCTTCCTACAATGCTACCCTGCCAGCAATGAATCTAAGTAACCCCTCCTAAGAAATACCCATTCCTAGTCTTATTATAGTCTCAACCTCCTTCCTGCAGATCAGGCTCATACTGTCTTAAGTATTCATGGTATTACATATAGCTCATCAGTCTCATTATTTATTGTATATAGTTTGTATATAGTTTTGTATATAGTTTAACCCTCTTATAGGTTTATTATTTCATGTATATAGTTCAACCCTGTTATCCAAGTTTGTACCCCTGTTCGATGTAAAACCAAACAGAGTGTGTGTTTTGGTCGTTTTGTTATACTGTAAACCGCACTGATACCGAATAGTGCGGTATATAAGCAACTGTAATAAAATAATAAAATAAATAATAAAAGTGGCGACGTTTCTCATCCTGGTGCTCTGAGCTTCAGATCAACCCATTCTCCTGCCCTATCTGGTGAATCTTCCGGTACCTCTTCCACCTCTCGAAGGCAGAGTTGAAGTCCAATTCGGTCAGGGAGCACCCGAGTGCCATTTTGGCGAACCACCTCCCCTTCGAGGGAAATCCCCTCTCGGGGCAGCCCTTGGTCTCTCGCTTCATGCGAGGTCTATTGCTTTCCAAGCCTCCCATCTGGCCTCCGCCGGCGAAGTGGGACCTCAGTATGGTGCTGATGCAGCTCACGCGGGTGCCCTTCGAGCCGATGGCGACGTGCTTGCTTCAGCATCTCTCCTGGAAGGTGGTCTTCCTGGTGGCCTTGACCTCGGCTCCATATACCAGGTTCTATGGTAACAGGGTGGTCCTCCGTACCCATCCCAGGTTCCTACCGAAGGTGGTCTCGGACCTTCATCTCAACCAGGAGATAGTCCTGCCAACCTTCTTCCTGAGACCGCATGTCGACCAGGCATCAGCAGTGTTATACACTCGACTGCAAGAGGGATCTCGCCTTCTACCTGCAGCATACCTAGGGTCATCGCAAGTCCGACCGGCTCTTTGTCGCCTATGACCCAAATTGCCTGGGGCAGGCAGTCACCAAGCGCACCATCTCCGTCTGGGTGGCGGACTGCATCGCCTTCGCCCAAGAAAAGGCGGGCGCACCACTGGATCGGCGGGTCATTGTGCATGGCGTCTGAGCCAAGGTGGCGTTGGTGTCTTCACTGCGCTCAGTGCCTCTGACACACATCTGCCGGGCTGCGACCTGGTCTTCAGCGAACACTTTCGCTGTCCACTATTGCCTGGAGAGGGAGTCCCACCAGGACAGCGCCTTCGGCCAGACTGTACTCCGTAATCTGTTTGGGATATAAGCAACTCCTGCCCTCCAACCCTTCTTCGACAGCTACTGAGAGCTCGAAGACTCGGGCGCCTCTGGGCATCGACTTCTGCTCACGGCCTCGCGGAGGCATTTTGAGTTATAGACTTGGTAGCCTGTAGCTGGGGAGTCCCATAAGTGAGGATTGACTTCCTGCTTGTTTCTGGAGAAAACATAGTTACTCACCTCTAACAGGTGTTCTCCAGGGACAGCAGGAATAGGTCCTCACTACCCGCCCTCCTCCTCTGAAGAGTTGCTATTTTTGTCCTTCCCTTGCTATCTGCTTAGTAGGGCTCTAGCTAGGGGACCAGACTGAGCAAGATGACACCTTTGGGCGGGAAGAGGACTGCTCATGCAAGGCAACAATCCCAAAGGCTTTCTTTGAAAGCTGGGGAATTGCTCCACGCGGGCTCCATCGGTGCCGATGTCATCCATAAGTGAGGACTGATTCCTGCTGTCCCTGGAGAATACCTGTTACAGGTGAGTAACTACGCTTTCCTGGAGAGAGACCTCGTGATTGTGGTGAGCAGTGCAGTCCATGTGTTGTCAGAAAATGCAACAACCGTGTCATTTATCAATAAGCAGGGAGGCACAGCCCTAGTGCAAGAGATTAATTGGATCTGCTGATGTGCTGAACACCATCTATAGGCGATTTCCATGTCCAACATAGCCTGAGTAGAAAAAGTACAAGCAGGCTTGTGCCCAAACCTTCCAGATGGTAGTGGATCATTGCTCAGCCATACTTTGATCAGACAGTGACTAGGAATTTGAAAGCACCTCATTTTTATAGCCACAGGAGAAAATTTGGCACCACTGGTATTGACATTCTGATTCAGCCTTGGCCTTGAGCAAGCCCACTCTGTTTTCCTCCCTGATCACTCATCGGGTAGGTGTTGCACAGGGTAGTAATCCATCCTCATCTGGTGATCCTTGTAGCCCTGGACCAACCTTACAGGTCATGGTATACTAATTTCATCCGGTGTTAGCAGAGCTCCTCTGCATCTGTCACAGGGTACTGGTCTTCTGGTTCAGGATCCTATTGTCATGGAGGATTTGTATCTCTTTTGGCTTATGGCCTGGCCCTTGAGAGGTCTATGAGACGGCATAAACATTATTTGTTGGCAGTGATTGTGACCATACTTAGAGCTTGCAGAGCCTCCACGTCTTTGGCTTATGTGCAAGTATGGTGTCATTCTCCAGGACCAAGCAGGAAGTCAGTCCTCACATATGGGGTGTCATCGGCGCCGATGAAGCCCCAGCGGAGCATTTCCCCAGCTTTCCATGAAAGCCTTTGGGAAAGCTGGCACGCATGCGCGGTTCCCTTCCAGCCTAAAGGTGCCATCTTACCTCAGTCTCTTTTTTTCCGAGAAGCCCATCGGACGTGTGTCCTGTTCTCCCGGATAAAAGTGATTTTTTTTCTTTGGCGATTTTTCGCTATTTTTCTCCGGTTCGACGCCGGTTCCCCTCCCGCAGGGTTCGGTACACCGGTATCGAGCCCGTTTATTTCTTTTTTGGTTTTTGCCCTTCGTGGCTGGCGTTCGCGCCCTTTTTTCATTTTTTCCCTGGAAGGCCGGTCTTTTGACCTCGCAGGGGCTCTTTTTTCCCCGATGGCTTCCAGTGGTTTCAAAAAGTGTGATCGGTGTAAGAAACCTATGTCTTTCACCGACACACACGACTGCTGCCTTCGGTGCCTCGGCCCTGACCACGACCCCAAGTCGTGTGTGCCATGTGAGAAGATGTCTTCCAAGGCACTCAAATGTCGACAGCATCAGAAGGAAAGGTTTTTTTCGGACTCTGCCTCCGGCCGAGCCCAGACCTCGTCTGAGGCCTCGACATCTCGGGATTCCGATCCCGAGCACCGTCGAAGCTCTTCGGACAGGGGGTCCCCCGACCGAGAACACAAGAGGAAGAAGCGGCTCGCGAGGGCGGCGTCGGAGGATGTCCCTGGACCCTTGAGGGCCAGGTCTAAGACCCCCGACCGCCGTCCCGGGCCCGTGGACCAAGAGAAGCCTGCCAAAGTTCCTCACGTGGAGCCGGAGTCTGCTGGACACGTAAGACCCATAGTCCTCGTGGACTCTCCTCCCAGAGAGACGACGTCGGGCCCGGCACTGCCGGGGCCCGAGTCGGTGGCTGCTGTGTCTCCCGAGCTGAGTCTCAGGATGACAGCCTTGGAGTGCAGATTGTGTCTGCCTTCATGGAGCAGCAGCGGGCACTGATGGCCAGCCTGTCTGGCGCATCTGCCCCGACCACCGGGACGTCGACTTCGAAGTCAACCCCGGAGACCAAGCCGATACTCGAGACCCTCATGGCTCGAAGTCGTCCTCGGTCGAGGTCTCCCTCGACCTCCCGTTCGGGACCGAGGGTGTCGACGCCGGTGCCCCCGGCGTCGGGGCGGGTGCCTCGGGGCCCCGCGGGGTCGGACCCTGACTCCTCCTCGGATGAGTTCGCCTGGGAGACGAAGGACGAGGAGTCTCCCGATACTTTTAAGACTCGGTGCGTCCCGTCAGACTCCCCGCAGTCTGAGCCCTGGAGTAGATCCCCTCCGGAGGACACTAGGTTCTCAGAGTTCGTCCGGGATATGGCCGCTGCCTTGGCTATCCCTGCCGATCCCGAGGAAGAGCCTCGAGCCGAGGAGCTCGATGCTCTACAGTTCGACTCTCCTCCGAAGGAGGCCTTTACTGTCCCAGTTCCTCCGATGCTGGAACGGCTCCTCTTCCAGATGTGGGAGGCACCGGCCTCGGCGCCGGTTCTGAGCAAGCGAGTCGATTTCATCTATCGACTCTGCAAAAGCCCTGGTTTCCAGAAAGCACAGCTACCACACCATTCCATGGTTGTGGAATTGGCCATGCATCGTCTGAAGAGTCAGAAGATGCACTCTGCGGTGCTCCCCGGCAGGGAGGCCCACAACCTCGATGGCGTCGGTAGAAAGTGCTTCCAGGGGTCTATGCTTGCTTGCCGTGTCCAGTCTTACCAGCTGTACATGGGCATGTACTTGCGAGACCTGGCCAAGGAGTTGGCCGGATTCTCTGCTGGTCTCTCCGGGGAACCCTTGCAAAGATTTAAGACCTTGTCCTCGGGGATTCAGGAATGCTCAAAGTTCATTTCCCGCGCCGCCTACAATGGCTTCGAGGCTTCGGCCCGAGTTGCGGCTGCCGGCATCGCAGCTCGACGCCAGGCGTGGCTGCAGTCATCGGACCTCGAGCCGTGGGTTCAGGACAAGTTGGTTGATGTCCCCTGCCGAGGTGAGAACCTTTTTGGCAAACCCGTGACCGAGAAGGCCGCTCAGCTCGAGACCGAGCACCTTACCCGGACAAGGCTGTCGAGGAAGACCTCTGCCCCTTCACATAAAAAGAAGGGCTGGGGTAAAAAGTCCTTTTACCCGAGGAAGGGCACTGCCTACAAACAGTACCCTCAATATCAGGCTGCCCAAGCTGCCCCCCAGGGTCAGCAAGCCAAGGGCCAGGGTAATGGGCCCCATAGGCAGAGGACCCCCAAGCCTCAGGCCCCTGCTACCACTCAGCAGGGTGGGGGTTTTGACTCCTTGAGCGTAGCCTCTCCTCCAGGAGGTCGCCTCGCCCTCTTTGCCCACCAGTGGCCCCTTATCACCGGGGACAGTTGGGTGCTGGAGATAGTCCACAAGGGCTATGCCCTCCATTTTCACCAACTGCCTCCACCATATTTTCCAGGGGAGCCTCCAAGGCCTCCCCTGCACACAGACCTTCTTCTACAAGAGCTTCATGGTCTGTTGGTGGACAGGGCGGTAGAGCCTGTGCCTCCCCACTTGCGAGGTCACAGATTCTACTCCAGGTATTTCCTGATACCCAAAAGAACCGGTGGCCTTCGACCCATTCTGGACCTCAGGAACCTCAACAAGTTCCTAGAGAAAGAAAAGTTCAAGATGCTTACTCTTGGAACACTTCTGCCCTACCTCCAGCAGGGAGATTGGCTATGCTCCTTAGATCTAAAGGATGCGTACACTCACATCCTCATTCATCCAGACCACAGAAAGTACCTCAGGTTCATTGTGGGAGGAAACCATTATCAGTACAGAGTACTATCTTTTGGCCTGTCCTCCGCTCCCAGGGTCTTTACCAAGTGCCTGGCAGTTGTGGCGGCCTACCTGAGAAATCAAGGCATCTTTGTCTTTTCCTATCTGGACGACTGGCTCATCAGGGGTCAAACATCCCTGGAGGCCAGACAAGCCACCCTCAGAACCATTGCTCTGCTTCAAAACGTGGGCTTTGTCATAAACTTCGCAAAATCCACTTTGCTCCCCTCCCAGAACTTGGAGTTCATAGGGGCAAGGTTGGATTCTCAACTGGCAAAGGCATTCTTGCCAGAAGACAGGGCCCAAAGACTGATGGACGTGGCCAAACAGTTTCTGAACAAGCCCCTGGTCTCCACCAGACTCTGCCTCAGACTTCTGGGCCACATGGCTTCGACAGTGCATGTGACTCCCAATGCCAGGCTCCATATGAGGCCTGTACAGTGGTGCCTTCGGACTCAGTGGTCTCAGGCCACAGGCTGCCTAAGAGACAGGATAAAGGTGTCCAGACCCCTGAAAGCCTCCCTCAGCTGGCAGCGTTTTTTGGGAAAGCTGGAGAGCTTCATGGTAACACGTTCCCTTTATCATGTTTGGTATATCTGTTTGATGCAACAAAGACAGTGCCCGTTTCATTAAATGTTTACCCCCTGAAGAAGAATTGAAACGTGTAGTAAATGGTACCTTAGAGGTGGTGTCGGGGATGGTATCTAATCATTGTGAGACTACAGCACGTTCATTGTTTGCAATTTGGAAAAGAACAATTCAATATCCAGATAAGTTCTGATTTCTATTTCAAGCATAAATGTTTGGCCAACAGATTTCTATTCTAAGTGTAAATGTCTGGCCAATAGGATTGTGAACCAAACATATGGTCGTTGATGTGATCGGAGTTAGCAGCTTCGGGGCAAGTTACCCTGTGTTGCGAAATTTTAAACTGAGACCATTGGTTCATTTCGAATAAAAAGTCCTTTTGTAAACTGAAAGTTTTGGTAAACTGCTTGAGTAAAACGTGGTGTAAATTTGGAACTTATTTTTCATTAATAGAGGGTTTACTGTAGTAAAAAGCAGTACATATCCCTCTAAAGAAATAGACCAACAGTTCATATTGTGCTCCCTCAGCTGGTGGCTACATCCACCCAATCTGCTGAAGGGGATGCCCTTCCAAATGCCAGAATACTCGGTGGTCCTCACCACCGACGCCTCTCTGCGGGGCTGGGGTGCTCATTGTCTGGACAAGTGCACTCAAGGCCTCTGGTCTCCCTGGGAGGCAGCCCAACAGATCAATCTCCTGGAACTTCGAGCTATCTGCTTAGCTCTCAAGGCTTTTTCTCCGGCCCTGGCTCACCGCTCAGTCTTGATTCAAACAGACAACCAGGTAGCCATGTTTTATGTGAACAAACAGGGCGGGACTGGGTCCAAGCTCCTTTGTCGAGAGACTCAGGACCTTTGTTCCTTTGCCCTGAAGCACAACATGCTTCTCAAGGCGGTGTACCTTCCAGGCCAGGAGAACTGCCTGGCCGACCGGTTGAGCAGAATTCTGCAGCCCCATGAGTGGCAGCTGCATCCCTTGGTGGTTCAGAAGATCTTCCTGAAGTGGGGTCTCCCTTGGATAGATCTGTTTGCCAGTCCGCTGAACAAGCAACTGCCCAAGTTCTGCTCCAGGCAACCGCATCCTTTGCGGATAGCACCAGATGCTTTTCTGATGTCCTGGTCTCAGGGCCTCCTGTATGTGTTTCCTCCCACTCCCTTGGTGGCCCGAACTCTTTTCAAGACTCTTCAGGACAAGGCCTCGGTCCTGCTGGTAGCTCCCAGGTGGCCGAGGCAGCCTTGGTTTCCACTTCTACTTCAGCTGGCAGTGGATTCCCCACTACCTCTGGGGTTGCAGCCCGACCTTCTCTCACAGGAGCAGGGTTCCCTTCTGCACCCCAATCTCAAAGCTCTCCGTTTGATGGCCTGGAGGCTGCAAGAGTAGTTTTGGCTCCCTGGGGCCTGCCTCAGGAAGTTGAGGAGGTTGTCCTAGCCTCTAGGAAACAGTCCACTAGGAAAACCTATGCCCTCAAATGGAAGAGGTTTTCTGTGTGGTGTCAGCTACGTACAGAGGATCCTTTCTCCTGTACTGTGCCAGTAGTACTTCAGTACTTACTGCACTTATCAAATCAGGGACTTAAGTCCAATTCTGTTCGGGTTCACCTCTCAGCTCTAGCAGCTCACCACTCACTGGTGGAGGGACATTCTCTGTCAGGTCACCCCTTGGTGTCCCGCTTTCTCAGGGGCTTGCTTTTGCTCAAGCCCCCCCATCCGTCCTCCTGCTCCTGAGTGGGAGCTGAATGTGGTCTTGCAGCACCTGACTCGCCCACCCTTTGAGCCGGTGGTCACTTGCCCTCTCCGCTTCCTTTCCTGGAAGACTGTCTTCCTGATTGCCCTCACCTCGGCTAGGCGAGTGAGTGAGCTTCATGCCCTGGTCTGTGATAGGCCTTACACCAGGATTTATAGGAACAGGGTAGTCCTTAGGACTCACCCAAAGTTCCTCCCTAAGGTTGTCTCCTCTTTCCACCTCAACCAGGAGGTGTTTCTTCCCACATTCTTCCCTAGGCCTCATGCTAGCCAGGCTGAAGCAGTCCTGCATACCCTGGACTGTAGGGAGGGCCTTATCCTTCTACCTTGACCGTACGCAGAGACATAGAAGGGCTACTCAGTTCTTTGTCTCCTTTGACCCCAATAAGTTGGGGTTGGCTGTGTCCAAGCGTACCTTGTCCATCTGGGTGGCTGACTGTATCACCTGGGCTTACAAGGCGGCTGACCTTCCTTTGCAGGGTAGGGTCATGGCCCATCGTGTCAGGGCAATGGCTGCCTCAGTGTCTCATCTCCGCTCTGTGCCCTTGGTAGACATCTGCAGGGCTGCAACTTGGTCTTCAAGCCAGACCTTTGCGGCCCATTACTGTCTGGAGAGGGAGTCCCGTAGGGACAGTGCTTTTGGCCAAGCAGTACTCCGGAATCTCTTTGAGGTTTAGGCAACTCCTGCCCTCCTGCCCTCTGTTGGGCTACCGGTGGAGGTTGTGTCCTTGAAAAGCCTTTCTTTGATGCTGTGACTAGAGGGAGTTCCCTTGTTCAGCCTGGGTTCCTGGTAGCCCAAAGCTAGGGAGTCACCCATATGTGAGGACTGACTTCCTGCTTGGTCCTGGAGAAAGAGTAGTTACTCACCTGTAACAGGTGTTCTCCAGGAGCAGCAGGAATCAGTCCTCACAACCCTCCCTCCTCCCCTTGGAGTTGCAGTTGTGCATAGTTTGTTTTTACATTTTTGTGTGCTGTTCTTAGCTATGTCATTTGACTGAGGTAAGATGGCACCTTTAGGCGGGAAGGGAACCGCGCATGTGTGCCAGCATTCCCAAAGGCTTTCATGGAAAGCTGGGGAAATGCTCCGCTGGGGCTTCTTCGGCGCCGATGACACCCATATGTGAGGACTGATTCCTGCTGCTCCTGGAGAACACCTGTTACAGGTGAGTAACTACTCTCTTTGAATCTTGGTGTAGAAATCAAGGTTTATCTACTTGATGGGCAGATATGGGGTTGATTTTGGCCTTTTTTGCAGAGGGGTCTAGAGCATGTTCTTCAGGAACAAGCAGGAAGTCGATCCTCACATGTGGGTGATGTTGGTGCTGACTGAGCGCGCGCAGAGCATTTCCCCAACTTTCAAAGAAACCCTTTGGGAATGCTACTACGCATGCATGGTCCCCTTCCCGCCTAAGGGTGCCATCTTGCTCAGTCTGCTTTTTTCTGCAGAGCCCGATAGACGCATGTCCTGTTTCCCTGGAAAAATTCCTTAAAAATTATCCTCTTAGTTGAGTTTTTCCTGGTCTACGTACTGGTTCCTCTTCCCACCTTGAATCGGCGCCGTCCCCAGCACTGTTCTCGGCTCCCTTTCTCTTTTTTTCATCAAGGCTTACCTCAACCAGCATTTGTGCCCTTTTTCGCCCAGGGGTCATTGTCCCTGTCCGGGTGTGATCCACCATGTCTCCCGGTGGCTTTAAAAAGTGTGATTGTTGCAGTCAAATTATGTCTATCACACACACCCACGACTGTTGCTTGCACTGCCTTGGCTTGGACCACAACAGTACCTCCTGCAACCTGTGTCAGGCCATGACCCCTCAGACCAACAAGAAAAGGTCAGAATTGCAGAAGACGATGTTCCCACAGTCCAGCTCAGACCTGATTTCCCCGACGCTGAGCCCAAAGCCGAGCACCTCCTGTGAGGCCCGGGCATCTTCAGATTCCCGCAGCAGCAGCTGCTCCGGAAAGACACTGGACTCTGGCAATAAAAAGAAAACATCCTCAAAACCAGTCAAGGTTCCACCGGGGAAACCTGGTAAGGTCCTGCTGAGAGGCTCGGGCGACTTCGAGCAGCGCCCCTCTAAGATCCCTAGGAAGGAGTCCTCAGCCGGCAGTGACTGCATGAGGCTCCCTGAGGCCACGGTCCTCATTGAGGACGTGCTTGCTAGCGTGCCGGCACTGGGCCTGAAAGTCTCGGTGCCTGTGCCAAAAGCTGCGGAGCCTTCTGGCATCAAGGCCAGAATAGCGGTCCTGGAACAGAGTATCTCTGCCATCCTGACCATGCAGCAGGCGATGATGTGAGGTTTGTCAGCATCATCTGCCCTGACAACCGAGCCCCCAACTGCGGTGGCATCCCCGAGCACTATCAACCTCGGGCTTGCCCTCAGCACCGATTGAGGTCCCAATTCCGATACTCAGGTCTTGGGTCAGACTCCCAGAAATTAGCCAGGGAGGACCGGACACCCATCGGAGGATCCAGGTTCCCTGACGTAGGCCTCGCGGAGTGGGAACTCCGAGCCTCGGACTCCTTGTTGCCCTTGGAGTCAGACTGGGAGACCGACTTCGAGGACAACTCCGAGACCTCTCAACACAGAGACATCCCCTTGGAGCCATCTCCCCCGGAACACTGACGCCATTCCCCCGGAACACTGACGCCATTCCCAGCCCAAGGATGTGGCATTCCAGGACTTTGTCCAGGACATGGCCCAAGACCTCTCGGTCCTGACCGAGTCAGAGGAGGACCCGCGCACCGAAGAACTGGAGATCCTCCCGTATGAATCTCCACCAAAGGGGGCTCTGTTGGTGCCGGTGCAACCCATACTTGAGCGGCTGCTTCTATGGATGCGGGGGACCCTGGCCTCGGTGCCAGTGGTCATCCGACACCTCAATGCCATCTACCACATCAAGAGGATTCCAGGCTTCCAGAAGGCCTAGCTACCCCACAATTCTGTGGTGGTGGAGTCTTCGATGGAGAAACTCAAGAGACAGAAGACTTATTCGTCTGTACACCTGGGTAGAGAGTCCAGAGCCCTCAACGCCTGGGGCGCAAGTGCTTCCAGGGATCCATGCTGGGCTGCCAGATACAAACCTATGAGCTCAGCAGGGCTCACCGGGGAACCCCTGCAACTGCTCCAGACCTTGGTGGCCACCATCCGGGACTGCTCTAAGTTCCTGTCCCAGGCCGCCTAAGATGGGTTTGAGGCTGCAGCCCAGGCAGCAGCTGCAGGCATCAGTGCTCAGCACCAGGCCTGGCTGCAGACCTTGAACTTTAAACAATGGGTCCAGGAAAAGCTGCTGGACGTCCTCTGCACTGGGGAGAACCTGTTTGTGAAACCTATGGCCAACAACATGGCCAAAATTGAGGCCGAGATGGTGACCAGGCAGAGGTTCTCAAAGAAGACCCCAACCCTTCCCCATAAGAAAACCTCGGGGAAAAGGCCAACTTTCTCAAGGAAAAAGGGTCCTTTCCATCAGTCACCACTGCCAACCCTTCCCAAGCCATCAGCAGCAGGGATCCCAGCCCAAGAGCCAGGAACACGGATCCAGGAAGCCAAAGGCCCCCAAACCGCAGACACCAGCTCTGGCTCCACCTAGTGGGAACTTTTTACTCCCAGGACAGGGCCTCCCTCCCCCTGGTAGAACCTCACTAGCCCAAAGGAGGCCACCTAACATTCTTCACCCACAAGTGGCTCAAGGTCGCCTCGACCAGTGGGCGCTCCGGGTGGTGAAGGAGGGTTACCACCTCCACTTCCAGCTACCACCTCCGGGGCATTTTCCAGGAGAGCCAGTGTGACCTCTCTTTCACCAGGTCCTCTTGTTCTCAGAGCTAGCAGGTCTATTAAGGGACAGGGCAGTAGAGCCTGTTCCCCAGTACCTCTGGGGCAAGGGCTTCTACTCAAGGTACTTTCTTGTCCCCAAAAGAACTGGGAGTCTCAGGCAGGAAGAGGAACCGGTACGCAAACTGGAAAAACTCAACTAAGAGGATAATTTTTAAGGAAATTTTCCAGGGAAATAGGACATGCGTCCATTGGGCACTGTGGGAAAAAAAGGAGACTGAACAAGATGGCACCCTTCGGCAGGAAGGGGGACAACATCTGGAGAGTTGTAGTACACTAATGCTCATAGTATGCAAAATAAATTTCCAGATTTAGAAGCTGTAATAGAAGAGGCAGACTTGAATATAGTGGCAGTCACAGAGACATAGTAGACTGAAAACAATGACTGGGACATAGATATAGCAGACTATAATCTATTCATTATAGTAACTTACTTTCTCCGGGAACAAGCAGGAATTCAGTCCTTACATATGGGTGATGTCGGCACCGACGGAGCCCTCGCGGAAGCATCCCCCCAGCTTCCAAAGAAAACCTTTGGGAGATGCGACCATGCATGCGTGGTCCCCTTCCCGCCCAAGAGTGCCATCTTGTTCAGTCTCCTTTTTTCCACAAAGCGCTTCAGATGTTTGTCTGACTTGTCCATGGAAAAAGTTGATTTTTCTCTCCGAGTTTCATACTCATCTACCGGCCTCGGTGTCGAGTTCGGCTTGTTTTTGTAATTTTTGTTCTTTTCCTTCCTGGCGTCTTCATGCCTTTTTTCTCCCACTGGCAGCCCGGAGAGTCTTAGACCTCGCAGGGGTACTTTTTCCCCCCCATGGCTACCAGTGGCTTTAAGAAATGTGATTGGTGATCCAAAATTATGTCTTTGACTGACACACGCGACTGCTGTCTCCATTGACTCGGGCCAGACCACAACCTAGCAGCCTGCAGTCTCTGCAAGAGGATGCCCAGTAAGGCTGTCAGGAGCCACCAGCAGCAGCACAATAAGTTTTTCCCCCGAGTCCCCAGTGCCTCCAAAGGCCAGGGCCTCGTCTGAGGTCCCAACATCTTGGGCGGAGCCTTCTGAACCCGAGCCTCGTTGTGGGGCCTCAGAAAGGGGGGCTCCCATGAGGGAACCCAGAAAGAAGAAGAAACCCTCAAAGGAGGCATCCTTGGACAGTTCCGACCGGCCGGGTGTTCCCCGAACCTGGTCCCGTTCGACCAAGGCATTGGAGAAGGAGCAGCCTGTGAAGATCCCACGGAAAGATCCGACCGCGGACCGGCCTCAGTCCCCAGACACAGTATCCTCATCGAAATTTCCCCTTCGGGGGAGCCGGTGTCAGGCCTGAGTCCCTCAGTGCCTGCGCCGAGGGCTGCAGAGCCTTATGGTCTGCAGTCCAAATGGCGGCCCTGGAATGCAGTTTGTCTGCCTTCATGGACCAGCAGCGGCGCTGTTATCTGGCACAACCGATTCATCCACCTGACCACTGGGCTCTCGACGTCCCAAGATGTCCCCGGAGGCCGATCCTTGAGGCTCGTAGGCTCGACGGACTACTCTCCTCGACGGACTACTCAGAGTGGGAGATGGAGGAGGAGAAGTCTCCCAATATCGGTCGTCACCACGACATCCCATCTGACTCTCCCATTTCGGAGCCTTGACACCCTGCTCAATAGTGCAAAACACCCATTTTTTTGAAAGAATTTTTTGTTAATGCAAATAAAAACTTATCTCAATCCATGGCGGTTGTGAAGCTGATCCATGAACACACTGCCTTAAAACTGCACACAATATGCATGTTTCGGGTCCCCAAGTGACCCTGTATCAAGTGTTCTGCCGCTATGATATGGACATGTGACAGTGCCTTCGGCCAGGCTGTGCTCCATAACCTTTTCGGGGTTTAGGCAACTTCTGCCCTCCGACCCTTCTGTGTTCAGGCTACCGGAGTGCTGGTTCATCGGACACAGGGGTCCTACTGTGGTCTATGTACACGGACTAAATTGCTGCTGCTTGCGGCTCCCCCATGAGGGAGTCCCTATTTTGCTATGGGCTTTGGTAGCCTGTAGCTGGGGAACACCTAAGAACACTTGTTGCAGGTGAGTAACTAGGCTATATGATGGCAGATAAAGATCAGCATGGTCCATCTAGTCTGCCCAGCAAGGTGGCAAGAGTAGGTGTGCCCAGTAGGTAGGAAGAAAGGAAGATGGAGTGAGGCTATTTGTTTAAAAAAAAAACCCTAAAGCTACAGAAGTGCAGGGTTTACAATGGAAGGAGGCAGCACTGTGGGTTAGCCTGGAAAAAGGAAATAGAAAATGTATTTACATTGCTATGATATACAGAACTTCCTCACAGGCAGAAGAAATAGCAATAATTGAAGATATTCACAATTTTACTATGAAAGGGAACATACTGTTGGTAGATTTCAATTCGCCAGATGTTGATTGAGATATCACTGCTGTGGTGTATTCTAGAAGAGGGAAAGCCTGAATTCTTTAAGGGAGAGTTGTTCTGGCAACTGATAATGGAACCCAAGCTGGAGGGGTCAATACTGGACTTTGGTGCTTACAAATTGGGAGAGTGTTCCTGCTGTTGTACTGGGTGATCATCAGGTGTGCAGTAATCACCAGATGGTGAACTTCAATATTAGGATGCGGATGGAGATGGTTCCCCCAAAAGTGAGACCATAAGCTTCAAGAAAACTAGCTTTGCAAAGAAAGAGGATTCCCTCAAGGAGTCGTTAGCTGGATGGGAACATTTAGGGGAAATAAAAAACAGGGCAAAATTGAAAGGCGATATTTTAAGGGCAACATATCTTTTTATTAGGAAAGTAAATAAAACAAAGTGAAAAAAGAGGCCACTATGATTTTCAAAAGAAATAGCTAAAAAGATACTGAAAAAAAGGTTTGTTTTCTCTTTCTGCGATATGTTATAGTTTGTGAAGGCTAACAACAACATATAAAGAAGCTAAGGGAAGTTGGTAAAATATTCAGGAAGAACCAAGCGGAGAAGAAGGACCAGGCCACACTTGGAGAAAACTTAAAAAGCCTTTATTGAGGACCCAGTGGTGTGGTTTGTAAAATCCAAGGGTTTACAGGATCCAAGATGGCATGACTTTAGTAGACATAGGTCTTGTCTAACAAATGTGATTTTTTTTTTGTTTACTGAGTGTCCAGAGAATTGGATTGGGGGAGAGCACTAGATGTGGTATATTTAGTTTTCACAAGGCCTTTGACATCGTTCCGCATCATCAACTTACATATAAAGAAAGTGCCATCTAAATGGACCTTAAAGTGACCGAGTAAGAAACTGGTTGAATGGGAGGTGACCGAGGGTAGTAATAAATGGAGTTCATTCTGAAGATAGGGGCATTACCAGTTCTATGCCTCAAGCATTGGTCTGTTTTGTGTTTTTTTTAACATTTTTGCAAAGAATATTGTGAAAGGTCTGTCAGCAAGGGTATGACTTTGCAGATGGTACTAAAATCTGAAACATGGTGGACACCCTGGAAAGTGTGGATAACATGAGGAGGGATCTAGCGAAGCTTGAAGAATGGTCTAGAATTTGGCAGCTAAGATTTAATTTGGCAGCAAAAAAAAGCAAGGTCATGCATCTTTGGGCTGCAAAAACACAAGGGAGTGCTACAGTATAGAGGGTGAAGTATATCAATGCACGAAAGATGAACAGGACCTGGGGATAATGATATCAGATAATCTTAAAGTGCCCAACAGGTAGAAAAGGCGATGGCAAAAGCCAGAAGGATGCTTGGATGCATAGGGAGAAAAAGTGTGGTGATAGTGCCTTTGTATAAGTCTCTAGTGAGACCTTATTTACAATACCGTGTGCAGTACTGGAGACCACATTTTCAAAAGGATATAAACAGGATCGAGTCGGTGGTCTTCATCATAAGACATATGAGGATAGATTTAAAGAACTCAATATGTATATTTGGAAGAAATGTGGGAGAGGAGTGAAATGATAGAGACATTTAAATAGAATAAATGAACAGGTGGTGGCCCTCTTCAAGTTAAAAAGAAGATCTGGAATGAGGGGTCATAAATGATGATGAAAAGGGATAGATGGACAGAGTGAACAGCCTCCCAGTGCAGGTGGTGGAGACCAGAACTGTATCTGAATTCAAGAAAGCATGGGACAAGTACAGAGGATCTCTGAGAGAGAGGAAGGAATTGTAAAACATAATAGATCTTATGGAAGGACAGACTGGATAGGCCATATGGAGTTTCTGCTGTCATTTTCTATGTTTCCTCCTGCCCGAGGTCGTAATACATTATGGGCCTGATGCGAATAGCGGAGATGAATGTCCGGGTTGACGTCCAGCCCTGCTATTCACAGGGACTATATGCTTCCTCAAGTGCTCCCCGCACGCACAAAGCCATTTTGCAGGGAGCACTGGACGGGGACGGGAGGGAAGAGGGCTGGAGGCAGGGAGAGGGCAGAGCAGGGGCAGGCTGAAGCACCTGGACGTACAGGGTGATTCATGTCACGGCCCTGTACGTCCAGCGGGTGGATGATGGACGTGCTACTTATTCCACTTCAGAGGTGGAATAAGCAACAGCAATGGCAGTGATCCGGGCCAGCCAGCCCCCTTCTAGCAAAAGAGCCATAGCAGGTGAGGCCCCTCCGCCCGATGGGTGAGCAGCGGGGAAAAGATGTGATTGCATTGTGGCAGACTTCTGACGCTCCTGCTGGGCCCAGCACACCATCAAGAGCATAGGGCGGGTGGGGCGGAGCTTGCCGCGATCGGAAATGGCTGCCTGAAAGTCCCGCTCCTGCCCGTGCTTAAAGAATCCTGCACATTATCCCCCCTAATATCAATAGTTGACTTGAAAACTGGTAGGAATCGTTGCTAAAGATGTCCTCTCTCAAACCTGCGAGGCTGGAATTCACGCCAGCGACGGGGCATGCAGTTAAACGCACTAAACAAGAAGTGGTGTCCCCACTAAAGATGGCGGCGGAGAAAGATACCATAGAAGGAGTGCGTGAAATCCTACAAGAGCTCAGGGTAGTGAAAGAGATGATCGCATCCAATAATGAGTCACTCACACAGCTACAAGAGGATATGCAAGAAGTCAAAGAACGGCTTGCCGGAGAAAACGAACGTATGCATAAAATAGAAACAGTAGTTGAGAGACATGAAGTGCTTTTTGCTGAGATGGGCCCATTGAGCAAGTGCATAATAGCGATGGAGGAGCAAATGGAAGATCACAGCAATCGTACTCGACGGAATAATATTCGTATTACTGGAATACCAGAGGGTCGAGAAGGACTGGACCCCATAGCCTACCTACAAAAATGGATTCCGGAAGTATTGCAACTCACTTTTGACACGCAGCTTGAGCTAGAAAGGGCCCATCGAGTGCCGATGCACACTTCTGGGAAACGGCAACACCCACGGCCCATAATTATCAAGGTATTGCGATATCAGCAAGTGCTTAAGCTCATGCAGGCAGCTAAACAGAGAGCTGGCATCCAGATAGATGGATCCAAAATTGCCTTTTTTCCGGACTTATGTAAGAGAATGGTGAAGAGACGCAAGGCCCTGTTGGACTGCAGGCCACAACTCCAGAAACTGCAAGCAAGATATGGCCTCTACTATCCTGCTAGGATGAGAGTCACACTGGGAAACAGCACGCGCACTTTTGATAATGGCGAAAGCCTCCGATCCTATCTTCAAAATTATGAGCAAATGGAAGTAGGGACTTAGAATGTCAGTAAATGCTCATGCTCAATGTGCAATGTTAATCAATACTATTGGATGACATCTCATACCAAATTGCGGTAATGTTAATATACTGAATAGGAATTGCATGGGGAATTTTGTATTAGACGCTATCATTAGATAGAAGGTCGGGGGGGTGAATGTGACTGTACCTTGAATTAAGATGAAGTCAGGGTCGGAAGGAGTGAGAACTGAGGGCAGCGGAGTAGAAGGGGGGCGGGTCGGGTTCCACCATTCAAGTAACTAAGTTAGATGCTGACCGCATGACGATCAGATCTGGTGTTTTTCATGTTATAAATTTACTGTTTAATTGTGTGCAAGTGACGAGTACCACCTCTAGGAAGACCGGTAGCCGTAATGGGTAGCGAGAAATTGAGAGTGGTATCCCTCAATGTGCAAGGGATAAACAATCCTGCCAAACGGAAAAAAATATTAAACTATTGCAAGAAATTGAAGGCAGATGTGGTCTATATTCAGGAAACCCATCTGACACTGTCTGAATCTCACAAGGTGGCTGGAGAGGGTTATCAGAATATACTATCAGCGCCAGCTCTCAAGCGGAAAGGAGGTGTCTTAATACTAGTGCGAATGGCGCTAAAGCCGAGTGTCGAAGACACGGCGACTGACCCTGAGGGGCATTGGGCCAAAGCGAGAGTGCGGATAGCAGATAAAGAATATACTCTTATGACTGTCTACGGCCTGAATCACGATGATCCAGTAGTATTTGAGCGGATAGCTCAGGAGGTATTGATGATTGGAGCCACGAATGTAATACTTGGAGGTGACTTTAATCTCATTCAAGATCCGCTGATCGATCGGACACCCTACAAACAACAGCACAAACCGCGATCCAGCAAGAAGCTGCTGAGCATTATGGAAACACTTGGATTAGTGGATCCGTGGCGGCTTTTGCATCCCGTGGAGAGGGACTCCACCTTCTATTCTATGCCACATAACACACAGACACGAATCGATTATTTTTTGATCTCTAAGACCTTAGTGCCTCAGCTTCTAACAGCAGATATCTCTGCTAAAACAGTCTCAGACCATGCGGCAATAAGGATAGACATCCGTTCCGAGCAAGCAGGGAAGACCGCGCCTAGATGGCAACTTGACCGTGCATGGCTCAATAATGGTGAATTCCTTGAGTTTCTGCGTCCAGCAATTTCAAACTACTTTGAGCATAATGCATTGCACGACACCCCAACCTGGGCGTGGTGGGAAGCATTTAAAGCCACCATACGGGGTTGCATAACATCATATGGTATCCGCAAGAAAAAAGAAGCGACAACACAGCTGACCAACTTAGAACGGGAGATACGCGCAGGAGAACGGATCCTATCTAGGCGATCTGACGCGCTTATTCTACTTCGACTACAGAAACTGAGATACCAGTACAACTCTATTCTTAATGATGAAGCGAGTAAACAGATTCAAACTCAGCAGGGAGTGTACTACCATGAAAGCAACAGGGCAAGTGCACTCTTGGCTCGAGCAATACGGGCCAAAAGCATCAAATCACATATCACTGGTCTGCAGGACGCCAATGGGAAAATACACAGACGGGATGAAGATATACTGAAAGTGTGCGAGGAATTCTACTCGCAACTATACCAAACCGAAGGAGTTTTCACTGAAGATGGTTTTGTAACGGGATTGGTGGGCCCCAAATTAGCGAAAGTACAGCAACTTCAATTATCGGAGAGTATAACATGTGCTGAAATACAGCTAGCAATGCGTCAGCTTGCTAAAGGAAAGGCGTGTGGACCAGATGGCTTACCAGTTGAGTTTTATGTAGCTTTCTCTCAAGAGCTGCTTCCCGAATTGCATACATACTACACGGAACTCAAAAGAGAATGTCCAGCGGTTGGATCGTTAGCGGCTGCTACAATAGTCATACACCCTAAGCCAGGGCGAGATGACCAGAAAATAGAGAACTATTGACCAATCTCGCTTCTTAATTCGGACTACAAGATCTACGCTAAAGTTCTAACTAATCGTCTAAGTACAGTAATGGAAACTCTGGTCCAACCTGACCAATGTGGTTTTATGCCGGGCAGGGCTACAACTGATAACGGACGTCTGCTGGCACATGTGCTGTGGCGAACTTCTCAACTAGCAGAACCAGTGGTGGGGCTTGCCCTTGACGCTGAGAAAGCCTTCGACCGTGTAGAACTTCCCTACCTATTTCGGGTGATGCAGTGGTTTGGAATATCTGAAGAATTCCTGACTAGTGTTCGGGTGATTTATTCCTGGCCCACAGCGCGGATAGCGGCAAACAGTGGACTCTGTTCTGAATTCACTCTGTTAAGAGGCACAAGACAGGGATGCCCCTTATCGCCCCTACTATTCAATTTGGCAATGGAACCGTTACTGATGAAAATTCGGCAATCCCCAAATATTGAGGGTGTGCGCCTAGGGAACTCTCAGATCAAACTATCGGCATATGCGGATGACCTCCTGCTTTTTCTACATCCTAAATCGTTGAAAACTGCAATGGCTGTCATCTCTGAGTATTCTGGTGTATCTGGATATAAGCTGAACTTATCCAAAACTACTATCATACCCTTAAACGATCACGTCTCTAGAACGCTTCTACATAGTTACCCGTTTAAAATTGAAGATACATCGTTTAAATATCTTGGAGTGACATATGGAATTACCCTACAGGATACAGTTCGAAGGTCCATGGATCAGTGTGAAAGCATAGTAGAAGAATACATAAATAAATGGTCCCCGCTGAACTTGACCTGGTGGGGCAGAGGGGAAACTATCAAAATGGTCATTGTGCCTAAAGTCTGCTATATACTCAATATGGTGCCGAAGCTATTTGAGAGAAAATTCTATACGAGAATTGAAAAAATGTTAATATCCTTTCTTTGGCGCAACAAGCCGCCTCGTATCGCGACATGGAAGCTTAAATCCCCAAAGACCAGAGGTGGAATACATTTCCCTGACTTTTACTGGTACCACATGGCATCCCTTCTAAAACAGGGTACTCAGTGGAGCGAAGAAAATGTTGAAGAAGGGGCCCCGGTCTGGTAAAGAATAGAGAATGCCTTGAGCCAGCCGGTCCCGCTGTGGATGCGCTTAGGTGCGGAATATGGAAGTGTTGGACCTGACAATGAGATCATGCGAGACACCCAACAGACCTACCAACTGATCAAACAGCATATGGGTGTCGATCTTGGATTTTCAGAATCCACTACGTTATGGTACAACGAAAAATTCAAGATTGAAGGTCGCAGCTTCCTATGGGTATCCTGGCTACGGTTCGGTATCTACAATTTAGGACAACTGGTGTTCAATAAAGCTTACAAGTCCTTTCAATCCCTGCAACGAGAATATAACTTGCCCAACCGTTGCCTTTATCAATGGTGCCAACTGAGACACTGTTTGAGTAAGGCTGGAGTCCTACCTGTAGCGTTGGGCAGGGAACGCCCTTTTCATCAAGAAATTCAGGAATTTAAGGTAGGATCAAAACTCCTCTCCAGGTTCATAGGAATTCTCAGAGATGGAGGGAAGAGACATTGCACAGGTTTGCAAAGGGTGTGGGAAACTGAGACGGGAAGAATGACGGACCCCAATATGTGGGAGGAGCTATGGCAACTGCAGAGGAGGCTAACAAGATCAGCCTCGCTCAATCAAATGTTATATTTTCTAGCTCATCGTGCCTATTTCACGCCTGCCCGCATAGCAAAATGGAGTGAGAATACTGATGCAAACTGCTGGTCCTGTGGGACGGACACTGGTACCCTGGCCCATATGATATACTTTTGCCCTGCACTTCGAGAATATTGGCAAAGAGTTTGGACCTGAATCTCACAATTGTTAGAACTCAACACAGAACTGACATATCGTATTGTGATTTACAAGTCATTGGCTGGAGTGCCAACGTTGCAAAAGCATAATACTGCTATTTTTGACTTGCTACTAAGTCTTGCCCTGAAGGCTATATTGAGTCACTGGAAGAACTTTGAGGGCCTGACCGTGGTGTACTGGTGGAACCTTGTCTGCTATCACCGGGCCTGTGAGAAAGCTTATGCAACACGATACCCTTCTTTCCTCTCACAGTTGAAAAAATGGGATGCCCTCAGCATGTAAGCATCATGCTAGAGTTAGGTGGCTGGTTCTCATGGAGGTGGTGCTCGTCACTGAAGGATGTTTTATCCGCATAGTTCTCTTTTTATTTTCTTGTTTCTCTAGTTCTAGAATCTAATACTAGAATTCTATGCTACTTAATAGGATGGCATGCCAGATGCAGATGTATATGTACAGGAAGGTGATTAATGGGTGAACTGGTATTATTGTAAGTATAGTACTGTAGAAATTGTGCATGTAGTCCTATTGTTTTATTTACTGTTTATTAAAATTGTGAAATAAAGAATTTAAAAAAAAAAAGAGCATAGGGCGGGCTGGACAGGGTGATGGGTGGACCTCTTGTGCCAAAGAATTGGGGCAACACTAGGCCATCTAAGTCTCTATTCTGCAGCCACAGGAACATCTGACTCCCGCAGTTGCAGAATCGGTACAATATGGAGCTGTCCATTTCTCAGCCGTCCAGATGGCCCGGACGTGCCCCTCGCTGAATCGGGCTCCACGTCTCACGTGTCTTTTATTGGTCTAGCAGGAAGATAAGGAAGGTGAAATTTGTGCTTACCTTCTAATTCTCCATGGACAAGCAGGAATGAAGTCCTCACGTATGGGTGATGTCACCAACAGAACCCTGCACGAGAACGTTCATCAGCTTCTATTGGAAGCTTTTGGAAGCTCTACCACTCCTGTGTACCTATCTTCCCATCTGCCATGGCACCATCTTCTCCAGTCTGTTTTCTGCAGAGCCCCACATACATGGATCTGTCATCTGCTGGTAAACATTTTTCCTCTTCAAGGGTCTCCCTCTTTTTTTGCTTTTATTTTACTTTCCTGTTGGCTAATGTGCCTTGCTGAGGAGAGAACCTCTTCGGAAAGCAAGTGGAGGAAAAAGCTGTTGTAAAGAAGCAGCACATCACCCTCACCGGGCTCTCAAGGCACAAGTTCGATCCCTATTGCAGAAAGTATCGGGGGGGGGGGGGGGAGGCCAGAAGAAGGCCTACTACCCGCTTAAGTGCAGGTATTTTCCTGTTCCTCAAGCCTCCCAGCAAAAGTCACAGGCTCGTCGCACGCAGTGTTGGGAGAAGGCTGCAAAAGGCTCAGCCTGCCCTGCAACCCAATCCGGGGACAGGGTTTTGACAGGTTCCTTCAGAGCATAGCCAGTCTACTGGTGACTGCAGAAGGAAACCCTCCAGTGTGGGAGGACAGCTCACTCACTTTGCCCACAGGTGGCCCATCATCACTTTGGACATGAGGGTGCTACGAATAGTCCAGAGCGACTACATGTCGCCCTTTGCCAAACTGCTGCCTCATTGCCCCCCGAGGATGTTTCCCCACAACCCTCTGCATCTACACCCTCTTCAGGGGGAAATCCACCCTCATGGCTGATCTTGCCATCGAGCCGGTGCTGAGGATCAGTTCGGATGGGGATTTTACTCCAGATACTTTCTGGTCCCCAAGAAGACAGGGGAGTTTCGGCCCATCCAGGACCTGAGAGACTTCAACACCTTCCTGGTGTGAGAAACGTTCAAGATGATCTGTCTAGGGACCTTGCTCACTTATCTTCAGAAAGACAATTGGCTATGCTCCCTGGATCTAAAGGATGTGCATACCCAGATACCGATCCATCCTGCCCACTGAAAATATATTGGATTTGTTCTGGGAGGACAGCACTTTCAGTACAGAGTGTAACCCTTTGGACTGGCCTTGGTACCCTGAGTCTTCACAAAGTGCTTCACAGTGGTAGTGACCCATCTCAGAACACAACAGATTTTGCCTTCCCTTATGTGGATGACTGACTCATTAAAAAGCACCACTTCGGACGGAGTCCGGCATTCAACACAGCTGACCATCTGGGTGCTAGAGCTGTTGGGTTTCATTGTCAGTTACCCAAAGTTCCACCTTCAGCCCATCCAACTTGGCCAAAGGCCTTTCTCCTGCTGGACCGACTCCAGAGATTGATGACCTTGGTCCGCAATACCCATTGGAGTCAGCAGACAACGGCTCACGGAGTGCTGACCGTGCTTGGCCACATGGCCTCCACAGTGCATGCCACTCCCCTGGCTTATCTGTCGAGCACAGTAGACAGTGAGTACTCGGTGAAAGCAGACCACTGGCCGCCTCCAGGACTGGGTGGCAGTCACCATACCACCTTGTCCATTCCTTGCATTGGTGGTTGGATCCTCAGAACCTGCTTAGGTGCCTCCCTTTTCAGCAGGCGCCACCACAGAAGATACTGAGTACAGACACTTCCAAGCTGGGTTTGGGGTCGCATCTGGATGGCTTCCACACTCAAGGAGCCCGGTCTGAATAGGAGAGCCTGTACAAGATCAATTTCTTGGAGCTATGAGCCATAGCGAATTCCCTCAGGGCTTTTCGGGATCACCTGGCAACCTGAATGTCAGTCTGAATCAGAACACTCGGGTTTGTGATGTACTACGCAAACAAGCAAAGGGGCACGGGGTCGTATCTCCTGTGCTGGGAAGCAGTGGAAGTTTGCCATCTCTCACAGGATGGAGTTAAGGGCCATGTATCTGCCAGGGGAGCAGAATATCCAGCAGACCAGTTGAGCTTTGTCCTCCAGCTGCATGAGAGAACTTTGGACAGGGCTGTTGTGGCCCAGATCTTTTGGAATCAGGGTACTGCCTCGATAGAACTGTTTGCCATTCAGCACAATGCTCATGTGGATCAGTTCTGCTCCAGGGTCGCCTTGTGCAGCAGGCTGGCTCTAGATGCTTTTCTCTTGCACTGCGCGGAGGGCCTGCTATACACGTATCCTCCTATACCTCTCATACGAAAGACTCCGCTGAAGCTCCAGACAGACATGGGAACAATGATCCTCATTGTGCCTTAATGGCCCAGCAGCCGTGGTTTCCCCTTCTGTTTCAACTCTTCCAGTGGGTGCCTCTGCTGTTGGGCTCTGCCCCGGACCTTATCTCGCAGGAGGATGCTGCACCCCAACGTCATATCCTTGGTCCTCTCTGTGTGGATGTTGAGAGGCTAGTCATGTCAGAGCTTAACCTAGCTGATGGTGCAACAGATGTTCTGTTGGCCTCTAGGGGGGGCCCTCAACAAGAAGGTCTTATGCCTTCAAATGGAAGAGATTTTCTTCCTGGTGCACAACACAGGCGCTGGATCTCTTTACTTGTTCCGTCAACAGGCTCCTTGAGTACCTCTTACACCTCTTGAGGTTGGGTCTCAAGTCTAACTCTGTCAGGGTCCACCTCAGTGTAATTGGGGCCTACCATCGCAGTTTGGAGGAAAAGTCCATATTGACTCAGCATTTGGTGGTTCGTTTCATGGGAGGCTTGCTGCTCTTGAGACTTTCCTTGAAGCCTCTGGCAGTGGCTTGAGGCCTCAGTGTGGTTCTGGTGCAGCTCATGTTGGCTCCTTTTGAGCTGCTTGATTCCTGCACTTTAAAGTACTTGACTGGAAAATCGTGTTTCTAGTGGCAGTTACCTCATCATGCCTTGTTAGTGAGCTCCAGGCTCTAGTGGCTCATCTGCCATATACCAGATTCCTTCATAATATAGTGGTCCTGCACACTCATCAAAGGTGGTATCAGCTTTCTATCTTAATCAGTCCGTCATTCTGCTAACTTTCTTTCTGAGGCCTCGAGCCCACATAGAGGCATTGCACATGCTGAACTACAAGAGAACCTTGGCCGCCTAACTAGAGGCTAGCTATTTATCTCTTTTGACCCTGACAAGCTAGGGGCTGCCATTTCCAAACGCCCTCTTTCAATTTGGCTGGCAGACTGCATCACTTTCCCGTGAGCCTTCGATGGTCATCATGTCACTGGGTGGGGATTCCCAACATGACAGCAACTTCAGCCAATCTGTACTCCAACATTTGTTTGAGGATTAGAATACATCTCCATCTCCCCAAGGCCCTTCTGCCCATCTGGGCTATCAAAAAAAAGGCAAACCTCAGAGCATGAATGTTCATGAATGACACTGTAAGGCAGGGGTCTCAAACTCCAGTCCTGGAGGGCTGCAAACCAGTCAGGTTTTCAGGATGTCCCTAATGCATATTCATTAGATATATTTGCATACAGTGGGGCAGTGCATGCAAATATATCTCATGCATATTTATTAGGGATACCCTGAAAGCCTGACTGGTTTGCGGCCCCTCCAGGACTGGAGTTTGAGACCCCTGCTGTAAGGTAAAGAAGCTGAATCAGATGTGTTCCCCTTTAGGGACTACCAGTGCTGTACATAGTTGATTCTCCGGTTCTTGTTCACTTGACCCTGTTGGGCTTCTTGGCCTCCTCTGTTTTTGGTAGCTAGGGAGTCCCATACATGAGGACTTCATTCCTGCTTGTCCATTGAGAAAAGGCAGTTACTCATCTGTAGCAGGTGTTCTCCTTGGACAGCAGGAATAAGTCGTCACAACCCTCCCACCTCCCCGAGGTGTTGTCTTCTGGTGTTGTTATCATACTGGAGAAGATGGCATCGCGGTAGGCGGGAAGACGGGCACGCAGGTGCAGTGGAGTCTCACAAAAGCTTCCAACAGAAGCTGGGGAGTGTCCCCATGCAGCGCTCTGTCAATGACATTACCCATACATGATTACTTATTCCTGCTGTCCATGGAGAACACCTGCTACAGGTGAGTAACAACCTTTTACTTTTGAGTCTTGCTACTCCAGTCCAGTACTCGATCAGGAAGACTCAAGCTCTTTAGATTCTCTCATCTGTGTGCATTTCATATCTGCAATTTGGGATTTATGCCTAACTTTATTCCCTCACTGTAATACGGACAATTTTGGTAACATCTTAGTTTTTTTGTTCTGAGTTTTCCGAGTCTTGGTGGCACGTTCCAGAGTTCTACCAATCCTTATACCGGTGGCGGTATAACCGGAAAATTTGTATTCTGTGCCTCCATCTGCTGGTTGGATGACATAACTCACATGTCTGGACTGGTCTAGCAGGATTAAAGGAAAGGAAATTAGGAGGTAAGAACAAATTTCATCTTTTAAAGTATGTTAAGCCCAAATAAAGAGTGCATATCCCTCACCATTGGACAGCTCATCATTTAGAGGTGACAAGATATGATTATATGTTCTCTCTTTATGTAATTGTATATATAGATAACTATAGAAACATATAATTATCTTTCTTTAGTGTAAGAGAGGTTATACTTCAACAGGCATTGCTTATGTAGGGTTCTGATTATTAAAACTACCAATCCCCCATTCTGTCCTGTAGGGAGGAGTAGCCTAGTGGTTGGGGCAAGGTACTTCAGGCCGGAAGGTCAGTGGTTCAAATCCCACTAGAGGACAGCAACTTTGGGCCGGAAGGACTGAGGTTTCTAGTCCCACAGATGCTCCTTGTGGTCTTGGGCAAGCCACTTAACCCTCCACTGCCCATGTTCCCTGTAAGTATTTGTGTATGTGTCTCATATCCCCACGTGTTAAATGTATCCCCCAATTGTGCTGTGACCGCTTTGATTGAAGGATAAGGCGGTATACAAAACTGTCTAAATAAATAAATAAATAAAAAAAGCCTTTCTCCTAGGACAAGCAGGATGAGTCAGCCACAGTTGGTGACATCATCCGACGGCGCCGAGACGGAAGTACTCTCCATAGCTCAGAAGGGCTTTTCGCCCTTCTGAGCATGGGCTAACTGGCCCCACCCTCCTGCCCGCCCCTAGCTAGCCAGTTCTAGTTCTTCCACCTTGCCTGCAAGACAGACTTTGCTACTCTCCACCAAAACCGAAAACCTAACATTATAATTTCATCTACAGCGTATGTATTGCCATTTTTAAATTACCTTATGCTTCTTCTTGCTTCTCTTCAGATTCCGGTCCAGTCTAGACCAACGTGATCTCTCTTCAGGCAGCGGGGAATACCTCCACACTGCGAACAGGAACATGGGGCTCATGCCTTGGAGGAGCAGTCAGTGGGAGGTCTGCAGAACGTGCCTAATAGGCCTCCGTTCCCCAGTTTTCAGCTGAGCCCCGATTCTCCGCTCTTCTGCGGAAACAGGTTCAAGCAGCACTCCTAGTGGGAATCGCTGCCGCGCTGTCCCCCTGCAGCTTGGGATGTGCCCTGAGGCCCCCATCCACAGCCGCACTCCTCCGATGGACAGGGGACCCACCCATGGACAGCCCTGCTCTGGGACCCCCTTTGTGCTACTGCTGCTGCGTCGCCTCGGCTGGTGTAGGGGCGTCGCTCAAAAACACCTTGACGGCTGCCAAGACCTCTGGTAGACTTGACCTTGCCATCCCGGAGAGTCCCGTGAGGCAAAGAAGCAGGAGCGGAATCCAGAGTGCAGAGAAGAATTCTTCGATCCGGCTAGCCACGAGGCTCCCATGGCGGTGACCATCTTGCCCCACTGCATCATGGGCCATGCTCCTCCCCCTCCATGGCGCCATTGGTGGCATCTCGGGCCATGCTCCTCCCCCTCCATGGCGCCATTGGTCGGCGCAGTTCCTGTCTTCAAGGGAGGAGGAGCCGCTCACAGAGGCTCCCATCGCCGACGTTCCGTTCGGCGCGGACAGCACTGACGCTCTACACCGGCGCCGATGGACCTGTTGGCGCCGCATGCGTCGGCGTGGACATCTGGCCCCAGCAATCTGAGCAATAGCGTTTCAACCCTGAGCAGCAGAGTTAGTTTTCAGCGCTCTGTATGCTGTGCACTGAGCAGTAGCATTGTTTCTTTCTGCTAATTCTACTTATCTCTGTGCAGCTAAAATCATTCTGGCTTTGCCGCCTCTTATCACACTGTTTCACCAATACTGTGCACTGAGCAGTAGCATTGCTTCTTTCTGCTAATTCTACTTATCTCTGTGCAGCTAAAATCCTTCTGGCTTTGCCGCCTCTTATCACGCTGTTTCACCAATACTGTGCACTGAGCAGTAGCATTGCAACCAGCATTATGAATTATTGTGCACTGAGCAGTACAGTCACATTGAGTGTTACGGATCCTTTGCGCTGCGCAGCGGAGATCCACACATAAGCCCCCTAGCTCCTCCGGCATCGGCGCAGAGAGCAGGAGTGTGCCGATGCTGACATGTCCGCACCAAAACTTCGCGAGGGACATCTGAAGCTTTTCACGTTCTCAGACCCGAACCTGCCTGGCCCATTCAGCGCGTAAGGCAGCGTCCACTACGCCTCGGCGCAGATCGCGCTAGCCTCGGAGCGGATGAGCATCTTAGCCCTCACCGCTCCAACTCTCAGCACCAAAAACCTGACGCAACGCATGAGCACTCAGAGCGGCTTGCTCCACGCCATTAGGCAGATCAGCGCATTCAAAAAAAAAAAAAAATAAATATATATATATATATATATATAAAAATTAAAAAATAAAAATAAAAGGAAATAATAATAGTAATAGTGGCACCGCCACCACCCGAGGCTTATCACCTCCACGCTGTCTTACGACTACAGATGTGTGCATACTGAGTCAGACCAAGGTCCATCAAGCCCAGTACCCTGTTTCCAACAGTGGCCAACGACACAGGTTCCGCTATGCTCGTACTTGTCAAGCATTGATATCCTGGGTCCATTCTTATAATGGTCTATGGATCTTTCCCGCCAGGAACTCTTCCAAACACTCTTTTATGCTGTATGGTTAGATCAGCGAACTAGTCTCAGGAAAGCAGCGTTCTGACTCCCCCTGACGCTGACCCCCACGGCAATTCTGTGCCTACCCGACCTGGGCCCTTCTGTGCACCGGTTCGACCCCAGCACTTCTACGGGCCTCCAAGAAAGCGTGTCTCTCAGCCACATGGCTCCGCCCGTGACAATGTAATTACGCTTCAGCCTGTAACCACTTGACACTTGGCGCCTCTGCGCTTTGCGTCGCGGCCTGCTTCTGCATACGGCTTCCCTTGGACAAGGTTCTGCTCTCCCTACGAACCAAGGTAGAAGCAAGGGCCACAGGGCCGCTACCAGCCCAGAGTGTGTGCCCCTACACAAGCTACGGCATGCCAGCGCCTCTTATGCACCCAAACTCTACCTGGACCTAAACTAAGGTTCATGGTCTCTCAGCCAGCCGCATGCTGGTTCCCCCCCCTCTATCGCTAAGTTGCCCATAGCCTCAACTAGGGTCAGTACCCCAGGTCAGACCCCGTAGGGATATCGTGCACATATTGGTTCAGAACCTGCGTGGAAGATTAAAAAAAAAAAATATATATATATATATAAGAGCGGGGGGGCTTCACGCCTGTAACAGAAAGGTACAGATCACTCCGTCCAATGTAGCACGTCGGTACCTACCCGTTGGCTAGTCCAAGAACCAAGGGGTCAACTCCCTGCCAAGAGGCATGGGTGAGCCGCTCCCCTGGTACCCTCAAAAGAACTGCCTACAAGGGAAGTCTTGGCAGTCCACCATACGTGGATGAGATGCACCTCTCATTGCCAAAGTTAGCCCTGACGATCCACCACTGTGTGCAGTGGCAACAACGGTGTGAACCGGTTGCAGCGGCAACAGCGGGGTGCAGTATAAATAGTCTATTGTTCTCGAGCAGAAGGTTGCAGACTCAAATCCCAACTGGGGACCCTGCAGCACATGTCCCTGCCTCCAGCCTGGGAGATTAATACCTGCACACCACCTCCAGGCATGACAATTCATGACTTCGGCACCTGTGCACGAGAATATCCCACTTGGCCAGAGGGGCCCATGCTGTCTGGCCACCGCGATTCTGCAAACCACGCACCCCGCTACCCTTGAGCCTTCCGGTGAACCATCTCAATGCCCAGGCCATCCTCGTAACTGTCACCATGACGTGGGTCTCCTTCCCCTCGCCCTGCAGAGAGAAACCAGCTCCAGCAAGCTCTGTAGCACTAATCCTAACGCCTCGGGGTGTATGGAGACAGGGGGACATTCCTTTTGCCAGCCTGGGACCTCCAGTCTGGACCGTCCTTACGATCGACTCGAAGGCCACACTCTTCCGACCGGCGGGTCGCAGGCTCCAAACTTGGCTGAAAGCCATATCAGGGAATTATGGATGCTCCAGGCACTCCCTCCTCTCGAAACCATATGGTAGCTCAAGCCTTAGGCACCACAACTTGATCCGCTCGCCACAAGGAGATCAGGAAGGGTGCTATTAAAATGGACAATGCCCCTTAACACGCTCAATGTCCGGTACCCACACCAGTGCCTTCCACCACAAGAGCCCAAACCTGTCGGCAGGCTGTAATCCATACACCACAACCGAACGGCGACTGTAGCTCCCAGTGGCAACGTTGGTGCAGTGCACACTGCCGGTGTATTCAAGGGCAGGAGAACAGGATCATGTCCCAGTGGTGGCTCCTGCAGACCACGTTCCTATATCCTAGCACGCAGCCCCCAAAACTGAGGGGGAGCGGCACACAGCCCCCAACACGGAAGGGGAGCCGCCTCGTTGCCATTGCCCTCGACAGCCCGCTGCCGACCATGACTTCATGATCTAAAACAGATCTCCAGAAGCTTCAGCGACTATGCACTATCATGCGCCCAGGACATACAGTACACGAGCCTGCCGCCCAGTACCAGCGGCTACGCCCCGGGGACTCTACCAGCAGCTGCCCAGGTTCAAGCAGAGACACCTTGCCCATGTAGCACGCGTCTGCAAGGCCACGAGGACCTTACAACAGGGACTTTCACATCACCTGAGCTCCGGTACACAGTGTCCATGAACACCAACAACAGTCGTGCACCTTACGCTGTTACCGTACCGAAATGCGTAAGTCCATGAGTTCATGGCAACCAGGCACAATAGATGTCTGGTTGTCTGCCAGAGTGGGGGATAGCCTAGTGGTTAGAACACTGGCTTAGTAACCTAGCAACCAAGGTTGAATTCCTCTAGCAACCTTGTGGCCTTCGGCAAGCCACCTAGCCCTCCATTGCCTCAGAATAAAGACCAGCCTGCCTACTCTGGTGTCACTGCCAAGAAACCCAGGAGCTTCTGGGTCGCCAGGAGTCATGACTGTCTCGAAGGCACACATTTCATTACACTTTGCCTACGCTTTGGTTGTCTGCCAACCATCCATACCGAATTTCTTCCTCTGACGCTACATCAAGCACAAACACTAACCTGCCATTCTCCATGGCACCTTGCACAACCTCCTATGAAGGTCACCTTGCACTTAACCCTAGTGCTGATAATGGATGGCCTGAAATTCAGTTGCAGTGCAGTACACTCGGAGAATGTGGCTTGCACACAGTCTCTTAACCTCTCCACTTACACTGCCACAAAACCAGGAACAGCGGAGACGAAAACGCTGCACAGTGTATTCTGGCAGGTTCAACCTTAGCCGTGGCTCCCCATATTCGGACTCACACATTCACACGCAGAAGCAACAGCGCATCCCGTGTCTGGCCTGAACTGATGGTATAGATCTCATATCGTCACAGTCCGAACTCCAGGTCTCCAGAAACCATGCTCGATTCGGTCAAGCAGATCATGCCCGGAACCTTTTAAGCAAACAAACCTCTTCGGCACTGCTTTGTTGTTTGGGGACACTAACTTCAAATGATACCACAGACTCACAAACAGAAGCCATGGTGTGGTAGGCGAAGGGTTCACTTCTTCAATGGTGGACTCAAGTCTTCTCCCTATGCCTTAACTGACGGGCTACCCCAGCAGTCCGGACTGCCACCTCCGCAGGCTGCTGACCCGGGACTGACGCATGGGCTCGACGGCCCTAACAATCAACCTCATACCACTCTTGTAGCACAGCCGAGTCTACCTCGCTATCCCTGCGTGCAGCAATCACCTCACCGTTACCACAAACTGGGTCAGAACCAGGTTCCCGCTACGCTAAAGGCTCTACGTCCTCATCTGGTAACAAGTCCCTCAGCTGACTACACCTCATTTAGTTTAAAAAAAAAAAAAGGGAATCTCTCTTACTAGTGATGCAATACTTGCATCACTCTCGTGTTCAGCGCTATGGCTGCTGTCACTCCTTCAGTACAGCGACTCACGCACACCTCGATGTGCCTACATCCCTTACCACACAAGTGTGCCCTACAATACAACCGCAAGGCCTGCGAGCTCCGCGACCCCATCCTTCTTACGGTGCTGAACAGATGCACCCCTCGCAGCACTGCTACTCACCTATGTGCATCGCCACCACAGGTATACAGTTGCATGCCTACAGACTCCAGTTACAACATGCGGTACGCACGCTAACCCTAAAGAACTGTCTCGGCCTCCCCCATCCACCACAGCGCATGGCAGCTTGGGAGGCACCAACTGTGGCTGACTCATCCTGCTTGTCCTAGGAGAAAACTGAGTTACTTACCTGTAACATGAGTTCTCCGTGGACAGCAGGATAAGTCAGCCACACATCCCGCCCACCTCCCCTGGGAAGGGGTCGGCCTCCGTCCTGGTGCCCGCCTCCTAGCGGCAAAAAGGCTCAGCTAGGGACGTACTGGCTAGCTAGGGGCGGGCAGGAGGGTGGGGCCAGTTAGCTCATGCTCAGAAGGGCGAAAAGCCCTTCTGAGCTATGGAGAGTACTTCCGTCTCGGCGCCGTCGGATGATGTCACCAACTGTGACTGACTTATCCTGCTGTTCACGGAGAACTCATGTTACAGGTAAGTAACTCAGTTTATCAGTTTTAACCAATTAGCACTGTAATCTTATCTCCTTCACTGAATCCCATCTTCTGCCATTCTATTTCTCCCCTGAAACATTCACTGAATTTAAGCAATATGGTGCCTATACTTTGGCATGGTCTATATAATTTATATGGAATTTTTTGAAGAAACCTTATTGTTTCTTAATGTGTGTATTAATTGTCATTTAAATGCAGCATTGAAATTTAATATAAAGAGGTTTAAGAATTTCTTGTCTTGGGGCAAGCGTCTTGAGTGTAGTGGATGCCTAAACTACTCTTACTTTATACCCTGTGCATCTGTACCTTTGAGCGGAGCGCATAGTGCTGCTGTTGCTCACATTCAAAGCAAGACAGTTCTTCTTACAATGCCACTGCCTTGTTCAGACTAAGAGGGGAATTGTAGGGGGAGGGGTCTCCAAATTCACAGCTCTCTTCACAAACCACTGTTCCACTGCCAACCCATAATTATTGCTTATGTGATGGTGTGTATAGAATATATTATTATATTAATTATGTAGTAGTTTTGTTATGATTTAATAGGTGCATGGAATAAACTGTACTTAGTTCTTCCAAACTATCTCATTATAAAAAGGGCATGTTATGTATGTATAATTTTAAAAAGTTAATTCAGTTCATTTATTTCCAAATGGAGCCCATATAGAATTCAGAAGGTAAAAGGACAGTATCTAGACAAAGATACAGGTTGCACAATGTTGCATCATACGCATTCCAAATAAATATTGCATTAAATAATACAATATACTTTGTTGAGAAAAAAAGTACATTTTAAGTTGTTACTACTTTTCTGTTCCATCAATATTTGCTTTTTAGTTTAGGTGCTATTATTTTTAATAATTTCTTTAGCACTGTTGGGCACGCCAAATATAAGAGAACCCCTGTTTTGTAGAGTTTATCTAATCAAGATATATGGACAAGTCAAATAAGAGGCTTCTGGTTAAAATTAATAAGGCCATGATTGCAGATAACTAGACCCAGGTGGGGTTTTGTGGTGATTTTAAGTGAAGAAGGGATTGTTTTTTATAATAAGAGTAAACCTGAAAGAAATTAGGCCTCCATCCTAAAAATCTATTTTAAGAAAAACAGGAAATAGGATAATTGTGGCTCAGGATGGTTGAGTTTAAGTTTTGCGCTAATTCGCATAAGCCATATACAGAACAATTCTATAAACTGTAGTTGAAAAGAATGAATAGCACAGTAGTGTTGTTAATGTATCAAAAATTTAACTCATTTGAGGAATGGACTTGAATTATCATTTAACAAATATTTTAAAAAAATTAAAAATCATATCCAACTAATTCGGTGATTTTTCTTTTAATTTGATTTATTTTTTGTAGCCTATAGTTGGCTAAGGATTCATGAATATTGAAGAATGTGTTTAGGGAAATGAAGAAAAAAAGCAGAAATACTAAACATTTTGCATTTACAATTTCACCATATATAGAAAGATAGATATAAAAAATTTCTGGCAGATTCACTGAGGATCATTGTCTTTGACACTGCTCATTGTCCTTGTTAGCAATATTGCAAGGAAATAGAAGGAAATGCTTGTCTCTATGGATGACAAGAAGATGTGCAATAGAGTGGATGTTTTGAAGGAGTAGAATATGCCATCTTAAATTTGGGGTGCAGAAATTTGAGAGGGTGGCGTACAGTGCAGGGTGAGAAGCTGATGTGCACCACCAGGAGAGAAACCTTGAGGTGATAGTGTCTGATTTCAAAGTAGTGAAACAGTGTGATAAGGTGATGGTCAGTGCCAAAGGAATGTTCCTTATCGTTCCTCCAGTGCAGTCCTCTACTTCTGGGTTGTCAACCTCCTCCTGCAGCTCGGAGACTGGCATGTCAAAACTATGACATCACTGGATATAGGCTGCTGCTCTCGCTCCACCTCCCCAGTGTGACCAGTCTCCTTGCAGCAGGGGGACGTTGTGAGCCTCGTCTGAGGCTCACTGGAGGAGCAGATAAGGAGCATATAGGCTAGGGTAGCTTTCATTAATTGATTGGGTTTTTTGTCCCTTTAAATTTATTTCAATTTCTTTATCACAGCAGGTAAGGATTTTCTCACAGGGGAGGTGGGAGACAGATTCTAGCATCTCTTACACCTTCCCTGTCTGGTTTCAAGCTGCCTTCTTTGTTTTTTCTGTCCTGTATAAAAAGGGGACCGCTGGAACTCTCCCCCCGGACTTTTCGGGGGAGAGCCCTCCTTAAGGCCAGTTAGCTGCCCGGAGCGTGCATTTCCTGGGACGTGGTTTCTCTGGTGCCGGCAGAGCAGGAAAGCACTTTAGAGCGCTTCTGCAGGCTCGCGGGTACTGCACCGCGCCAAATTTCGGAAACGAAAGGCAGCTTCCTTTCAGAGCAGTCCTAGCCGGTCAGCCCCTTATCGGTTCAGGCTGCATCTGTGTGGTGAGTGTCGGGAAATCCTTCGGCAGCCTGCGCCGGCCTGCTGAAGCGCTTTCGCGCCCTTTTTCCTTCCCCTCGGGGCTTTGCGGCGGCCATTTTCAGCGGTGCAGGGAAGCCGCGTGGCTGGCTGCCGTTTCAGGGCTATTGGTCCGGGGGGGTAGCGCTTCTTAGGAGCAACGTTTTTTCTCCCTTTTCTCTGTTGGTTTTTGACCTTTCTTTATTTTTTTAAGGGGATTGTTTTCTTTTTAGCGTTGCAGCCCGGGGTCTAGGGTCCTGTGATTTGTTTCCTTTCCGGTTCTCTTGCAGGACAGGGTTTGGTAGCATTGGTATTGGGCCTTACTGCTATTGGTTTCTTGAGGATTTTGATCTCTCTTTAAAAAAAATAAATAAATAAATAAAATAATAAACAAACCTTTTAGATAAAAAAAAAAAAAAGATATATATCGGTGACTAATCCCCACACAGCTCTACAACGTACGGGGGGTGCAGTGATGGCATCCCGACCGCAATGTGTGGTTTGCGGCACCCGGAGGGGGACAGTGGCTGACTCCGGGATTTGTCGTGGCTGTGCTTCCCTCTGTTCCACAGTGGAACAGCAGATGGACCTCAAAGAGTCCTCTGAGCTGCAAGGGCCACCTCTGTTGGCGGGGCTAGAGTCATTGCAGCGCGAGGAGCCGGTTTCCGCTGTTGTGGATGCCGGAGCATCGTTGGATTCTCTCCCAGGTGCTCAGACGGCGGATCTCGGGGATTTTTCCCCGGATTTCGTTTTGTTGATGCACCAAGCATTTTGTTTGCGGCGTCAAGGTAGACTGCCGTCTGTTTTACTGCCTACCCTTCCGTCCCCGCAGCTGGAGGGGCCGGAGTTAGGGGGCGAGGGTCCCTCAGCTTCTAAAAAGGCGAAGACGTCTCTGGAGGCGGAAGGGGAGCGCCTTGACGTCGAGGATGCTGACTGGCAGCTTGAGGAGGGGCTGGAAGATCTCGAAGAGGGGGAGATCCCAGAGCCAGAAGATCAAGCCAAGATCATACGGGTCTTCCGTAGGTAGGAGCTGACGGCTCTGATTATGGAATCTCTGCAGATCTTAAATCTAGCGACACCGATAGCCGCGGAGGAGGAGGTTGAAGATCTGGTGATTCAGGCGGTGCGCTCTACACAGGTGGTGTTTCCGGTGCATAGAGTGGTTGACCGGATGATCCAAGATGAGTGGGATCAGCCGGAAACGGGACTTTGTGGTATTCGGACCATGAACAGGCTCTACCCGCTGGCTGATAAGGACAAGGATAGGTTCCGTGCTCCACGGGTTGATGCGGTGGTATCAGCGGTCACTAAAAAGACCACTATCCCGGTAGAGGGCAGTGCTGCCTTAAAGGATACCCAAGACCGTAAGGTCGATGGGTTGCTGAAACAGGTGTTTGAGGCGGATGCTATGTCTTTACAAGCCTCCATTTGTGGAGCTTGGGTGGCCCGGGCGTGTTTGCGCTGGGTGCAGCGTTTACGCCAGTCCTCGCGTTTGGACCCGGAGGAGCTCCGCGAACTCGGCAGGCTGGAGTCTGGTACAGCGTACTTGGCAGACGTTCATTATGATTTGATAAGGGCGCTAGCTAATAGTACAGCATCCGTGGTGGCCGCTCGCCGGTCGGTCTGGCTGCGTAACTGGGCGGCAGACGGGTCTTCCAAATCCCGGTTAAGTAAGCTCCCCTTTCGGGGGAGGTTGCTCTTTGGAGAGGATCTCGATAAATTGGTGAAGGACCTTGGGGAGTCTAAGGCTGGTAGGCTCCCAGAGGACAGACCAAAACAGAGTAAGGCTACGCACAGTTTTCGTGGCCAGTTTCGGGATGTTCGGAAGTTTCGTACCTCTCGCTTCAGCGGTTACCAGAGGGGCCGTTTTTCGTCCCGAGCCCAAGGGTTTCGCGGATTTCGGGGTGCCAATAGGGGATTCTCCTCGACGGCCTCTCCAACGGCCCACAAATCACAATGAGATGAGGCGGGTCCGGGCAGAGGAACCTTCCATAGGCGGGAGGCTTCGGGGGTTTCTCTCTGCTTGGGCCCACATCACTTCCGACCAGTGGGTGTTGCAAATTATTCAGGAGGGTTACGCGCTGGAATTGGCGCGGCCCGTGCGGGATTCCTTTGTCCTGTCCCCCTGCAGGGGGCAGAGAAAGACACTGGAGGTCCGCAACACTTTGGAGCATCTGCTGCGGTTAGGTGCGGTAGTGGAGGTTCCGGAAGCGGAACGCGGCCTGGGGCGGTACTCCATTTATTTCGTGGTGCCAAAGAAGGGCGGAGCGTTACGGCCCATTTTAGACCTCAAAGGCGTGAATCGCTGCTTGCGGGTCCCTCATTTCCGGATGGAAACCTTGCGTTCCGTCATTGTGACGGTGCGGCAGGGCGAGTTTCTGACGTCGCTCGACCTGACCGAGGCCTACTTACACATTCCCATTCGTCCAACGCATCAGCAGTTTCTGCATTTTGCACTTCCTTGGGGTCACTATCAATTCCAGGCCTTGCCATTTGGGCTCGCAACAGCGCCACGCACGTTCACCAAAATTATGGTCGTGGTGGCAGCGGCTTTGCGCAAAGAAGGTATTCTGGTGCACCCGTACCTCGACGATTGGTTGATCCGCGCCAAAACCGAAGTGGAAAGCAGACAGGTGACAGGCAGGGTTGTCGAGTTTCTGCAAAGTCTTGGTTGGGTGGTCAACCCGACCAAGAGCCGTCTGGAGCCCTCTCAGGTGCTCGAGTATCTGGGAGTCCGGTTCGACACGAAGCAGGGTCAAGTGTTCTTGCCAGTGCGGAGAGCTCAAGCTCTTCGGAGTATGGTGCGCAAGTTCAGGGGGTCTCCGGCGCCGTCGGCGTGGTAGTACCTTCGCGTGCTGGGGACGATGGCGGCATCCTTGGAGACGGTTCCTTGGGCCAGGTTCCATATGCGTCCGCTGCAGAGGGCGCTGCTCCGTCGCTGGTCTCATCAGTCAGATTCCCTGAGCACACGGTTACCGGTGCCGACCAGAGTCAAACAATCCCTGCGGTGGTGGTTGCGGCCGCAATCCCTGGAGGTGGGGATGCCGCTGGAACAACCGGTGTGGCTACCGCTCTTGACGGATGCCAGCCTGATGGGCTGGGGGGCGCACTGCGAAGGCAGGTTCGCCCAAGGCCTGTGGTCTCCGATGGAAGCCTCCTGGTCCATCAATCGCCTGGAACTTCGGGCAGTGGCTCGAGCGCTACTGGCGTTCGAGGCCGTCGTGCTGGGTCGGTCGGTCCGGGTTCTCTCCGACAACTCGGCGACGGTCGCCTACATCAATCGCCAGGGCGGCACGGGAAGTGCAGCCATGGAAGAGGAAGCAGATCTGCTGTTCGCTTGGATAGAGGGTCGCTTGTCGGCGATTTCAGCGGCGCACATCGCGGGGAGAGACAATGTGCAGGCCGATTTTCTCAGCAGGGTGCAAGTAGATGCGGGAGAGTGGGAGCTGCATCCGGAAGTGTTCGATCAGCTTGTTCTCCGTTGGGGGAGTCCCATCATGGACTTGATGGCGACTTGCAACTCAGCGAAGGCGTCTCGGTTTTACAGCAGGAGGCGGGGAGAGAATGTCGGAAGGCATCGACGCCCTGTTGCAGCGCTGGCCAATCTCCGGCCTCCTGTATGTGTTCCCGCCGTGGGCCTTGATAGGCCGTGTCATCCAGCGGATCGGGGCTCATCCGGGAAGGGTGCTGCTGGTAGCTCCCGACTGGCCACGCCGCCCCTGGTATGCCGACCTGGTGCGTCTTCTGGACGGGGAACCATGGCGGTTGCCGGAGAGAGCGGATCTGTTGAGGCAAGGTCCACTCTTCATGCCGCAGGTGAATCGATTCTCGCTTACGGTCTGGCCATTGAAAGGGCACGGCTGAGAAAAAAGGGGTATTCGGCTTCAGTGGTCGCTACTTTGCTCCGAGCAAGGAAACAATCTACGTCCTTAGCGTATGTGCGAGTTTGGCGTGTGTTCGAGGATTGGTGTTTGAGGCGACAAATTCGGGCTGTTATGGCCTCTGTTCCTGTGGTCTTGAGTTTCCTTCAAGATGGCTTTGAGAAAGGACTTGCTGCCAGCTCGCTGCGTGTTCAGCTGGCGGCGCTCTCTTGTTATCGGGGCAAGGTACAGGGAGTCCCTCTTGGGACTCACCCTGATGTTGGGCGGTTTCTCAAGGCGGTCTCTAGGTTGCGTCCGTCTGCTAGAGTAGTAGTGCCACCGTGGGACCTCAATTTGGTGTTGAAGGCTTTATCCGTTTCTCCCTTTGAGCCGCTGTGTCACGCGTCGGTGAAGGATTTGACCTTGAAGGCGGTGTTTCTGGTGGCCATCTGTTCGGCTCGGCGCATTTCGGAGCTGCAGGCCTTGTCGTGTAGGGATCCTTTTTTGTCTTTCTCCAAAGAGAAAGTTGTCTTGCGACCGGTTCCTTCCTTTTTGCCCAAAGTGGTGTCGGCCTTTCACTTGAATCAGGCTGTGACCTTACCGGTGTTGGGCTCGCTGGGGGGTTCGGATCAGGATCGCCGTTTGCACCGGTTGGATGTTAAAAGGGTGTTACGGCGCTACCTGAAGGTGACTCAATCCTTTTGTAGGTCAGATAGGCTTTTTGTGGTGTTTGGCGGTATCCACAAAGGCGAGGCGGCTGCTAAGGCCTCCATTGCCAGATGGATTCGAGAGGCGATTGCGTCCGCTTACATTCTTCACGGGCAGTCCGTGCCAGTCGGCTTGCGAGCGCATTCTACCAGAGCGCAGGCTGCTTCCTGGGCGGAGCGCGCTTTGGTGCCCCCAGGGGACATTTGTAGGGCGGCGACTTGGTCGTCCTTGCATACCTTCAGTAGGCATTACCGTCTGGATGTGGCGGCGGCTAGCGATGCTTGTTTCGGTTCGGCAGTCTTACGTGCTGGCTGGAAAGGTCCCGCCCCATGATTACTGCTCTGGTACATCCCAGAAGTAGAGGACTGCACTGGAGGAACGATAAGGAAATGATAATTACACTTACCTGGTAATTGTAGTTCCTTGAGTGACGACAGTGCAGTCCTCAGTCCCGCCCGGGATTCTCTCTTTATTCAGGTTCCAATCAAGCATCGCGGCAGGTGGCGAAGAATTTCAGGTAGGTCGCCTGTCCTTTGCTTTCATTTTCCTTGGCTTACACTGTATGAGCATCTGCGTGTCGCAGGGAAGGTTTAAGACAGCTTTGCCGTGGACGGGATAAGTCCAGTTTAGTTAACGATGTTTTAATAGCTACTTATTTGTTGCTCTTTTGAGTCTGCTTTGTTAATAGTTTCACACTGGGGAGGTGGAGCGAGAGCAGCAGCCTATATCCAGTGATGTCATAGTTTTGACATGCCAGTCTCCGAGTTGCAGGAGGAGGTTGACAACCCAGAAGTAGAGGACTGCACTGTCGTCACTCAAGGAACTACAATTACCAGGTAAGTGTAATTATCATTTGTGATGCACCTCCAGAGAGCTCTTGCCCTGCACGCGATCGACTGCCGGCTCCTCCTCCATCAGCATCATTAGCAGCGGCGGCAATCTACATTTAAAAAACAGTGTGCTGCAGGGAAATCCCTCTTTGGCTGGCCTGGGGTTCTGATACCCCATTCCCCCCAGAAGGAAGGACAGCGTGCTCACTACCCCACCTGCAACAGCGAACCAGAGTGCAACAGAGCTGCCATTTCTTGCCATTTCTATACCTGGTAAGGAATCCCTACCGGGGGATTCAGGGACACTGCAATTCCCCTGGATTCCAAAAGAGGTGATCATGCTTCCTTTGCATCAGGTCTTACAAGATCTACTGTTAAGAATGTGGGAAACTCCTTTAACAGTATCCCCACATTCTAAGACACTTGACACCATGTACAAGGTGCCACCTTCTCCAGGTTTTCAAAAGACTCCACTTCCTCATCATTCTATTAGCTCGCCGATCTGCCCTTGCCCTCCGGGAGAGATCCCTCCCCTGACGGATCTTGTGCCCACCTCTCCAGGTGGACGTTCTGGGGATCGATGGCAGATCCGCCTTACCTGAGTGCTGCTCATGGAGGCAGGCCCCCCGGCGTGCCTGCGTTAGTACCGGAGGGGGCGTCCCCATGTCCACCGGCTTAGATATACTAGATATCACCTGCTTGGCAGGCGCCTTTGGGGGATCCCCACAGTACCTGTGTTACCGCCCTTTTTCCCCCTATGGCCGGTACTCACCCCCCCCCCCCCACCCGGGGGTCCGGCCAGTCCGCCTGCCTATTCCACGATCAGCCCGCGGACTGGTGGTACCCTACTGCTGTGAAGTCAACAGCTCCTTTTTTCAGTTAGGTCCTCCTCCCGGAGGTCCGGACCCTTGTCTCCCTATCTCTCGCTAGGGCAGACTGTGTACCCCTTCTGCTCCGGGGTACACCTCTACTCTTCTCCGGGATAGGCTCTCTAGTTCGGCCTGTCTTCCACTGTTAGTCCTCTGAGTTATGGACTCTACTCCTGAGGGAGTGCTCAGCTTGCCGTGAGCCCCCTGGAAGACCTGCCGGCCTTCTCCTGACCCAGCTGACGCCTGGATCTCATGGCCTTCCGGATTTGGAACTTCCTCCTTGCTGCGGTGAAGTTTCCTTGATGACCTCGCTACTGCGTCTACAGTGCCTTCATCTCAGGACTACTTCCGACAACCCGGTGGGTAAGCAGTACAGGGTTCTAAACCATTAATTCATTAAAACTTAATGGCCGGTAAGCTCTGTATGGTACTAGGTCATTTACTCATTACATGCTTAATGATTCTCTTCATGCACCCCTCTGACTACTCCCGTAGCCTGGGTTTTTTTTTTGCTGTATCCTAATGGTACCTGTTCTGCACTCTAAAGACTTGCCTCCGTAGTCTTTGGATTCGCTGTTCCTCTATTCAACTCCTGCCCTCCATCCCTCGGGGGATGCCGGAGATTCAGGCTGGGCAAATGCCATCCAGTCCTGGGCTGCGCTTATGGGATCTCCCCGGGCATCCTAAGCTAGGGAGTCCCCACGTGTGAAGACTCATTCCTGCTTGTTCCTGGAGATAGCACAGTTACTTACCTGTAACAGGTGATCTCCGGAACAGCAGGAATTAGTCTTCACAACCCGCCCAACCCCTAGGAGTTGTATCTCTCTTTTTTTCTCTATTCCTTCCTCTCCTCTCCTTCCGGCTCAGCTATGAAACTCAACTGGGGAGAGGCAGTAGGAAGGGCGGGAACCCACCGCGCAGGCGCGGGGGATGCTCCCAAAGGCTTTCTGATTGGATGCTGGGGAGCATTCCCGTGCGGGCTCCGTCGGAGACGTCTCCCACGTGTGAAGACTAATTCCTGCTGTTCCGGAGATCACCTGTTACAGTGCCAGCAGAAATACTAAACATTTTGCATTTACAATTTCACCATATATAGAAAGATAGATATAAAAAATTTCTGGCAGATTCACTGAGGATCATTGTCTTTGACACTGCTCATTGTCCTTGTTAGCAATATTGCAAGGAAATAGAAGGAAATGCTTGTCTCTATGGATGACAAGAAGATGTGCAATAGAGTGGATGTTTTGAAGGAGTAGAATATGCCATCTTAAATTTGGGGTGCAGAAATTTGAGAGGGTGGCGTACAGTGCAGGGTGAGAAGCTGATGTGCACCACCAGGCTTTCTGATTGGATGCTGGGGAGCATTCCCGTGCGGGCTCCGTCGGAGACGTCTCCCACGTGTGAAGACTAATTCCTGCTGTTCCGGAGATCACCTGTTACAGGTAAGTAACTGTGCTAACTCTGAACCACAGACTAATATAATCACTAAAAACATGGCCACGAAAAACATACCAGCTTCTTGGATACTCTGAGTCTGTTACATCCTACTTAGCGCCATTGCAATAAACCATGCATTTACTCCCTCATGCTCCCACTCTATACCTACCATCTACAACACTACCAGATACTTATACACACCTACTTGCCATAGACAGGGGTACAATTCCAAGCCAAACCACAACAGACTAATCAATATAAAACTAAAAACAATCTCCACCTCAGCTACAACCATAACCTCACCTCAGCTTATAAACCTAAAATGCTACCTCGTCAATGCCAGATCAATAAGAAATAAAATTCCAATTTTCCAAGGTGTACTTACTGACAACTCACCGGACCTTATCTGTATAACAGAAACCTGGCTCTCTGACACAGTAATAATTATAATTAACCAGTTAAAGACTCCAGGATATGTACTATTCCACTCCCACAGAACTTCAAGAAGAGGAGGAGGAGTCCTATTAATTATAAAAGAAAAACTAAAAGCTTCCTTAATCACCTATATAGAAAGCATTGATATACTCACCATAAAAATCAAACACCTCTACATCTGTCTAGCATACAGACCTCCGGACCCAAAACCTGACAACTTAGACATTCTATCTGAATTAATTTACTCTTCTAAAAGCCCACTGATTCTATTAGGTGATCTCAATCTACCTTCCCCATCACACAAACACATGTCAGACTTCTTAACATCCATTAACACTAGAAGCCCCAAAGTGCGTCAATTGACGCAAATGCATCTTCGAAATTGTATACCAGCGCCACTGCTAGAACCATGTCAGTCATGTTCCATGACTTTGTTAGCAAGGTCAAGATGTTCAAATATGTGCATTGAAAATTAATGACAGATGCACCACCCGATGGGAAAATGAATTTATACCTAGAAGCCCCAAAGTACGTCAATTGATGCACTCAATTGTCTTGGATGTGTCAATTGACGTACTTCGGGGCTTTTAGGTATAAATTCATGTTCCCACTAGGTGGCGCATCTCAATCACTCTTGACAGTTTTACTCCGACATTACAAACAATAAACACATGATGATGTCATGTAATGACATCACATACTGCACGTATTTCACAAATAAGTAACTTCACATTAATTCACTTCTGCATTTCATGCTAAACACAGTCATCATGATAATGCGTCAATTGACGCACTTTGGGGTTTCTAGGTAAAATGTCTTTTGGGGCTTCTAGTGTTAATGACCGTGATCACCACCAATTAATTAACACTCAAACACATGTTAAAGGTAATATACTAGACCTAGTGTTCCTACCCTCCCCTATCTTCAATGCCTACAATCCAACAAAATTAGAGGTACAACCTAGTCCCTGGTCTGACCACCACCTAATAAAATTCAAACTCCCTTATTATGACATCATTCAACTAAAACCCACATACACACCCTATCACAAACGATTTAAGAAATTTAACAAGGATGAATTCCTAGAACAAACTATTCTGCACCTCACTCAAGCCCCAACAGACCTTGATGATGCCGTATCTCGGTGAAATAACACAATATCCAACACAGCCATACTACATGCATACCACTCCCACCCCACAAAAAAAACAAAATGTACCATGGTTCAGACCTGAACTAAAACAAATGAAAGCAGATCTACATAAATGCTAGCGCAAATGGCGCCACACAAAATCCAAAACCCACCAATCCCAATACCTGAACACACTCCAACTCTATAAAGAAACCATTAACACAACTAAGAAGGACCATTGCTCCAAACTATTGCCTAACTCACTCAACCGACCAAGAGAGCTATTCAAAATAGTAAAATCCCTAACTAATAATCCCACCAACAAAATCTCAACAGATAATGTAATAGCACCCCAGGCTTTAGCTAACTACTAATACATCAAGATTTAACTAATACATCAAGATTTAACCAAAACTAACAAAAGCACAAGTCACCTGACACACAAAGTCTGGTCAACGTTCACCTCTGCATCAAAGGACATGCTTACAAACATCATTTCCAAGATCAACACCACCACTTCCTATCTCGACCCTTGTCCAGTTAACTGGATAAAAGCAGCAAAATTGGAACTTTCATTGTTTATTCTTCCTATTGTTAATCTCTCCCTCCAGCATGGTTACTTACCATCCTCTTTGAAACATGCACTAATTCGACTGATCCTGAAAAACAACTCAATGGATAAAAATTCCCCCACATCTTACAGACCTATTTCAAGTCTCCCCTTCATGGCCAAAATAATAGAAAAAAATTGTTCAAATCCAACTCCAAGATCATATAGATTCCTTCGCCCTATTTGACGAACATCAATATGGTTTTCGTCCATTCCATGGTGTGGAGATACTTCTCACTGTCCTATTCGACCACCTCATACGTGGTATTGACACCAAAAAAGTGTTTCTACTCTTATTTCTAGATGTCACTGCAGCCTTTGACAGCATAAACCATCAGGTGATGCTCTCCAGACTCCAACAAATAGGTATCAAAGATACAGTTCTAAAATGGTTCTTATCATATCTGACAGAACACAACAAGTAAGAATCGAACACCAAATAGCCAAACCTTACAAACAAGAACAAGACTTTCTGCAAGGTTCTGTTCTCTGTCATACTCTTTAATATATATATCCAGCCAATTTGCTCCATTTTTAAAAATTTCCAGGTAAATTACCATATGTATGCGGACGATATAATGATATATCTCCCATTTAACACCACAAACCCCTCAATTCAAAAACTTACTGATTGCTTTGCAGAGATAACAGAATGGCTCACAAATTACAACCTTAAGATCAATTTTACAAAAATCGAAGCCATGTACGTAACCAGAAACCAGAGCTTCACCCCTCCAACATCGATCAAGATTCAAAATATAAACATATTAGTCAAAAATTAGGTAAAATACCTCAGGGTAATCATTGATTGCATTGATTTCTATAAACTTAAAATGCTGAAATTACGCCGCCCAGTACTTCACCTCCATGACTTCAAATCTGTCGTCCATGCAATCATTACTCCCTATTTTGACTTCGCCAACACTACTCTACAGGGCATTATAAAACAAGCCTTAAGACAACTCCAATTAGCACAACATACTGCAGCAAGGATAACTATGAATATCATCCCAATGGAACACATCACTCCTATACTGTACGATCTCCACTGGTTCGCCATCCAAAGCCACATAAAGTACAAAATACTTTTTACATCATTCAAATTAATCAGTGACATTACCCCCTCACACCTCTCCGCACTCATTACAAAGGAAACCAACTCCCGCACACAATGGGATTGTAATAAGAACAAAACTTCAATACCACTTGACTTCAGGAAATCAAGGAGGACAACGAACAAGGCATTCTCCTACATTGCTCTCAACCTCTGGAATGCGCTCCCAGACTACCTAAGAGAAATAAATTGCCTCCAAACATTCTGAAAAAAACGTAAAACCCACCTATTTGCTCTTTACTTTGGCACAAAAACAAACACAATGACGCAAACCCCCCACTCCCCCCCCATAAGAAACTTCCACTACAGCATTCCCCCTTACCACATCACATATTGATTTGTAAATAGTTTGTTAATAAATTTGTATAGAGATTCATGTTAAGCATTCCTCACTGTTATAATAACAATATTATTGTATATAGTTTAAATGTTCCATGTAACTGAATATATACTTCTTGCTGTACTATTCAAATTGTTGTTCTTTGTAAACCACTTTTGATCTGCTGGAAAAATGCAGTATAAAAATTTATAATAAATAAAATAAATAATAATAATTCTGTGCAGGTCGTTGGTAAGACTTTCAGGTATAGTGCTCGGTTCTGTGGACAGTGTCTCTGAAAGAATGTACATAGGCTAGAAGGTAGTCTAGGGAGAGGCAATCAAAATGATGCAGGGTTTGCATCAAAAGTCATAGGAAATGAGCCTTAAAGACCTAAATGTGTATATCCAAGAAAAGAGGAGAGACAGATGATATAGAAACATTTTAAATACCTGAAGGCATTACTAATGCACAAGGAGAAGGAGAATTACAATTGATAAGACCTGTCCTGTGAAATTGTAGGCGAAACATCAGCAGTCAGCAAGAGAGCCTGCCCATGTGGTTACATCAGAGCCCACTATAGCTACTTATGATCTGCACCTGGGGGGGGGGGGGGCCTGGAATTCCAGGATGAGGGCCAGGGACCTTGGTGGCAATGGGGAAAAGGAAAATTAAGGTAAAGATGACGAAGGCTATTAACCCAGGAAACGTCCATGACCCTATGGATAGACTCTTATTAACCACATTGTCAAGACTGAAAGCACCAGGGATTATACTTGATAAAGAATTTCTATCAACCTCTGGGGCTTCCCTGAGTCTGGAGAGCCCCAATCTCTGTGAAAGGGCTTTGTGAGTATAAAAGGTTCTTCCTTGATGAGTGAACTTTCTCAATTGCCTTTCATTACTACTCCTGCAGCAGTTCCTATATCTAAGGTAATCGCATATCTCCAGGAACAAGCAGGAATGTAATCTTCACATGTGGGTAACGTCGTTACCGATGGAGCCGGCACTGGAACGCTCCCCAGCGTCCAACTGGAAAGCTTTTGGGAGCACTCCACTGCGCCTGCGCGACTGCCTTCCCGCCTTCCCAACTCCCTCTCTTTGTTTTCTGCAGAGCCAGCAGGAAGTAAATCCTGTCACCGCAGATAAACGTTTTTGTGGATAGCGCCTCTGCCTTCCCATCGACACTGGCACTGTTTAGGACATTGCTTGTTCCCTTATTCTTTTCTTTAACTTCTTTCTTTATTTTCTTTAAAAAAATTAAAATAAACTTGGGCATCAGTGTCCATTTTAGATCTTATACCTACCGTATTCTTCACACTTGAAAGTATGGAGAAACCAACTAGTGGTTTCAGAAAATGTTCTAATTGTTCCAGCACCACTCTGCAACTGACACAAATGACAGGTGTCTAAAATGCCTTGGCCCAGACCACAAGCCAAAAGACTGTTCCTTCTGTCAGAAAATGACACGGAGAGGCCTACAAAACCAGTCTTCTAAATTTGGAGCACTCTTTACTTCGGGCACGGTATCTATGATGTCTATTTCGTCGAGGACCTCGTCATCCTCTCATGGATTTCGGGTATCTTTGAAATTCAAGCATAAAGCCACATCAAAGTCCGATGGCACCTCCAGGGGAAGATCTCGCTGAAAGCACTGAGACCTCTTGGGGATTGCCTTGGAGGTGGATTGGCCTGCTAAACAGCACCGGCAGGAGGCCCTGTCCTCCAAAGCCATCGATAGGCCCCAGGAGGCTCCCAAGGCCTTGCCTTCAGAGAGCTACTGGTGTCATGCTCTGGTACAGTAGCACAAATACCCGTTACCAACTCCCAGGCATTGGCAATCTTGATAGACCAGCGCATACTGGCCATTGAGTGCAGCTTGGCAGCCCTTCTCACAGCCTCAGTAACAATAAAACTCTTGGCTACAGGCACTACCCCATAGGTACTACTTGCAGTACTGACATCAACGCCGGTTCCGGCCATGGCATCATGGCTGCTGCAGATGGCATAGACATCGCTCCCAACCATGCCCTCTCTTGAAATTCTTACCACTGCCTAGCCCAAGCGGCTCACCGAGGCAGATACATCAGAGCATTGGTACTGGCATCTAGCTTCGGGTGAACACAGAGACCATCGGTACTTCGAGTCCTCTGATTCAGACTCCCCAATTTTGGATGCGGAGTCCCTCGATTCTCGGGGATCCTGAGACTTACCTTCGGACCCTTCCCCACCTCAGCACTGACACATGTCACCTCCAGAAGACATGTCCTTCCAGGAATTCATGTGACCTAGCCAAGGGAACTCTATCACGGTAACATCTGAGAAGGAGCCAAAGATGGAGGAACTAGAGATCCTCCAGTACCTAACAGCACCCAAGGAGGCTGCCATCTTAACGATGCACCACATCCTTCATGATCTTATGCTACAAATGTGGGAGACGCCTCTCATGGTCTCACCTCAAAGTCGATGTCTTAATATCATGTATTATGTACCGGAGTGTCCTAGCTTCCAAAAGCCATGTCTTCCCCACCACTCCATGGTGGTGGAATCGGTGATGCACCGGATCAAAAACTCGAAGACTTGCTCCTCTAATCCTCCAGGTAGAGAATTAAGAACTCTCGACGCCTTTGGGCGTTGATGCTTCCAAGGATCATTGCTCTCGGCTAGGATTAACTCCTATATCCTCTATATAGGATTGTTCTTGAAAGAGGTCTCCATATTTTGTGTTTTCACTTTGTATTATATGTTAACTGTTACTCTGTTACTGTGTTTTGTCTCGACTTAACTAGATTGTAAGCTCTGATGAGCAGGGACTGTCTCTTTTATGTCTGTACAGCGCTGCGTATGAATTGGTAGCACTATATAAATGATAAATAGTAGTAGTAGTAGGATCTTGAGGCCTTTGCCCCTTTCCTCACAGATGACAAGAGAGCAGATTATCTCGCCCTAGTTAGGCATAGACAAAATTTATCAAAGTTTGTCAATAAAGCTATCTTTGATGCTTTTGAATGCACAAGCAGGACCTCAGCAATATGCATTGATGCACATCGAATTGCATGGCTTCAGACCTCAGATCTTGAACAGTGGGTTCAAGATAAGCTGGGCAACATACCTTGCACCTCTTTGGCAAAGCCTGGCAAGATAAGGCCTCTTAATTAGAGTCAGAAAATACTACTCTAAAGAGACCATCCAGAGTAACAGCTTGACCCTGCTAGTAAAAAGACTCCTGCAAAGAAGTCTTTCTACAATAAGAAGGATAAATTCTTCTCTTCCTATCCTCCTGCTTCTCTGTATCAGGGTCAGGCCCCACAGAAGAGGCAGCAGCCTCCTAAACAAAAGAAGCCACAGGTGGCTAAATCTCAACCAGCTCCACGGCCAGAGTCTGCACCTGGTTTTTGACTCTTTCTTAGAGAACATTGCCACCCTGCCTCTGGAGGACCCCCACTCCCTCCACATAGCAGGCAGATTGTGTCACTATGCCCATAGATGGCACCTCATCACCTCAGAGCAGTGAACATTCACCATAGTTCAGGGAAGGATACAGACTCCATCTGCAATCCCTGTCCCCCTCTCCATTCAAGGGGGGAATATCTAACGCAATCCCCACTCACTGCTCTCCTACAGGACAAAGTGTCCTCTCTTCTGTATCAGGGCAGCATAAAAGATGTCCCAACATTTCAACAGGGAGTGGGCTTCTACTCTCCCTACTTTTTTATTCCAAAGAAAACCAGAGGATACAGGCTCATTCTGGACCTCAGAAACCTCAACAGGTTTGTAGTCCACAAAAAGTTTAAGATGCTCTCCCTCGGGACTCTTCTTTCGTACCTCCAGAGTCAGGACTGGCTCTGTTCTCTAGAGCTTAAAGAAGCATACACATATATTATCATCCATCCAGGACACAGGAAACATCTATGCTTCACCTTTCAGGGAAAACATTATCAATAGAGTCTTTCCCTTCAGACTCGCCTCTGCCCCAAGTGTCTTCACACATGCATGGCGGTCGTGGCTGCATATCTAAGAACTCTGGTGATATTCATCGTCCCCCTACTTAGATGACTGGCTAATAAAGGCACACATCTCCCAAGAGGTACTGCTTTCCTTGCATCGTACCATCACAATACTACAACACTCGGGATTTGTTGTAAACTTCTCAAAATCCCAGCTCACTCCAACTCGGACTAGAGTTTATCGGACTCCAACTAGACACCCAACAGTCCAGGGTGTTTCTACTCTAGCTCCATTGTGCATGTCTAGTCGAACTAGCTCCTACAAGACCATCTGACAGCCCGAGAGATGCTGCAGCTCCTTGAGTACATGGCCTCTACAATACATGTCGTTCCGTATTCCCGACTATATATGTGGACAGCCCAGTGGACTCTTGCCTCCCAGAGCAAGCAGGCCTCAGGCCATCTCCGGGACAGGATTCAAGTCACTGCACGTCTAACTACATCCCTTCAGTGGTGGTGTTCTCCAGAAAACCTACTCGTAGTGTCACCTTTTCAGATGTTTCCATGTCAGTGCACCCTGACGGATACCTTCAAACTGGGTTGGGGAGCCCATTTGGGCAACCTGACTACACAGGGGCTCTGGACAGTGCAGGAGTCACAACTCCAGATCAATCTCCTGGAACTTTGTGCTGTCTTGAATGCCCTTCGGGTATTCCAACACCACCTCAGAGCACAACAGTTCCTAGTCAGGATGGACAATCAGGTTACCATGTTCTGTGTGAACAAGCAGGAAGGAACAGGCTCTTGGGCCCTCTACAAGGAGGCGATACACCTTTGGTCCTTTGCTATTGCTCATCAAATACATCTCCATGCAGTGTACCTCCCGGGGGAGTCCAATGTCTTGGCAGACAGACTGAGTCGCGTCGTCCTTTCCCATGAATGGTCTCTGCATCCAGACACATCCTACATCTTCCAGACCTGGGGAACTCCAGACATAGATCTGTTCACGATTCCACAAAATGCCAAGCTTCCTCGCTTCTGCACAAGAACTCCAACATCCACCAAACAACAGGTGGATGCCTTCCACTTACACTGGGGTCAGGATCTGCTTTATGCATTCCCTCCCATACACCTCTTTCCCAAGACGCTTTTCAAGCTTCAGTCCGACAGGGGCTCTATGATTCTCATAGCCTCTCACTGGCCATGACAACCATGGTTTCCGCTGCTACTACGTCTGACTCAGACTCATCCCCTGCGATTGGGATATGCGCTGGATCTCCTCTCCCTGGACAATGGCTCATTACTCCATCCCATTCCACAGTCTCTCCAGTTCACAGCTTGGCTGCTGAAAGTATAGCTTTACAAGGCTTTGACATTACTCAAGAAGTTAAGGAGATCCTTTTGGCTTCTTGAAAGCCCTCCACCAGACGTTCATAAGCTTTTAAATGGTGTAGATTCTCTGTCTGGTGCTCCCAGAAAAATTTCAGTCCCTTTTCTGCTCCAGTGGAGTCTCTGCTCCATTATCTCCGCCACCTGTCCTCGACAAGTCCAAAGACAAACTTGGTGAGTATCCACCTTAGTGCCGTTGTGGCCTCTCATCTTCTACTGGATAGACAGCCCATCTCCACATTACCGCTCGTAGCGCGTTTCATGAGAGGTCTCCTGCTGTCTAAATCTCACAATAAGCCACCTCCGGTAGCTTGGGACTTCAGTGTCATTCTTGCGTAGCTTCTCAAGCTGCTTTTTGAACCGTTAGCCACAACATCACTTAAGTTCTTCTCTTGGAATGTAATTTTCCTAATTTGCGCTTACTTCGGCTAGATTCATTAGTGAGTTTCAAGCTTTGGTGGCGGATCCCTCTTTACCTGCTTCCACCATGACAAAGCAGTCCTTCGGACTCATCCACACTTTATGCCAATGGTGGTATCTCCCTTCTATCTAAAGCAGTCAATTTACCTTCCAGTTTTCTTCCCTAAACTGCATGCTTCTAGAGTGGGAGCAACTCTGCATACTCTTGACTGCAAGCGTGCATTGTCTTTTTATCTCCAAAGTATTCAAGGTAATCACAAAGCCTCCCAGGTCATCTCATTTGACCCTAGTCACCTGGGATTACCCGTTTCTAAGCGTATGCTCTTAGATGGATAGCGGACTGCATTTCATTTGCCTATGACAAAGCAGGACTCTCCTTGGAAGGGCATGTCTCTGCTCACAATGTTTGCGCCATGGCTACCTCGATGGCAAACCTATGCTCGGTAGCCATCGACGAAATTTGCAAAGCAGCAACTTAGTCTTCTGTCCATATCTTTGCTGCCCATTATTGTCTGGACAAGGACTCCTGTTGGGATACCGTGTTTGATCAGCACTTCTTTCAGACTTAGATGCAACTCTTACCCTCCATACTGGACTTTGAAGATACCAGAAATCCACGTTGGATCCATGACCTCATGATGTCTCCTGGGGCAAACCTCCACCAGTTCTGAGGTCACTTCTTCTGGGAGCTAGGGAGTCCCATATGTGAAGACTACATTCCTGCTTGTTCATGGAGATAGAGTAGTTACTCACCTGTAACAAGTGATCTCTGGGGACAGCAGGAATTTAGTCTTCACAACCCACCCTCCTCCCCTAGGAGTTATAGGGTTTCATTTACACTCTTTTCTCTGCTCCAAACTCAAATGAAGAGAGTGAGTTGGGAAGGCAGTTGTGCAGGCGCAGTGGAGTGTTCCCAAAAGCTTTCCAATTGGATGCTGGGGAGCGTTCCCGCGTGGGCTCCATCTACATTGATGTCACCCATATGTGAAGATTAAATTCCTGCTGTTCCCGGAGATCAGCTGTTACATGTGAGTAACTACGCTTTCCCTTTGGAACTGCAGGGGATATTGATTCTGGTTTATCCCCTAAGATAGAGAATATAACTTTTTAATTGAAACTTGAAAGGCTGTATCGCAAATTGAGGGTTCTGACTCACAAATTTTCACATTTCACTAAGGAAGTTGTGGCCAAGATGGAGGACCAGGAGGTGAGACTGGTCCAACTGGAACAGCATTTTAATAAAACTGAATCACAAGTTTTTCCTGTAAGTTTCAATCTGTGTCTGCTTTGAAAACTTCCCTTTGAAAACTTAAAATTGCAGCAAATTGAGCAAGGGCTAAGAATCTATGACGACTTAAAATTTTCCCAAGATTAAGCTTCTCTCTTTTTGAAATTGTTAAAGTATTGCAGATACCTTTTGTTATTTCTAATTTGTATTATGTACCTGACACTAAGTTTCAAAGGATTCAGACAGGGAGATTTCAAGGCTGGCATTAGGAGGGTGCAAACAGGGCAATTGTCTTGATTCACCATGCTGTAGGGGGCACCAAGCCTGCACAGAGTTGAAGAAGATAGAGCCTGCTGGCAGGCTTTGGAAGCCCCCTTGCAAATTTCTGCCTTGCACCCACATATCTAACTCTGGTCCTGGAGGTTTTGATGAGATGTTATTTCCAAATAGCTTTGAGCTCATGGGCTTGGAGAACACATCAGATATAATTAGCACCAGGGCCATTCTTCTTATTTTTGTGGCAGAATTCTTTTTGTTTTCTTTTCTTCAAACCAGCTTGTTTTATTTCCACTGTTGAGGCCTTCCTTTTAGGCAAATTGTTTTCCCCTTTTTGTTGTATCCCACTACTCTGTTGCCCCACAGTGTTGACTGCCTCTCATTGGAATCCTGCCTGTCCCGTTAATATTGATCTGGTTTCTATGTTTGTTTGTTTATTACATTTGATATACCAGTTTCATTATTTTAGGAAACCTTAACATTAATGTAGATAGTCCTGTGACAGCACTAAATAGAATTATCTTTTTTTTTTTTTTTTTACTGTTAATGAATAATCTGGGTTTTTTCCAACATGTATCCTCACCAACTCATTCAGGAGGGAACACTTTAGATCTTACTTTTGCCACTAATTCACTCATAAGAAGTTTAAATGATCTTTACTTCCACTCTGTCTCTTGGACTGATCATGTCATGATTTTTTAAATTTAATTTTCCTATGAAAAAGGCTTTATTGCCCACCATAACTAAATTGATCAGGTGAATGGCAAATGTAACACCAGAAATAATTTTGGATAATTGTCCAGCTTTTCCTGAGAGCTTTTTGCTTCTGTCCTTAAGAATATATTGTCATTTGAAATGTTAGTTTATATGACACACTTGAAAAAAACCACCCCATAGATTGTTAATTCAGCCCCTAAGACTGTTCAGCCCAGGTCGAATCATCTGTAGTATCATTCAGGCCTACACCTATTAAAAAGGGAAGCCCACCATGCTGAATGTGTCTAGAGAAAATATAAGGAACACACAGGAGAGCAGGGCTCCTGCAGAGATCAGTCAGTACACAGGGAGCAGAAGCAGTGGACGACCCAGATGCTTAGTGTAAATTCAGTAAAGCTTTATTGAAGATCCCCGACGCGTTTCGGCTTGCGCCTTTCTCAAGGGGAGAGTTGTGAATCATACACTGGAGTATCGTTGGGAGAAGAGGAACGTTTAAAGGTCCTCAACTTGCTAAGCAGGTGTAGAGGTGTCAAACCCAGTACTTAATAATAAATTCAATGATGACACTGCTGAGAAGAGTGTAGGCACTAAGGTAAGAATCTGAATGATCCCTTCAAAGTAACAAAACAATCCGGCAGAGTAACATGTAGCACATCGTTCTCTGACTCAGGCTCCACTTGTGCATTTATAAGTAAAAATTCTACATCTTTTTCAGCTTGCCTAGACCCCCCCTTCCCCAGCATTCTATGTATGTTACTGATTTTGTGGTTTTTATTTTAGTTTATTCATTGGTTTATCTGCAGATTTTTATTTTGGTTTTTTTTTATTGTATTTATTTATTTAACATTTCTTCTATACCGCGCTATTACAATCAGTGCGGTGTACATTGAACAAGAAACATACTACAATGCATGCAAGCAACATTGAGTTTACAATGAACAGGGAACCAAACAAGGGACAACCGGGGTAACTATGTACAAGTTAACTTAAAATGTTTTATTTGTAAACTGCTCATTATGGAGAGCAGTATATCAAGTTTTAAATAAACCATAAAGTATAGGAGAATCTGTGGCTTCTTCCATTAAATCCTCATTTACTTTACTAATGTTTTTCAGTCTAGAAAAACACATTTACTCAATGTAAATCATCATCATCATCTGGCTTTGGATTCTTTGCTTGTGTCAGTGTTTAAAAAATATTATATTGAAACTTTTAACAATTGTCTTTTACATTTGTATGAAAACAAACTCTTATTAAGCTACTTCTGAAAAATACTCCTCCTTTAGAACCCACTGTGGTTAATAATTACAGATCCATTTCCAATGTATCATTTCTATCTAAAATTATGGAAAAGGTAGGTGGGGGTTTTTTTCCACAACTAATTTTGTAGAAAAATCAATGATTCTTCATCCAAAGCAGGCCGGTTTTTAGAAAGGGCCTAGCACAGAAACCATTTTAACATCTTTTCTTAATATTTGTCAAATTCTAGATCAAGGTAAATATACAGTTGTGGTCTCCCTTGATCTCATGGCTGTTTTTAGTGTAGTAGACCATCTTCTTTTTTGTATTTATGATCCATAGGTATTCAGGGACTTGTACCTGAATGGTTCACATCTTTTGAGATCCTCATTTGAGAGGGAAATGGGCCTATACGATTCCACCATCTTAAGATCCTTCCTGGGCTTGGGGATAACTGTTCACCCCTCTTGGGAACTCCCCTTGCTTGATCACCTGACAGTAATAACTTTCTAGGGGACAACATAATTAAAGATTAAGCAATTTATAAAATGCTCTATGAAGTCATCTGGTTCTGGGAACTTTAAAAGGTTGAAGAATACTCACATAGTAATCGGCGCATTCAACCCCTCAATTTCCCTTTCAGATAATTTAAGGCAGAGCCACCACATCCAAGTATCTCTGGACAGCTGGAGGCAGTACCTGTTTAGAGGAATGTAAGTGTATATATAGTAATGCACAAAGTTGCAGGCAATAGCTGACTAGTTGTAGCCACGTCACCCTTTTAGTCCTAAATATTATCAATATAGTGGGGACCCAGCCATGGTTTAACCATCAGAGCCAGTAGACGCCCAGGCTTATTCCAGAACTGGAAAAATCTATAGCAGTATTATCAAATGTTCCTCCAGGATCAAGCAGGTAGTCAGCCTTCACATAAGGGTAACATCTGCATTGATGGAGCCTGCATTTATCCACAAGTTCTTCTATTAACCACGCCCCTCTAAGCTAGAGGCGAGTGGTGGTGGCGTGACAATACATACGTCATCAACTCATCCCCTGAGGCCCACCACAGCTTATCAGTAACTTCACAGATGTTAGTCGTCTCCGTGTAGAACAATCAATTTGTCTTAGCACAGCACATTCTTTCCATATATAGATATATACAGGATTCCTATTTTCCCTTGTGGGCCTCTTAGTCCTGCTACACACGTTAAGCTTTATTTTTCCCCTTTCACTTATCTCTTGCACTAGATCTGGTGTTCCACTAAGGACTAGGTCTAATATGGCTTCCCCTCTGGTCGGTTCATGAACCAGCTGCTCCAAGAAGCAGTCATTTATTTCATCTAGGAACTTTATCTCCCTAGCATGTCCTGCCGTGACACTGACCCAGTCGATACCGGGGTAATTGAAATCATCCATTACACAGGTCTGCAAAAATTTTGGTTATTCCACGTAATCTTTGTTTTTTGGTGCGCTGAATCCAAAAATGACCTCCATTTTGTCATAGGACATCACTTTTCCTGACAATTTAGGTAACTATGTTAAATAAGGCAATACCTCAAAATAAATGGAAAAAGACTTATAAAATTAAAGTTTTATTACAATATTTTCATGAAAATCCTTTTGAACTGAAATGAGCTCACCTACACACACTAAACTCAATTCTTTTTCCTTGTGAGGCTCCTCTTGGTGCTTTTACACTTGTGAGTAGCCTCTGGAATGTCTCTCTGAAGCATCCAACAGTAGTCTGCCATCATTGTAATGCTCCATTTTCCCTGGTATCTCCTTTCCATCTCTTTAATGTCTTGGTGGAATTGTTCACCTTGTTCCTCACTCACAGCTCCCAAATTTTCAGGAAAGTAGTCAAGGTGGGACTGGAGTAAATGCACTTTCAAACTCATCAGGCAACCTAAAGCTTGAAATGCTTTCAGCATTCGTCCGACGATCTTTTTGTAGTGAGGATCTTTGTTATTGCCTAAAAATTTCTGTACGACTTCTTTAAATGCAATCCACCCTTCTTTTTGAGGATCCGTCATGGTATTGACAAACTCTTGATCAACTTATAAGCCTTCTAATGTCTGGTCCGACGAACACACCTTCCTTCAGTTTTGCCTCCGACAGGCCTGGAAACTTGGTGACCAAGTATTTGAAGCATTCTCCATCTCTTGGAAGTGATTTTACAAATTGCTTCATCAATCCCAATTTTATGTGGAGAGGTGGTAGAAGACGTTTATGGGAAGGTACCAAAGTTTCTCGGAGGACATTTTTTTCACCGACTTTTAGCACCCTCGGCTGCCAACTCTTCTTGGTCCAGTGATTTTGTCGGTCTCGACTGTCCCATAGACACAGAAAACAAGGATATTTGGTATATCCAGCTTAATGCCCAAGCAGCATGCACAAGACCTTCAAGTCCCCACACACTTGCCAACCATGGTCTTCATATTTAAGTTTACGAAGAACCAATTCCAAGTTCTCGTAGGTTTCCTTCAAGTGTACGGAATGACCTACAGGTATGGAAGCGTAAAAACCGTTGTGGAGTAAAACTGCTTTGAGACTTCTTTTTGAAGAATCTATAAAAAGACGCCATTTCTCTGAATCATATTGGATTTTAAATTGACCCATCAGACCTTCGACATCGATGCAATAAACCAACTTGTCTTCCTGGTCGAAATAAGGAACGTACTCCTTTTCACGATGTCTGAACCATGAAGATGACACTCCTGGCAACAATAAATTCCTGCTTTTCAGCCTTGATCCGAGTAACTCAGCGGCATCTTTGGGAAGATTCAAGTCTCTTACCAAATCATTCATCTCCTCCTGAGAAAACAATTTTGGTCTTGTATCATCTTCAAAGTCAGAACTTGATTCGTCATCTGGTTCAGGTATGACTTCACCTTCATCGGAGCTAGGTATCTCTTCCAAGGTAGCAGGGGGCTTGAGTACTGGTATATCTGTGCCATGGAGGATGGGACGAATTGCCGAGTGAAGATTGGGGTATGAAATGGAATGCTTCCATTTGGAATTAAACCCTTTCACATCAGTCGTCACTATGGTTCTTTTGCTCTCGCCATACCATAGGAGTCCCATAACGGAAAGATTTTTTCTTACCCTTGAACCAGTTTCGGAGGTCCTCAACACACCGTTTGCACACTTTATGAGGCGCCCAGACTTTATTGATTTATTTATTTATTTAACATTTTTTATATACCGTCTTTCTACGAATCAAGACGGTTTACATATAACAATAAAGGCAGTATATTTCAACTGTTTACAAGGAACGAATAACTGGATACAGAGTAAGCAACATGAAGAACTAGATTATAATATACAGTTAATTGCAGTGAACAGTGATCAGCTATTTACATATATACATATGTATGTGGACAGCTACGGATGGGAGCACTGTAAGGTTAATGGAATAAGGGCAGGGAGGTAAAAGTAAGAGGTTTGGTATTAGGGTGGGAGAGAGAAATGCTCAAGGAAAAGATGGGTCTTTAACTTTTTCAGGAATTCAATGTGGCTCACACAGTTGCGCAGCTCATGCGAAGGGTGTTCCAAAGGGATGGAGCATAGAGGGAAAAGGTCCTGTCACAAGTGGATTGTTTGCAGTGTTTTTTAGTTGAGGGTATAGACAATAAATTATTAGTGATAGAGCGTTGCTTTCTGGTAGTGTTGGAGAAGGTAAGGAGAGGAGAGAGACATGGAGCAGACTCATTAGAAATAATTTTGTGTATTAGAGTAAGGACCTTGAATTTCACTCGGTGATGAATTGGGAGCCAGTGGAGATCATAGAGAATTGGTGTAATATGAGCTCGTCTGGGGCTGTTTGTTATGAGACGCGCTAATGTATTCTGGGCAAGTTGGAGGGGTTGAATAGAGTTCTTGGGGAGGCCCTGATATATTAGGTTGCAATAGTCAAGTGATGGGGTTGTGAGGGCCTGACAGACAGTGCGAAAGGAGTCAGGGCTTAAGAGAGGTTTGAGGTTCCTGAGAGTGCGCAGCTTAGCGTATACTGTGTTGGTGGTTTTCTTTATTTGTTCGGAGAAAGATAAGTTTTGATCAATTATGATTCCAAGATATTTGACCTGGTTTTTTAAGGAGACAGTGATATCATTAAAGGTGAGGGTTGTGGGGGGGACGTATGAGGGGTTAGAGAAAACTTGGAGTGCCTCAGTTTTGGATTGGTTGATTATTAGGTTGTGTTGAGAGAGCCATGATTTGAGGCTGGTTAGACATTCGTTTAACTTAGAGAAGTTAGGATTAGAAAGGTTAAATGGGGTGAAACACATCATATCATCTGCATATATTTGATACTGGATGCCATAATTTTGGAAGATCGTGCAAACAGGTTGGAGGAAGATATTAAAAAGTAACGCAGATAGACTGGATCCTTGAGGTACGCCTTGTTTTAGGGTAAAGGGGAGGGAAATATCACTTCCAATACGGACCTGTTGCATTCTGTCGTGTAGGTAAGATTGGAACCATTTCAGGGTTGAGCCTCTCAGACCTATATTATGAAGTCTTTGTAGGAGTTGATGGTGGGGGAGGGAGTCAAAAACAGCGGATAGGTCTAGGAAGATAAGAAGACATCCTTGGGTGGAGTTCCGGGTGTGAGTATATAGGGAATCTAGTAGGGAGGTGAGGAGAGTTTCAACTCCGTGATTTTTTTTGAATCCACGTTGAAATGGGTCAAGGGGGGAGTGGTCATCAATAAAGTCTTGCAGTTGGTTTTGAACAAGTTTCTCGGTTATTTTTGCAAGGAAAGGGATACTAGATATGGGTCTATAAGAGGAGGGAGAGGTGGGGTCTAGCTTTGTACCTTTTAGGATTGGGCGGATAGAGGCACTCTTGAGTGAAGGTGGAACGGAGCCTGACTGGAGAGAGGTTTGTACAATATTCAAGATGTAAGGGGAGAGAGAGTTTCTGGTGGATTTAATCCAGGGGACAGGGCAAGGGTCGAGGGCAGAAGTTGAGGCATTCAGTTCTTTAATAGTATCAGAAACATTGTTCAATGTGATAGTGTGAAACTCATTCCATGAGTATGGAAGGGTAGCCTCATGTATTTGAGTGTCATAGAAGGGAGTAGGTTGGGGATTAGCAGTTGATGGAGGGAGGAATTTAGAAGTAAGATGGTTAGCTATTGTTTGTGCGGAAATCTTTGGTGGTTGGTCATGTTGTAGAGGTTCATTAATTAGGGATTTGGTGATAGAGAAGAGTTTGCGTGGTTTATTAAGAGCTCTTCGAATGATATTCTCATTATACTCTCTTTTGTGAGAGAGTGTTTCTAAGCAGTAAGATTGAAGTTTAGTTGTATAGGTGATACGTATATTAGGGTCTTGAGTACGTCTCCATTTACGTTCAAGACGTCTGAGGTCCATTTTAAGGATTCTCAGGTTGGAAGAGAACCATGGGGCTCTTCTTCGGTGTTTTTGAGGTATTTGCTTGGGAGGGAGTAAGGAAGCTGTAGATAAGATGTCATTCCAATTAGCTAAGAAAGTCTCTTGGTTTAGGTTGTTGTCTAGCTGGTCAAGTGGAGGGATTATTTGTTCCAAGAAGTCAGCTGCATCAAATTGTTTATCTTGATCTCTAATTTTTAGTCCAAAGTATGCAAAGTATACTTTTTTCGCAAAGTCTGTAATAATCTGCTGTTGCTTCAACACTGTATATTCACCACAGATGAAACAGAAACCGTCTGGCGAATTAATACACTTTCGCGGAGCCATAACATAACGGTTGAAGAATGACGAGCTAACACGAATTGCGATGAAAAAGTGTGAACAGCCTAGAACCAAGAACCCGATGATGATTTGTGCACAAGTGTGGCATGCAGGAGAGAGCAGCTCTGTGTCTGTACACGAGACGTCACAGTGCTGGCCACGCCCCCCTGCACTGACCGGAGCTGCTGCTATCTGCCCTGTGTCTCCCTTGCACTGGATTCTTCAGGAAAGATTAGCCCCTTCTACCATTAGAAGCACGGACTTAAAACTTGCTTAGCTTATGTATATATTGCTGACCATCAGATTTACAGTGCTATATTTTTTTTTACATAACTCGGACAACCCCTTTAAGGTTTTTTTGGCATTTTATATCTTAAATGCACTTATGTGAATTAATAGTAATTTGAATTAATTAATAGTAATTTGAAAAAATGTGATAAATTTGAAGACAATTTTGCATGTTGTGGCAAATCATGACGTCTAGGAGTTTTTTCAATATTTTATTTGTTTTCAGCATACCAAAATACATGGAAATTAGATGAAAATAATCAAACAGCTTTTTAGTCGCAGACCTGTGTTATTATTACTGCGCTGTAACTTTTGTTAGCTTCCTTGAATTCTTTGAGCATTTCATCATCCATTTGTTCATTCTGGCCAGGCGGTCGATAGTACACCCCCACTGCCATAGCCTTCCCCTTTTTACATGGAATTTCAATCCATAGAGATTCTACAGCAAATTTTGTTTCCTGCAAAACTTTAATCCTTTCTGACTCAATGCCCCCTCTAACATAGAGCGCAACCCCTCCACCAATTTGATCAGCTCTATCATTACGATATAATTTGTACCCAGGTATCACAGTATTCCACTGGTTGTCCTCCTTCCACCATGTATCTGATATTCCAATCATATCTAACCTCTCATTTAGTGTTATATATTCTAACTCTCCCATCTTATTTTTTAGACTTCTAGCATTTGCATTCAAACATTTTAGAGACTGTGTTTTATTCATATTAATTTGGCTATTGGTAGACATGGGTAATTTGGGATCTTTAAGCTCTGTCTGCTCCATACTCGAGGGCATTTGGGCTACTTTACTCTTTTTTGGAACCTCTCTGCTTTTGGTAGTATCCTTCAAGGATACATTCTTCCGAACCATCCACTCTTGGGCGACTCTCAGCTTTCCCCTATTATCTAGTTTAAAAGCTGCTCTATCTCCTTTTTAAAGGTTAATGCCAACAGCCTGGTTCCATCCCGGTTAAGGTGAAGCCCATCCCTTCGGAAGAGTCCCTCCTTTCCCCAGAATGTTCCCCAGTTCCTAACAAAACCCAATGTTCCCCAGTTCTTAATCCAAAACCCTCAGCTCTGCACCATTGTCTCATCCATGCATTGAGACTCCGGAGCTCTGCCTGCCTTTTGGGTCCTGCGTGTGGAACAGGAAGCATTTCAGAGAACACTACCCTGGAGGTTCTGGATTTCAACTTCCTACCTAAAAGCCAAAATTTAGCCTCCAGAACCTCCCTACCACCTTTTCCTATGTCATTGGTACCGACATGTACCAAGACAGCAGACTCCTCCCCAGCACTATCTAAAATCTTATCTAGGTTGCGTGTGAGGTCCACTACCTTCGCACCAGGCAGGCATGTTTCTAGGGGATCCTCACGTCCACCAGCCACCCAGCTATCTACATGCCTAATGATCGACTCACCAACTATAACGGCTGTCCTAACCCTTCCCTCATGGGCACATGGCCCTGGAGAAACTTCCTCGGTGCGAGACGGTTTTACATCACCTGGAGGACAGGTCCTAGTTACAGAATCACTCCCTGCCACACTAGGGTGATGCTCTCCTGTCACGTGACCTCTCTCCTCCATGGCAACAGGAATGCTGCCAGACTGGAGGTGGGTCTTCAGGACTATATTCCCTGTAGGTCTCGTCTATGTACCTCTCTGTCTGTCTTATGTTTTCCAAGTCTGCTCCTGTAGCCTCTAGAGAACGGACTCGTTCCCTGAGAGCAAAGAGCTCCTTGCACCTAGTGCACATGTAAGACCTCTCACCAACTGGGAGAAAATCATACATGTGACACTCAGTGCAAAAGACTGGAAAGCCCCCATCTCACTGCTGGACTGCTGTCTGTATCTTAGTTTTCAGTTTGTGTTTAGATCTTTAAGTTCTTTACTTACTAAGGGTTGCTATGGATATTTATACTAATAAAACTGTACCTAATACATTTAATATACCTTGTTCACCTGAAGCTTAATTAATCTCAGGTCCTTAGTGTATGACTGATTTGGGTAACGAGCTTCACCTGAGAGCACCTCCTGTCTTTTAAGATGTGTAAGTACCTATAAAGCTACGATTATCCCAGGGGTGGATGGGTGTTGGGGAGGAAGGGAGGGAAATAACACTTATTAAAAGAGGGCTGCTACACAGTAGCCTGTCCTGTGCTGCTGAGGTAAGCTATATTCTGATTTGGTTTAAATTATAGCTCTTTGCTGCTGCTAGGCTCTAATTTATTATGAAATTTAAACTACAACCTCTCTGCTGGGTTCTAAATTTAACCAGAATGCTCTCTTCTGTGTTTTAAATTTAAACTTAAACTGCTGCTACTAGGCCCTGACTGATTTAACAAAAAATAGTGGGTTCACAGAATAATTAGCTTTAATAGAAAGAATTCATTTCAGAAAATTCACAGAAGTATATACTCACAATTGCAGATCTCTCTCCAGAAGTAACAGTCCCTTTTCTAGTCCCTATAATAACCTCATTCTTCAACGCAAACAAGAATACCACACAAACATTATTCTTAAATCTCTCAACAAGCCCAGAGAGCTATTTCAAATTGTGCAGACTCTTACTAAAGATCCTGACCTTAAAGATCAAGTAATGATACATCCACAAATATTTGCAGACTTCCTACAATCAAAGAATAGACCTTCTCCTCAAACAACTACCACATCTAATCCCTTTATATCCAGACAAATTGAGTACACTTGGGACCATTTTATCATCCCTTCCACCAAACAGATAACACAAATTATTTCGTCATTGAATACAAGCACTGCTGCAACAGATCCCTGTCCTGTAACTTGGTTAAAGGCAACAAAAAAACTTCTTCCCATTCATACATAACATAGTACACCTATCATTATCTCAATATATATGCCTGGTATTCTCAAAACTGCTACAATTTGTCTTATTCCTAAGAAGAAAACTCTAAAACTCTAACAAAAATGATCCAGCTGCATATCGCCCTATATCATCACTTCCTTTCCTTACAAAGATCATAGAGAAAGTAGTACGACTTCAACTACAAGACCATCTTGATATACATGCTTCTCTTGACCCTCACCATCATGATTTTTGACCAAATCATAGTGTTGAAACACTCCTCATTCACCTGTTTGACGACCTTAGAAAAGGAATAGACAATAACAAGAATGGGTTTCTTCTAATCTTCTTAGATATATCCTCAGCTTTTGACACAGTATCACATAATATCTTACTAAGCAGACTGAATGACTTAGGGCTTCTTGGAAATACAATAAAATGGTTCCACTCCTACCTTAACAACAGACACCAACTCGTAAAATCTGGAAATAATTCTTCATCACCATTCCTATCTAGTCAAGGTGTTCCACAAGGTTCTTCACTGTCAGCACTTTTATTTAATATCTACATTCAGCCTATCTGCAATATTATCAAAAAACACAAAATCCTCTACAATCTTTATGCTGATGATATAATGGTCTACACTCCTGTGAACCTTGATAATCCAGACTATTCATTAATTACTTCATGTCTGGATGGCATTACTTCTTGGTTATTAGATAACAACCTAAATATTAGCTACATTAAGACTGAAGCTCTCTTTGTGACTTGCAATACATGTTTATCTCCCCTAAGGTCAAAACTTATGAATAACATCACTATACCTGTAAAACCTGAGGTGAAATGTCTTGGAATTATGCTTGATGGTAATCTAAACTTACGCTCTCATATCAATAAAGCAGCTAAATCTACCTATTATAAAATGTGTATCCTCAGAAGATTGAAATCTCTGCTTAACTATGATCACTTCTGTACTGTTTTCCAGACAATAATTACACTGTCTTTCGACTACTGTAACTCTATTTACCTTGGACTATCCAAATAATCAATCTGCCCTCTGCAAATGGCACAGTATTCTGCTCATGCATCTTAACTGGCACTTTGAGGAGACCATGTCACCTCCCTTCTGAACCAACTTCACTGGCTACCTATCATCTCCCATATTAAATATGTCTATTCTGATCATCTTTAAAATCATACATGACTCTACTGCAACTGTTCTTAAATCTCTCATCACTATTGATTCAAATAACAGACCCAGAAGACAATCCAAAAGTTACATCTTAGCAATTCAAAAGCCAAGCAAATAACAATCAAGAGGAGCTATTTCATTAGCTGCACCTTCCCTTTGGAATTTACTCCGACTATCTCAGAGTCATCACTGATGCTAAGGATTTTAAAAAGAATCTGAAGACAACACTCTACTCTGAACATTTTGATGATATCACATGATTACCCATTTTATTGCTACTTTTCCTTATCGTCACTCCAGTCCAGTCCCTTACTTCAGGGTTACGCAACCCTTCCAGCAGCTTGGAGGCTGAGCCCAACCTTTTTGGGGTGGAGCGGTATATATACCACTGGTGCCACCCACCAACTCCAGTATTCTCAGCCTCCAAGCAGCTGGAGGGTCTCGTAAGCCTAGGGCTTACTGGAGTCCTCCTTTCCTCTTAAATTCGTTTTTTATTTATTTAATTTACTTCATTTGATTTAATCTCTGCTATTTACAGAGTCTTTGTTTTGAATCTTACCTTATTTGATTCTCTCCGGAGTACTCCTTTCTCTCCTCCCCCCCCCTCTCCCCGCGGCGTACTGAAGGCGATCTCCCGCGGATCTTGCAGCAGCGAGGAGGAAAGACCAGAGCTCCTCTTACTGCCCGTGCTGCCTATTCCTCGGCCTGCCTGCCTCAGATCCGGCCCGTCCTCGCGCCGAAGCCCAGCTGGCGGCTGAGCACTGGAGGACGCGCCGTACACGTGGAGAGAGTGGAATCCTCTTCAGCCCCCCTTCTCTTTCTTACGGCGGCGCGCTGTAGCTCAGCGGCGAGAAGAGAAGCGCGGCAGGCAGCGTGAGCTCCGAGATCGTTCGGGCTTCATTCTCCTCCCTCTCCCTCACCGCCGGAGCACGGGGGACAGCAGAGGCCAGCGTTTGCAGGCTATTCATCTAGGGCTCCACGTGGCTGCGGCCTAGCACGTGTTGAGCCCCTAAGGAGAGCGGCGGTCTCGGACCTGGAATTGAAGAGCTCCTGAACAGCAAGTATACAGCTTAAGCTGATAGCAAGTTGATAAAAGTTTTCCTGCTGCAGCTTATTTTAGCATCTAATGGGGAATTGAGGGGGAAATATTGCAACGGTGCCCCCTATTCCCAGAGAACTTTTCAGGGCCTAAATAGCCTAATTTTGTTTAGTTTAATTTATTTTAATTTATTTTAATTTAATTGGATTTAAATTTGTTTATTGAATTAGTTTAGTCTGAGGGGGAGCAGTAACATTCGGTTGGGGGGGGCAACTAAGAGATTTCTCCCAGGAACATGACGGGCAAACCGAGGTGTCCCTCTTGTGGCACTAGAAGGGGTACTGCATCTGAGGCAGGGGTCTGCAGGGGCTGCGCGGCTGTCGCTTCCTCTGTGGAACAGGAAATCAGCCTGGCCATGTCCCAGACCTCGCAGGGGTCCTCTGATCCCTCAGAGGGAGAAGTAGCGTCCCAGCGGTCCCCTCCATCGCACTCAGAGGCCCCCCTTCCCCCAGCCCCTTCCTCCTCCCTGCCTGCAGGAGAAGGGGGAGCAGGGGACTTCTTCTCCCCTGATTTCATTCTCCTGCTGCACCAGGCCTATTGCCTGCGTAAGAAGGGTCTTGGTCCAGGGGAAGCGGGTCCTTCGTCCGAAGGCAAACTGGTCAGACCCATGAGGTCTAACTCCCAGGACTCGGGGATTCCCTCGAAGCGCCCCAGGCTGGTAGTTGAAGAGCCCCTCACTCCACTTTCCCAGGACTTGCCAGAAGAGGAGGCCTCGGAAAAGGAGGAGGAGGAGCTGGAGGAAGGGGAGATCCCGGAGGAGGACCACTCTCGCATAATCAGAGTATTCAGGCGGGAGGAGTTGCCCGCTTTAATAAATGACTCCCTGAAAGCTCTCAACGTGGCCTCGGATGCCCCCGCGGAGGATGAAGCCTTGGAGGATCCCTTGATTCAGGCCGTCAGAAGGTCCCAGAAGGTCTTTCCTGTCCACAGAGTGGTGCGTCAGATGATTCAGGAGGAATGGGATCAACCAGAGTCAGCGTTGAGAGGAGTCAGGGCCATGTCTCGGCTCTACCCTCTCCCTGAAGCAGACAAAGAGCTTCTGAAGTCCCCCAGGGTGGATGCGACGGTCTCGGCAGTAACGAAGAAAACCACCATCCCAGTGGAGGGCAGCGCGGCGCTGAAGGATGCCCAGGACAGAAGATTGGACACGCTCCTCAAGCAAGCCTTCGACGTGAGCGCTCTTGCCTTACAGGCCTCAGTTTCGGGGGCATGGGTGGCACGAGCATGTTTGAGGTGGTCTCAGCAACTCCAGGCAGAGGAGGGTCCCTCCAATGGGGTCCTAGCCAACTCGGCAAGGTTGGAATCAGGTACGGCCTGCTTGGCGGATAGCCAGTATGACCTCATCCGGAGCTTAGCAAAGAACATGGCCTCGGTGGTGGCAGCCAGACGCTACTTGTGGCTCTGGAATTGGGCCGCGGATGCCTTCTCCAAAGCTCGCCTGAGTCGCCTTCCCTTTAAAGGGAAACTTTTGTTCGGAGAGGACTTGGACAAGTTAGTAAAGGACCTGGGCGAGTCCAAGGGCGGCAGACTTCCGGAGGACAGGATCAAGCAAACACGATCTTCTGCCCCTGCTCGGAACCAATCCAGAGAACCTCGGAGGTTCCGCTTGAACAGACCTAACCCTTTCCTCAGGGGTCGTTTTAACGCTAGGGGTCAAGGTTCCAGAGGGTTTCGGGGCAGAGGTTTCTCATCCTCTTCCTCCTCTTTCTCCTCGGGCCCCAGAAAGCAACAATGAGATACAGGGGGCCCAGGAGGACGGATTGCCGGTAGGCGGTCGCCTGAGGCAGTTTCTTTCCGCCTGGTCCCGGGTCACGTCCGATCAATGGGTGCTGGAAGTGATTCGAGAAGGATACTCCCTCGAATTTGCAAAGCAAATACTCCCAGCATTTGTTCAGTCTCCCTGCGGTTCCGCAGCAAAAAGAGAAGCCATGGAGTCGACACTTTCCCGCCTCATAGCTCTCAGGGCCGTAGTTCCGGTGCCTCCAGACCAATGCGGTACGGGTCGGTACTCGATTTACTTCGTCGTCCCAAAAAAGGAGGACTCTTTTCGCCCGATCCTAGACCTAAAGCAGGTCAACCGCTGTCTCAAGATACCTCACTTCCGGATGGAGACCCTGAGATCAGTGATAGCGGCCGTGAGGGCCGGAGAGTTCTTAACATCGCTGGATCTGACAGAAGCGTACTTGCATATCCCGGTCAGAAAGGCCCATCAGCAGTTCCTCAGATTCGCTGTCCCTCGAGGTCATTTTCAATTTCAGGCGCTACCCTTCGGGCTAGCAACAGCGCCCAGAACCTTTACCAAGGTGATGGTGGTGGTAGCGGCCGCCCTACGAAAGAAGGGAATCTTAGTGCACCCCTATCTGGACGACTGGCTGATCCGGGCAAAGTCAGAAGAGGAAAGTCGCCAGGCAGCAGCCAAAGTAGTTCAAGTTCTGGAGGAACTAGGATGGGTCATCAATCGAGCAAAGAGCAGTTTGGTCCCATCACAGGAGCTCGAATATCTCGGAGCAAGGTTCCACACAGGCAAAGGCAGGGTCTTTCTGTCCAGCTCAAGGCTAAAGGACCTGAGAACCCTAGTCTCACAGTTCATGGTCAGACGGCTTCCTTCAGCGAGGCATTACCTGCAATTGTTGGGAACCATGGCGGCGGCAATAGAAGTCGTTCCGTGGGCCAGAGCTCACATGCGCCCCTTACAGCGGTCTCTATTGCGGTGGTGGTCCCCTCAACAGCACCCCTTGTCTCGGCAGCTTCCCTGTGCTCCTCGGACCAGACACTCTCTTCTCTGGTGGAGGTGCCCAAGGAACTTGAGTCGCAGAATGCCCCTCGAACCTCCTCAGTGGGTACTCTTGACGACGGACGCCAGCCTGGCAGGCTGGGGGGCACATTTCGAGGACCAGTTTGTCCAGGGGCGGTGGTCGACAGTAGAATCCCTATGGCCTATCAACCGACTGGAATTGAGAGCGGTCACGCGGGCGCTCAGGGCTCTTCAGCCATCAGTGCGAGGGAAAGCGATTCGCGTCCTCTCCGACAATGTCACTGCCGTGGCGTACATCAATCACCAGGGAGGCACCAGCAGTCTGGCATTGGAAAAGGAGGCGGACTCCCTGTTCAAGTGGGCGGAAGTCCACCTGGAGGCGCTCTCAGCTCAGCACGTGGCCGGTACGGACATCATCATGGCCGATTACCTCAGCAGGTACAAGATAGATCACGGCGAGTGGGAACTGCATCAAGAGGTCTTCGACCAGATAGTGGCCCGGTGGGGGCTCCCAGTCATGGACCTCATGGCACGGTTCACATCCGCCAAAGCAAGCCGATTCTTCAGCAGGAGAAAGGAAAGGATGACCGAGGGCCTGGACGCCCTGTCTCAAAGGTGGCCCTCGGAAGGTCTCCTTTATGTCTTCCCCCCTTGGGCCCTAATCGGGAAGGTCCTCCAGCGGGTGGAAGCTCACCGGGGTCTAGTAGTCCTCATTGCCCCGGATTGGCCTCGTCGTCCTTGGTATGCGGATCTGGTAAGGATGATCGCCGACCGACCATGGCGCCTTCCGGTCAGGAAGGACCTACTCAAGCAAGGACCGGTTCAGATGCCACACGTGGATCGATTCTCGCTTACGGCATGGCTATTGAAAGGGCGCGACTCTTGAAGCGCGGCTACTCACCGGCAGTAATCGCGACCATGTTGAGCGCGAGGAAGCGCTCCACCTGTCTTTCCTATGTAAGAGTCTGGCGTATCTTTGAGGCATGGTGTACAGAACGCCGGAAGAATCCCCTGTCGGCCTCGGTCCCGGAGGTGTTGGAATTCTTGCAAGCGGGCCTCGACAAGGGTTTAGCTCACAGCTCCTTGAGAGTACAACTGGCGGCCATCTCTTGCTATAGGGGCAAGGTGGGCGGAAAAGCCTTGGGAGCAAACGCGGACGTTGCAAAGTTCTTGAAAGCGGTCAGGCGGCTCCGACCACAACGAAGGTCGGTCATTCCCCCTTGGGACCTCAACCTGGTACTGAATACCCTAGCCGCGGGTCCGTTTGAGCCTTTGAAGAAGGCCTCCTTGAAGGATCTGACTCTGAAGACGGTGTTCCTGGTGGCCATTTGCTCAGCTAGACGAGTCTCCGAACTGCAAGCCCTGTCTTCTCGGCCCCCCTTTCTGTCCTTCCTCAGGGATAAGGTAGTCCTTAGGACGGTTCCTTCCTTTTTGCCTAAGGTGATCTCCCCCTTCCACGTCAACCAGTCCATCTCTCTCCCGACTCTCCTGCCGGAGGGTTCGGTAGGGGGAGACAGTAAGCTCCATCTGCTCGACGTCCCCAGAGCCTTGAAGCGCTACCTCTCCCGCACGGCGCCCTTTCGGAAATCCGAACGACTCTTTGTACAGTTCGGAGGGCCCCACAAGGGTGAGGCGGCGGCCAAGGCCTCAATTTCCAGATGGATCAGGGAGGCGATTGCTTCCGCCTATATCCTCAAGGGGAAACAGGCCCCAGAGGGCTTGCGCGCTCACTCAACTCGAGCACAGGCTACCTCTTGGGCGGAGTTCAGCCTAGTACCTCCTCTGGATATCTGTAGGGCAGCGACTTGGTCCTCTCTGCACTCCTTCACCAAGCACTACAGGCTGGACGTGCAGAGCTCGGCGGACTCCAGGTTTGCACAGGCAGTGCTACGTTCCGGAATGGCGGATCCCGACCGGGCTGGTACTGCTCTGGTACTTCCCTGAAGTAAGGGACTGGACTGGAGTGACGATAAGGAAGAGGTAATTAGATCTTACCTGCTAATTATTGTTCCTGAAGGAACGACAGTCCAGTCCCTACTACCCTCCCTAGTTCTGTAGCCATTCCGGCCGTTCTCTTTGTTATGGGACTGCGGCCCGAGGGCGGTTTCAGGTGGGTTGGTGGGTCAGGCTGGAGGAAAGGCACGCAACATGGCAGTTCTCCTACCTTCTCCCTTGACCTCCTCTCCTACTACCTTCTCCTGTTTAAAAAAAAAAAAATTATTTATATTGAGTTTTTTTTGCTTTTCAGAGTTATCTAGGTTGGTTATATCTGCTTTGACAGTAGTTTACTGGAGTTGGTGGGTGGCACCAGTGGTATATATACCGCTCCACCCCAAAAAGGTTGGGCTCAGCCTCCAAGCTGCTGGAAGGGTTGCGTAACCCTGAAGTAAGGGACTGGACTGTCGTTCCTTCAGGAACAATAATTAGCAGGTAAGATCTAATTACCTCTTGTTGTTCTCCCCTTTTATTTCCTTTTGTTTATATACTTAGTTTTGTAAATAAGTTTATTTAATTTAATCCTTGTTTTCTTCTTCCCTGTTTATTGTAAGATTTTGAACTACTTTGTGAACCGCTTTTGATTTTAAGAAAAAGTGGTATATAAGTCCTGTTAAAGAAAGAAAGAAAGGCTTATAAAGCCTACTGTGGGAGTCACATGGGCAGGAGTAAAAAGTATAGACATGACTATTTCCATGCATTAACCTCCATATATCCTACAAATGTAGAGACTTTGTCATTCTTTTCAATTTACTTCTGTGCACTCTAGCCCCATTGACTTATCAAGGCAAGGATTTAATATAAGGTTAAAATTACTTCCAAAAACATGGGATCATGACTGAAATCCATAATCACATACCTAGATTTTCAAAAAGCAATCTCAGGTTGGCATTAGGCATGTAAATACAGGCCAAGACCATTGCATATCCATCATTCAGCATGTAATAATAAATATCTTCCAGTACTATCTTGCAGAATATTCTTAACATCAGTCACATTCTGTCCTGAAATTAAGATCTCTACCCTACCCTTTTTATGCTCCAGAATATTAGATGCAAAAACCACATGTGGATATTCTTTACTTTTTTTTATTTGAGTTTCCTGTACAAAGCAATATCTGCATTCAGTAGTTTACTCTTTGTACGCACTATATGCCTTTTAGGCCAAGTCCTTGTACATTAATAGTAACAGTGCCCAGATGCATAGCACTCTTCCCCTTAGATGCTCAAATTCCAGTGCCAACTTTCCCTCACATAGTCTCCAACACCCCTCCTTCCCCCCAACTTCCCATTCCCCCTCCTTCCCCATTTAAGCCCCATCTCTACAGCTATCCCTCCCCAGTTGCTCTCAGGACTAGTGATGCTCCCCATCTGACCCCTTATCACCTCTTACACATACCCCATCATACCCAGATACCCAGACATCAAATACAAACACACTCCACTGCAACACCACACCTAAACTACCCAGCATTCTTGCCAAAACTCTCCACCCATGCATCTAATCTAATTACATCACAATCCTTCTTATATCACTCTGCACAGCCTTGACCATAAATCACACTACTGATGTATTCTTGTTCACGTTAGGCAATCTGCGGGAGACATCTCCATATGTACCCATTGAAAAAGACTATAAAAAATTTGAATCTGATAATGAAGAGAAACCAATGTTCAATGAACTACTAATGGTGGTGTGTTTTTGTCTTTATATAGCTTAACAATATTCAATGATCCACGTTTTAACTTTGTGAATTCTTTTGGCAATATGCAGTTTGTTGGCAGAGACACACTATAGCATAAATAAAATGGATCATATTGCAGTCAGTATATGTTTGTACAAGAAACCCATCTGTGGATGTTTAAAACAGCTCATTTCCAATGTACAGTACTGTATAAGGTCATAGACTGTCACTTGATATCCATTCCAGTCAAATTTAACTGTTCGTATTTTAGCTGCAACCATTTTATAACTGAGAAGTCATGTACACAGATCACTAGTCTCTTGGGAGGTTACTTTTGCCTAGTCCCAAGAATCTGTGTCCTGTCTAATTTTATATCCAGTTCCACAGGAGATTGCTCACCCCGCTATCGTCTTGCAATCTGCATGTTCAAACCAATCAAGGATGCCCCATATGCGCAGATTGTTGCTGAACAATAGGTTTTAAAGATCTTCAAACTTGGCTTCAAGATAGGTTTTTCCCTCTGAAAGAGTTTGCAGTTGTTTTTGAATGGTTGCTGTTTCCTGATTAGCTTCATCAAGTTGCGCCATGCACTCCTCAACTAAGTATTCCATTGCTGCCAAATCTGCATGCACTCCCCTAGCTCACCTTTAACTTCAGTGGTCTCTTGGCAAATTTCAGCAGACCACTCTGCTTTCCTCTTTAGAAATGGACACTATGGGCTCTGACTCCCTTATGCTCTCTGCTCAAGGGATTAGCATGTTGCTCTCTGTCCACCATCTTACCACCTGTAAGGTCTTCTGCCTTACTGCTTCTGAAAGCAAATGCTTTCAAATCAATAGTTCTTTGTTAGTGATATAGCGGAAGGGCTGTCGGGTAAGGTTTGCCTGTTTGCGGATGATACCAAAATCTGCAATAGAGTAGACACCCAGGAAGGTGTAGATAACATGAGGAGGGATCTAGCTAAGCTTGAAGAATGGTCTAGAATTTGGCAGCTGGGATTTAATGTTAAAAAATGTAAGGTAATGCATTTGGGCTGCAGCAATCCAAGGGAGCAATATAGTATAGGGGGTGAAGTACTTTTGTCCACTAAAGAAGAGCGGGACCTAAGCGTGGTTGTGTCTGATGATCTTAAACTAGCTAAACAGATAGAAAAGGCGACGGCAAAAGCTAGAAGGATGCTTGGGTGCATACGGAGAGGAATGGCTAGCAGAAAAAAGGAGGTGATAATGCCTCTGTATAAGTCTTTGGTGTGACCTCATTTGGAGTATAGTGTGCAATTCTGGAGACCGCACCTTCAGAAGGATGTGAACAGGATGGAGTCGGTGCAGAGGGTGGCTACAAAAATGGTTAGTAGTCTTCATTATAAAGCATATGAGGACAGACTTAAGGATCTTAATATGTACACCTTAGAGGAAAGGTGGGATAGAGGTGATATGATTGAGATGTTTAAATACCTCCGTGTCATAAATGTTCAGGGGGAGAGCCTCTTTCAATTGAAAGCAAGTTCTGCTACGAGGGGACATGGGATGAGGGTGAAGGAGGATAGATTCAGGAGTGATATGCAGAAATATTTCTTTACGGAAAGAGTGGTGGATCCATAGAATAGTCTCCCAGTGGAGGTGGCAAAGATGAGGACAGTATCTAAATTCAAAAAAGCATGGGACAAACACAGAGGATCTCTAAAGAAAAAAAGGGGACTGTTGTAGTTGTTGATATGGAAGGAGAGACTAGATAGGCCATGTGGTCTTTTTCTGTCATCATATTTCTGTTTCTATGAGTGATCCTACCCACACCACCTCCTTACTCTCAACACCTTATTCAAATGCAGGTAGGTAGTTTTTGGGACTCGATGCAGCTGCATTGTTGCTGATTTCAGGAAAGGATGAACATAGAGAAGTGCTCAAGCGTCCATTTGCATGGGTGACATCACTTTTTTCCCTGTTTATCCCTTTTCTTTGCTCATGTACTGCTATTAGTAGTTGCATAGAGTATATTCCCTGTCCATGCTCATTGCACTGAAGCTGATCTACATTGCATCATCTTGTTTTTGCCTGAGTATGATGCTTAAGGTCACAGTTAGTTGAAACATTACAGTGCATGTTCAACTCCTAGAAATTATTCTGAAATGTTTTCATTATGAAAGATAGTGTGCTATTAGTTGAGCATCTGGTGAAGGAGTGTGCCTGTGTCTGTGTGTGTCTCTGTCTCTGTAGTTTATCTCTCTACATATATGATTGCATTTGTCTGTACACATAGTCATGTTTCCAGTTTTTTGAACACCTATAAATGTAGACCATGTGATTCTACAGGTCATATTACTTGAGTGTCTGCCTTAATTATCAGAGCTGCCATGGTAGATAAACATTCTGGCAGTATGGTTTCATGTGGTTCTCTGCTTCAGCTTAACACTAAGGAGATAAAGGATTTATGATAGGATTATAGTGCCATGCTTGTACTTGTAGAAAGACCTTTATTAAACATTCCATACACTTGGACGTTTTACTAAAGCAGTGCAGGAAGTCGAAAGCCTATGATTACTTATTCCTCTACTGTCCTGATCAAGTGAACTTAAACAAAATATTCAGTTACCTTATCTCACCTAATCCATAGGATACTTTTTCATATTGTGAATTTGGTAAGGATTTATTTCCCTAGTAGAGGCAAAAGAATAAAGAATTTCAGAAGAAATTGAATAATTGAAGTGACATACAAGCATAGATTGATTATTCTGCTGTAATATTGCTGGATATTCATTGAACTTCATACCTATGAATATCTACTTGTGTGCTTTTTACAGCATCCTTTGATACTATTGTATTGCTAGGATCAGTTTAGAAGTTCTCATATCAGGTCCTTATGGTTTCCGGCTAGTCTGGCTTTTTCTATGCATGGTGAACATGCCTGAGAGAGATCCCCATAGAGTGCAGATAATTTATAGAGTTTATGCGCCAGGTATATGTGTAAAAATGTCATATACCATGCCTTTATCAAGTTTTGTGTGTTCAGTATTATTTTATAAAGGAAGTAATATGTGCATATATAGGACATGATGTGGAGAAATACATGCCTGCAAGAGGGCTGTGTTCTGGATAGGAAGCGGGCATGTATTAGGACATGCCAGTGCTACTCCTTTTATATGTAGATGTGTCACAACACATTGAAAAGTGCATTTATGGTGTGACACAATAATGCAGCTCCCCTTTTTCCATTCATAAACGTAAGCATATTTGTGTGGAATACTGGGTGGAAATAGAGAGGGTAAAGTGTCTCAGAAGGGTGAGGAGATAATGGGGATTGTGTGAGTGGTATGGTACTTATATTTATTTATTTATTTATTTATTTATTTTATTTATTTACATTCTCTTATATTTGTGTCTGGAACATGTAGGTATATATCTGTGGGATGTGGGTGGGGATACAAAGAAACATATATGAAGAGGTGAGCGTTTCTGTTTCTTGGCATATAGGTGTTTATCCTTCTGCCCTCCTGCTCTCATTTTTTCAATCTCCCACCCCCTTGCACTGCCTCCTCTTCTTTTCTCTCCCCCTTACAATCACCCTTTCCCTCTTTTCCATCCATTGTCTGCTTTGTATTCTGTATCACACTTCTATACCTCTCTCCATACTCCCTTTCTTCCTGCACAAGTACAAATCAATGCATATGGTTGATGGTCAGCAGACGGCTGTTCCCTCTCCAGCAAGCAGCATCGCTTGAGTGATATGTCCTTAAAAATGGGCACATGCATTTACATCTGCTGTCAATGATGCCCAAGCCTCAAACCTGGTGCGTGGATGACTGGTTAGTTCCAGAGATTAGCAGTGTGTTAGTGGTTAGTTGGTATTCCTTTCTATCTTTCTCTAGCCTCTATATTCTCCTACCCTACTCTTTCCTCTGTGAATCCTTTTTACCCTGTCATGTGCTCTCTGCCCCTCTCTCTTTCCCTTTCCCTTTTCTGTCTGCTTCTTCTTTGCCGCTGTTTCTCTGAATCCAACTCGTCTTTGCCTCCCTATCTTCGAGTCCAGCCTCTTTGTACCTGTCTCTCTCCATTTGCCTAGTCTTCTCTGTTTGTAAGTAGAAACAGAGATATATAGTAGCTGAGGAATGTATACATACCTGGGATCCCAAGCAAAAGGCTAAGATGTCATCATCAGTCAGCTAAGAATTCACTGGGAAGCTCTGTATGCACAGCAGATCCCTCATCTATACTTCTGTCTGCAAGTGCCTCCACCATATACACCCTTTATCAAGAGTAGGCTAGTAGCTGTTGCCTACTACAGCATCCTTACCGTCAGTTCTTAAGGCTCAGCCTCAGGCTGTCAGGAGGCATTCTGGGGGGAAGGTTGTACCCTAACAGCTCTGAGACAGAGGCCTTTACACAAAAAGAAGATGGTTGTGAACAACACAGGCTGCTTAGCTTGCTAGCAAGCAAGACATGGCAAAAGAACCCACTTAATAGAGTAAGACATGAACCAGTACTTACATTTTCTTACTGCAGAGCAGAAAGTATCCAACTGGCTGACCCCAGAGATAGTGGCATCATCAAGAGTAGATAGAACCTGTCTGGAAGGCTCCCCTTAGACTCTGATTTCTTGTTTAGCCTTGGCTTTCTTCTTAAAATCTCTCCATTCCCCCCCCCCCCCCGAGTCCTCAGCTTAACCGCAGAAGATGGCATGCAGCTTGCTGCAAATGCCCTATCACAATCTGTTTATATTGCTGTGACTTTGGTGGAAGACTTTAAAATGTTTAATTACCTCCTTTACCAAGAGGGCAACCTCCCCTGATGAAAAGTTTTGTCTGCTGATTACTACTACTACTACTTATCATTTGTATAGCATGCTACAAGGCGTATGCAGCACTGTACAGACATATGTAAAAGACGGTCCCTGCTTATCAGAGCTTACAATCTAGTCAAGACAGACAACACAATAGCTGAGCATAATGATGCATCTAGGGAATGATAAGGAAACACATAGTCTAAAAGGATCAGGATCCAAAAGCGGCCTCGAAAAGGTGAGTTTTCAGCCTGGATTTGAAAAGGGCCAGAGATGAAGCCTGATGTACAGATTCGGGTAGTTTGTTCCAGGAATAAGGAGCAGCAAGGTGGAAAGATCAAAGTCTGGAGTTAGCAATAAAAGAGAAAGGCACAGATAGAAGTGATCTGCCAGAAGAGCTGAGTCCCAAGGAGGGGTGTAGGGAGAGATAAGAGAGGAAAAGTAGTGAGGAGCTGCACACTTATAAGTCAGTAGGAGAAGTTTGCACTGGATACAGAAACAGGTAGGGAGCCAGTGAAGCGATTTGAAGAGAGGGATTATATGAACATATCAAGGCTGGCAGAAGATTAGCCGTGCAGCTGAGTTTTGAACAGATTGAAGGGGAGAGAGATGATTCAGAAGGAAACCAGCAAGGAGGAGGTTGCAATAGTCTAGACGGGAGGTGACTAAAGAGTGGATAAGTGTCTTAGTATGTGTGTAGTGATAAGTAACACTCCTTTATAAAACAGGTGTGTGTGTGTGTGTCTAATTGGCCACTAAGTAGATGCATATGTTCACTACCAGCATGGTTTTCCTGCATTGCTAGGTATAAAATAGGGGTGAATTTTATGCGGGACATCTATAGTGCATTGCAAAAGTGTTCATCCCCTCTGTGTTTGTCCTGTTTTGTCGCATTACAACCTGGAATTAAAATGGAGTTTTGGGGGTTAGCACTATATGATATACACAACATGCCTACGACTTTGAAGGTGCAAAATATCTTTTATTGTGACACAAACAATAATTAAGACAAAAAAAAACCCTGAAAGCAGGATCGTGCATATGTATTCACCCCCCAAAATCAATATGTTGTAGAGCCACTTTTTGCTGCAATTACAGCTGCCGAGTCTCTTGGGGTATGTCTGTATTTGTTTAGCACATCTAACCACTGGGATTTTCACTCATCCTTTAAGGCAAAACTGCCCAACTTCTTCAAGTTAGATGGGTTGTGTTGGTGTACAGCAATCTTCAAGTAATGCCACAGATTCTCAATTGGATTGAGGTCTGGGCTTTGACTAGGCCATTCCAAGACATTTAAATGTTTCCATTTAAACCAGCTTTAGCAGTATGTTTAGGGTCATTGTCCTGCTGGAAGGTGAACCTTCATCCCAGTCTCAAATCTCTGGCAGACTGAAACAGGTTTTCATCAAGAATTGCCTTGTATTTAGTGTCATCCATCGTTCCTTCAATCTTGATCAGTTTTCCTGTCCCTGCCAATGAAAAACATCCCCACAGCATGATGATGCTATGACCATGTTTCACTGTGGAAATGGTGTTCTCGATGGGAAGAGTTGAGTTTGTGCCACACATGGCATTTCCCATGATGGCCAAAAAGTTCAATTTTCATCTCATCTGACCAGAGAACCTTCTTCCATGTGTTGGGAGGTCTGCCACATGCTGTTGTGCAAAGTCCAAATGTGTTTTTTTTTAATTTCTTTCTTTAAGCAATAGCTTTTTTCTGGCCATTCTTCCATAAAGGCCCACTCTGTGGAATGTACGGCTTAAAGTGGTCCTTTGGACAGATATTCACATCTCCGCTGTGGATCTTTGCAGCTTCTTCAGTGTTATCCTTGGTGTCTTTGTAGCATCTATGATTAATGCCCTCGCCCATTCTGTGAGTTTTGGTGGGCAGCCTTCTCTTGTCAGGTTTGTAGTGGTGCCATATTCTCTCTGTTTTGTTAGAATGGTGCTTCGTGGGATATTCAGAATTTTGGATATTTTTTTATAACACAACCCTGATCTATACTTCTCCACAGCTTTGTCTCTGACCTGTTTGGAGTTGGTCTTCATGTTGCTTGCTTAGTGGTGTTGCAGAGTCAGGGGCCTTTCAGAACAGGTATATTTATGCAGGCTTCATGTGACACTGATAGCACACAGGTGGCCCCTAATCAACCAATTATGTGAGTTCTGAGGTTAATTGGTTGGACCAGATCTTATTTAGGGGTTTCATAGCAAAAGGGATGAATGCAGATACACTCACAACTTTTTGGTTTTTACTTGTTTTTTTATATATACAAGGTATTATCTCCAGGAACAAGCAGGAATAAGTCCTCACATATGGGTACGTCGGTACCGACGGAGCCCGTGCGGGAAAGCTCCCCAGCTTCTTAGAATAGAAGCTTTTGGGACCTCCCACTGCACATGCGCACTGCCTTCCCGCCTTCCTGAACAGCTCTCCTCAGTTTCTCTTTTTCCGCGGAGCCAGCAGGTCGTGTTCCTGTCACCGCTGAAGAAATTGTTATTTATTTGTTTCTTTAGACCGCGTACCTGCCTTCCCCATACCGATACCGGTATCGCCGGTCTTTTCTTTCTTTCTTTAAAAAATTATAATTCTTTTTTCTTATTTTTTAGCTTTTTGGTCACTTCAGAGAGGCCTCTCGGCCTACTCAATTTCTCCTCATGGAGAAGCCAGCCCCTGGATTTAAGAAGTGTACCAAATGTAATGCTGTTATTTCAGTCACAGACACCCATGAATGGTGTCTGAAATGTTTGGGGCCTGACCATTCCATACCGGACTGCCCATCTTGCTCCCACATGTCTAAACGTGGGCTGCAGAACCGGGCCAACAAATTCCATGTGCTGTTTGCTTCAGAGAATACAGCATCACAGTCATCCAGGTCTTCTTCTCCGGATGGATCTCAGGTAACCAAACCTTCTGTGGGCAAGTCCTCAAAGAGCAAATCTCCTTCAAAGCATCGAGAGGCTCTTAGCTTAGAACTTGAGGACCCTGCCCCAGCCAAACAACCCCGGCGGGAAGTCCAACTTCCAAAAACGCCAATTCAGGGGTCTCAGGTTGATATCGATGCTACGGCCTCGACAGATCACCTGTTAGCCTGCTCTGGGGTACCGGGTCACTCCGGTACCGACATCCAGGCAGCTATGGCGTCCATGGGCGATACTGTACAGTCCATGCAGCAGGCCGTCATGGCTTTCATTAAAGCTGCAACGCCATCGGTTCCGCTTTCAGCGGTTCCGGGCCCGATACCGGTATCGTCCGCCATGCCGGTATCGAGGCCGTCCACCTCTAAACGCAAGTCGGTACCGTATGGGCTTTCGCTCCATACCGGTTCCATACCCGATACGCCCGATATCGATACCGATCGGTACGCGTATCGTGCGTTAGAGGAAAGCACCGATTCCTCTGAGGATTTTCACTCCTCTGATGATTCTGCTGAGTTTTCACTCAACTTACCTGAGGAGCCCTCTTCTCCTAAAAGGAGAATGTCCCCTCCAGAGGATTTGTCCTTCCAGGACTTTGTTTTAGATATGGCTACAGCCCTTTCTATTACCACATCCTCTGAAAAGGAACCCAGATCCAAAAAACTGGATATTTTGGGATACTCAAAGGCCCCTAAGGAGGCAGTTACCCTGCCTATCCATGAAATCCTTCAAGAACAACTGATGGATTTCTGGGAAAATCCTTTGACTTTGTCTCCTTATTCCCGTAGGTTGGACACCATGTATAGGGTCCCTCCTTCTCCTGGTTTCCAAAAGACTCAATTGCCCCACCACTCTATTGTGGTGAAGTCTGCAATGAAGAAGATTAGGAGTACCAAAAGGCACTCTTCCACCCCTCCAGGACGGGAATGTAAGACTTTGGACTCTTTTGGTAGGAAAATTTTCCAGGCTAGTATGCTTATAGCCAGGATTAATTCCTACAGTCTCTATATGGGCATGTTCCTGGAGGAACTTGCCAAAAAGGTGCGGCATTTTGCCCCCTTTATCCCTGAGGATAAAAAGCAGGGATTCCTTTCCCTAGTGAAACAACTCTTAGAGGTTTCTAAGTTCTCTAATAGGGCAGCATATGATTCCTTTGAGGGAGCCAGTAGGGCTTCGGGCATTGCTATTGCAGCCCGACGTCTTGCTTGGCTCCAGGCCTCTGATCTGGAACCTTGGGTTCTAGATGGCTTACGGAATCTGCCCTGTACAGGTGAGAACTTATTTGGGGAAGAGTGGCAAATCAAAGCCACCCAGATGGATGCTGAAAATGCCACCTTGGAAAGACTTTCAAAGTCCACTTCAATTCCTACTAAGAAAAAGTCTTTTAAAAGGCCTTACTATAAGAAGGCCAGAGTTGCTTCAAATACTGGCCAGCAGTCTTCTCAACCTCGCTATACTGCTAAGCGTCAGCAATCCAAACAAGCACGAGCTAAGCCTGCAGCAGCTACTGTAGCTCAGCAGGCTCCAACCCCTCAGGGGTTTTGACTTGCTCCTAGGGAACTTGCCACTTCTGGTTCTAACACAACCAGAACCTCTCACCATACCCGGAAGGTTGGTTCACTTTGCTCCCAGATGGGAACAAATCACAACAGAACAATGGACCCTCTCTATCATTCGAGAGGGTTACAAACTTCATTTCTCCAGCCTTCCTCCCCATCATATGGTGAGACCATTCAATTCTCCCCCATCTCTCCTAACCCTGTTGGGTCAAGAGGTTTCCTCTCTTCTTGCCCAAGGGGCCATAGAAGAGGTTCCTCTTCCTCAACAAGGGTCCGGTTTCTACTCCCCTTATTTTCTCATTCCAAAGAAGACAGGGGGATTCAGACCAATCCTAGATCTGAGAGAATTGAACAAATTTCTCTTCAAGGAGAAATTCAAAATGCTGTCTCTCGGCATTCTCCTTCCTTACCTCCAGGGTCAGGACTGGCTTTGTTCTCTAGACCTACAGGATGCGTATACACATATACTCATCCATCCATCCCACAGAAAGTATCTTCGCTTTCTGTTTCAGGGAAAACATTTCCAATACAGAGTACTCCCCTTCGGTCTAGCCTCTGCTCCAAGAGTATTCACAAAATGCATGGCAGTCGTAGCCGCATTTCTAAGAGGCATGGGAATCTTTGTCTTCCCATATCTGGACGACTGGCTCATCCGAGCTCCAACTCAGTCACAGGCCCAGATTTCCCTGGACCACACAAGGAGCCTTTTGCAGTATCTGGGACTGGTAGTAAACCTTCCCAAGTCCCAACTCATCCCTACTCAATCTCTAGAATTCATAGGGGCCCAGTTGGACACCATCACTGCAAGGGCCTACCTTCCACATGTTCGAGGCCAGCGCCTCCTGAGTTTGGCCTCCCAAGCTCAGTCCAGCACTCACTTGACAGCCAGGGAAATGCTACGCCTACTGGGTCATATGGCCTCCACAGTGCATGTGGTGCCCTATGCTCGTCTTCATATGAGAGCAGCTCAATGGACCCTGGCCACTCAGTGGACTCAGGCGTCAGGAGCGCTCTCAGACCAAATACAAACCTCCGATCGTCTGTTTTGGTCCCTCCACTGGTGGACTTCCACCAAGAATCTGTTGTTGGGGGCTCCATTTCAACCATTGCTACCCCAAGCAACCCTCACAACAGATGCCTCCCAAACAGGGTGGGGAGCCCATCTGCAAACTCTCTCCACTCAGGGCACTTGGTCTCTACAGGAGACCACCCTTCATATCAATCTTCTGGAACTGCGAGCAATTTACCTTGCCCTCAAGGTCTTCCACTCCCTCCTAGCCAACCTCACTGTCCTAGTTCAGACGGACAATCAGGTGGCCATGTTTTACATAAACAAACAAGGAGGGACGGGCTCTCTGTCGCTTTGCAACGAAGCTCTAAGACTATGGGCCTTCGCCAGAGAGCATCAGATTCACCTGCTAGCAGTGTATCTCCCAGGAGTTCAAAACTCTCGGGCAGACAGGCTCAGTCGAGTTCTGCTGCCACACGAATGGTCCCTACATTTGGACCAAATAAACCGAATCTTTCAGGAATGGGGGACCCCGGACATAGACCTCTTTGCAAGTCCGTGGAATGCCAAACTTCCCCGGTTCTGTTCCAGAACTCCGTGTCAGGGAGCTCAGGCTACGGACGCCTTTCTCCTGAATTGGAGTCAGGCATTCCTATATGCCTTTCCACCCATTCCTTTGATTCCCAAGACTCTGTTCAAACTCCAGAGGGATCATGGAACTATGATCCTCATAGCTCCACGCTGGCCACGCCAAGTGTGGTTCCCTCTACTTCTACAGCTCTCCCAGGGATCCTACTTGGATCTGGGAGCTGCGCCAGACCTCCTGTCTCAGGAGGAGGGGACTTTGTGGCACCCAAACCCCAAATCCCTTCACCTCAGTGCTTGGTTACTGAAGGCTTAAGCCTTCAAGACTTTCATCTTTCCCAACCAGTGAAAGATATCCTTTCTGCCTCTAGGAAACCCTCTACCAGGCGTTCCTATGCTTTCAAATGGAAACGTTTTTCCATTTGGTGTGCTCAGCAGGGTCTTGACCCTCTGGCACTTCCTTTGAATTCTCTTCTTGATTATCTCCTGCATCTATCCAATGCAGGCCTCAAGACGAATTCGGTAAGAGTCCATTTAAGTGCTATTGCAGCATCCTTGCAACATATAAATGGACAACCTATCTCCTCTCATCCTCTTGTTGCAAGATTCATGAGAGGCCTGACTCTCACTAAACCTCCCATCAGACCACCCCCGGTCGCATGGGATTTGAATCTAGTGCTCGGTCAACTTATGAAGCCACCTTTTGAGCCAATGTTTTCCACCTCCTTGAAATTTCTTTCCTGGAAGGTCATCTTCCTCATTGCAGTCACTTCGGCTCGCCGCATCAGTGAGCTGCAGGCTTTAGTGGCTAATCCACCTTACACAAGATTTCATCATGATAAGGTGGTCCTTAGGACGAATCCCCACTTTATGCCTAAAGTGGTCTCGCCTTTTCATCTTAATCAAGAGGTATATCTACCTGTCTTTTTTCCAGCTCCTCATGCATCCAATGCAGAGAGGAACCTTCATACTCTGGATTGTAAAAGAGCTCTCGCTTTTTACCTTAATAGGACTCAGCCACATCGAAAGTCTTCTCAACTTTTTGTGGCCTTTGATCCTTCCCATTTGGGACTTCCAGTCTCCAAGCGTACACTTTCCAATTGGATTGCTCAGTGTATTTCTTTTGCTTACCAGAGCAAAAACATTTCTCTGGAAGGCCATGTCACTGCTCACAATGTGAGGGCCATGGCAACTTCTATGGCTCATCTGCACTCTGTTTCCATAGATCAGATCTGTCGAGCCGCTACCTGGGCCTCGGTTCATACCTTCACAGCCCATTACTGTTTGGACAAGGACTCCCGCCGGGATGCCTTGTTTGGCCAGGCTGTCCTCAAGCACCTGTTCCATTCCTAAACAACTCCTGCCCACCTTCCCAGAATGGATGCCTGAGATCCATACGAAGATGGCGAACCTTTACAGGGGATCCCATGCATCTAAGCTAGGGAGTCCCCATATGTGAGGACTTATTCCTGCTTGTTCCTGGAGATAGCACAGTTACTTACCTGTAACAGGTGATCTCTGGGAACAGCAGGAATTAGTCCTCACAACCCACCCACCTCCCCTAGGAGTTGTATCTTTTATCTATCTATCTTCCTGTCCTCTCTCTGTTGACTCAGCTATAAACTCGAAACTGAGGAGAGCTGTTCAGGAAGGCGGGAAGGCAGTGCGCATGTGCAGTGGGAGGTCCCAAAGCTTCTATTCTAAGAAGCTGGGGAGCTTTCCCGCACGGGCTCCGTCGGTACCGACGTACCCATATGTGAGGACTAATTCCTGCTGTTCCCAGAGATCACCTGTTACAGGTAAGTAACTGTGCTTTATTGTCATTTCACTTCACCAATTTGGACTATATTGTTAGGTCCATTACCTAACATCCAAATGAACCTCTATTTTCATTCCAGGTTGTACGTAATGCGACAAAACAGGAAAAAACTAAGGGGATGAATACTTTTGCAAGGCACTCTGTCTTGTGCCTACTTTGGCCCAGTTATATGTATCTAGGTGCCTGCAGTACCTAGCTGTTTTCCTAATTGCCTGATTAGCTCCAGATAACTGCTGTACACCCAAATTGCCTCAGCCAACTTCAGCTTTTAAAACGTTGAGCTGCTTGTCATAGAAAGTGTCTTTGCCTTCTGGAAGAGGGTTTCTAATCTGGGAATGGGAAGCTCAGTGAGATTTCCCATGCCTCTTTATTAATTCTCCTTTGCCGCCTTCTCCTTTTTCCTTTCCATGAGCATGAGGGCCCTATTGCTCCTTCTTTACACACCAGCACAGCCTTCCGAGTAGTGAGGAATAATATTCCTTCTGCCTAGGAGCCCTATATCTAAGTTAATGCTACTTGCAAGTCTGACAAGCTTTCTGTGAGACTTCCTCTGGCACAACTGCACAATGGTTGGGCAAAGCATGTGACCCTTTGGATGTCATGCCCTCATGCTGGCTCCAAAAATCTAATGACATAGCAGTGCAGAATAGTAGCCTTTCAGAGCTCTCTACTTTCTTGGTTAAGGGATATTTCCTAAAGAGCTTTAGGAAACAGTTAGCAATAGTGCCTGAAACTTGGGGATGGAAAGTCAAGTAAGCAAGTTTTGTAGTGTCTCACAGCTCTTTTGTTTAGGTAATCCATGACAAGCCTATGTCCTTACCATTCTGATTTGTGTGAATGCTCCTTCAAATGCCTCTCACTGTGAATATCTACAGATCATCTGGCCACCTTTGATGTGTGTTAGCTACTGGTACTGTTATATGGTCCATGTTCAGTGTCTATAGAGAGAGTATAGAGATCAGGGCAGTAGTGCGTGTCAATTTTACGGGTAGATTTTTATTTTTTCCAAACTTCCAAATTATGCAGTTTTGCATGCTGAATCTAAAGCTATCCAGAAAGTGCTTAAAGTGAGTCTTACCTATATCAAATCACAGTTGAAATATGTGGAAATTAAGTAATTATTTGAACATACAAATAGTCTGAACAACACCTGTAACCACATAATTGTCTTTAAAATGTCATTTATGCAGTTAATTTAATGTTATTTAACAAAATCCAGCAAAGAAGCCATATCTTGTTTGCTTCTGTTTTGGCTTATGAGCTCCCTGCTGACCATCTGACCCCTAATGTAATGTTCCCTCCTCTCTTGATTGTACACATGACCAGCAGCCTCAGCTGTCATTTTTACACACATTTTTATGGACTGGGTGTGTGATGGCCCGTCTGGAACCACCATGGGCTTGCTCAGAAATGCCTTGATATCTGCTGTTGTCATGGTACAGATAAGAGGAGGCTCAGAGACTTCGGAGCTCCAGTCAAGTAATTGGGTGAGTGTAGTTGCCTCAGTGTGGATAGATGGTGTTTTCTTGGGCCTCACACTGCTGTCTCCAAGCTGAGTCTTCTCATCTTTTTCACCTCTGATCTTCAATATCTTCTCCATTGCATCTCCTCTCTCCTGTTCCTTTTCACTGCACAACCTAGCTTGCAGAACAGACTCACTGTAAACATACCAAGCTGACCTTCTCACTGTAGGCAAGACTGTCTTCCTCACTTCTTCACACTGTTCTTTCAACAGTTGTAGCTGGAAAAAGAGATGCCTGGGATCTTGTGTCCAATTACTATTTATTTTTATATTGAACCAGTTCACCATGTAAACCTTAACACAGAAATAAGTAAGATAAATTGATAATTGAGGCACAAAAGGCGTTAATGTGCAATGCAAACACACAAAAACTATTATCAGAGCACTTAAACATATTTAATTTGTGTATTTTTACGTAATTTGTAGAAATTACAGATAGGTAAATAAAATATTACACAAAATGTAAAGCTAGTTATTGATTTGCCACATGAAATTGTACATGAAATTGTACAGTGAATTGCAACATGAAATTGTACAGTGCTTTTTAAAATTATGACATCTCCAAAATTGACATACCCTATCAGGGTAGCATGGCTTTCCTAGGCAACATCCTGACCTATCATTATGTCCTCTAAGTAGTCTGTTGGCTGCCACTTCCCCAGGCAGCTGGGCCAACATTCGACAATGTGTCAGCTTTGCCTATGGTCTACACCAGAGGTACTCAAATCCAGTCCTGGAGGGCCGCAAACCAGTCAGGTTTTCAGGATATCCCTAATGAATATGCATGAGATAGATTCAAATACAATGGAGGCAGTGCATGCAAATATATCTCATGCATATTTATTAGGGATATCCCAAAAAACCTGACTGGTTTGCGGCCCTCCAGGAGTGGATTTGAGTACCTCTGGTCTACACTCTTTCAGGCCTCCTGGTTTCAGGGCTTCATCTCATTGCATGCAGGGACTGGTAGTGTTGATTGCCCTCGGCCATTGTCTAACCAAGTGCAGAGTTCATGTACAGGTATGGTGTGGAATACAGAACAGGCCGGAGGAGCAGCTCTGACATCTGCCTACCAGGTGGGCATGGCACTCTGTCAATAGTGTTTTCCCGATGACAACTAGTCCTGTGTGGCTACACTCGCAATGCAAAATTTGAGCTTTCTATAACCAACTGAGTAGTGCTTGGGGAAAAAGGAAAGGCTGCTCATTCTTGTGCAGTGCTGGGATACATACTGACCTTTTTAGTCTGTATGATCTTGAGTGGTTTGAGGAGGAGGGAATGTTTTGAGGTTTGAAATGACTAGCTACTCTACCATAATTGTATTGGCCAAAAACACTGAAATTGCAAAAACGTTGGTGATAGCCTGCCCTATACTATGTCTTCTATGATCCTCTTTCCACCACTGCCCCCCCACCCTTCAATTCTGTCATGCCCCCTGCTCAGTCTTCTTTCTCTCACACCCCATCTTTTTTAACCTTTCTGTCACCACATGATCTCTCCTCCCCCTCTCCACTACCTATATAATCCTTTTTTTACTCTCTTCCCTGACCTGAGTGATCTTCTTGTTTTTAATACATGCCTCCCCCCCTCCAGATCATGTAGTCCTTCTATCTTTTGCACATGTTCTCCCCTTACTCATCCCATGTTTTTTCTCCCAGCTCCCTCTCTATCGAATTTGATGCTTTAATGTTGTTAGTAGTAATGTCAGATAAGGAATCATCTCTATCTGACTCCCTAAATTTAGGTGCATAAAAAAGGGGGCATGGATAGGTCAGGGGAATGAAGTTAAATGCTCAGCCCTGATTTTCCAGTGCTGGCTGCCTAACTTAGGAGATTCAATAAGTATCCTAAATTTAAGAACCTCAGTTATAGGTTCCAATTTTTAGCTCAAAATTAAGGTACCTAAACACCAAACTTATGAGATTATTTTAGAAGTCTTGTAGAACACTTGCATATGTAAATAGCATTTATATATGCATATGTTAAGAGCAACTTGTTGCAGTGCCACTATTTACATGTATAAAATGCTACAGGATGCCCAGATTCAAAAGGGACTTGTTCTTGGCATGGTTGTTTGGGTAATTTAAAATATACATGCATTTCCAATTTTGTAGGACAATATAGGTAGATTCTTAAAAATGTTTCCCATCAGCTTTTGAACCTTCTCTAAGTCATGCATAGGTGTTAGGTAACTGCTTGTTTCAACCGCTTCGGCTTAACCTTCTTGTATTTTAAATGACTTAAAAAAATGTAGGAATTTGACTTTAGGAGCTTGGCTCCTTAATTGGCTACTGTTATGCATAAAGTTTTCTGAAATATGGTGCATGTACATGTAGGTTGCAAAATTTGCATTTACATATATAAGCGTCAGTGCTTGCATGTACTATTTTGAATGTGTATTTTTACAGAATGCATGCTCCCACACATGTTTAGGGAAATACAGATGTTTTCAGAAAGCCACATGTAAAACAGCCAGGTAATTGTGAGCATCCTGACTTAGACATCCTATTCTCTGGGAGCAAGCAGGAAGTCAGTCCTCACATATGGGTGACGTCAGCATCAATGGAACCCACACAGATTCACTCCCCAGCTTTCAGAGAAAGCCTTTGGGAGTTAGACTGTGCCATCTTATCTCAGTTTTCTTTTTTCCGTGGAGCCCGGCAGACGACCTGTCTGTTGTCCCCAGTAAAAGTTGATTTATCTAACCCTTACCTTTTTTTCTCTTTTTGCCGGTCAGTTCTCGATCACCACCTTGCCGCCCAAATCTGCCCTCACCTCAGTGTCGCATTTTTCTTGTGTTCTTTTTCTTTGTCGATGTGCAGGACTTTTCTTGTGCCCTCCCTGACTGAGACATCTGAATTTGATCTCGCGGATTTAAGCAATGTGGTAAATGCTGCTGTACCATGTCCATAATGGACCGCCACAGTTGCTGTATCAAGTGCCTTTGTGCGGATCACGATTCCACTTGCCCACTCTGCCTGCAGATGTCAAGCAAGAGCTGAAAGAATAGTGAAAAGCAGTAGGGGGAGCTGTTGGGCTCAAAGTCCTCTGCTGTGATACCGGCATAGAGTCTGGAATCGCTGCCCTTAGAGACTGCATCTGATGACTCAGCATTGTGCACAAGTGCTCAATCCGAGCCCTGGGGTTGCAGAGCTTCAGACGGGGTCATCCCCGGAGGACCTCTCCCTCAGGTCCAAGATATCTTCCACGTCTAAGTCTGATCCTGGTGCCAGGGGTAAGACCTCTGTTACCCGGCCTCGTAATCCTCGACCCAATGCCAAGGGTGATGGCTGAGAGCAGCCCTCAGAGCTGCCCCAGCAGGAGGAGATTACCACTGAGTAGGGCGCTCGGTCCTCCAACATGATCACCATTGATGTTTATATTTATGCAATTTCTTGATATACCGGCCAGGCTGAAGGGCATCGGAGCGGTTTACAATTGCTACAAGCAGGTACTGGATACATTCCCTCATCCCCAAAGTGCTCACAATCTATGATTCCCCTTCAAGGGAGCCAGCTTCAGGCTTTGATGCCTTCGAACTTTGAACTGATCGCTGTGGAGCCTACTGGCATCGAAGCTTGGATGGCAGCCTTGGAACGCAGCTTGGCTGCCTTCCTCGAGGCACAGAGGGGCCCGATGCTTGGAGCCTCTGGATCGTCTGTGCCTACAACGGGACCCTCCACTGGGAAGACCTCCCCAGAGGACATCTAGCTACTGCTAGAATGATTTGCTTGTTTGGAGCCGCGTCGGTCAGCCTCCTGTTGGAGGTGCGACTCGCCCCCAAGCACTTCGGGGTCAGCACGTTGGGCACCTCGCTCTCCATCGGTGCCAGTGGCTCCTCGTTTCAATGACTGTCCAGGCCTTGAGGTCTTGTCCGGCTCAGAGTCAGGCTGGGAGACCGATGATGAGTTGCCAGAAACCATGTTACATAGGGATGTCCCGTCTGAATTGTCTCCCCCCTCAGTAGCGCTGGAGGTCCCCGACCAAGGACCTCGCATTCCCTGACTTTGTCCGGGAGATATCAAAGACTCTGGCCTTCATAGCAGAACTGGAGGACGAGCCCCACACTGAGGGCTTGGAGATTCTCCAGTACGAGACCCCTCCAAGGGAGGCACTGATGCTGCCGATTCCCTCCATCCTGGAGCGTTTGCTGTTTAGGATGTGGTAGAGCCCAGTGACTGTGCCAATAATGAGCCGGCGACTCAATTCCCAGTATCGAGTTGGCAAGAGCCCCAGCTTTCAGAAGACACAGCTGCCTCACAACTCCATGGTGGTGGAGTTGGCCATGTGTTGAATAAAGAGTCAGAAGATGCACTCCTTGGTGCCCCCTGGTGGGGAGGCCTGCACCATGGACAAATTTGGTAGAAAGTGCTACCAGGCTCGATGCTCACGGCCTGCATCAAGGCTTACCAGCTGTATATGGGCATGTACCTGAGGGTTCTGGTGGCTCTCAGCTGGGCTGGCAGGTGAATCTCTCAAGCGCTTCCGCACCCTTGCCACTGTTCCCTCTAAGCTGTGCGCGTGTGCGCGCGCACACACCTCGCCGAGCAAGCGCACATACTTTACAACAGAGCGCACAAAAATTACGGCTCTGATTCTGATAGAAAACAACACAGACGTCTTAAAATTTAAAAGTTATGATTGTAATTACTAGAAATTTCCCGCTTCATTTAGTAATCGTCTATTTTCATTTAATTTGATTAAAATCAATGTGGTATACATACTGTATTCTAACATGTAGTCAAATTTTAAAGTATATAACTCTGAGTGTCGTTATGTGGTGCACAAAAATTTAACCTTCCTTCAAAAGCTGCACACAGCTGATATTTTATGCGCACACAGCCTACAGAAAATTAGAGGGAACATTGACCCTTGCTGCCTCCTCTATGGCGGCTTAGAGTCCATGACTCATGTGGCTCTGGTAGGCATTTGTGCCCGCCACCTGTCCTGGCTACAGTCCTCTGACTTGGAGCAATAGGTACAGGACAAACTGGCCAATATTCCCTGCCGAGGAGAGAACCTCTTTGGCAAACCCATGACCAACAAGGCGGCCAAGTTGGAGTCAGAGTTCATGGCCAGGACTAGGTTATCCCAGAAGACCACTGACCCTTCCCGCAGGAGGACTTTAGAGAAAAAGCCCTTCCACTGGAAAGAAAAAAGGCTTAGGGAAAATACCCACAATTTCTGGCCTATTGGGCTCCCCAACAGGGTTAGCAGGCCGAGGGCCAGGGACACGGCCCCCATAAGCAGAAAGCCCTCAAGCCCCAAACAGCGCCCCAGCCACAGCCTGGGGGGGCTTTTGACTCCTTGGGCATAGCCTGTCTTCCCCCCGAGGGTCAGAGCCCAAGGCACATGGGAAGAAGTATTGTCACTTTGCTCACCTCTGGCTGGACATCACCACTGATGCCTGGGTGCTGTGGGTTGTGCAGGAAGGTTACCTTCTGCACTTCGACCAGTCGCCTCCTCCCTTCTTTCCAGGGGAACTTCCCATGACCTCCCTACACAGAGAGCTCCTACAGAAGGAATTAGAGTCCCTGCTCGAGGATTGGGTGGTAGAGGTAGTCCCTTAGCCCCTCTGGGGCACCGGGTTCTACTCCTGGTACTTCCTCATCCCAAAAAAGACAGGAGGCTTTTGTCCCATCCTGGATCTGCAGGATCTAAACCGCTTTCTGGTCGAGGAGAAGGCCAATATGCTATCCCTTGGAACATTGCTGTCCTACCTTCGGCGGGGAGATTGGCTATGCTCCCTGGATCTCAAAGTTGCCTATACCCACATCCTGATCCATCCCTGGCACCATCAGTACCTCATCTTCGTCATCAGGTACTTCCCTTCGGCCTCTCCTCTTCCCCCGGGTGTTCACCAAATGCCTGGCAATAGTTGCCGCTCAACTCCACTTGCTGGGAGTCTTTGTCTTCCCCTATCTGGTTGACTGACTCCTAAAGGCACAAAGAGCAGGACACAAACTACCATGGAAGGATAATTTATTAAACTAACATGAGATCAGCCCGACATGTGTTTCGGCCGGGGGCCTTCCTTAGGGGACTAAGACCTCTAAAAAAATTAATAAATAACACATCAAATATGATAAAAATGAAAATATACAAAAATATAAATAGTATAAGAAAAAATTAAAACATCAGTAATATAATTCATAAAACCTGAAAACTAAACCATATACACAACAACATATTATGTTTATACAGAGCATGCTGAACTTGAATAGACCTAAAAATCAATTATGTATATATAATTTATACTTTAAAAAATACATCGTAATGAGCATATCACAAAGAGCTAAAGCCAACATATATGTGCAGGACTGTGATAGCTAGATAATAGTTATCAAAAGAGCAATAGTGTAGATGGACAAAAGGGAACCGTGGATATACTCACCAAAGGATTTATCACACAAAGCAACAATTTAAATTGAATTTGAAACACCTAGTTACAAAATAAATCCTCTGAGAGCTTCCATACTGATACTGTTACCAAGCAATCAACATACAGTGGTGTGCAAAAGTCTGGAATCACTTGTAAATTTGACGTTTTTTCAACTTCGTGACCTTATATCTTAGTTTCTTTTTCCTCCCAGTGGCTTTTTCTGTGTATCTCATGATAAGTGATAGATCTGGCAATTTAGGGCCATCTTTTAGTATTGGTTTGACCCTTATTTTCTGAGTTTGTTCCCCATAGTTTTCCTGTTGATAGATTTTCTGTGAAAATCGCGTAATGTATATCGTTGGCCAACGATTTATTATTATAACTATGCTTTAAAATATTATGGACGCATGCCAGGTTTCTTTCAAATTAATGTATGTGGCCTTGAAAAAGGCCGTTTTTATGTGTCAGTGATGGCTCAGTATTTGATGGAAGTCCACCAGAAAAGCACGAAACCACATGAACAGAAAGAATCCAATGGAAACCGTGGTGTGTTGGAAGGAACCGTTATTTCTCACAGTCTATGCCTGATAGCCCGACACAGGCCATGTTTTGAATCTTTCTTCATCAGGGGGATACAGGCATACACCGTTTGTAAAACGGATAGACACGTATATAACTGACGGATTCAAACAAGTGTTTACAATGAGATCAGTTGCGCAAAGGTAAATCGCTGTCTATCTTGACTGATAAAATTCAGTTACCAAACTGGTTACCAAACAGGCAGAAGGTACTTTCATTGCTGAATAGCACCTTTTCCCACTTTTCAGTTGACCAGGTTGAGTGCTTTCTCGCCCACACAATCCAGTTGCGCCTTTGTATGTCAGTCATCAGTGGCATATTCCGTACTTTGCAGCCCCGGAGACCAAACTGCAGGCACCAGCGACGAACTGTTGATGAGCTGATACTGACCTCACTCTTGTCTGACCACTCTCGAAGTAGCTGAGGAGAGGTCAACTTGCAATTAGTCAGTGAAATGCGTCATAGTGCGCGGTCCTGGCGTGATGTTGATGCACGTGGCTGACCTGAACAAGGCTTGTCCACCACTGAACCCATTTCTTTCTTCTTCTGTACAATCTTAACAACAGCGCTCTGACTGCAGCCAACTTTCCTGGCTATCTGACGGCTTGAAAATCCTTCCTCGCTCATAAAGGACACACGAACACGCTCCTCCAATGTCAGGGTCCGAGTCATCTTCATGGTCGATCCAGAAAGCGTATGAAATTCAAATATTCCGCGCATTTTTATAGCTGTAGGCTAGATATCTGCATTGTGATTGGTTAGTGAAACCAGCCTCCTGATTGGTCAGAAATAACGTGTGCATATTGGATAATCTCGATTCAGTTTTGATGCAGGATCCACAAAAATCGCAGTAGCTATCTCCCATTGTCTGTAAAGTATTTAAATTGGAAGCAAGGAATGCAAAAAAGTCAACTCTAATAGCCAAATGTATCCCTTTTAACATGGTAAAAAGATGAATATGCTGGGCTAACGCAAAATTAAAAAAAAAACAACAACGTTAGAAAGTACGAAAAACGCAAAAATCACAAGTGATTCCAGACTTTTGCACACCACTGTATGTGTATGCCTTACGCTCTTGAAGCCATTCTGAGGACATAAAAAGGGTAATGGGGTATATACTCTGTAGTGTGGAATGACATTCCCTAATCCTATCTTGTATACATATCCCATAAAAGAGTAAATGGGATGCAATATAAACCCCATATAAGCACAGGGCAAACAATCAGTTTGTTAGAAAATTGTATCAAGATAGCATGATATATTAGAAGGAGGTAAGGTATATTAAACCCATCACAAATTCTTACTAGAAACAAAATGCTAGAAAAAACAGCTTACCCATGGGTGCTCTGAGCATCCAAAACAGAAAAGCGGATTGTCTGTTCATGCGCCAATTTGAAACGAGGTTGGGTTGACGTCACAATGCTCACATGGTAGTAACCATCAAATGGTGTAGCATTTGCTGTTTGCAAAGCTTGGCAAGCTGCAATGCAATTATTAAGACTATGTGGACCAATCCGTGGTTGTAGGGGACAATCAAGACTGATCAATCCCTTAGAACAAAGAATTAAATAGTATACAAGGGGGTACCCAAAAAAAACAGGAATAACATTGCTGTGGGCGGAGCTTGTGTAGTACGCACTTCTGCCGCTAGGCGTGTATAGTGCAACTCATTGTCAGTTCAGTGCCGCCTGTGTTGTCGACCTGGCTTGTTCTGTTCATCTGCAGTGATTGTTTTTGCTAGCGCTGTTTTGTTCTTGTTTCTTTTTTTTATGATAACAAGTTTAAGTGAACAACATGCAGCTGTGAAATTTTGTTTTCTACTCGGTAAAAATGCTGCTGAAACTGATTTAATGTTGAAAACAGCTTATCAAGATGACGCTATGGGAAAAAGTCAAGTGTACCAGTGGTTTGCTTGGTTTAAAAATGGCGTCATGTCGATTGATAACAAACCTCATTCTGGGCATCCATCAACTGCCCGAATCGATGAAAATATTGAAAAAATTAGAGAGCTTGTGCTCACAGACCGTTGACAGACAATTGATCAACTGTCAGAGATTAGTGGGTTATCTTGGAGCTCGGTTCAGCGAATTTTAACGGAAGATTTGGGAATGAAAAGGGTTGCTGCCAAGTTTGTTCCTCGGGTTCTGACTGACAATCAAAAGGAACATCGAGTTGAAACATGTCATGTTTTGAAACAACAGCTTGAAACTGATCCAGATTTTCTGTCAAAGGTCATTACAGGTGATGAGTCATGGTGTTATGGTTACGACCCAGAAACAAAGCAACAGTCAAGCCAATGGAAGACGTCATCGTCACCCCGTCCAAAAAAATGTCGTCAAGTCAAATCAAACATCAAAACAATGCTGATTTGCTTTTTTGATGCCAAGGGGGTAGTTCATTCAGAGTTTGTTCCCCCAGGTCAGACCGTCAATCAAACCTTTTATTTGGAAGTTTTAAGAAGATTGCGCAACAGTGTTTGTCAAAAAAGACCCGATTTGTGGCAGACAGGAGACTGGTTCTTCCACCACGACAACGCACCTGCACACACAGCCATCTCTGTTAGACACTTTTTGGCTAAAAATGGCATGGTTCCACTGCCCCACGCACCTTACTCGCCTGACCTGGCTCCGTGCGACTTTTTCTTATTTCCACGCATGAAAAGGGGCATGAAAGGACACCGATTTGACAACATTGAAGAAGTCAAGAAAAAAATGAGGGAGGAGCTGTCAGCCATTTGTTTCTAAACATGACTACAAAAAATGTTTCGAACAGTGGAAGCACCGGTGGGACAAATGTATCAGTTGTAATGGAGAGTATTTTGAAGGGGATAAGGTTGTTTTGTAAAGAATTTGAAATAAATAACTTTAAAAAAATAATTCCTGGTTTTTTTTGGGTACCCCCTCGTAGATGTAGCCTAGCTAATCAGTTGTGAGGAACAGGATGGCTGTGATCTATCCATGTGAATGTGTACGCGTCGACTTGTGTGGTGTCCCTATGTCCTAAGACTATGCCTACCAATCCAGCAGATTCAAAGAAGGGAGGATGGAAATATTAATTATCATCATTTTGCAAAAGTTCATGAGCCTAAGAACATCTTTGGTGTGTATCAGTGCATTAGTGAAAATGAATAACAGAAGACCCCAAATCAGAGGGTAAACCAAGAAGTAAAAAAGACTAAACAAAAGTGTCCTTGACTACTTAAAATTGTCGGTACTTGACCTTTCATTATTGTCAGGGATTTAAAATTGTCACTCAGAGTGTGAGCTGCATTGATTAAAAGAATAAAAATTATGCTGAAAAACAAATGAGAGCAATTGTATGTTGAATCAATTTCCTCATGGTTTATCAAACTAAAAACAAATAGAGGGCTAGCTAGGGCATACCTTATAAAACTGTGTGTAGTGTATAAAAAACATATATAATATATAAGAACAACAAAGGGACATACCCTTAAAAATGCGGCTACTATCTCTTTAAAAAATCCCCAAATAAACTTGTTTACTGGTAAATAAATAATTAAAAATGGAAATCAATAAATGAATAAATCATGCCAAAATTAGGAACAATTAAAATGATAGAGGTACCATCTCTGGAGGAGTGGCCTAGTGGTTGGGGCAAGGTACTTCAGGCCGGAAGGTCGGGGGTTCAAATCCCACTAGAGGACAGCAACCTTGGGCCGGAAGGACTGGGGTTTCTAGTCCCACAGGTGCTCCTTGTGGTCTTGGGCAAGCCACTTAACCCTCCATAGCCCATGTTCCCTATAAAATAGTTTATCTCCAAGTTATAATGCCCTGTTCAATGTAATTTCAGTTTGTTCAATGTAAACCGCACTGATGCAGAATAGCGCGGTATATAAGAGAATGTAAATAAATAAAATAAATAAATAAATAAATCTCAGAAAAAGGCTATCAATACATAATGATTTATAAAAATATATAAATATAAAGGGACATATCCATAAGAAGTGGCTCTCATTTCTATAAAAACATCCCTTCTCCTGAGATGTGGAAGACATCTTACTGGCACCACGCAAGAACTGAACATGGTGCGTGTATGCCTTCAAATGGCATAGATTCTCTGTCTGGTGCAGACAGGAATCTCAACCCTTTCTCTTGCTAAGTGCAGCACATCCAACTCCGTCAGGGTGTACCTCAGTGCCCTGGCAGCACATCATCACCTCGTCAATGGCCAGCCTGTCTCTGTGCCCTTGTGGGCCGTTTTATGAGGGGTCTTCTCCTCATGCAGCCCCCCCTGTCTGCCCACCGCTGGTGGTGTGGGACCTGAATGTTGTCCTTGGGAATCTGGTGGCTTATCTTGTGGAAAGTAATCTTCCTGGTAGTGCTCACTTCAGCCAGGAGAGTTAGTGAGCTGTAGGATTTGGTGGCCATGCTCCCTACACCAGGTTGCACAAAAACAGGGTCTTCTCCGGACTCGCCTGAAATTCCTGTCTAAGGTGGTGTCTGCTGTTCACATGAACCAGGAGATGATCCTTCCCACCTTCTTCCCCAGGCCTCGCACATCCCAAGCAGAGACCTCACTACATACCCTGGATTGCAAGAGGGCACTGTTCTTCTACCTCCAGAGGACACGGGCTCATCACCGCTCGTGAAAGCTGTTTGTCTCCTATGACATTAACAGACTTGGGGTTGCAGTCCCTGTTTACCTCAGTGGCAGACTGCATCCCTTTCGCCTGTGAGCAGGCTGGACTCTCTCTGGAGCATCTTGTTACCGTGCATAATGTGCGTGCCATGGTGGCCTCGGTGGCTTACCTGTGCTCGGTCCCCCTACAGAACATCTGCTGGGCCACAACCTGGTCTTCAGTCTATACCTTCACAGCGCATTACTGCTTGAAGAAGAGCTCATGGCGCAATAGCACCTTCAGCCAGGCAGTACTTTGTCACCTCTTTGGGGAATAGTGCAACTCCTTTCCTCCGGCCCTTTGTGTCCAGGCTACCGGAGAGGTGTTTCCAGCGTCAATATTGGGGCCGCATCACTGGACTTCAATCCATTCAGTGCTCCTTTCTGCCCTTTTGGGTTGCCCGTGTCTCCTACAGGTATTTTTGGTAGCCTGTAGCTCAGGAGTCCCATATGTGAGGACTGACTTCCTGCTTGCTCCCCAAGAAAGCATAGTTACTCACCTGTAACAGATGTTCTCCGGGGACAGCAGTTATCAGTCCTTACTACCCTCCCTCCTCCCCATGAAGTTGTTTTCTTTTTTTTATGCTTGATTGAGCTATGGCACCCTTGGGCAGGACGGTGACCATGCATGCGCAGTCTAACTCCCAAAGGTTTTCTTTGAAAGCTGGGGTGAGAATCTGCACGGGTTCAGTCGATGCCGATGTCACCCATATGTGAGTCCTGCTGTTCCCAGAGAATACCTGTTACAGGTGAGTAATTATGCTTTTTCGACCTTGATGCCTTAAGCAGAATCAGGTTTTTAAGTCACCTAAATTGAGGAACTTAACTTGCTGTAACTATCAGACTGAAGGTTTGTGAGGTGCAGGAAAAATGTGTCTTTAACAGCTGAAAGAATAGATCTCTCCTAATTATACATATTTAGTGGAATACAGTGCGCTCGATAGATAAATATGAACTGTTGCAACTGAAAGATATAGTGGATTTAGACAATGTCAGAAAATCTGAAAACGTGGATCATTTATTGTATCCCTGGTGATGTAAAGGGATGCATCTTAGGTTTTATCATTAGACTATGTTATACAATGTAGTCCTAATTCAGATGAGTCAGTTAGGTCACCTAGTTGATACCATACATAAAATTTCCTGTAAAATCATGAAAAGTATATGATCACAAAAAAGCTGGATTGTATGCACATTGGTCTACATTTTAACTAACTCCTGAATATTTGCCTTCAATGTGAAAAAAATAACATGTTTTTGCTTCCAAATGCTCAATATGACATCAAATGATGAGGTACTGTTTGTTGCAGTCATAATTTTAATAATGCACAAGATGAGGTCAGTGTTTAACACAATATTGTGGACGAGACTGAGCAGTCTGGAGCTCCTGCTGTGCAGCATGCTATCAGAATGGATAGAGCCTACTGGTAGGGCTGTGACTGCAGACAGGCGAGCCCTTTTTTTCTGCTGGCTGTTTGAGACAGATAGCTTGTGCAGTTAACTCATGATTCATGTAAAATGTCCTCATGGCCATCTGAACCGTGTGCTAGGCAATGGGTGAGGTAACATGAATGTGTGTGGTCTAACTTAATTATAGGGAAATGCATGGGAGTTCAAGGAGACACCCTTTTATTTAATACTGCAGGCAAGATAACCTGGCTCAGTGAAAGAGAAATAAGGCAGGCATCACCTCCTTAAGAGCAATCTAAAGTATTCAGAAAGGAGGGGAATGTCATTTTGTAAAGTATTTTTCACATGTAAAGCAGGAAATGGCTGCTGCAGGAGGGTAAACACCCACACAGTTTTTATAAGCATGCATACTCATGTGTGGACCTCATGTAATTCCCAGGAGCAGCTAGGCAGAGTGGCGAGGTACACGTGTACCCTCTCAGAACACATGCACAAAGTTGCACTTGCCCTAGTGCAAGGGTAAACTTTGTATGGCAGCATTTGTGCACTACTAGGAGCCTATTTTATAAAGACACATACACAAATGTTACCTTTACAGGATTTTTGACATTTTTCTTATTTTATATATAGAAGAACGGTAGTATAGAAATAGTCTCCTATGATCAATTAACTATCTTCACTAAATTTTATAAAATGACCTTGCAAGAGCCAGTCATTGGAAGGTATCTTCACCATGGCAAACTATCACTGGTCCCGATATATATATATATATTTTTTTTTTTTTTTTTAATTCATTTTTAGCATGCATATAAAATAGTCTCTCAAACTTGGCATCTCTCATCATTCATAGAAGTTCATTCCACAGAATTTTCATATATTAATAATAGCCATACTTATCTGCAGAATATTTATATAAGTAGATATTATGGATGAGAGGGATGATTACCTATGATATTAATATTCTGCAGAGAAGTGTGGCCATTATTATATGGAAACTTTGTGGACTGAACTTCTATGAATGATTATTTTTTTGGACCACTATAAAGCAGTGCACTATTTATTTGAAGAGCTAATAACTGGACACTCATCATAGTCATGATATATCTATTCAGTAAAACATTATCTAGAATTTACATGCTGGGCAGACATCATAAGCCAACACCTCAACATCATCCTTGGATTTTGCAGCCAAAACAGATGAGCAGGACTTCTCTCCCCTTCAGTATTTCTAGCATTGGAGAGCTTGGCAGAAGAGCAGCCAAAGAGCCTGAATTTACTGCAAGCCCTTCTTATACAGACACAGCTGTGGCAGATCAATATCCTTTCCTCCTCCCAGGATATCTGGCCGCGGTGGCAGTTTTGACAAAAAAGGAGTCAAACAACCCTCAAGAGATCAATCAGGGAACTTCCATCCATGACTAGAATGTTGTCATCTTATTTCACAGGTGACAGATTGAAACCAAGTTTCGTTTTTGTCATCAAGTACGTGGAAATTGCCAGGTCAATCAAAAAAGAGAAATTCTGTTAGAATATAGTCTGGAGTTTGTAAAGTTACCCCACATGTGTGTATATTATTTGGGGGTTTGAATGAAGCGTCACAAGAGACGCTTCATTCAAACCCCCAAATAATATACTAATTGGAAGCTGTCCAATCCCAATCAAGAACGAGGTAAAATACCTGGGAATACACCTGGACCAGAGGCTCAACTTCCAAACTCATATCAATACAACCACCTCCAAGGTCTACTACAAAATTAAGATCCTACAGAACCTATTGGAACAGAACCCATATTGGAACTGAACCACTTCAGAACTGTCTGCCAGGCAATTATCACTCCGCAGCTAGACTACAGCAATATGATACTCCACGGCCTACCCAAAAGAACAACTCACTCTCTGCAACTGGCACAAAATACAGCCGCCAGATTTATTACAGGATCAAAGAAACACGAGCACATCACCCCCACCTTAAAAGACCTCCACTGGCTACCCATCAGATCCAGAATTGAATATAAGGTCATAATGATGACATACAAGATATTAAATAATCAGTCTGCCGAATGTTTAAATGAGATAATCAGAAGAGTAGAAAACACATGCTCAAGGAGGAAATTCCGCCAAAATACTCTGTCAACAGCCTCCATACCACCTAACTCCTCACAAAGAGTTCTTCACAGAGCATTCAAATATTATACACCACCACTATGGAACTCAATCCCACACAGCCTAAGAGATATTACAGACATTGCCAACTTCAGAAAATATCTAAAAGCATACCTCTTCAACAAATACTACAACAGCATATGAGACCCACAACCACAGGACTGAATTCCCTACACACTTGTCCCCGCTCAACAAAATGATGCCCAAGCTCGTACTTATAAATTGTACATAGTTATAGAGCTGTAAGCTGTTAACTGTTAAATGTAAATAGTTCTATTACTGTTCCTTGTAAGAACGTTCTGTTTTCTGTAAACCGTGTTGATAAAATGAAAAGTGGTATATAAAAAATGTTAAATAAATAAATTAAATAATTAATTCAAAATGGCCCATGATGTATATGAGGGTGATTAAGGTGGAGTCAGGATAACTTGTGAATCTCGGAGCCAGATTGCCTCAATGGAGGTTCTGGAATAAGTTTTCAGACTACGTTCATTAGAAACCCATCATGCTTGACATTTTGGTGCATAGCCCAGGCATCATGAAAGAGACCCACAGATACAGAGCTTAGAAGAAACTGGTGTTTTTTCTTTTTTGTCAGCATTTGTTATACTGCCCTTCATCAGATTAACACCAGAGCAGTTTGCAATCATTAGAACTGACTAAGACCTACAAAATGTAAGATAGGACAGAGAAAATTGAAGATGCCATAAATAGGAGAAGCAGCAGGTTGCTGACAGGGGGACAAATCTAATTTGACCTGGTGAATGCTGAGTTAAATAGGTGGGTTTTCAGGCCAGACCTGAATGTCCTATAGAATAGTCGAGGGCTGAGGGCAGGGCAGATGTTCTACAGTGAAAGGATGTTGAAAAAGGTTGTATGTCTGGTAGATTTGAATGTTAATCGGGCTACTGTAGCATTCTTTCATGCTGCTTTTGTGTAATCAGAATGCCTCTGACTCTGCCCTCAAATCTGCCCATTACTCAGAGGTGAAGCTGGACATTGAGTGCTTCTGTAAATATTATTTTAGGCGCCAACGTTCCACATGTGGAACATATTTTTGCAATGATATAGCTTTATCAATTTTCAAGCAAATTAGATGAAACTTTGTCAATGAGTTTATAGACATTGACCCTCTTGAGCAATAATTTTTTTTTTTCCAATTGGCGATATACCCCCTTCTACAGTATGCCAAAGTAGACCAAAGTTGGCACTTTATGGTTTATGTAATATATCCCTCTACAATTTTGTTCTCACATGTCCGTCTGTCTTATTAGGGTAAGATTCATACTCTGGAATGTTTTATGAGTGTGTTGGTCAGGTTTTATGCATGTCGGTAAACCTATTCATGTTTTTGTGATTACTTCTTTCCGTGTGTTCCACTTGTGGAGCGTTGGGACTTCCGGGTGTCATTTTTTTCATTTTACAATTTCTGCCATATTTTTTGCAGGATTGTTATTCAACTAATTCTATATAGTTATAATGCCTAAATACCGTTGCCTGACGCTTCAAGAAGCAGTAACACGCATTACGGAAGATTCAGATGTAGAAGAAGCCGACATTTTGATTTTGCCACCCAATGATGAAATGGCTGCTTCAGACATTGAAGAAATTGATGAAGAAAATTTGGAGTCTATTGAGCCTGGCGAAGTGTGTGGTGAATTAGATCTGGATATTCAAAAAGTTGCTAATGTGGAATCTGAGGGAAGTGATCAGCTGGTAGAAAGTGACAGTGACAGTGAGCTCTTATCTAATTATCAGTCAGCTCAACCATCAAAAAAGCGTAAGTGGATAAAATCAACCCCAAAATGGATGAAGAGGGACGACTTTTTGACTCCAATGCCAGAAGCATCTCCCGAAAAATTAGCCGATCTTCGCACTGATTTGATTGATAAATCTCCTTTGACCTCTTTATGCAAACTTTTGGTGATGATTACGTTGATCATCTTGCCAGTATGACCAATATTTATGCTCAGCAGAAATTGGCAAATATTGATACAAATGGGGATGAGTTGATTCGTTTTTTTGGCATTTTGCTCCTCAGTGGATACCACCAGTTGCCCAAAGAAAGTCACTATTGGTTGACCGCCGAGGATTTGAGCAATAATATTGTCCCAAAGATGATGAGTCGCAAACGTTTCCGGGATTTGAAAACTTACTTCCACATTGTTGATAATCTCAATTTGCAACCTGGAAAAGTAGCAAAAATTGAGCCATTTTACGATCACCTCACAGCACAGTTTGTGAAAGTCGGTGGAGTGTTCAGTGAAAACTTGAGTATTGATGAATCAATGGTGCCATATTACGGGCACCACAGTTGCAAGATGTTTATTTGAGGTAAGCCAATTTGATTCGGTTACAAAGTGTGGATGTTGTGCTGCCCTGCTGGGTATCTATCCATTTTCGATGCAAATTTACACTGGTGCCAAGGAAAAAGATGGTCCTCAGTACAATGTTCCACTTGGCACTAGAGTTGTTCTTGATTTGATATCAGTTGTTGAAAATCCAAATCATCACAGCTTGTTTTTTGACAACTGTTTCACTTCATATGATCTCATGATTGATCAGAAAGCAAAAGGCTTTCGTGCTGTTGGAACTGTTCGTGAAAACCGTACCAGCAAGTGCCCCTTGGTTTCTTCAAAAGAGCTTGCCAAAAAGCCTTGTGGCGAATATGATTACCGTGGTGATGGTAATGTGGTGTGTGTCCGTTGGAATGACAACAGTGTGGTTACAGTCATGTCAAATTGGATGCAGCCAAAACCTCTTCAAAATGCCAATCGATATTCTGTCAAACAAAAGCAAAAAATCATTATCAAGCAGCCAAAATTGATTGGAGCTTATAACCAAAGTATGGGTGGTGTCGACTTGTTCGATCGTTTGCTAGGTAGCTACCGCCCTAAATTACAAAGCAAAAAATGGTGGTGGAATTTGTTTGCCAATGGTCTAAATATGGCCGTTGTTGCTGCCTGGCGTTTGCAATGTCATCTTTTGGGCAAACAAGCCCTGAGTCACTTGGATTTCCGCCGCGAGGTTGCTTTGGTGGCTATGAAAGTTGGACTCGAGGGCTATCGTTCTCGAAAAGGTGGCCCAACAGCTTCGATTCCCTCTTCTATTACAGCTTCAGCTAACACCAGTCACTATTTGTCTTCTACAAGCCAAGGTCGTTGCATTGTCTGCTCGAAGAATACAAAATAATGGTGCCAGTTTTGTGGCAAGCGCCTGCACAAGAAGTGTTTTCCGGATTTTCACTCTCGCTGAAATTTTCCCTTCAAGCTTTATTCTGTACAGTCATCTCCGTTTGTGTCTAATTACTTTTAAAAATTGCTTAATTGAAGTATTTGTTTCCAGTTTACGATATTCAATAAAAAAAGCAATTAAAATTTTTGAAAAAATGACACTTGGAGGGGCCAACGTTCCACAAATGGAACATGCTTTTTCCTAGGAAGTACATATCCAAATTAGCTGAAAATTTATATTTGACATATTTACATGTAGTGTACTAAAATACATAACAATTAAGTATTAGAAGCAATTGCTTCTATGAGCGGCCTCTCAAAGGTTAATATTACTGCAGCTTAAGGAGCAGGCTGTGTTCCTCCAAGCACCTCCGTCAGGCACGTTTGCCAGCTTTATTCATGTTCTATATTCTGGTTTCCCTTGCTTTCTTGACTGCTTCTAGCCTTAAGAGCCAGTTTGATGCACCCTTGTCTCAGAGGATCTGGATCTCTGCAAGTACAATTTTTATTTATTTATTTTATTTATTTATTTAGCTGTATTTATATCCCGCTTTTCACTGGGTCAAAGCGGTCAATTGGGAGATACATTTAACACGAGGGGATATGACACACATACGCTAATACTTACAGGGAACATGGGCAATGAAGGGTTAAATGGCTTGCCCAAGACCACAAGGAGTACCTATAGGACTAGAAATCCCAGTCCCTCCGGCCTGAGATTGCTGTCCCCAGGTGGGACTTGAACCCCCGGCCCTCCGGCCTGAAGTACCTTGTCCTAACCACTAGGCCATTCCTCCCTAAGGTCAATCACGACCTTTTCTTGTGCTAACATTGAAGCTCCCCAACCAATCCCAGTTTGCTGGGTTAGGAGACATTTTCATGTCCCTTTACATATCCTTGTGATAAGTGGAATTCCTCCTCTTTGAAACCAAATGAATGCTTTCTAATAACTCTGAAAATGAATCCTAACCACCCTAATTTGAATTTGCAGTAGTGAGCACCCCATACTTATGTACTACAGTCTTGCCTTTTAAACTGTTGTTCCATCAAGTTGAAGCATATACTGATTGATGACCTCATTTGAGAGAAGAATTTTCAATGTTTGTCTTACTGAAACTTGACTCCAGGGAGAGAGGACTTTTACTTGGATCAATCCTGCCTTCCATCTCACACCTCTTTCTGCTGTCATTGCGATAACAAATGGTGGTTGGGGGGTCAGTATAAATAAATTGCACGTCCTAGGGATGGAACCTAAAGTGACCGACTGGGTGAGATACTGGTTGAGTAGGAGGCAACAAATGGTACAGGTAAATGGAACTCACTGTGGAGAAGGCCGTTACCAGTGGTATTGCCACAATGATCTGTCCTTGGTCCGATTCTTTTTTTTTCTAAGTGGTATTGTGAAAAGACTGCAGGTAAGGTTTGTCTCTGCAGATTATACCAAAATCTGCATTCGGGTAGACACCCAGGAAGGTATAGATAAACATGAGGAGGGATCTAATGAAGAACTGCCAGAATTTAGCAGCCGAGATTTAATTCTAAGACATTCAGGGTCATATATTTGGGTTGCAGAAATTCAGGGAGCTGTACAATAAAAGCTGTCCACAGAAGAAAAGCAGGACCTGGGGGTGATTTTTTTCTAATGATCTTATGGTGGCTAAACAGATAGAAAAAGTGGCAGCAAAAGCCAGCAGGATGCTTGGGTGCACAGGGAACAGAATGACCAGCGGGAAGAAGGAAGTGATAATGCCTCTGTAGAAGTCTTTGGTGAGACCCCATTTGGAGTACTGTATGCAATTATGGAGACTACACCTTCAAAAGAATAGACACAGGATGGAGTTAGTGCAGAACGTGGTTACCAAAATTGGTTATTAGTCTTCGTTATAAGGCATATGGGGACAGACCTAAAGATCTCAATATGTTTACTTTGGAAGAAAGACAGGAGAGAGATGATAGATGTTTAAATACCTCAAAGGCATAAATGCACAGTAGGAGCAGCTTTTTCAAATGCAAGAAAACTCTGCAATGAGGGGGCATGGGATGAAGGTGAAAAGAAACAGACTCGGGAGTAATATGAAGAAATATTTCTGTAGGGAAGGAGTAGTAGATGCATGGAATAGTCTCCCAGTGGAGGTGGCAGATACTAGGACTGTATCTGAATTCAGGAAAGCATGGGACAGACACAGAGGATCTCAGAGGGAATAAAGGGATTGTAAAGCTTAGCAGTTGGTATGGAAGGGCAGACTGGATAGGAAGTATTGTCTTTATTTGCCTTCATTTTTCTGTGTTTCTGTAATACTCCCCCCCCCCCCACTCCTTTAGAGGTTATCTAATCTACACACCACCATCTGTCCTTACTCATTACTGAATCCCTCAATGACCACTTTTAATAATTCTAGATGCAGTCTCTTTATCCAATACCTTTAGAGGACCTGAATGTTTGCACGGAGCCTCCCATGGATAACTTTGGAGAAACTTTCTGGGCTTATGGAAGATGCTGTTTTTCTGCAGAATATTTCCTTTACAACCTGTAAGGCTGGACATATTCTCAGTGTAATCTATATGTACTCCTAATCTTGCTGGGATGTCAAATATTTCTGTGGCTCTCCCCTATCCTGGATGGATCATTTATTTATTTATTTATTTACATTTTCTTCTATGCGGCTTTTCAAGATATCAGTGGTTTACCATAAAACTCACTTATTGTACATGGAACAATATATTAGTGGTTATATATAACAGTGGTACATAGAACAACAAACTAGCATTTCAACAGTATGTAATATAGTGGCCTCCCTTAGACCTGTGATGCACTATATCACATACTGTTGAAAGACATACTGTTCATCAAGTGACAAATCAGGGAAGTTATCTGGAAACGTGTTTAGCACTTGTTCCACATTTTTCAATTTCCTAAAAAGAGCAACATGTAAAAACTTATCTCCAGGAACAAGCAGGAATGAGTCTTCACATATGGGTACGTCGGTACCGACGGAGCCTGCACGGGAATGCTCCCCAGCATCCAATCAGAAAGCTTTTGGGAGCATCCCTCGCGCCTGCGCGCTGACTTCCCGCCCTTTCCACTTCTTCTCCTCAGTTTTCGTTTTTCCGCGGAGCCGGCAGGACGTCCTCCTGTCACCGCAGAAACTTTTTTCTTTAAATACTTTATTTCTTGTTTTCTTGTGGTCGCGGCTGTTTTTCCCGCCGACACCGGTACCGCCGGTGGTTTTTATTTCTTTTTTTCTTAAACTCAGAGAGATTTTTCCCTCTGTTTCTGTCTTAACTTTTTGGGCCTACAAGGCCTCTCCATCATGGAGCCGCCTTCTCCTAAGAAGTGTCTTCACTGTGGAAACAGAGTTTTCTTTTTAGACTCCAATCTCTGGTGTCTAACCTGTTTGGGTCCTGACCCTTTTTCCCCTGAACTATCAGGCTGCAATGCTGAGAGAAGACCTTCCCTTTTTCGAGTTTCCCTCGATACCGTTTTCCCTCCTGCAGTGAGGGCACCGAGTTTTTCTTCTCTACAGGATCAGGTAACCCACAAACAGTCTGTTAAGACTTGCCAATCCTTGAGTGGTAGGTCTCATGCTACGCATGATGACGACTCCGGCCTTGCCCTCAAGACCTCATTGGCATTAAAACCCCGGCGGGAGTCTTCGGGCTCCAAAGCATTTCAGGGGTTTCAGGTTGTTCCTGGGGCTCACCCCTCACAGAACATACCTGAGCCATGCTCGGGGGTGGTATCCGCTTCGAGCGGTACCGATACCCCGGCACCGGCACCGGTGTCGAGTGTCCCACTCTTCACCAGGGATCGTCATCTGGCGTCCTCGGTACCTTCAGGACCGATCGATACGTTCCAGATTGACTTTCCTGTATCTAAGCCATGCTCGGGGGTGGTATCCGCTTCGAGCGGTACCGATACCCCGGCATCGGCACCGGTGTCAAGTATTCCACTCTTCACCAGGGATCGTCATCTGGCGTCCTCGGTACCTTTGGGACCAATCGATATGACCCAGAGTGACTTCCCTGTATCAGCATCGCCGGTACCACCACCGAAGTCGGTGCACTCTAGACATGCATCGATAGACTCGCTCCCTTCGATGCCGAGTCTGGAATCGATATCTAGTCTAGATGACTGGGTACCGACGCGCCTTGGAACCGACCCTTGTCATTTCCGGATACGCAGTACCGAGGATACTCACCAAGACTCTCTGGTTACCTCGGTACCGCTTGAGCAGCCTCCGATGACGGCCTCGATGCCATTACCGGTATCGGTATCGATGTCGATTCCTACAGCTACATCGGTGCCATCGATCCTTTCCATGCCTAGTTTGGAATCGATACCTGGCATAGACGATGCAGTACTAACTGCCTCAAATCGTGACTGCCAGTATCATTTTCCATCTAGTAAAGTTCTTTTTCTGCACCAGACCAGTACATCCTCTGGTGCTCAGGCTGCATCTTCAACCTTAGCCTTCCCAGGGATGGTTCCCATTGGAGATCCTTCTTTTCAGAAGTTTCTCCTTGACATGGCAACCTTCCTTGCTATTCCTATCCCTGGCTGTAATCTTAACCAAGGCTCTCCTGCAGAAAAGGGAAATATAATGCTTCTTTTATATCATTCTTTGCAGGATCTTCTTCTGAGAATATGGGAATCACCTTTAAGGGTTCCCTCACTTTCTACAGCAACTAATGTTCTGTATCAGGTGCCCCCCTCTCCAGGGTTTCAAAAGAATCAACTTCCCCATCATTCCATTGTAGTGGAATCAGCAATGAGGAAGGTAAAAAGCAAGAAGAAGCATTCTTCTTATCCGCCAGGTCATGCTTCTAGAGCACTTGATGCCTTTGGACGTCAAACCTTCCAAACATCTATGCTGGCATCAAGAATTATTTCTTATATATTTTATATGAGTCTAACACTCCAGGAGGTCACAAAGAAATTATCTCTTTTGACTCCTTTTTTGTCAGAGCCTAAGGCTGCTGACTATTCCTTGCTTCTTAATCATAGCCGGAATATCTCTTGGTTTCTTTCTCGTGCTTCTCTAGACTCTTTCGAGTCTGTTAGCAGATCCTCTGCTATTGCCATTGGAGCACGTCGTAGAGCCTGGCTCCAAGCTTCTGACTTGAGCAGATGGGCACAACATACACTGGGTAATTCTCCTTGTACTGGAGAAAATCTCTTCAATAAGGAGGCTTTACGTCAGGTTGCTCATTGCTCCACTGACTTCCCTGGTTCTGGAGACCATTCTAAGCCGCCTTCTTCCCCAGGAGGTAGGAAATGTCCTACCAAGCCTTCTTTCCCTAAGAAAAGAAGGTTTCACTCTTCTCCTGCCCATCATCCAGAGGTGCCCAAGCAAGGGACACCTCGTCCTAGTCTGAAGTTTCCAAATTCTAGCCATTCTCCACATACCCAGCAACCATAGGTTTCTGAAGGTTACAATCTACAGTTAACCTCTTCTTAACAGAAGTTTGTTCACTGTCTTTTCTTAAAGCTCTACACTGGGGTTTTCCTTTTTCAGTATGCTAAGCTGTCAGGATATCCTTGTCCATGGGTTACAGAATTCTCCTCTTCTTACTACCAAGAAGGGAGGTTACAACTATCTCATGATAGTTTCTGTCCCAACATGAACATTTTTTCCTTCAGCTGACTCGCCATATAGGTAAGTCACCCTCCCCCTCTCATCCAGGGTTTCCCCTGACTGAGTGGTACCATACTATCTCCTCTCCCTTTGTCTGTTTCTCTTTGTTTTGCACAGTAAGATTCTCTCTGCTGTCTTTTTCAGCTGCTGTGCATGCAGGAGTTCCAGTGATTGAACTACTGGTACTTTTCCACAAGTTCCAGTCTATCTTCCACAATTTTTGTCTAGCCTCAGTAGTGATTCCAAGCTAGTCCTCATCTATCTTGGATAATCCTACTCACTTAGGCTTCTCACCTTATCTTCTTTCTAGCCATCTCCTTTTCCTAGGATGTGGCAACACACCTGACTTCAGTCAGTTTCATCTCATAATTCTCCTGCACAATGCTCTCTGCAATCTTCAGAGAAGCTTTCTATTATGGGCCCTTGCTACAGAGCATTGATCTTTGTCTCTGAGGGCTATTCTATTTAGTAGAAAAAAGCTTATAAATCATTCTCATGACTGTGAGGGTTCTCCACACCCTCTTGTCTCCTGTTATAATTCAGAATATAAGCTTTTTCTGCGTGAATATCCAAGGCTATTAGTAACGCATGATACCCCTATGTCCCTCCAGTGGGTCCTCCTGGTATCTCCTCTATGCGTTTCTACCCATCTACCATGTCAGAGTTCTAAAGGACTCTCGACTTGCTCTTTACAGACTGATATTATCCTCTGTTTTTCACGCAACCATCCTGGTTATTTTACTGGATTGCATTCCTGCATCCTCTTAGCCCACAGAAATAGATTCTCTATTTATCTCTCAAGTGGGTTTCACCCTCTTGTTATTGGATGAATCTTTCCCCTCACATTCCCCATGTGAATGTTCTTATGGGGCTTAGTGTATCTTCAGACTTATTATCATGTATGTAAATATCTCCATATATGCCTCTACATGCATATGTCTGTAAGCTGTGTGTGCATAATTTATATGTTGATACATATTCTGCATATCTAGATATACATTTATATATAGGTATATATATCTCCCTATATATATATATATATATATATGTATCTGTTGGGAGACTTTTATAGATCGATATGTATTACATACTATCTCCTCACTGTCTATGCTATAGCAATTGTACCTTTCTCGGAGGTTACAGACAGTGGACTCCTTTTTTCATACTGTTCCCTAGTATGTGGGGACTGTTATGCTCACAACCACTACTGTGGTGATAACAGCTCCGCTTTGCTCTAGGTCTCCCTATCCTTGAAGATTCAAGCTTCAATATCTTTCCTATCTCTCATCAGCTAGGAAAGATAGTGTACATCTTCATTGTTTTTGAGTACACATTGTTCTGCTTGGGAATATGGGCTTTTTTCCATAACCCTTCTTCCCTCCAAGACTGGGCTAGTTGTCCAAATCGGTCAGTCTTCTTCCTTTAGTCCTCAATGTTATGACTCTGTACCTAAAAGAGTTTTCATCTTTTTCTCATAAAGCTTTCCGTTCTAATCCTACCCCAGTTGACACCTGGATCACCTGCTAATTCCAGGTCTGGACCTTCACCCTCACTGCTGTGAGGTCACCTTGAGGATTCCGCCACTGCATATCCAATAGACTCCATCACGCTTTCTACTTCCTACAATCCAGTAGGTAAGCTCCTTATTATAACTGTTCATTAACTAATTTTAATGGTACTTATCATACATGCCATGGACTCCTCTCCTGTAGTCCTTGGGTTTGCTGTTTTCCTTACAGCTCTTCTATTCTCAACCCCTACCCTCCATTCCCTCATGGGATGCCGGAGATTCCTGTGTGGGAAATGCACTCCTGATCCAGGAACATGCATTTTATGGGATCTCCCCCTGGCATCTCTAGCTAGGGAGTCCCCATATGTGAAGACTCATTTCTGCTTGTTCCTGGAGATAGCACAGTTACTTACCTGTAACAGGTGATCTCTGGGAACAGCAGGAATAAGTCTTCACAACCCACCCACCTCCCCTAGGAGTTGTATCTAACTATCTATCTTCCTTTCCTCTTTCTCTCCTTTGTCTCAGCTATGAAACTCAACTGAGGAGAAGAAGTGGAAAGGGCGGGAAGTCAGCGCGCAGGCGCGAGGGATGCTCCCAAAAGCTTTCTGATTGGATGCTGGGGAGCATTCCCGTGCAGGCTCCGTCGGTACCGACGTACCCATATGTGAAGACTTATTCCTGCTGTTCCCAGAGATCACCTGTTACAGGTAAGTAACTGTGCTTTACTGATGAAAATGAAGATGAACAAATGATATCAAAGGAAATCACCCACCTTTTTAAAGAGCATTTCGGATCAGATTACTGAAGAGGGCTTTCAACTAGATTCATTGGGGATGGGTGAAGAAAGCCCCCAGGTAGGTGATACATTAAATACCTTTATGGAAATGGGTAACAGGGATAACATGTGGAAAACAATGTGTATAAATGCCCATAGCATGGGAAATAAGATCACTGATGTTGAAGCTTTGGTGGGAGTGGCTGACTTGGATTTAGTGGCAGTTACAGAAACATGGTTCACAGAAAACCATGATTGGGATGTAACTATACCTGGCTATACTTTATTCAGAATGGACAGGGTAAGAAGATGGGGAGGAGGAGTGGCACTATATGTAAAAACTACTATTAAAGCTTTGGAATTACAGAGCTTAAAAGGGAGAGAGGAGGCATTGTGGGTTAAACTAGAAAAAGGGAAAGAGAAATCTATTTGCATTGGTGTGATTATACAGACCTCCCTCACAAGAGGAAGAGGTGGACAGAGAGTTAATTGAAGACATACGCAGCATTGCTAGGAAAGAAGTGCTACTGATAGGAGATTTCAATATGCCAGATGTTGATTGGCACATTCCTGCTGCAGTATCATCTAGAAGTAAGGAGATCCTGGATTCTCTACAGGGAGAACTATTCAGGCAATTGGAAACAGACCTCACACATAAAGGGGCCATACTGGACTTGGTGCTTACCAATGGTGAAAGTGTTTCTGATGTTGTAGTGGGAGATCATTTTGCATCTAGTCATCACCTTATGGTGTGGTTCAGTATTAGGACTAGGGCTGTTAGAATCCATTCAAAGGTGAGGATCTTAGACTTTAGGAAGACTAACTTTGCGAAGATGGGCCAATACATCAGGGAGTCGTTAATGGGATGGGAACAGCTGGGGGATGTAGAAAAACAGTGGGCAAAACTGAAAGGGGATATTTTAAGGGCAACCAACCTTTTTGTTAAAATGGTAAAAAAAGGAAAAAGGGACCGCTATGGCTTTTGAAAGAAGTAGCTGAAAAAGTGAAAAAAAGGAGGGAGGCCTTCATGAAATACAAGAGATCACAGAGAGGAAGACGGGCATCTATATTTGGAAAAACTTAGAGAAGCTAGCAAAGTAGTCAGGAAGGCAAAGAGTCAAAAGAAGGAGGAAATAGCCAATGCAATAAAATGGGGGGATAAGACATTTTTCAGATGAGAAGAGGAAGGTCAAAAGTGGTATTGTCAGACTCAAGGGTGCAGGGGAGAAATATGTAGAAGCTGATAAGAATAAAGCAGAATTGCTTAACAAATATTTCTGTTCTATGTTCACAGATGAAGAACCAGGAGCAGGACCTCAGAAAACACCCACAAACAGGAACAGAAGCGAGGGACATCTTGAACAATTTTCAGAAGACTGTGTTCGTGAGAAACTAGCTCAACTTAAAGTAGACAATGCGATGGGACCGGATGGGATACACCCTAGAATTCTAAGGGAACTTGGGGACGTTCTAGTAGCTCCACTGACTGACCTTTTCAGTGCCTTGTTGGAGTCGGGAGTGGTGCCAAAGGACTGGAGAGAGGCTCATGTGGTGCCTTTACACAAAAGCAGAAGTAAGGATGTGGTTGAAAACTACAGGCCGGTTAGTTTAACTTCGGTGGCGAGTAAATTACTGGAAACGCTGCTGAAAGAGAAAATAGTGAGTTTTCTGGAGTCCAGCGGATTACAGGATCCGAGGCAGCATGTATTCACCAGAGGCAGGTCTTGTCAGACAAATCTGATTGATTTCTTTGACTGGATGACCAGGGAGTTGGACCGAGGCAGAGCCCTAGATGTGGTGTATTTAGATTTCAGTAAAGTCTTTGACACTCTTCCTCACAGGCGACTTATAAACAAACTGAGCACCCTAGGGATGGACCCTAAAGTTACTGCTTGGTTTAGAAATTAGTTGGATGGGAGGCGACAAAGAGTACAGGTAAATGGAGCTCACTCTGTGGAGAAGGATGAAGGAGAAGGAGTGGAGGAGTGGCCTAGTGGTTGGGGCAAGGTACTTCAGGCCGGAAGGTCGGGGGTTCAAATCCCACTAGAGGACAGCAACCTTGGGCCGGAAGGACTGGGGTTTCTAGTCCCACAGGTGCTCCTTGTGGTCTTGGGCAAGCCACTTAACCCTCCATGGCCCATGTTCCCTGTAAAATAGTTATCTCCAAGTTATAATGCCCTGTTCAATGTAATTTCAGTTTGTTCAGTGTAAACCGCACTGATGCAGAATAGCGCGGTATATAAGAGAATGTAAATAAATAAATAAATAAATAAATCAGTGGTGTGCCCCAGGGATCTGTCCTTGGTCCGATTCTTTTTAACATCTTTGTTAGTGATATAGCGGAAGGGCTGTCGGGTAAGGTTTGCCTCTTTGTGGATGATACCAAAATCTGCAATAGAGTAGACACCCAGGAAGGTGTAGATAACATAAGGATGGATCTAGCTAAGCTTGAAGAATGGTCTAGAATTTGGCAGCTGAGATTTAATGTTAAAAAATGTAAGGTCATGCATTTGGGCTGCAGCAATCCAAGGGAGCAATATAGTGTAGGGGGTGAAGTACTTTTGTCTACTAAAGAAGAGCGGGACCTAGGCATGGTTGTGTCTGATGATCTTAAAGTAGCTAAACAGGTAGAAAAGGTGACGGCAAAAGCTAGAAGGATGCATGGGTGCATACGGAGAGGAATGGCTAGCAGAAAAAAGGAGGTGATAATGCCTCTGTATAAGTCTTTGGTGCGACCTCATTTGGAGTATAGTGTGCAATTCTGGAGACTGCACCTTCAAAAGGATGTGAACAGGATGGAGTCTGTGCAGAGGGTGGCTACTAAAATAATTAGTGGTCTTCATTATAAAGCATATGAGGACAGACTTAAGAATCTTAATATGTACACCTTACAGGAAAGGCGGGATAGAGGTGATATGATTGAGATGTTTAAATACCTCCGTGGCATAAATGTTCAGGGAGAAAGCCTCTTTTAGTTGAAAGCAAGTTCTGCTACGAGGAGACATGGGATGGGGATGGGGGTGGGGGGAGATAGATTCAGGGGTGATATGCGGAAATATTTCTTTACAGAAAGAGTGGTGGATCCGTGGAATAGTCTCCCAGTGGAGGTGGTAGAGATGAGGACAGTAACTGAATTAAAAAAAACATGGGACAAACACAGAGGATCTCCAAAGGAAAAAAGGGACTGTTGTAGTTGTTATGGAAGGACAGACTAGATAGGCCATGTAGTCTTTTTCTGTCGTCATGTTTCTATGTTTCTGTACTTAACCCTTCATCCTGTTTCCAAAATGTTAAGCCTTGACTCACCTGATCTCCCTTGTGTTTCCTTACAATTCCCCTTAGTTGTGTCTCGTGTCTATAGTTACTGTGTTGTCTGTCTTGACTAGATTGTAAACTCTGATGAGCAGGGACCATCTTTTACATGTGTCTGTGCAGTGCTGCATACGTCTTGTAGCACTATACAAATGTTCAGTAATAGTAGTAGTAATATGCAGGATTTTTGAAGGTGATTTTTATTACTTTGTATTTTATGCAGCACAGGAAGGGGAGCCAGTGTAACATTTTACAAGGGTTGTTATATGATCCGTTCTGGAGGTACCTTCTAGAACTGTAGCTGCAGTGTGCTTGGACGTAAGACAAAATTAGGTATGCCATTGTCAATGATATTGCAAAAGTCCAAGTGTGGGAATATCATTGTTTGAAATACTGTACGGAAGTCATGTGCTTCAGTTAGTATTTGTATCTTCTAGTAGATTATTCTAGTGGTTTTATTGATACGAGTCTATAGGGTGAATCGCTGATCAATCAGTTTCAAGATATTTGATCTCTTTCCTAACTTACAGGCTCGTATTGTGGACTTTCAGAACTAGGGGTGGAGAGAGTCTTTCATCCCTTGTTATAAAAAGTACTTCTGTCTTCTTGAAGTTTATTTTAAGTTGGTGCTGTGATAACCAGTCAGATATTGCGTTGAAACAATTAATTATGGGAGTGTAGCAAGCTTTTGTTGTGGAGACTGCAGCGTAAATCCATAATATCGTCCACATAGATGTGGTACAGATTGTTGGAGTTTGAATGATCTGGCAGATTGGCTGCAGGTAAATGTTGAATAAGAGGGAGGATAGTGCTGAGCCTGTTGGGATGCCCTGCGATAGCTTAAATGATGTTGATTTGGTGGATCCTACTTTGACATGTTGCTGACGCCCGGTTAGATAGGAGTGGAACCATTCCAAAGCAGTACCCATTTATATCCAAAATCTTGGAAAGTATTGTTTTGGAACAGCTGGTAAGTTTCTTGGACAAGACAATTTAAATATACCCTTTCCAATTGGGCTTTAGATTAGGCCTCAGTTCTGAGACATCACTCTTGGCACTGGTAAACAGTATCTGACTTAATCACAAGTCGGGGAAAGATTCCATTTTTATTTTGCTTGATTTAAGCATGGCTTTTGACCTTCTTGATAATCAGATAATGTTCATTTGACTCAAGACTCTTGGGATTTCGGGTACTGTGTTAAGTTGGTTCAGGTCTTTTCTCACAAACAAGTCTGATTTCATCTCCTGGCAGACTTCTCCCTCAATATCAAAACCCATGCTATGCGGGATCCTGTAAGGATTCATTCTGTCACCCACTCTTTTACGGCTTTCTGTCGCCTCTGTTAACACTATTGAAAAGTCAGGAGGTGGTTCTTTTCTCATGTGCAGAAGATATTCAAATTTTGTTTTCCGTCTGATCCTCTTGTTCATTTCTTAGACCCCTAAATCGTCGCTTAGATGCAGCTGCCAACTGGCTTGAGGCCCATAACTTAAAACTGAACACCAGATAAAACAGAGGCTCTCTGGTTTTGAAGTGGAACCAGTATCCCTTCATCAGACCTGTGATTCGGAATTCTGCATTAGCTACTAAAGTTTTAGAGCCTGATATTCAAAGGCATTTACACGGTTTGCAGACATATAATATCAGGGGTGGAAGTTAGGCACAGAAGAGGCTGTCCTAACTTTTGCCACTGAAACTAATCGAGCAACAGCTGAGTATTGCCACTACCTGGTTAGGTTCCTATCTCAGCAATTGACCTGGATATTCAATGCCGGTGCCCAGATACAAGCCCGGCATTGAATATCCAGGTTTAGCGTTCAGCAGCAATGGCTAGCTGCTTCTTCTCCCTGTTTCCTCAGCACACAACCTTGGTGTCGTCTTTGACTCCTCCCTCTCCTTCTTCACACACATCCAACTAATAGCTAAAACCTGTCGTTTCTTTCTCTAACAGCAAAATTTGCCCCCTTCCTTTCTGAACACACTACTAAGACACTTTCCTACTCTTTAGTCAGCTTCTGCCTTGACTATTGCAACCTCCTCCTTGCTGGTCTCCCTCTGAATCATCTCTCTCCCCTTCAATCTGTTCAAAACTCAGCTGCACGACTAATCTTCCACCAGCCCCAATATGCTCATATAACCCCTCTTCTCAATCACTTCATTGGCTCCCCTTCCGTTTCCAAATCCAAGTCAAACTTTTCCTCCTGACCTATAAATGCATTCATTCTGCTGCTCCCCACTACCTTTCCTCTCTCATCTCTCCCTACACCCCCCCCCCCCTCGTGAACTCCACTCTTCTAGTAGGTTGCTTCTCTTTGTGCCCTTTTCTTCCTCTGCAAACTCCAGACTTTGTTCCTTTCACCTTGCTGCTCCTTATGCCTGGAAAAGCTGCCTGAATCTGTATGTCAGACTCCATCTCTACCCCTTTTCAAATCCATGCTAAAAGCTCTCCTCTTTGAGACTACGTTTGGATACTGATCTACTGAATCTTGTCTATGTATCTCCTTACCTTTCCTTATTTACATCCTTGTTATCAGCTGTTATATTGTCTATCTTGACTAGATTGTAAGCTCTAACGAGCAGGGACTGTCTTTTACATGTATCTGTACAGCACTGTGTACGCCTTGTAGTGCTGTATAAATGATCAGTAATAGTAGTAGTAATCGTGCTAGCCACCACCGCTGAATTTCGGCATTACCCTAAACTCCAACTTGACTTTTGAAACCTATATCTTGTCACTCGTTAGCTTTCTTTTTTTCATTGAGAAAAATCAGTGTTTGCCCTTTAATAGAATGGATGCTCAGTAACTCATTCATTCTTTAATCCTTAACAAACTAGACTTTTGCAGCCCATTACTGGCTGGCATGTGGGCGAGACAACTTAAAAGAATTCAAACATACTGCAGTCAGGTGCTTTACATGGAGTGATTCAGAATTCTCCTATCATTCCACTCCTATGGGAGCAGATTGGCTACCTGTAGAGTACAGAACCCAGTTTAAAATTATCCATGTGACACATCATGCGTTCATCTGTGGTCAGTCTCAATACTTATTTGTATTTAGTTCACGCCTTTCCAGTAGTAGTTTAAGGTGTGTTGCATTCAGGTAGGGTAAGTGTTTCCTTGTCCCCAGAGGGCTTACAATTATTGCTGGGTATGTGGGCGTCATTGACACAGGAAAGTATGGGAGGGAGCTTCTGGAAGCCAAATTTAGGCTTTTAGAAGAAGCTTGAAATCCAGGATCTTCAAGGTAGCATTCTCAGAAATGTTCCCTGTTCCATGTTCAGGACCCAAAAGGCAGACAGAGCTCTGGAGTCTCAATGTGTGGATGAGACAATGGTGCAGGGAAAGAGGGTTTTGGATTGGTTAGGAACTGAGCAACATTCTGGGGAAGAGAGGGCCTTTTCCAGAAGGATGGGCTCCACCAGGATGCTGGCACTAAGCTTTAAAAAGGAGATAGAGCAGCTTTAAATTAGATATTGGAGGAAAGCTGACAATCTCCCAAGAGTACATGGTTTGTAATAATGTATCTGAAAGCTACTATCAAAACAGGGACTTTAAGGTATCCCGAAAGAGAGGTTTCAGTAAAGTTAAAAGTGATCCTGGTACTCTTTAAGTAAACAGCAGATAGTTGAAAGATTCCAAATTACTCCTGTCAACTGATAAGCAGATTTTCAATATGAACAAAAAACATACAGTACTTTGAAATGCCTGTATACTAATGCTAGGAGTCTAAAGAATAAAATGGGAGAATTAGAATGTATAGCACTGAATGAAAAGGTAGATTTAATTGGTATCTCAGAGACCTGGTGGAAGGAGGATAACCAATGGAACACTGTGATACCAGGGTACGAATTATATTTTGTATTGCAGATTTATTGAATGTTCTTCATCCCACTACTGCTCCACATGTAACCTGGGGGTAAACACGTCTGTTCGTGTCAGGATGAGCCATAGTTAATGAAATACAAGCACGCAGCTTTTTCAGACCTTGCATCAGTGTAGCATTGCGTATGTGAAAGCATTGCTCGGGCTACTGAGAATGTTGCAGTATATAATTAGATTGACTCTTGCCTTTTTCTGTGTTACATCCTGCTGAGATGGCATAAGCTGGTTAAAAAAAAAAATCTGATTCTAAAGGAACATGTTGTGCAGTGTACAACTAGAGTGCACAGGAGAATAATTGAATCAGTTGCATGCCAGAGACCATTCTCTTCATCGTTGTACCTGCCTCTGGATGTTTTTGTTTTGTTTGTTTTTAACAATTTGTTAATGCCTTAGTTAAAAGCGTAATATAAAACAACAACAAAAAAAACCCCCTAGCATTTACTATTAGCATTCTGTTGACAAAGGTTCTGCAGGATTTCAGATAAACTTTACAGAAAATTGTAACTGACCTGAAGCATTTTAGAGGATCACTAATGCAGGTCCATCTAGCTGTCCCCCATCTGAAAGTGTCGTTCAGAATACATGTGGAAAGCATGTCCCCGAATATTCTGATGCCATCTCTATTAGTTGCGCATCTCTGGCAATTGGCATATTTAAGTAATTTGTTGTTTTAATTGGACTTATAATAAGGACAGGATTTTTTTAAAATTATTAGCTTTCTCTTTTATCAGCTTTCACTTTACAACATGTCATCCTGGCCCTGGGACCCTAAAGCACCTTTACTGAGAGAGAGAAAGTTCAGCGTGTGCTATCAATAAAGTAATGTTACCGAGACTACATTTTCACTTCATGAAATGCAAGAATGTAATTTTTTTAAATCCTAGCATAAGTTGCATTCCAATCATACTTCATCTATATCTCTAGGTAAAGCTGTTTAATCTAAATTGGCTATTTTTATGTGAATTAGCTAAAATGGCTCAGTTACCTAAATTCTTGGACAGTCTTTGCTCATTCAAGAGACAAAGACCTTAGGATAAGTCAGCTATTATTAAACTAGAAGATTAGATAATCACATAGTATATTTCAAGCTCTGTTTTCATCTCCTTGAAGATTATACATTAAGGCACTGTAGCTGGCTGGAATGGGAAGAGGTCTATGAATAGTTTGGTCTGCCTATTAAATTTGGACATGATCGGTATGATTAATTCTGAAATGAGAGTATATCTTTCTTCTTGATAGTATCCACAGAGTTGTTGTCCCTGAAATTCTTAAATGTTTTTGTCAGTTCTTATCCTTAATTTAACAAAAAATCATTCACAATCATCGCAGGTGTAGAATCTGGTCTCCATGGTTATGAAAATTTACATGTAACTGTGACTGCATTAAAAAAAAACCTTTTATTACAAATCCTGAATGAGGTTTTCCTTTCTTAGAATTCAGAGAGCATATCTCAGAAGATACAAAAGCAGAATCCATGCGTGAAGCAAGTGACCTGGCCTTGCCTCCTGAAATGCCTATCTTAATTGATCACCATGCATTGAAAGATATCCTTGGACCACCGATGTATGAAATGGAGGTAAGTCTCATCTTTATCTCCAAGAACAAGCAGGAATGTAGTCTTCACATATGGGTATCGTCGGTACCGACGGAGCCTGCGCGGGAACGTTCCCCAGCGTCCAATAGGAACGCTTTTGGGAGCATCCCTCAGCACATGCCTGCTGCCTTCCCACCTTTCCAACTGTCCCTCTTCAGTTCTTCGTTTTCCGCGGAGCCGACAGGACCCATACCCTGTCACCACAGAAAATTCCGTCTTTAAAATTGTTTTCTTGTGGTCGCGTTTGCCTCCGCACGACGCCTACTGGTACCGCCGGTTCTTTTATTTTCTTTTTTCAAAAAAATTTTATACTTTGAACTGTTTCTCTTCAGAAACTTTTCTTTTTCGGTGCTAGGTGCCATTTTGGGCATTAGGCCTCATATTCCTGAAACATGGAAAAACCGACTAGTGGTTTTAAAAAATGTAATAATTGTGGCGGTACCATTTTCATCACTGACACCCATGATTGGTGTCTTAAATGTTTAGGGCCTGAACATGCTCCATCTGAATGTCTCTCCTGTATGGGGATGACTAAGAGAGGAAGACAGAACTGGGCTGCAAAGCTCGGTACTCTCTTTTCTTCGGATGCCAGATCCATTGCATCGACATCTTCAAGAGCCTCCTCTTCCTCCCCATGGATCTCAGGTAACTAAACAAAAAAGCCAGTCCTCAAAGGGTAGCTCTCCTGCTAAGCATCGAGAGGCCATTGACATTGCCCTTGAGGGAACCACACCGGTTAACCAGCCCTGGCGGGAGGCTTCGGCTTCCAAAGCATCAATGGGGCTCCAGGATGTTCTCGAGGCCTCGACCTCGCAAGAACTACTGGTGCCGGGCTCAGGGGTCCCGGCCGTTTTTACCGGTACCGAAACCCAGGCATCGGCAGCGTCGATAGACCAGAGGTTCCTCGCTATCGAACGCAGCATTGCAGCTCTTCTCACAGCTGCAGTACCGTTGACACCTATGGTTCAACGGGCACCGGTACCGACATCAATACCGATGCCTGTACCTACACCGGTACAGGTACTGGTACCGACGATACCAGCCCCGGTGGGAGTTCTTCCCATGCCATCTTTGGCTGGAATCGACAGATCGGTACTGGATCAACTCGGTACCGACTTCGATCAATACCGGGACCGTGCTTTGCATGACCATAGTGGTCAGGAATACTTCGAATCCTCCAATTCCGAAGACTCTGACAATTCTGCTGGTACCAGAGGGTTTCTCCCGGAAGATCCCTCTTCTCCCCAACGCAGAATGTCACCTCCAGAGGACATGTCTTTTCAGGATTTTATTTGTGATGTGGCCAAAGGCCTTTCAATCACGGTAGCTCCTGAACAGGAACCCAGAGCAAAGGAAATGGAAATTCTCCAATATACTAAAGCTCCAAAGGAGGCAGCCACTCTGCCCATCCATGAAATTCTGCATAACCTGATGCTCAGAATGTGGGAGACACCTCTGACTACATCTCCTCATTCTAGGAGGCTCGATGCAATGTATCGAGTTCCGCCATGTCCAGAATTTCAAAAGACTCAGCTGCCACACCATTCAATGGCGGTGGAGTCAGCCCATGCGTAGGATGAAAAGTGCAAAGAGGCATGCATCCAATCCCCCAGGTTGTGAATGCAGGACTCTGGACGCTTTTGGGTGCCGAACTTTTCAGGCTTCCATGCTTTCAGCTGGGATCAATTCATATATACTATATATGTGCATGTTCCTCAAAGAAGTTACAGGAGACTTGGAGCTTATGAGCCCACTTCTCCCAGATGAAAAGAGACAAGACTTTCTTGCTCTAGTTAAGCATGCTCAAGATGTCTCCAAGTTTGTGAATCGTGCAGCCTTTGACTGCTTTGAATGCATCAGCAGAACCTCTGCTATTGCCATTGGAGCACAACGGATTGCCTGGCTTCAGGCATCAGACTTGGGTACAGGACAAGTTAGGCAACATTCCTTGCACGGGAGAGAATCTCTTTGGCAAGAACTGGCAGGAAAAGGCTAACAAGTTAGATGCTGACAATACCACTCTAGATAGATTGTCAAAATCTACAGCCACTCCAGCCAAAAAGAAGCCTTATAAAAAACCCTCTTTCAGCAAAAAGAGGAAATTTTATCCTTCCTATACCCAGCAGAGTCAATCTCGGGGTCAGTTTGCCCAAAAGGGACAAACTAGACAGCAAAAGAAGCCAAAAGGCCCGAGAGCCCAACCAGCTTCGCAGGTTCAGCCCCCTCAAGGGCTTTGACTCCTTCCTAGAGAGCTTAGCCTTCCTGCCTCTGAGGGGTCCCCAAACCCCCAATATCCCAGGCAGGTTATGCCACTTTGCCAACAGATGGCATCAGATAACAGCAGAAGATTGGACTCTGTCCATTGTAGGAGAAGGGTATAAGCTCCATTGTCACAGCATGCCCCCTCCTACAATTCTAAGGCAATTCAATTCTCAAACCTCCGCAGACAATCTGCTAGATCATGAGGTCTCAACACTTCTTGCCCAAGGGGCAATAGAAGAGGTACCCATTCTTCAATGGGGGTGCAGGGTTCTACTCCCCCTATTTTCTTATTCCAAAGAAAACAGGAGGACACAGACTCATTCTAGACCTCAGAGAATTGAACAAATACCTGTTCCGAGAGAAGTTCAGAATGATTTCTCTTGGAACTCTTCTGCCATACCTTCAAAGCCAGGATTGTCTTTGCTCTCTAGACTTAAAGGATGCATACACTCACATTCTGATCCATCCAAATCACAGGAAATTCTTACGATTCCTTTTCAAGGGAAAACATTTCCAGTACAGGGTTCTTCCCTTTGGTCTGGCTTCAGCTCCAAGGGTATTCACGAAATGCATGGCAGTAGTAGCTGCATTTCTACGAACCCGGGGGATATTCGTCTTCCCTTACTTAGACGACTGGCTCATTCGAGCCCCTACAGTTGCAGAGGCCAGCACTGCACTGTCTCGCACAATGCGAATCCTCCATTACTTGGTTGGTAATAAACTTCCCAAAATCCCAACTTGTTCCTTCCCTATGCCTGGAATTCATAGGGGCCTGTCTAGATACCAGACAGGCAAAGGCTTTCCTTCAACAGGCCCGGTGTCTTCGCATAATGCAACTAGCTTCTCAAGCAGCGGGGAAATCCTCCCTAACTGCTCGAGAGCTACTACAGTTGCTGGGACATATGGCATCCATAGTTCATGTAGTCCCATATGCTCGACTCCACATGCGAGCAGCTCAGTGGACCCTATCCACACAGTGGACACAGGCCACAGGACATTTATAAGACAAAATAGTAAACTCTCAACGACTAATTTTGTCCCTCCAATGGTGGCAAACACTAGAAAATCTGACAGTGGGGTCTCCTTTCCATCAACCCCTTTTTCAGGCCACCCTAACAATAGATGCATCACAGGTGGGTTGGGGAGCACACCTGAATCATCTCTCTGCCCATGGCACCTGGACTCCACAGGAGGCTGGTCTACACATAAACCTCCTGGAATTAAGAGCAATCTATTTAGCTCTTCGAGTATTCCACACCCAGCTCAGCTACAAGACAGTCCTAGTTCAGACGGACAATCAAGTAGCCATGTTCTTTGTGAACAAGCAGGGCGGGACAGGCTCTCTGTCATTATGCAACGAAGCTTTACGTCTGTGGGCCCTCGCCAGAGAGTATCAAATTCACCTTCTAGTGGTATATCTTCCAGGTATCCAAAACCTTTGGGCAGACAAACTCAGTCGAGTACTGCTGCCTCACGAGTGGTCTCTCCACCTAGACGAGGTGGCAAAGATATTTCATCTCTGGGGCACTCCAGACATAGACCTCTTTGCAAGTCCATTGAATGCCAAACTTCCCCGGTTCTGTTCCAGGATTCCGGCTCACAATTGTCAGGCAAGGGATGCCTTCCTCCTTCACTGGGGTCAGGACTTCCGTTATGCCTTCCCACCCATTCCCCTCATCCCCAAAACACTCTTCAAGCTTCAGAGAGACAGGGGTCGCATGATTCTCATAGCGCCACGATGGCCACGCCAAGCGTGGTATCCCCTGCTTCTACATCTCTCTCAAGCTGCACCTCCGGAGTTAGGGCATGCTCCAGATCTCCTTTCCCAAAAGGACGGGATGCTATGGCACCTGAGTTCCCAGTCCCTGCATCTCATGGCCTGGTTGCTGAAGGCTTAGACCTCCAGGATTTCGACCTGTCCCAACAGGTAATGGATATCTTTCAGGCTTCTAGAAAACTTTTCACAAGAAGATCTTATGCCTTCAAGTGGAAACGTTTTACTATATGGTGCTCCAAGAAGGGATTAAACCCCCTTGTCATACCTTTTGAATCGATACTAGAGTATCTCCTTCACTTATCGAATTCTGGTCTAAAGACCAATTCGGTAAGAGTCCATCTTAGTGCAATTGCAGCTTCTTATAAGCCTCTGAATGGACAACCAATTTCCTCATCCTCTCATATCCAGATTTATGAGAGGTAATCTGTTAACCAAACCTCCCATTAAGCCACCACCGGTAGCATGGGATCTAAATCTAGTTCTCGGGCAGCTCATGAAGCCGCCTTTTGAGCCTTTAGCTACTACAAACCTTAGGTTTTTGACCTGGAAGGTCATCTTCCTAATTGCAATCACCTCTGCACGTCACATTAGTGAACTGCAAGCTTTAGTGGCTGATCCTCCTTATACTAGGTTTCATCATGATAAGGTTGTTCTTAGAACTCATCCACACTTTATGCCAAAAGTGGTTTCGCCTTTTCATTTGAATCAATCAATTTATCTTCCTGTATTTTTTCCGAGGCCTCACGCCTCTAATGCAGAAAGAAACCTTCATACTTTGAATTGTAAAAGAGCTTTAGCCTTTTACCTACAGAGAACACAGCAACGTAGAAAGTCCTCACAACTTTTTATAGCTTTTGACTCTAGTCATTTGGGACTTCCAGTCTCCAAAAGAACTTTATCTAAATGGATTGCCTAATTGCATATCCTTTGCTTATGAGAGTAAGGGTCTTCCTCTTCAGAGCCATGTCACAGCTCATAACGTGAGAGCCATGGCAGCTTCCATGGCTAATCTCCACTCCGTGTCTATCGATGACATTTGTCGAGCAGCCACCTGGGCTTCGGTACACACCTTCACAGCCCACTACTGCCTGGATAAAGCCTCCTGTCGAGATGCCTTCTTTGGCCAAGCTGTTCTTCAAAATCTCTTTCAGACCTAATTCAACTCCTGCCCACCAACCCTGTTGGAATGCCAGAGATCCATGGGAGAAAGGATGCCTACCTTTCTAGGGTGGCACCTTCCTGGGGCTATCTCCCTGGCATCTTCAGCTAGGGAGTCCCCATATGTGAAGACTACATTCCTGCTTGTTCCTGGAGATAGCGTAGTTACTCACCTGTAACAGGTGATCTCCGGGAACAGCAGGAATTTAGTCTTCACAACCCACCCACCTCTCCTAGGAGTTGTCTCTCTATCTCTTTGTCTCTTTCCTCTATCCTTTCACTCAGCTACAAGCTTAACTGAAGAGGGACAGTTGGAAAGGCAGGAAGGCAGCGCGCATGTGCTGAAGGATGCTCCCAAAAGCGTTCCTATTGGATGCTGGGGAGCGTTCCCGCGCAGGCTCCGTCGGTACCGACGATACCCATATGTGAAGACTAAATTCCTGCTGTTCCCGGAGATCACCTGTTACAGGTGAGTAACTATGCTTTCTGTGCAAGAGGGACATTGCACTGCTGCTGTTCAACACTCATTTCAGCGCAAAAAAGACCTTCAACACTATAAGATGAATAAATGATGGACCATCATATTGGAGAAGTATTTTGTTGTGTTGTACTCTCATGTTTTAAAAGAATTGGTCCAAAATATTTCCATTTAAATCCACTCCAGTGTCAATTCACATCCAGATTTAAATGGCAATGTAGCTATATAAAATGGCTTGCAAGGATTATAAATTCTTCATACAATAGATATAACTTTTCTTGAAATATAGATACGATGTTTCAACTGAGTTTCTTTGGAAACGCTGCTTCAGGGACTCCCTTTGCTCCTTTTATGTGCAAACTAGCATGGGCCAGCACTCATGTGCATGTTAGAATAGAAAAATATGGAATCTGCATCTCGCAACAACTAAGCAATGGCAGAAATCAATAAAATATCCACTCTTTCAGCATTCAACCCCATGCAGTGTGGCTGATTTCAAAGCAAAGATCTAAAATGTCTTGCTTTAATTAAGCAAATACTTGGAATACCACTATGCCAATGCAAATGGACTTGGTCAATGACTTTGCATTTCAATTCATTGAAATTTATGTTTTTGGACACAAAGGGTGCTGAAGTAGTTGCCATATTGTCTACTTTGATGATCATTTAATCATAACCTAATGGCAAACTTCATATTTCCCATGTAAAGTAAAGGACATGGACAGATGATGATATAGAGTCACAAGATATAACACTATGGGCACAGGTGGACAGACTGGTTTTTGTGTTACCCTATTCTACAGCATCAGCATAGGCGGTTGCCTTAATACACCAGCATTGGCACATTTTGTCTCGTTATGATATTTTTATAGAATTGCCATTGATCATCGTGTCTCCTTGTTAAGGGACTGGTTATTTATACCCTATTTTACCTGTTATACCTGCTTAATGCATACCCAAGTTTAATTTTCCTGTTTAATGTATACCCAAGTTATTATACCTGTTTCACTGTAAGCACAAATCACGAAATTGAGATGTGCAACTCTTATGTTCATTGTAAACCGCACTGATGTCGAATAGCGCGGTATAAAAGAGACTGCAAATAAATAAATAAATAAATCACTTATAAGCGGGGTAGGAACATTGATGAGTTTGTGGATTAGCCACTATTGTAAACAGGATACTGGGCTTGATTGACCTTGGTCTGACCCAGTATGGCATATCTTTTGTACCGAAAGAAATGAGCTTGTGGCCACTGTGCCTGGTATGCTCAGACTGTGGCGTATTGGACTCATCCAGGGATAGATGCATATTACATGCCTGTAGTGCTACATCTTGTAACTTCACCTTTGTAATATACAGGGTGGCCCAAAAAAAGTGAGAACATCTCTTAGCATATAAGTTATTTAAAAATTTTAAAAGACAGATGTAAACGATTGACAAATTTAAAAAAAAAAAGATGGCGGCCTGAAATTGTCGAAATAAAGATGTTATATAGCTAAAAAAGGTAAATAAGTAAACTATTTAAGAGATGTTCTCACTTTTTTTGGGCCACCCTGTATATTATCTGTCCGTGTCCTTTACTTTACAATGCTTACACATGTAGAATGTAAAATTGCACAATGCCATTCCTTTTTTTGAATGTGTAATTTCATAAAATGTTTGCTCCCACTACACGTTTAGGGAAATGCACATGTATTTCCCATGGGCCTAGGCATATTTTACAAAACACTTTTAGCAAATCTTTTGTAAAATAGTTAGGAAATTTTAAACGTTGGAGACCTCAGCTTCTTCTCTTTATTCTGCCATTCCTTAAGAAAGAAGACTGGTTGGATGCACTGGATTTCAAAGATGCTTACTCATATTCTGATCTATCCTTGCAGAAAATATCTATGGTTCCTCCTTCAGGCAAACCACTATACAATGCTCTCTCGTTCAGCCTTTCTTCGGCCACCAGAGTTTTTACCAAAGGCTTAGTTCTGGCAGCTACATGTCTCCAGAAATGAGCTAGCTTTTTCCTTAATGATTTGCTCCTTCAGAGTTTAGGCTTCCATGATCAACATCCAGAAATGAACTTTGCATCCTACACATAGGATTTTGTTAAAAGAAGCAGTTTTTGACACAATACAAGCCAAAAACATGTCCACAACATTCAAATGTCCATGAAAGTCACTGTCAGGAACTACTTACAAATGTTTCGTCATATGGCCCTGCCGTCCATGTTGTTCCTCTTGCTTAACTGAAAATGAGAAGACCTCCATGGAATTTAAAGTTCCATTGGAAACGGCTTATCCAACCTTTTTGTGCCATTCTCATCCTTCACTGCAGCTTCAAACCATACTGCAGTGATGAACACCATTACCCAGACTGACCACAAGTGTCCCTTTTACTCTGCTGGAATATCAATCTGACCTGACAACTGATGCTTTGAAGACAGGGTGGGCAGCTCTCCTAAAATTCACCTCACCCAGGATACATGGTCAAAGTCCACATCAGCTATTTTGAGCTTCAAGCAATATTGCATATCCTTTGAGTTTTAATCCATCTTCTCTGATACCTCGGTCTTAATTAAAATAGACAACCAAGTTGCTGTGTTTTATGTCAACAAACAGGAGACACAAAATTCCTGTACCTCTGTTGGGAAGCTGTAAAAATTTGGTACTTTGCCATCACCAGTCACATCCAAATTGAGGCATCTTGCCTGACTTTCAAAACCAGATAGTCAATGGTCTCAGAGTTCCTCAGTCACATGAATGATCCTTGGATTGGAGGACACTGCAGAATATTTTTCAGGTTTGGGGACCATTCAAATAGATCTCTTCACCAGCAATGAAAATGCAAAGCTAACACTCTTTACTCCCATCTTTAGATCGGCCGATGAGGTATGCCCTAACAATATCATGAGCTTGGATTTTATTTTCTACATTAACAGATTTTTTTTAAAAAAGCAAAGTTTGGTAATACTGTAGTTTTGTCCATATTATAGTAGAAGTACTAACTTGGCTGGTTAATGACCCTATGTAGTGATTTTACAGAGAGGGTCAGAGCCCTTTCTTCCACTCTGAAATCATTACTGATGACCACCTTGTTTGCATCTAAGATAATAATCTACCTGGCATCTTGGTGCAGACAGGGAGAGTTCTTGTAAAAGATAGTAAATGGAAATTTTCAAATATACGGTTTAACTTATATATACAGAAAAATGTATAAAGAGCCTGGAACCTTTGTAAAGAAAGGCTTGAAAGGTAGCTTGGAGAAGGGACAGATGAAAACAGATAGATATAATAGAATCATGAGTGTTGTGGAAAAAGTAAATAAAAAAACTTATCCTTTGAAATCATACAAGGACCAAGGATACCACATGACATGTTAATAATAGATTAACAACAAATTTTAAGAGTGTGTTTTTTAGTCTGTGCACAATTAAGCTGTGAAACTTGTTGCTGGATGATAGGATCTATTTTAGTCTGTGCACAATTAAGCTGTAAAACTTGTTGCTGGACGATAGGATCAAGGCCAGTGATACAGCAAGGTTTAAAAGATTTGAACAGATTTCTGGTGGACAAGTCCAATAACATTATTAGACAGGTAGGCTTGGGAAAAGCATCTGCTTTCTGCCAGGAATAGGAGTGGGCAGCAGTAAATGAATCTCCTCATTAGAATCTGTCGAATGTCTTTCAAGCAACCAAGATTGGCCTCTGAGATAGGATGATAATAATTTGTGAAGCCAGTGTGGTATTACTTAGGTTTTTATCATCAGTATTAGAATGCTTCCCAAGTATATACTGTAGTTACACTTAACAACATAAAAGAAATACAGCCTTTCTGTCTATAGGAAATGTTTTGAAGGAAAGCAAAGATATGATTGGAGTAGTACATGAGGAAAAGGTGATGCTTCAGCACCTTCCTGAACTGGGCGAGGTCGGTGATTGCCCGGATGGTGGTAGGAAGGTAGGAATAACGAGTGAGGTTGTCGAATTTGCAGATGACACAAAACTATTTAAAGTTGTTAAAACCCAAGAGGATTGTAGAAAATTGCAAGAGGATCTTGATAAATTGGAAGACTGGGCATCAAAATGGCAGATGAAATGTAATGTGGACAAGTGTAAATTTATGCACCTAGGGAAGAACAACCCAAGCTATGGTTACACGATGCAAGGTTCCACATTGGGAACCACCACCAAGGAAGAAGATTTGGGCGTCATTGTGGATGGCATGTTAGAGCCCTCGGCCCGGTGTGCAGCGGCAGCCAAGAGAGCAAATAGAATGCTGGGTATGATAAGGAAAGGAATGGAAAATAAAACAAAAGATATTATAATGCCTCTATATCGTTCCATGGTGAGACCGCACCTTGAATATTGTGTGCAATTCTGGTCGCCGTATCTTAAAAAGGATATAGCATTATTAGAAAAGGTTCAGAGAAGAGCCACCAAAATGGTAAAGGGGATGGAAGGATACTCCTATGAAGAAAGGCTAGCAAGGTTAGGGCTCTTTAACCTGGAAAAGAGACGGCTGAGGGGGGATATGATAGAAGTCTATAAATTAATGAACGGAGTGGAACGGGTAAACGTAGATCGATTGTTTACGTTATCAGAATATAGAAAGACTAGGGGACATGCAATGAAGCTACAGGGTAAACTATTTAAAACTAATAAAAGAAAATATTTCTTCACTCAACGTGTAATCAAACTCTGGAATTTGTTACCGGAGGATGTAGTAAAGGCTGTTAGTGTAGCTGGGTTTAAAAAAGGTTTGGACAAGTTCCTGGAGGAAAGGTCCATAAACCATTATTAAGAAGGGACCCAGGATATCAATGCTTGACCCAGTACAAGCATTGCAGAACCTGTTTCTTTTTGGGAAACTGCTAGGTACGTATGACTTAGATTGGCCACTGTTAGAAACAGGATATTCGGCTTGATGGACCTTGGTCTGACCCAGTATGGCATATCTTATGTTCTTATGTTCCAACATCTGGGTGCGTAGAACATATATGCCCTGTTTATCGTTGCTTGAGTGCATTTCGTTATTGCCTTTGGGATTACCAGTGTGTTTACGGCTGCTGATCTTCTGGATCTGTTAGGGGGCATTGGGTGGATTAGCTCTGTGAGGGAGGTGGAGGAGCACTTGTTGATGGCCTTGAAGGTCATTAATAGAATCTTGAAAGAGAGTCTGCAGTGGATCGGCAGCCAGTGGAGGTGTTTCACGATTGGTGTTACGTGATCTTTCCTTGAAGCTCCGTGTAGTATTCTGGCGGCGGCATTTATTGCAAGTTGGAGTGGATTCAGCATGGTTTGTGGGAGTCCATGCAGAATGGCATTGGCGTAATCGAAATGGGGATTACCAGCGCTTGATAGATTGTCCGGAAGTCCTTTGGATCTAGCAGGGGTCGTAGATGCCGGAGTGTCCGGATCTTGTGGTAGACTGCCTTGACTGTGTTTCTTATATGGGTCTTCATGTCCAGCCGTTGGTCCAACGTGACCCCTAAATAACAAATTGTGGGCTTGGTTAGCAACTCGGTGTCCTTAACCTTTAAAGAGGTAGGAGGGTGTGAATACTTGGTTTTTCATAATGAAAAGTACGTCTGTCTTGTTGTGGTTTATTCAGAGGTTTTGAGTGTGCAGCCAGTTGGAGACGGCGTCGAAACAGCTTGTTAGCGGGAAGTCTGGCTGGTCAGTTGCAAATGGCATGTAGAGCAGTATGTCATCTGCGTATATCAGGCAGGCGACATTGAAAGAGCGGATTAGGGCACATATGGGTTGCATATCTATGTTTTTGTTGGAACGGCTCCGATGTTGTAGCGCCAGTTCGCACATGTTGCCATCTGTCGGTCAGGTATGATTCGCACCAGCTCAGGGCTGTGTCATGTATTCCCTTCTCCTTAAGACGCACCAGGAGCAGCTCATGGCTCACGGAGTCGAATGCCGCAGCAATATCCATGAAGATAAGGGCATATCCTTGTCGGGGGTTGTCGGTTCCTGTGATTGTCGTACTGAAGAAGGGTGGTAAGGAGGGCTTCGACACCATGTGATTCCCTGAAGCCATGCTGCCATGGGTTGAGAGGAGCGGCAGTTTCGATGTGGCTTTGGATTTGGCGTTGGACTTCCTTTTCTATTATCATTTAGATCTAATACTAGTACCAGAAAGTAACTTCTCAGAAAATGCAAAAGGTACCAAGTCATGGAAATACTTATATAGCATAACATACAACTTAAACTGTGTTCTCTCCACTTTCCTGAGCCAATGTAATCTTCCAAACAGCGGAGATACTCAGTCATATTTTTGAACCCCAAAAATCAGCTTTGCCCCAGTATTCTGGCAAACCTGCAGCCCCCTTAACTGTTGCTTTGTGCAAGTCAATAACACTATATTACAATAGTCGATTTAGCAACATACTTTGCACTAAAACTCGGAACACTGGAGAAGAAAAATGACCACAAAGCCTTCTAAGTTGCCACATCTTTGAATAGCATTTAGATACCAAAGAATTAACTTCAACCTACTAGCATTTCTCATAGCAGCTCATGACATGTGGCTACACCTGTTCCATACAATGTCCGTTCTGTCTTGATTTATGTCGGTCTGTATACATCTGCTATCTGTGAGGCAATTCTGCCTGCTTTCCACAGCCTGCATTTGTAGCAATGCTCCCCTGGTCAGGCCTGTGTGGGCATGGGAGGGGGGATCCCTGTGCCATCATACCAGCTTGCAGATATATATCGCCCCTCTCACAGCTTGCATAGATCCTGGACTGGATAAAGATGTAGGCCTCATGGCACAATCTGGGGAATGTTGTCACAACATTAGTCATGTCTCCCAATGCCTAGCACAGCTGATATGTGGCTGCCCTATCACACTGGCACCTGGTGACATTGCAGTCATCCGTAAGGTCCATTTACTGGCCAGGCATTCATGTCCTTGCTGAACTGCAGATCAACACACCAGATACTCCCGGGCAACCCTCAAACACACACATATACACACACACACACACACACTCTCTCTCAATTGCAGTCACAAAGGACATAATTCTGCCAAAAACATACTCAGAACATATAAATAAAAGCTGCTATACCATAATAGCATGAAGTCCGAGAACTATAAATATGATCTCCCTTTCTCACTCAAACAGGTTTCTTTTCCAGACTCCCATGCAATTCTTATATCAACATTCCCATTTTTCATAACAGAAATTGTTAGGGTCCTCTAGATTAGCTCTTTTAGCATAAACAGCAACTTTCAGCATAGCCAGAATAAACACTATTGCTGTTCTTAATATTTCTTTAAGGGTGGATATTAATGACTCTTTAGCTTACAAGGTTCCCTCACATATGATTTTGATTCTTTATAACTTCGTCTTCTGTTTTTCCAGACTGCAGTCACACCAGTCTAAAACAAACTTGTCACAACCTTTATACAATTTGGGATGAATTGTAGAACACAGCAGAATATTTTCTAAGTACTGGCCTTATTCCACTCTCCGGCAAGAATAACGGACATGTCTACAGGGAAGTCAAAAAACATACATGGGCCTTTCCTGAATATGCTATATTCATCTCTGCGGCAAACCATGCCCTTGCTACACCCCTCCCAGGCATGTTCTAACATCCCTGTGCAAGCAACGTGCACGGAACGCTGTGCATCACAATACGGTCGTAGACATTTTCACGAGATATATGTCTCCTGTGCACTTGCAAGCAGCCTATTCAGGTTCTGGAATAACCCCCTTAATGGGTAGCTCCTCTGACAAGGATTAGAAAGTTCCATGGTATATTTGTTTGTTTGCATTGATTTTATGTGGACTAAAGTGGAAAATACTAGTTTCTTGCAAATCTTTCAATTTTTGAATGTTTTCCTTTCAGTAACTGTTTTTCAGCATTTGTTGTGTACATCTTTCTATTTGTATTATTTGTTTCCTTATGAGGGAATTGCAAAGTATTTCTTTTGTTATTTGGTTTTCATTTTTGTGTGTCTGGCTACTTTTCCTCTTCTGAGTCCTCTTTTCCTACCCCATCACAGTTTGCATGTCTCCTACCTGTCTTCTTCCATCCCTCCCTCATGCTTCTTTTTTTCTCACCTCCTTTTTACTCTTCTCTTCCCATTCCAATAGCCTTGCCCTTCCTCTCATCCTTTCTCTGCTGTCTCTTCCGTTTCTTCTTTTCATTGTTCTCTCCTTTTGCTTTCTCCCCTCCAGACATTCCTTCACTTCCTCAGTGTACCATCTTTCTCTAGTCTGCTGCTTATTGCTCTTCTTCAGCCATTCAGTCTCCTAATGATTTTGTTGTATCTTTTGGCTGAATTATTAAAACAATATTTTGGTATTACACCTGGAAGAAATTGCTGTTTTAGTTTTGATTTCTGGGTATAAATTATGATTGCAGGATTGAAGGTGTGAATGCTGTACAAGCAAGTTGAAATTACATATTAGAGACAAGTTTAAGAGATTCCGTGAAAAGCAGAACTCTGAAAATTGTTTTTAAGAGAGAATTTAAATGTCTCAATTTGCAACATCAACATACTACATTAAAGGGCTGGCCCAGGGGCTCACTGATCATGCAAAAGACCAGCCTTCAAGGATAGTGTGGCGGCCACCTATACAATACCTGGGAAGGAAAGGCAGTCCCAATTAGCACTTAACAGCGTCATCTTAGTGGCTGGATTTTGGACCTGCAGTTATAGGGTTCTGAAAGAAGTGATGGTGCATATGTCCTGGCCAAGGACTTGCTCTGCAGTGACTAGGCTAAGGGAGTTGGGAAGGGATATATAATGGGGAAAATTCCTAGGGAGTTGCAAATGAAGGCCCTTGGTGCCAGAGGCCAATCTTGCTTCTGATTAAGCTGGACGTTTGAGGAAGGGGAAACAGCCGAGCCAAAAATAGATAGATGAAGAAACAAACTACACTAAAGATTTCCTTGATGCTGAAACTCATAAGAACACTTTGGTGCTATGATTTCTGTGTACAATAGGAATATGTGAGCTTATAATCTAAACGGGGAGGGGGGGTCACGTGACTTCTATGTGGTATAGAGGAGCTCCTTCCAGACCTCACAAAAATCCAGCAAAATACCAGTGAACATAAAATGTGACTCATAAAAAGGCCATGTTCCTTCCACCCCTTCCTGATCCAGTAGCCACCAGTGATCAATAAGTGAAGCACTGTGACAGTGTCTAGTTTGAGCTGGAGAGGCAGTGAGCAAGGAGCACAGCCCATGGAGGGGATAGGCACCAAACTGCTATGAGGCAGATGTGATAAAGTACAAGTGGCCGAGAGAAAATTAGCAGCACTAGGAAAGGGGCACATACTCCTGCAAGCCAGAGAGTTAGTGTAGATTTCCCGTTGTATCTCAGGAGCCTTAGAAGTTAATAAATTGCAATCTGCCATGTAGGAAATAAGCGCGCACAGAGATTAAAAGTCAGGTTGCGCAGAAAAGGAGGCAAGCAGACACATGGTCTGGCAAATCTGTTTAGACTGTTACTAAAACTTGAGGCTATGAACTGTAAGAGTGTCATAGATACTAGTTCATTGGTCCAAACTGTGGGTCAACTTTCTCAGAAGCAGGAGACTATGAACTTAGAGGCTAATAAAAAGATCATGGATATGGAGGAAAAATTTGGTAGTAGAAACTGGATCTCCAACCAGACTTGCTGATGCTCCCATGCAGTTCACAGTTCAGATCAGCTGTTTGAACTGTGGGGTTCACCCTAGATTAATACGATATGAGCTATGAACTGCACAGAAGAGAGAGGTACTGGTAACAAGAGAACAAGTAAGTGAAGAGTTGAGCTAGGTTGGGCTGCGGTAGGCTGTTGGGAGATCAGGTCTGGAACTTCCCTCAAACAGAAAAAAAAACATTTATCTGGAATGGTTTTAGTCCTAATCTTCCAAAATAAGGGCCTGATTTATTGTGCATTAAGGTGTTAAATCACATTACTTAATACAAGCCCCATTATTGTCAATGGGGTCTCTATGCTAACTAAGCACATAATTCACATTAGCACACATTAGTGAATGAGGCCCCAAGTTTGTACCCGAGTCAGTGGAGAGTAAAATGACTTGCTCAAGGTCATAAGTAGCATCAGTGGGAGAAGTGAGATTTGAACCCTGGCTTCCCTGATTAACTGGGCTCAAAAACCTTCAAAATGTATTCTGCCAAAAGAAACAGTGGCTGCCTATCAGGGAATCAAACTGAATGTTCAATTTTTTGGGGGTGCAGAAAACTAATAGCTGCCTTCTTTCTTCCCCACATAAATAGTCACCATTAACCTACTACACTCAAGATTTCTTTATCGCTATTCTGGCATCAGCATTTAGCATAAACAAAAACAGTGTGTTCCAGTCAGACCCCACAAGGGAATACATTGGATAAGAGAAACTCAGTGTCCATGAAGAGGAAGGCTAGACAGAAAACTGAAATCTGCTGTGTAATTTAGGCCTGTTACTTTTCTGCAGGTCTTGAAAGCTGCTGATCTGTTTTTGAAGGCAGTTCATAAAGTGACAAAGCTGAGGTGAGGCAAATGATTTTGATCAGTATTGCAAGAAAATGCTTTTCGGTCTTCCAGGCTGTGTTTCCCATTGCAGAGGAGAGGGACATGGCAGGAAGTACAGAAGATTTCTCAGTCTTTTCCTGGAACCTGGCCATAGGTTTTAAAATTCATGTGTCTCAATCAGTCAGGACTGAGTTCTAGGGAATTCGGTGTTGCGGAGCCTTTCACCTCTAGGCCATAGGTTGAAATTCAGCTCAAGGAGTATAACAGTATATGACAGCAGATAAAGACCAGTATGATCCATCTAGTCTGCCCAGTAAGGTGGCTAGAGTGGTTGTAGCTGCTGCTCCGTGCGGGTCAGCCCCCCTCTATTTATTGAAGTGTAAAAGATATTTAAGTTTGCTTTATAAAGGGAGCCACTGTGTCTGTTCCATGACATTTTGAATTCCATCTCTGTATTTGCCCCCACCACTTCCATCGGGAGGGCATTCCAAGCATCCACCATCCTTTCAGTGAAAAAGTATTTCCTGATATTGCTTTAAGTTTTACCCACTTGCAGCTTCATGTTATGCCCTCTAATTTTGCAGCTTCCCCTTCTTTGAAAAAGGTTTGTTCATTAATACCCTCTAAGTATTTATTTAAAGTCTGTATCATATCTTTCCTGTCCCTCCTCTCCTCCAGGGTATATATATTTAGGTCTTCAAGTCTCTCCCCATATGCCTTATGACAAAGTCCACTGACCATTTTGGTATCCACTCTCTGCAAAGACTCCATCCTGCTTATATCCTTTTAAAGGTGTTGTCTCCAGAATTGCACACAATACACCAAATGAGGTCGCACCAGAGTCTTATACAGAGGCGCTATTGCTTCCTGCTGGCCATTCCTCTCCCTATGCACCCAAGTATCCTTCTGTCTTTCGCCATCACCTTTTTCTATCATTTTAGCCACCTTAAGATCATCGGAAACAATCATGCCCAGGTCCTGCTCTTTTTTTGTTGGCAGAAGTACTTCACACCCTATACTGTACAGCTCCCTTGGATTTTTGCAGCCCAAATGCATGACCCTGTATTTTTTAGCATTAAGTTTCAGCTGACAAATACCAGACTATTCTTGTAAGTCTGGTATTTGTCAGCTGAAACTTAATGCTAAAAAATACAGGGTCATGAATCTGCAAAGAGGCAAACCTTACCGACAGCCCTTTCGCAATGTTGTTTTTAAGCGCCGTTGAGTCGGCGTCAACTCATGGCGACCCTCCGGATAGCCATCCTAAATTGTGTTCGGTCTTGAGTCAGGCGGCTCATTGTTGACAGACTGGTACCCGTAGCTGCTGTTATTGTATCGATCCATCTCATTGCTGGCCTTCCTCTTTTGCGTTGACCTATCTTGCCAAGCATGATGTCTTTCTCTAATGATCTCTCTCTTCGCATGATGTGTCCAAAGTATGAAAGTCGAAGTCTTGTCATCTGAGCTTCTAAAGAAAGCTTAGGTTTGATCTCCTCTAGTACCGACTGCTTTGTTCTTCGGGCAGTCCATGGTATACACAGTATTTGCCGCCAGCACCATAATTCAAAAGCATCAATTTTCTTCCTGTCTATCTTTTTCACTGTCCAGCTTTCACATCCATATGATGTTATTGAAAATACCATGGCTTGAACAAGTCAAATCTTTGTATGGAGAGAGACATCTCTGCTCTTGAGAATCTTATCTAGGTCTTTCATAGCCATTCTGCCAAGAGCAATGCGTCTGATTTCTTGACTGCTTGTTGCTTTTTTATTGATAGTTGATCCAAGTAGGTTAAAGTTGTTCATGATTTCAATTTCTTCTCCTTCAACGATGAACCTGTTGATTTTGCCAGTTGTCATGATCTTTGTCTTCTTTACATTAAGGTGCAGGCCCATTTTGAGACTGTTCTTTGATTGTGAGAAGCAAATGTTTCAGATCATCTTCACTTTCTGCCAGTAATGTGGTATCATCAGCATAGTGAAGGTTGTTGATGAGTCTTCCACCAATCTTCACACCTCTGTTGTCTTCATACAATCCTGCTTCTCTGATGATTTGTTCTGCATATAAATTAAACAGGTAGGGAGAAAGTATGTAGCCTTGTCTTACACCTTTGCTTATTTTAAACCATTCTCTTTCTCCTTGTTCCGTTCGAACTGTTGCTTCTTGATCAATGTACAGATTGTGCAAGAGTATGATCAGGTGTTCTGGTATACCCAAGCTTCTTAATGTGGCCCAGAGTTTCTCATGGTTTACACAGTCAAAAGCGTTGCTATAGTCGATAAAGCACAAATAGATATCCTTTTGGTATTCTTTAGTCTTTTCAAGGATCCATCTCACATCTGCAATGATGTCTCTCGTTCCTCGCCCTTTCCTGAACCCTGCTTGCACTTCAGGTAGTTCTTGTTCCAGGTATGGTTGTAGTCTCTTTTGAATAATCTTCAATAGAATCTTGCTGGCATGTGGGATCAGAGCGATTGTGCGATAATTTCCACAGTCAGTTGGATCACCTTTCTTTAGTATTGGTATAAACACAGATCTTTTCCAGTCAGTTGGCCATGATATTGTCTTCCATATTTCTTGGCAGAGCCTTGTAAGTATGGTAACAGCTGCATCAGATTGCTGTAATACTTCTATGGGAATGCTATCAATGCCTGGTGCTTTGTTCTTTGATAAGGATTTCAATGCTGCTTCAACTTCTTCTTTCATCACCAATGGTTCCCGATCATAAGGTACAGGTTGAAACGGCTGTTGGTCCACTTGATCTTTATCATATAAAAGCTCTGTATATTCCTTCCACCTTTTCTTGATCTTCTCAGTATCATTCAGCATAGAACCTTGAGCATCTTGTAACATTCCAATTCGAGGCTGGAACTTTTTCTGTAACTCTCGTAGCTTTAGGAAAGCCGATCTTGTTCTTCCTCTAATCGTTTCTGCTTCTATTTCCTTGCATGCGTCGTCGTAGTACTTTTCCTTGTCCTGTCTTGTTGCACGTTGGAAATCTCTGTTGAGTTCTGTTATTGTCTTTCTTTCTCCTCTGGCTTTAGCTTCTCTGTGTTTCTGGGCAATTTTTAGAGTTTCTTCCATCATCCATTTTGGCTGTTTTTGCTTTTTCACCTTTTGTAGAGACTTCTCGCTTTCTTCCAACACAACCTTCTTGATGTCATTCCATAACTGTTCTGGAGCTCTGTCATTTGTATCTAAAGCAGCAAATCAATTTTTCAGGCAGTCTTTAAATTCCAGTGGTATATTCTCAAGGTCATATTTTGCTGTATTCATGAGTGGTTTGCTCTTTTTCAACTTTAGCTTGAGTTTGCATACTAGTAGTTGATGATCTATACCACAGTCAGCTCCAGGTTTTGTCTTTGTTGATGTTATAGAACTTTTCCATCGTTGACTTCCACAGATGTAGTCAATTTGATTTTTATACAATCCATTGGGTGAAGTCCATGTGTACAGACACCGCTTGTGTTGATGGAGGAAGGTGTTTGAGATGAATAGATCGTTGGTCTTGCAGAATTCTATTAGTCTTTCTCCAGCTTCATTTCTGTTGCCAAGTCCATATTTTTCAACTACTTTGCCGCCTTCTTTGTTGCCAACTTTTGCTTTCCAGTCACCCATGACTATCAGGATATCCTTTTTGCATGTTCTGTCAATTTCAGCTTGTATTTGTTCATAGAACTCTTCAATTTCATTCTCTTCTGCAACTGTTGTTGGGGCATATACTTGAATTATAGTTGTGTTGATAGGCATTCCTCGTAGATGAATAGAGATTAAGTGTTCGCTGACTGCATTGTATTTCATTACAGTTCTTGCAAGTTGTTTCTTTATTATAAATGCAACACCATTTCTTCTTTGTCTTTCATTTCTAGCATAGTAGACCATGTGATCATCTGATGCAAAGTGCCCGAAGCCAGTCCTTTTCAGTTCGCTGACACCCAACAGATCAAGTTGTACACGTTCCATTTCATTCTTGACCACCTCCAACTTCCCTTGGTTCATGCTTCGTACGTTCCATGTTCCAATGCATAAGACATCTTTACAGCTTCTGACTCTCATTTCATGCGCAGCTACATCAGCAGTCAGACGTCCTGGGGGCTTTGCTGGCTTTACTCTGAAAAGTCTTCAGCTCTTCCCCAGTAGCTAGTTGAGTTCCTTACAACCTGGGGGTATCATCTTCCAGCACTATAGCACAATTTGTTTTGTTGTAACTATCCATTGGGTTTTCATGGCAAGATACAGAAGTAGATTGCCGGGCCTTTCTTCCGTGCAGTTTAAGTTTGGTGGTGTTGCCGTTGTCACAGAAATGTGATCCTCCGCCGTCAACACTATCCCATTCTGCTGCTGCCCGGATGGGTGGTTTGTCTTGGTCTGGCACCTCAGCTGAGACCTGTCCATCTTGGGAGACCCTGCCAGTAGTTAAACTACCGATAGTTCAGCTCTCAGCATCACTGATGCACACAAGCCCTCACAGCACGATAAGCTGCAAACCCTTTCGCAATATCACTTACAAAAATGTTAAAAAGAATCAGACCAAGGACAGATCCCTGCAGCACACCACTGGTTACATCCTTCTCAGAGTAAGCTGAACAGTGCAGGGGTGCTGCTGGACCTGCACTGCATTTGGCACGCATCCAGAGTCACCCTCAAGCTAAGCAATTTGGTGCAGTAACCGTGGATGCAATTACTGTAAATGCACCCACACTAATTGCATCATTGACAGTGAGCATGTGCTAAAGACACCCAGTCAGTATCCACAATCCACCCCTAACCTACCAAATCTCCACCCCATCCTGTACTAAGGCTGCAATGCAATGTGCGCCTTTGAGTCAAAGCTGACTCCTGGTGACCCAGAAGTTCCTGGGTTTTCTTGGCAATATGACTGGAAGGAGATTGCCAGGCCTTTCTTCCAAGGCAATGGAGGGTTAAGTGACTTACCCAAGGCCACAAGAAGTGCTACTGGGAATTGAACCCTGGTCTCTTGGTTATCAAGCCACTGCTCTAACCACTGGACTACTTTCTCTCCTCCCAAATCAAGCTGTGAAAATTAGTACTTGAATCACAAATCTAAGACCTTATATTTGGGAGGGAAGTGATGCCAAATCAAATTACAGTGATGCTAGAATGAGACTCTCAATTTTATTTGTGAGTTGGGAGTTTGTACGCTAACTATGACCGTGCTAATCTGGGTGCACCTGATATTGACTGATCTCAGAAGTTAAGCAGCATCAGGTCTAGTTAGTACTTGGATGGGAGAACACCTTAGAATATCAGATGCTGTAGGCTTACCGCAAGAAAGAAAGGCCTGGCAATCTACTTCCAGTTGCACCTTGCCAAGAAAACCCAGGGTATAGTCACAACATGGACAACCAGGAGTTGACATCAACTTGAGGACACTTAACAGCAAAAACAAGAACAGGGAGTTTGTATTAAAACCTCTAAGAAAGAAATGGGACTCAACAGTGATGTCTACTGGCCAGGTTCTAGAGAGTCATGGCCCATTGCCCCTGATCAGGGACTATCACATCAATGTTGAGCTAGACAGTAGCCAGGGGATTAAAATTATGGGGATAGGATTGGAACAGTACGGGTAGTTTTAAAATAGAGATCATCATGCCATAGCCCCAGTAGAGGCTGATTTCACTTGGCTTAGATGCACAAAGAAAGGAGAAAACCATCAGACCTGCCAGAGAAAATAAATGAAATTGTTTGGAAATTAAGTCAGATGCCCAAACCATGTTAGAGGTATGATGTTACAGTCAAATCAAATGGCATGAAGGAAGGCCGAATGGCTGTGTAAGTTACTGAACTTGCTTAAAATAATGTTTAGGGAATTTAATGCTATACATGGTACATGCCCTGGAAAAGTATGAGGCTCTGTATTAGGTATATGTATTAGTGCACATTTGGTTTGTTAAGGTGCCTTAAATTTAGTGTGCAGTAAATTGATTTAATGCATATTTAAATCGACTTAAAGTGCCTTAATTCATCTGTTAGTGCATGCTAAATCAGTTTAGCATGCACTAAAACATATGTGTGAAAGTATCCAAAAACACACCCAAAAATAGGGAAACATTTGAGGGGGGGGGACCACTAACTGAATTTGCCTTGCCTATGCACATCCCTGCTTTATATGCATTTCCATAGTAGTTCAAATTATCTTTATTAAGATAACAAATACCGGGAACAATCAAGCAAAGAAAAAATTCAAACACACCAACTGACCTGACAGCGAACGTTCCTCTGTGATATAACATTTTGTTTTTTATATTTAATCACTTCCTCCATTCCCCCCCCCCCAATGTAGGGTAGTAACACCATATGTAGAAACAAGAAATAAAGGTCCCCAGCTGTGCAGGTACACTTATGCAGTGACTGGGCCCTAAACCTCTGTCCCAGAACCAGAACTCCATCCCCTCAATGCCCACCAGCTCCACCACCACCACATCACATGCCCAACCATCCCTCCCCTATAATATGCATTGAAATAGTAAAGAGTATCTATCTAGTACTCTTCAACTTTCTCTTGCCCCATTTTTCAAATCGTATATGTTGTGAGAAATTTTGAAACCAAATGGTTGAATATTTTTTAAGGGCTCATTTTTAATGAAACTGGAGTTTTGGTTTTGCATTAAATAAATCCTCTTTTATCAATGTGTTCATAGCAGCAGTGCACTTTTCAACAGTGAAGAGAACTTTTGCCAAAGTCTTGCTTCACTTCTTCCCTCCCCCCCCCCAAAAAAAGTGAAATATTAGAGAAGTATTTTCACTGCAAAAAAATGTTTTCCTGTAGAGATTTTGTTTATCCTTGGCCTTATGCCTTGGCGTGTTCTGCATTTGTAATCTAGAGGGAAAAGAGTCCTTGGGCACATTCTTTAGTTTACAAGCATTTCTGTGTTACAGTAAATAAAAGAATCTACTCGGTCGTGCTTTTAGATCAATTATCATGAAAACATGGCTCACTAAGAGCTAAGAACTGAAAATAATCTTGAAGCAACAATGCTAAAGAAAGATTTCGAGGAAATTGAGTTGCAAGTTAAAATAATTAAGATCTTTTATTTCAAGGAAAGATAAGTGTTCTTGAAAACGATTCTTGTGGTAAGAAAATGAATGATTGCTTTGTGCACAGAAACATGTGATGCAACTCACCAGCATTGGAGACATTCGGACCCTTTAATTAAAGTAAAATGAAGTGAAGCTTGTGCTCGCTGCATGGTAAATGCAAAGCCTGCATGCTGTTAGAGCCGTGACCCATATGTTCCCATACAGTTACTACTCAGAAAAATCCTTTACCATGAGGAAGTGTACTTTTAGATAGGAGTTGGTAAGAGCATCCACTCTTATCAGCACCAGCGAGTGTGCATGATGAAGCATTGTGTAGTCAGTGAAATGTGCAGCCTCTACCGCTTTCCCACCCCATAACAGTATGCAGTCAGTATATGAATTTGTGTGTGCTATCATGCCTGTTTGGTAGTGGCTATCATAGTTTCTGCACACTAAATCTTAGGACGACTTTATAGGACATTTTACTAAAAGGGCCTCATAGTTCATTCCTCAATGGGGAGCATGGCCCATGGAATTTTTTCCAGCCCCTCTGTGCATATGTTACTTGTGGTCTGTGTGTGTGTCTGACCTGGGAGGGACAGTGGATGGAGAGGTCCCCAAACATTCTGTTAGGAAAGAATAATAAAACGAATGCAAATGTGATAATATATCAAACCAGTAGATGTCACTGTCAACAATTAAAGGATGAATTTTACGTTTTGAATACAGGCTATCTCCGTAGCACAGCAGTAGGTGTTGCCATGCTTTTCCACCATTAGTTGGTAGTACAGAGAGCAAGCAGTAGCAAACTACATTGTTCACCCACTAGATGTCGGCATACATACTGTAACAACCATTAAGAAAGCTCAGTCACTAAATTTTTCAGTAGGATTTACTGGAAAGAAGATGAAATACACATCCAGTCTCACAAGTACAAGTGTGTGGCGGCAGCACCGTGAACGGCAGAGGCTCTGTGTTTGCGTATCAGTTTTATGCTGCAGAAGCTGGAGCTGTTTCTTTCATACAAGTACATTGGACCATTTTTTTGAGGAGCTTATTCCTCTGGAACCTCTGATCCAGTCTGACTCATTTTCAAACTCAGTACATCTCTACATCAGTTTTTCCCCCATACCAAATTTGGTCCCACTTCATTAAATTTGGGGAAGTTATTTTGCCAACAGACAAACTGATGGACATACATTCTTGACCCTTTGTCTAATTTGTTTTCAGCATCCGTTGGGTTGGAAAGAATAAAAAGATTCCTTGGTACTAATCAAATTGCTGAAATGTTCTAAAACAGCATGACCCCAAGGCGCAGTCCCAGTGCTAACGGGCCTATGGGGGTGGTGGGTTGGTGAGATGGTGGATGTTCTCCAGGCTGTGTGAGACCTATTCCATCTCGCGGTGGCAAAGAGGAAGAGTAAACACTGGAAGAAGCCTCTCCGATCCGACGTTGCCACACAGCCTATGGTTCCCGACCCAATTCATATGTTCGTGAGATGGGGAGCAGCTATTTTAACCATGGTGGAGTCCTCATAGTGGAGCAGTGAAGAGTGGGAGATCTCTTGCTCTGTTTTAGAGGATGTCTTGCTGACTCCCAGGGTGCCAGTGCAGCTGGTGAGAGGAAGGCAGATCTCGTTGGGAGAGACGGTGCCAATGGATGGCATATTGCAGCGCATCGGATCCTAAAGGAAGGATGAAGAAAGAACAGCAGGGACACCAAAATCTGTGTTAATCTCTACAATCATAGAAGAGGAAGGTTTTATGGTTCAGCATAACTCTGGAGTGAGTTTTGAATGGCTGACATCTGACATAAGTGCAACAACTGAGTTTGATTCCTGAAGTGACTGTCAGTAAAAATTACTCCTTTGAGTGCCAGTTCTCCTGTTGCCAACTTTTAAATTCTTTAGGATGTGATTCAGGTTATGCAACAGACTGTGAGCTAAAATTCAGTGTCCCAGCAGCTAAATCAGGTTTTGGCAGATTTATAAGAAAGACTTGCCTGCTTTGGAGAGAAGAATCACCCAGATTAAAAAGATAGCCATTAAATTGGAAACAAATGAGTCAATTTTGGTTCAAGACAACCTGAATCTATGTAGGAAAACAGAATTCACGGAGAATGTCTTGCAGTAGGAATCTGCAAAAACATAACCCGAGATTCAATATTAAACCATAATTGTGAAGCAATCAGTCTTTTTTTTTTTTTTTTGTCGGAGCAGCTAGCACAGTAAGGGGAAAAGTAACTACCCCAAACCACTGTAGCCAATCCTTTTAATCAAATGTATCATAAAAAATACTTTAACAAGTGTTTAAAAGTACACTTATCTGAAAATATCAGCGGTATTCAATTCCCGCATCAGAAACAGGCTGTGAAGACTAATCAGCTAGCATCATGAACGACGTGACACGTTTCGGGGTATAAAACATTTCCCCTGCATCAGGTTCCAGCCTTGTCCAGCCGAAGCAGCCTTTTTTCACCGGGGTTTGGGTATAATTTTTTCTGTAGGAATCTGCAAGTCATTAATTTTCCAAAGATATTAATGGCTTCAGCCTGTGAGTTATTTAAACACTGTTTTCAGGAGTTGTACGTCTGCCCTTCCACCTGTTTCAAAAATATTTTATGTACCCAAGAAGAGCTTCCTTCAGAGCAGCCTTTGGATAGATTGGCGTTGACTATTTTCCTTCAGCATTCTGGAGATGTAGCAGCTATACCTTCCACTCTGTGCAGTTGGCTCTGGACGGGTTACTGAAACTGTTTTTCAACTTGAGGGATGGATTATTCCTAGATTACAAAATTAGAATATTTCCTAACTGATGCAGCAAAGGAGGCAGCACTTTCTGCTTGTGAGATCTTGTGCAGCCCAGATAGGGGGGGGCACTCTTTTTGCCGCAATATCCTCTTAAATGTGTTTTGTGTTTGCAAGGGGTTAGATTTATTTTCTATGGTCCATCTCATTTGTCTGCTTTTTGTCTCTAAAAATGGTTGCCTTGGCACATAGCTCTAGTTAGGCCTTAAAGCATGGCATTAGAGTGTTAGGTGTCTGCTCTGTTTGGCATCCACTTATTTCTTTCTGTGTTATTTCTATGTTTATTTTTCTCCAGCTTTTTCATGATACACCTCTTAATCGTAGACTAACTTAAGTATGCATCAGTTTTTGGTAAGATTTCTCCTTTCATTATCATTAATAATGTAAATTTCGTAGATCCTTTCTTATATTTCTTGATGGCAGTGTTGTAGCTGAATAAGAAAAATTAATAAAAATTAAGTTAAAAACAAACCGTACTAATGATATGAAAATGTTAGCTCATATAGGGCCTGATTTATAGAGGTCTAAAACACATAATGGGAGAACTGCCTTTCTGAATCAGGCTTGCGGCGTTTTACTTGTCTGCGTTCTAATCAGCATTATTGATTTTTGTCAGGTCTGTGGCAGGAACAGACTCAAAATCCAGTTCTTGCCATGGAATTCCTTGTTGCTGAATTTCATGCAGTAGATCAGGGTTAGACCAGAAGCATAGTGATGGCAAAATGCAATGTATGCCTTCAAATCAGTGCTGGCTCCTGATGATTCAGCAGCTCCTGGGTTTACTGGGCAGTGTGATCGGAAGTAGACAACCAGGCTTCTTTTCCAAGGCAAAGGAGGGTTAAGTGACTTGCCCAAGGCCACAAGGAGTGACAGAGGGAATTTAACCTGAGTCTCTTGGTTATTAACCCTTTCAGACTTGAATTTTTTCAGACACCACATATATATATATATATATATATGGAATTCAACGAATAACATGACGTCCATTACAGTGGACATACGGTCTGAAAGAGTTAAACTAGTGCTCTTGCCACTAGTTTACTCCTCCTCTCCATATTGATGGCAGCAGCCTATGAATCTCTCCCTTTCAGGGCCATACCGAGATCGAAATGCGCGCTGTGTGACTAACAAATCTGGTGCCCCCCCCCCCCCTCCCCACTCCACCCAGTCATGTCCAGTAACTCTTTTTGATCTTCCTGGAAGCCCAATGATGATATTGGTGCCCCTTCTGTACTTGCGCCCTGTGCAGCCGCACCACTCGCTTAGCCCTTGGTATGGTCCTACTTCCCTCCTCACACCACACCCTTTGAAAATATGCTTTCAAGTCTGCAAGCTTCAAAATTTCCCTCTGAAACTGTTGGAAATTGAAAGAGATTTGTGTGCGGATATTTAAACACAAAGTAATGGATAATGAAGTCAGGGTTACTGACCGTGTAGGAAACACTTTTTCTGCTTCCTGTATATTGCCAAAGATGGACAGTAATCCCACCAAATCATTAGGCAGGACTATTGTGTTGACCATAGGCTCACAGTCTGATCTTCAGTTGTGTTGTTGTATGTTTACCATCTTATTTGCATGATCCGTGAACCTGCTTGCTAAATTTATTAGTATAAGAGAAGTCCATTCTTTGGATTGCCATATTTTTACAGCCTTAGCAGATTTTGGGGTTATTTTAGAAGCCCTGTTTGTGCTTTGGACATCTGAAAATGGGCATACAGACATCCAAAGCATGGAGATGTCCCACAAGCCATTTTAGAAAGCGGTTTTAAAGACGTCCCCAGAATGAGGACGTCCAAATTGGAATGGGGGGTGTGGTGTAGATGTGTTTGGGGTGTTCCCAAGAACCTGGACATCTTTGCCTGATTTTAGAAAAGCCCTGCACATCCCAAACTGTTGTTGTTGTTAAGTGCCGTCGAGTCGGAGTCGACTCATGGCGACCCTCTGGATAGCTATCCTAAATTGTGTTCGGCCTCCAGTCAGGCGGCTCATTGTTGACAGACTGGTACCCGTAGCTGCTGTTATTGTATCGATCCATCTCATTGCTGGCCTTCCTCTTTTGTGTTGACCTTCTATCTTGCCAAGCATAATGTCTTTCTCTAATGATCTCTCTCTTCGCATGATGTGTCCAAAGTATGAAAGTCGAAGTCTTGTCATCTGAGCTTCTAAAGAAAGCTTAGGTTTGATCTCCTCTAGTACCGACTGGTTTGTTCTTCGAGCAGTCCATGGTATACACAGTATTCGCCGCCAGCACCATAATTCAAAGGCATCAATTTTCTTCCTGTCTGTCTTTTTCACTGTCCAGCTTTCACATCCATATGATGTTATTGAAAAAACCATGGCTTGAACAAGTCGAATCTTTGTATGGAGAGAGACATCTCTGCTCTTGAGAATCTTATCTAGGTCTTTCATAGCCATTCTGCCAAGAGCAATGCGTCGTCTGATTTCTTGACTGCTTGTTGCTTCTCTATTGATAGTTGATCCAAGTAGGTTAAAGTTGTTCACAATTTCAATTTCTTCTCCTTCAACGATGAACCTGTTGATTATGCCAGTTGTCATGATCTTTGTCTTCTTTACATTAAGGTGCAGGCCCATTTTGAGACTATGTTCTTTGATTGTGAGAAGCAAATGTTTCAGATCATCTTCACTTTCAGCCAGTAATGTGGTATCATCAGCATAGCGAAGGTTGTTGATGAGTCTTCCACCAATCTTCACACCTCTGTTGTCTTCATACAATCCTGCTTCTCTGATGATTTGTTCTGCATACAAATTAAACAGGTAGGGGGAAAATATGCAGCCTTGTCTTACACCTTTGCTTATTTTAAACCATTCTGTTTCTCCTTGTTCCGTTCGAACTGTTGCTTCTTGATCATTGTACAGATTGCGCAAGAGAACGATCAGGTGTTCTGGTATACCCATGCTTCTTAATGTGGCCCAGAGTTTCTCATGGTTTACACAGTCAAAAGCCTTGCTATAGTCGATAAAGCACAAATAGATATCCTTTTGGTATTCTTTAGTCTTTTCAAGGATCCATCTCACATCCGCAATGATGTCTCTCGTTCCTCGCCCTTTCCTGAACCCTGCTTGCACTTCAGGTAGTTCTTGTTCCAGGTATGGTTGTAATCTCTTTTGAATAATCTTCAGAAGAATCTTGCTGGCATGTGGGATCAGAGCGATTGTGCGATAATTTCCACAGTCAGTTGGATCACCTTTCTTTAGTATTGGTATAAACACAGATCTTTTCCAGTCAGTTGGCCATGATGTTGTCTTCCATATTTCTTGGCAGAGTCTTGTGAGTACGGTAACAGCTGCATCAGATTGCTGCAATACCTCTATGGGAATGCTATCAATGCCTGGTGCTTTGTTCTTTGATAAGGCTTTCAATGCTGCTTCAACTTCTTCTTTCATCACCAATGGTTCCCGATCATAAGGTACAGGTTGAAACGGCTGTTGGTCCACTTGATCTTTATCATATAAAAACTCTGTATATTCCTTCCACCTTTTCTTGATCTTCTCAGCATCATTCAACATAGAACCTTGAGCATCTTGTAACATTCCAATTCGAGGCTGGAACCTTTTCTTTAACTCTCGTAGCTTTAGGAAAGCCGATCTTGTTCTTCCTCTAATAGTTTCTGCTTCTATTTCCTTGCAAGTGTCATTGTAGTACTTTTCCTTGTCCTGTCTTGCTGCACGTTGGAAATCTCTGTTGAGTTCTGTGATTGTCTTTCTTTCTCCTCTGGCTTTAGCTTCTCTGCGTTTCTGGGCAATTTTCAGAGTTTCTTCCGTCATCCATTTTGGCCATTTTTGCTTTTTCACCTTTTGTAGAGACTTCTCGCTTTATTCCAACACAACCTTCTTGATGTCATTCCATAACTCTTCCGGAGCTCTGTCATTTGTATCTAAAGCAGCAAATCTATTTTGCAGGCAGTCTTTAAATTCCAGTGGTATATTCTCAAGGTCATATTTTGCTGCATTCATGAGTGGTTTGCTCTTTTTCAACTTTAGCTTGAGTTTGCATACTAGTAGTTGATGATCTGTACCACAGTCAGCTCCAGGTTTTGTCTTTGTTGATGTTACAGAGCTTTTCCATCGTTGACTTCCACATATGTAGTCAATTTGATTTTTATATAATCCAATCGGAGAAGTCCATGTGTACAGTCGCCGCTTGTGTTGCTGGAAGAAGGTGTTTGAGATGAATAGATCATTGGTCTTGCAGAATTCTATCAGTCTTTCTCCAGCTTCATTTCTGTTGCCAAGTCCATATTTTCCAACTACTTTGCCTTCTTCTTTGTTGCCAACTTTTGCGTTCCAGTCACCCATGACTATCAGGATATCCTGTTTGCATGTTCTGTCAATTTCAGCTTGTACTTGTTCATAGAACTCTTGAATTTCATTCTCTTCTGCAGCTGTTGTTGGGGCATATACTTGAATTATAGTTGTGTTGATAGGCAATCCTCGTAGACGAATAGAGATTAAGCGTTCGCTGACTGCATTGTATTTCATTACAGTTCTTGCAAGTTTCTTCTTTATTATAAATGCAACACCATTTCTTCTTTGTCTTTCATTTCCAGCATAGTAGACCATGTGATCATCTGATGCAAAGTGCCCCATGCCAGTCCATTTCAGTTCGCTGACACCCAACAGATCAAGTTGTACACATTCCATTTCATTCTTGACCACCTCCAACTTCCCTTGGTTCATGCTTCGTACGTTCCATGTTCCAATGTGTAAGACATCTTTACAGCTTCTGACTCTCATTTCAAGCGCAGCTACATCAGCAGTCAGACTTCCCGAGGGCTTTGATCCAACCACATCATAAATGCTGGCTTTACTCTGAAACGTCTTCAGCTCTTCCCCAGTAGCTAGTTGAGTGCCTTCTGACCTGGGGGTCTCATCTTCCAGCACCATAGCACAATTTGTTTTGTTGTAACTATCCATTGGGTTTTCATGGCAAGATACAGAAGTAGATTGCCGGGCCTTTCTTCCGCGCAGTTTAAGTTTGGTGTTGTTGCCGTTGTCACAAAAATGTGATCCTCCGCCGTCAACACTGTCCCATTCTGCTGCTGCCCAGATGGGTGGTTTGTCTTGGTCTGGCACCTCAGCTGAGACCTGACCATCTTGGGAGACCCTGCCAGTAGTTAAACTACCGATAGTTTAGCTCTCAGCATCACTGATGCACGCAAGCCCTCACAGCACGACAAGCTGCAAACCAAGTGAGAGATATACCTGCTCCAGGCACAAATAAGCATCAGAAAAATGCTTGATTTTCGAGCCAAATATCCAGAGGGTATGGAAAAGAGGGGGTACACTCATATCCCCTATATTTTCTATGTTCACAAAGAACATTGACAGGGGATGTAGACTTTTGTTTGTGTTTTGACACGCCAGTGGACGTCCGGTAAGCAAACTAGCATGCAGTAGACGTTCCTGCCCCACTTTCTGTAACAGGATCATCATGCCAGTATGGATATCCATGTTTCTAAAATCTAGCCAAAGCATAGATGTCCCTGACATGTTTCTGCACGTTTTACCCTGGACGTCTCAGATTGCACTTGGACGCCCTTTCTGAAATGTCACTTTTTAGATCATATGAGATTCTTGATTTCTTAAAATTTTCTTGGAGCAAAACTACTTTTCTGGCTTTAACCACTAGGTGAGGATCCATGGAGGAGGCTGCTTGTTGCTGTCTTTTGTGGGGCACATTTGACTAGTCAGGAAGATTCTGAGCTGATAGAAACAGAAATATCATGACAGAAAAAGACCACATGGCCTATCTAGTTTGTCCGTCCATATCAACAACTACAACAGTCCCCTTTTTTCCTTTAGAGATCCTCTGTGTTTGTCCCATGCTTTTATGAATTTCCGGTCCTGTCCTCATCTCCACCACCTCCACTGGGAGACTATTCCACGGATCCACCACTCTTTCGATAAAGAAATATTTCCGCATATCACTCCTGAATCTATCTCCCTTCACCCTCATCCCATGTTCCCTCATAGCAGAACTTGCTTTCAATTGAAAGAGGCTCTCCCCCCTGTACATTTATGCTGCGGAAGTATTTAAACATCTCAATCATATCACCTCTATCCCGCCTTTCCTCTAAGATGTACATATTAAGATCCTTAAGTCTGTCCTCATATGCTTTATAATGAAGACCACTAACCATTTTAGTAGCCACCCTCTGTACTGACTCCATCCTGTTTATATCCTTTTGAAGGTGCGGTCTCCAGAATTGCACAGTATACTCCAAATGAGGTTGCACCAAAGACTTATACAGAGGCACTATCACCTCCTTTTTTCTGCTAGCCATTCCTCCCCGTATGCACCCAAGCATCCTTCTAGCTTTTGCCGTCACCTTTTCTACCTGTTTAGCAACTTTAAGATCATCAGAGACAACCACGCCTAGGTCGCGCTCTTCTTTAGTGGACAAAAGTACTTCACCCCTATACTATATTGCTCCCTAGGATTGCTGCAGCCCAAATGCATGACCTTACATTTTTTAACATTAAATCCCAGCTGGCAAATTCTAGACCATTCTTCAAGCTTAGCTAAATCCCTCCTCATGTTATCTACACCTTCCTGGGTGTCTACTCTATTGCAGATTTTGGTATCATCCGCAAAGAGGCAAACCTTACCCGACAGCCCTTCCGCTGTATCACTAACAAAGATTTTAAAAAGAATCGGACCAAGGACAGATCCCTGTGGCAGAACACTGGTAACATCCTTCTCCTCAGAGTGAGCTCCATTTACCTGTACTTTTTGTCACCTCCCACCCAACCAATTTCTAAACCAAGCAGTAACTTTAGGGTCCATCCCTAGGGTGCTCAGTTTGTTTATAAGTCGCCTGTGAGGAACGGTGTCAAAGGCTTTACTGAAATCTAAATACACCACATCTAGGTTCTCCCTCGGTCCAGCTCCCTGGTCACACAGTCAAAGAAATCAATCAGATTTGTCTGAAAAGACCTGCCCCTGGTGAATCCATGCTGCCTTGGATCCTGTAATCCACTGGACTCCAGAAACCTCACTATTTTCTCTTTCAGCAGCGTTTCCAATAATTTACTCACCACCAAAGTTAGACTAACTGGCCTGTAGTTTTCAACCACATCCTTACTTCCGCTTTTGTGTAAAGGCACCACATGAGCCTCTCTCCAGTCCTTTGGCACCACTCCCGACTCCCACGAGGCATTGAAAAGGTCAGTCAGTGGAACTGCTAGTATTCTGGGGTGTATCCCATCCGGTCCCATCGCTTTGTCTACTTTAAGTTGAGCTAGTTTCTCACGAGCACAGTCTTCTGAAAATTGTTCAAGATGTCCCTCGCTTCTGTTCCTGATTGTGGGTGTTTTCTGAGGTCCTGCTCCTGGTTTTTCATCTGTGAACACAGAACAGAAATATTTGTTAAGCAATTCCGCTTTATCTTTATCAGCTTCTACATATTCCTCCCTTTCACCATTGAGTCTGACAATGCCACTTTTGCCCTTCCTCTTCTCACTAACATATCTGAAAATGTCTTATCCCTCCATTTTATTGCATTGGCTATTTCCTCCTCTTTTTGAATCTTTGCTTTCCTGACTACTTTGCTAGCTTCTCTAGGTTTTTCCAAATATAGATGCCTGTCTTCCTCTCTCTGTGATCTCTTGTATTTCATGAAGGCCTCCCTCTTTTTCTTCACCTTTTCAGCTTCCTCTTTCGAAAGCCATAGCGGTCTCCTTTTCCTTTTACCTTTATTTACCATTTTAACAAAAAGGTTGGTTGCCCTTAAAATATCCCCTTTCAGTTTTGCCCACTGTTTTTCTACATCCCCCAGCTGTTCCCATCTCGCTAATGACTCCCTGAGGTATTGGCCCATCTTGGAAAGTTAGTGTTCCTAAAGTCTAAGACCCTCATCTTTGAATGGATTCTAACAGCCCTAGTCCTAATACTGAACCACACCATCTGGTGATCACTGGATGCAAAATGATCTCCCAGTATAACATCAGAAACACTTTCACCATTGGTAAGCACCAAGTCCAGTATGGCCCCTTCACGTGTGTGGGGTCTGTTACCAATTGCCTGAATAGTTCTCCCTGTAGAGAATCCAGGATCTCCTTACTTCTAGATGATACTGCAGCAGGAATGTGCCAATCAACATCTGGCATATTGAAATCTCCTATCAGTAGCACTTCCCCTTTCCAACAATGCTGCGTATGTCTTCAATTAACTCTCTGTCCACCTCTCTCCCTTTTAAGCTCTGTAATTCCAAAGCTTTAATAGTATTTTTTACACTCCTCCTCCCTTTTACACTCCTCCCTTTTACACTCCTCCTCCCTTTCTTCCATACCCTGTCCTTTCTGAATATAGTACAGCCAGGTATAGTTACATCCCAGTCATGGTTTTCTGTGAACCATGTTTCTGTAACTGCCACTAAACCCAAGTCAGACACTCCCACCAAAGCTTTAACATCAGGGATCTTATTCCCCATGCTACGGGCATTTATACACACTGCTTTCCATATGTTAGCCCTGTTACCCATTTCCATAAAGGTATTTAATGAATCACTTACCTGGGGGCTTTCTTCTCCCATCCCCAACGAATCCCCAACGAAATTAAGGACCCCCAGTCTTCTCTGGCCATAGCACTGGGGTGGGCTTCTGAAGTTGTTACTTAATTCTCATGTTTGAGCAAAAATATGGTTGTTACTTTATGGCACAGTCATTGCTCACACAGCTAAAATGCAAGAGTTTCACTTTCATCCCCAACGAATCTAGAAGTAGAATCTAAGAATCAAATTCCTATCTGATTCCAAAGCAAAAGTGGCTAGTAAAGTCGACCCCTCAGTCACCACTTCCAGGGAGCTCTCTAAGGTCCCCTGCCCCATCGGGACCATACATCCGGGAGCCCTGGCCCAGAGACAGATACTGCACTCCGGTCAAGGGAGGAAGGTCTTCCTGAGAGATTTTTAATACCTCGCAGAAGTATCTCCTCACTATCTCCAGGGGATACTAAACAGGGGATGTAAGAAAATTCAATAGTCTTAAATTGTTCTTCCGAATTTGATTTCCAAATATTCTGTCTTCCTAGACAGTAAGAAATTGTCCTTGATCTGAGCCGCATTCACATCCCAGTAAAGTCCTAGTTTTTCTCAAGGTGGACAGTCTTCCCACCTTGCTCACTTTGTAGTTTGGATACCTTCACCATAGTCGTTTTAACTTGGGAAAGTTCCACATTAACAAAACCACAGCAGATGTAAGAGAAGAGTGCAAAGCTGCTATGGCATCCCATAGTGAGTCCAGAGTAATCACAGCTAGTCTTGCCAGTCCAACGACCCCTGGAGGCTTCACCAACCTGCAAGCTGCCTGCAGAGACTTCTCCACTGGAAAAGATGCCCTGGTCGCTACTCCTTCTCCCACCACCTCAGCTTCAGGTTTAGTTGTTGCCAGCAAACTCTCTTCACCTCTCCTCAATGGCATGCTCATCAGGAGGCCAAGCGGAAGCACATTATTGGCAAACCTAGCATTTCCAGATCGCGGTGGAGGCATTCGCTGTTTAGGGCTCAGGAGAATCCTCGATGTGCTCAGAGCCACGGAGAAACCCTCTCATGGCTCCGCTGCTCTAACTCCTTATGCCAAAAACTTGCATGCTTCCAAAGTTCTCTGCACGGGTACAGATGAAAGAGCCAAGCCTGAGGTTAGGCTGGCTTGTTTGCGCTTCTTGAGCCCCATGGATAGTAAGTAAACAGCTAGCATGCAGCACTGGAGAACCTTCTTGCCACCATCTTCCCCCTCCCCTCCATTTACTGTTAGCAAGCATGTTCATAGAATATAATTAGTAATTATGATTACTATTCATGATGATAGCATTGAGCTGGGTTATTTTTTTACACAGTGATATAAATTTTTTTTGAAAAATCAGATTTTTTAAAAAATGTTAAGTAGCTAATTTGTTTCCATTCTCTTTGAGAATCACCTAAGCCACTTCCATAATTCTGAATCTGAGTAGATCAGGAAGTAGCTTTGCAGATCTTTACTATGATTCCCTGCAGGCAGGGGTGGAACATTTTTAGAAAAGCTAATATGATAGTTAAACGTTTAAAAGCCAAGATAAAATTGTTGGAGGTTTGGTTTTTTTGCTTTTACTCTGAGGTTTTTGTCTTTTTCCCCTTTTCCTTTTTTCATTTTTTTTATTTTGCTTTTTTTTCCCCTGCTTTACGTTTTTCTTTGGGGAGGGAGAGGAACAGGAACTTGGCTTTTTATTCCTAAAATTTCTGTGCTTTCTTTCTGTTCCTTCTTGCCTCCTCTCCCCATGTATCACCTTGCAGTTTCTGCATTTCAGAGCAATGGTTCCTTATTTGGAACCTGGCTGCAAAGGGCAGGATTCCAGTCTTGATTATCCAGGCAACCAGCTGCTTGGCATTTTTTCAACCCTGCCTGTGGCTATTATGTTAATATACTTAAAGTATGGGAATAGAAGAGACAGCTGAAAAGTAGTCTTAGCTGGAGGGGGACATGGCCTGATTAAATCTATGGGGCTTGTTTACAAAGCCGCGGTAGCGGTTCGCGATTGTTATCGGAGCCGCGGCCCCATTGATTTCATTGGGGCCACTGCTCCGATAACGATCGCGAATCGCTACCGCAGCTTTGTAAACAAGCCCCTATATCTCATTTTTAAGTATAACAATGAGATTAAAATAATATTGTTAGTCACATTGAGAGAATTTCATATGAAGATATTTAGAGTAAAGTAACTTTGCTCCTTCAAAATCTTCATTTTCATGTAGCTCTATTAAAAAAAAAAAAGGAAATTAACTTGATCCCCCTCTCTGTGTTCCTATCAATTTATTTTTCCGTTACACAAACAGAAGGCCAATAAATGTTTTTAGACTCCTGTATTTGTTTCATGAGATCCTAGAAATGGGATCTAATTAAATTTCAAATTGCATACATCTTTTGTAAACCCATTATTTCTTGTCCTCCTTATACAAGAGTTTTAAGAACTGCAGCTTACTTCCTCTGAAGGCATTCTTCCTATTCTGCCATTCAACAAAAACTAACCCTCCAAATAGCTACGAGTATATTTTCCTTATAAGAGGTGTGATCAAAAAGTATCGAGACTTCTTGTGTAGCTATATAACAATACGTCGCACCACGATACTATTAAGCATGCGGTGACCTAGCTATGTGCTCTGCATGTGCAGAGTGTAGCATGGTTGCAGCATACCTGTACTTTTTTAATCACATGATGTTTGGTATTGTGTAAAAGCAGTTTGCCAGATTTACAATGAGTGAAAAAAATTGAACAGCGAATTTGCATTAAACTCTGCCAGAAACCTGGAGATCCATGCATAGAGATTTATGACGTTACAGCAAGTATATGGCAATGAATACATGAGTCGTGCTCGAATTTGACTAGTACAAAGGTTTCCAAGAGGGCCATCAAAGTGCTGACAGTGGTGAACATTCTGAAAGGCCATCCTTTAGCAGGAATGAAGACAAAGTTGAAGCAGTGCATGCTGCAATACGCTCAAATCGTCGCTTGACTATCAGGGAGCTTGCTGAGGACATGGACATCAGTTTTGGGTCGGTACAGTCCATTCTTCCTCATCGTCTCTCCGGGCCAGTCCAGGAACAGAAGGGTTGTCAATCCCATCCAGCAACTGAGGACTGAAAACTGAAAAAGTTCTTTCTGACAGGCTATAGCACTTCCCGTGATGTCAGCTACTCAGTCTTTTCAGTCCTCAGCAGCTGGATAGGACGTTGATCTGACAGGCTCCTGAAGAGGCTTTGAGGAATCCATAAATAACAGTTTTCTTGTTTTCGGGGAATATTGGGTGTTCTGGCAGAGCATCCTTCTTTCACTTGACCATTTTTCCATCAGTAAAAGACAAAAACATTTTTAAAACGAGACTGCCCGAGTCGGGGGCAGAGCCTGCTTACCGCACAAGGGAGATCTCTTAACGAGCGCTTAGGAAGCAGCTGGGAGCCCCAGGTCTTCTTCCTCTGCCGGTCTTACTTTACTCCGTGTCCCGCTAGCAGCGGGATTTTGGAGGGCTGCCATTCACGTGAGTAATTGGGGACGAGCTGTTCCTGACGGGTTCTGTTTGGCCTCGCAGCCGTTGTTAGCTGTAGCGTGGGTTAGCAGTTTCAGCATTGTGCGTTCGATGTGGTTACCGCCGGGGGCTAGTCGGACCGGGGATTTGTAGTCCTTGTGCACGCGGTAGTTGTTTGCTGGAGAGACTCTTCGGCCTAATGGAGACTGTTTCGCCATCGGGAAACGTGACTGAAAGCTCTAACGGCAAGCCTTTAAAGGCGGGAATGGCAGCCATTTTGTCTTCGGCGGCGGTTTCTCCCGCGCCGCAAAGCAGACCGGAAAAGCGCAAATCAAAGTCCAAAAAGTCTCCCTTAATTGAGGGGGATTCTAAGGGACCGTCTGCTGCAGTTGTGGACAATGTGGGCTCCTTTTTATCGCCGGATTTTATTTTGCAGATGCATAAGGCATACCTACTTAAGCTGGAACAGGCTAGCAGCGCTCCTGTTTCTCTCTCTCATTTAACAACTCCTGCAGTTCCCCTAGTCAGCGTGGCACAGCCACCATTGCTAGTCTCGGGGTCTGATCCTGATGAGGGGCCCTCTAACAAGGCTCGGACTCCAGAGACTGCCATGGATTTTCTTGAGCAGCCTTTTTCTGCTTCTCAGTTAGGGGAAGATAGAGAGGTCTTCGCAGAGGCAGATTTACATTCTTGGTCTGAGGAACTGGAGGAGGGAGAAATAGCCCCGGGCGATGACCCTAATGTTTTTAGGGTATTTCGAAAGGAAGAGCTAGGGGCCTTGATTGTACATTCTCTGGCAGCGCTTAATATGGTCACTCCTGTGGTGCCGCAGGAGCCTTTAGAGGACCCCTTATTGCAAGGTTTTAAACAGGAACAACGCTGTTTTCCGGTTCATAGAGTGATCAAACAGATGATTGACTCTGAGTGGGAGTGTCCAGAGGCTTCTTTACGCGGTAGCCGGGCGATGGCACGGCTATATCCAGTGCCGCAGGAAGAAAAAGACTTATTGCGTATGCCAAGGTGGATGCGGTAGTCGCGGCAGTGACAAAGAAGACTACTATTCCGGTAGAAGGAGGCGCTGCTCTCAAGGATCTTCAAGATCGGAAGCTGGAGGCTCTATTGAAACAGGTCTTAGATTCCTGTGCACTCTCGTTGCAAGCGTCCATTTGCGGGGCGTATGTGTCCCGCGTGTCCATTCGTTGGCTCCAGGGAGCTGTGGCGATCGATAAGGACAGGACTTCAGTGCCTGAAGGGGCAAAATTGGAATCGGCTGCGGCTTACCTGGCTGACGCATTCTACGATTTAGTTAGGATCTCCGCAAAGTCCATGGCCTCAGTCATAGCCGCTCGCAGATTTCTCTGGCTAAGAAATTGGGCAGCGGATGCTTCCTCTATGACTCGGCTCAGTAAGTTGCCCTATCGAGGCAAGCTGCTTTTTGGGGAGGCTCTCGATAAGATTGTAAAGGACCTGGAAGATTCCAAAGGGGGTTGGCTTCCAGAGGATCGTCCTAGGGCGACAAGGCCTGGCGTTCAGCTCAGAGGGGCAGCCAGAGATGCTCGCAGGTTTCGGGGACCCCGTTTCGCCCCTTATCAGCGGGGGCGTTTTGCAGTTCGAGGTCAGCCCTTTCGGGGAGCCAGAGGCTTTGGCAGGGGGTACTTGCATTCTCCACAGAATGCCTCCAAGAAGCCGCAATGAAGGGCGGCAGATCCAGACGGAGCTTCCGGTGGGCGGCCGGTTGCAGGGGTTTCTCTCCGTCTGGGCCTCCATAACCATGGACCGTTGGGTGCTGGAGATCATCCGCGAGGGTTATGCCTTGGAGTTTGCTCAGCCTCTGCCAGACGCCTTTGTAAGGTCTCCATGCGGGTCGCAAACAAAGAGGGATGCGGTGAGAGATACGCTTCTTCGGCTGTTGCGGCTCAAGACGGTTGTGCCCGTGCCGCCGGATCAGTGCGGCTTCGGTCGATACTCGATTTACTTCATGGTCCCCAAGAAGGAGGGTTCTTTTCGTCCCATCCTAGATCTCAAACATGTCAATCGATGTTTACGGGTCCATCATTTTCGCATGGAGACTTTGCGGTCGGTGATTCGCGCGGTACAACCAGGTGAGGTGCTAACGTCCATCGACCTCACGGAAGCATATCTTCACATTCCCATACGAGCCGAACATCACCGATTCTTGCGGTTTGCCATCCCCATGGGTCATGTTCAGTTCCGGGCGTTACCGTTCGGTTTAGCCACGGCTCCTCGGACTTTCACGAAGGTAATGGTGGTCGTGGCGGCAGCTTTGCGGTCGGAGGTGATTCATGTTCACCCCTACCTCGACGATTGGTTGATTCGAGCACGCTCTCCGGAGGAGTCAGTAGTCTCGACGGCTCGAGTAGTGCAGCTTCTGGAAAGTCTCGGTTGGGTGATCAATGCTCTGGAATAATCTCCCAATAAACCTTCGGATCATAAAAGACCTCACCCAATTTAGAAAGGAACTCAAGACATACCTTTTCTCCGAACACTATGAAATCCCAGACCCCCTAGTCCAACCACACACCATCCCCAAACACTCAAACACAAAGCCCTAAAACCACACTCAACTACCCACACACATACACCCACCACATACACCCCAAAATACTCCCAAGAGATGAAAAAAGGAAATAAATTCCTCCACACACACACACATATAAAAGGTAGAAAACTCTGACTACCTATAAAAAGGTAGAAAAAACTCTGATCAACACTAGATCAACACTACGATACAGAAACTTATTAATGTATATAAAATGTAAATAGTTTTGACAATTAATGCACAGTTATTTGTATAAAGTTACAATGTTATAAATCTCTGTTAACAACTATTATCTGTATAAAGTTAAAAAAAAAATCTCTGTTTCATGTAATGTATACATTAGTATACAAATTTGTTTACTTGTTCCATGTAAACCGCCCCTGATCTCTGGAAGGGGCGGTATAGAAGAAATAGCTAAATAAATAAAATAAAATAAATAAATAAATAAAATAAATCAATCGGGCGAAAAGTCGGTTGTTGCTGACGAGGCGTCTCACTTATTTAGGGGCTCTGTTCGACACACAGATAGGTTCCGTTTTTCTGTCCGAGGAGCGGGTTCGCAAAATTCTCAGGCAGGTGCGAGCTTTTGTGAGACTGAAGGCTCCATCGGCGTGGAGGTATTTACAACTACTGGGATCCATGGCGGCAGCCTTGGATCTCGTCCTGTGGGCCAGGGCGCACATGAGGCCTTTGCAACGGGCTCTGCTGTCCCGATGGTCGCCTCAGATTCATCCTCTTTGCCTCAAATTGCCATGCCTGGAGGAGGTGATTACCTCTCTCCAATGGTGGCTGGAGCCCAAACATCTACAGGCGGGAGTGGTCCTGAAAGAACCGGATTGGATTCTGGTCACTATGGACGCAAGTCTCGTCGGTTGGGGAGCTCACTGTCGAACTCAAGTGGTGCAAGGGTCCTGGTCACCGGACGAGAGTGGGGTTCTGATCAATCTGTTGGAACTCCGAGCAGTCCGTTTGGCGCTACTGACCTTCGAAGGGCTTCTGGTAGGCAAAGCCGTTCGCGTTTTCTCCGACAATCTCGTGACAGTTTCGTATATCAATCGACAAGGGGGCACGGGCAGTGCTTCCTTGCTGGAGGAGAGCCAGCGGCTACTGCTTTGGGCGGAGCATCACCTTCTAGCTCTTTCGGCGGCGCACGTGGCAGGAAAAGACAATGTTCAAGCAGACTTTCTTAGTCGTCATGCCTTGGAGCCCGGGGAATGGGAGCTCAATGCAGAGGTCTTTCACGACATCACGGTACGTTGGGGGCAACCAGTGATGGACCTGATGGCGACTTTTTCCAATGCCAAGGCAACGCAGTTTTACAGCAGGCGCCAAGAGCATATGTCGGAAGGTCTAGACGGCTTGGTTCAGCCCTGGCCGCAAAATGTCTTGCTGTATGTTTTCCCGCCGTGGCCGATGATCGGCAGAATAGTGCAGAGGATAGCGGGTCACGCGGGGTCCGTGATTCTCATAGCTCCGGACTGGCCGCGCTGACCGTGGTATGCGGATCTGGTGCGGCTGTTAGTGGATCGCCCATGGCGGCTGCCCAACCGAATCAATCTTTTACACCAGGGTCCGGTGTTAATGCCGCAAGTGGATCGGTTCTTGCTTACGGCTTGGCTATTGAGAGGGAACGCTTGCAACGTCGCGGTTATTCGTCAGCCATAATTGCTACCATGTTGAAATCGCGCCAGAGGTCCACGTCCCTGGCTTATGTTCGGGTGTGGCGCATTTTTGAGGCTTGGTGTGAAGATAGGGGACTGCACCCCTTTTCTGCGACTCTTCCCTCTATTCTAGCCTTTCTACAAGATGGTCTGGAGAAAGGCTTGGCGCTCAATACTCTTAAAGTCCAGCTAGCGGCGCTAGCGTGTTTCAGGGGCAAGGTGCAAAACACTGTGTTGTCAGCGCATCCGGATGTGCATCGGTTTCTGAGAGCTACGCGGATTATCAGACTGCCAGTGCGTCCAGTGATGCCTCCGTGGGATTTGACCTTGGTCTTGGAAGCTTTGCAGCGGCCTCCCTTTGCCGGGGAGGATGCAATTAGTTTGCGCCACCTCACTTGGAAGACAGCCTTTTTAGTGGCCTTATGTTCGGCGCGTCGGATTTCGGATCTGCAAGCTCTGTCTTGTAGAGAGCCCTTCCTTCATTTTTCTGCAGAAAAAGTGGTCTTACGACCGGTTCCTTCTTTTTTGCCTAAAGTGGTGTCAGATTTTCATGTAAACCAGTCGGTATCGCTGCCGACCTTTTCCACTCGGAAAGGCGATGCGGCCGCTAGGTAGGTGCAGAACTTGGATATGGGTAGAGTACTTCGCCAGTACCTCCGTAACACAGAATCGTTTCGGTGATCGGATAGGCTTTTCGTGCTCTTTGGCGGTCCACGTAGAGGGCAAGCGGCTTCTAAGGCATCTATTGCGAGATGGGTGAAACGAGCGATTTCGTCGGCGTACGAGATCAGAGGTAGGTCGCTCCCCGGAATACTCAAAGCTCATTCTACCCAGGGGTTAGCGACTTCCTGGGCAGAGTTTGCCTTAGTTCCGCCTGTGGATATTTGTAGGGCGGCGACGTGGTCTTCTCTGCACACTTTTGCTAAGCATTATCGCTTGGATGTGCATGCTAGGGAGGATGCTAAGGTGGGGGCTGCTGCGATTGTAGCTGGGCTCGCCGGACCCTCCCATGGTTAGGAACTGCTTTGGTACTTCCCTTCTGTTCCTGGACTGGCCCGGAGAGACGATGAGGAAGAAGAAATTAGACCTTACCTGCTAATTGTCTTTCCTTGAGTTCTCTCCGGGCCAGTCCAGGACCCACCCATGGTTAGTGCGAACGGTCGTCGAGCGTTTTTGTTCTGATGGCTGGTGCTGTTTCGCTGGTGTGGGGGATACGGAGTACAGTATTGGCAGTCCTGTTCATAGCTTCCTGTTAGATGAACAGCATGTTTCAGCGTTCGTTGATTTACAAGACCGAGAAAAAAAAAAAGGAAAAAAAAATTCTCTATAGTAGCTTCTGGGATGCGACGCTAGTCTACCCTACAGGGCTGGACAGTTCGATAGTTCACTTACTTCTTTGGGGTTTTTTCCGTGACTTTCTCGTCGTTGGTAGAATGGGTGGTTCCGGAGTTTCTGAGATGCTTGGACAGTAAATAGACTGAGTAGCTGACGTCACGGGAAGTGCTATAGCCTGTCAGAAAGAACTTTTTCAGTTTTCAGTCCTCAGTTGCTGGATGGGATTGACAACCCTTGTGTTCCTGGACTGGCCCGGAGAGAACTCAAGGAAAGACAATTAGCAGGTAAGGTCTAATTTCTTCTTACTGTCGATTTGGGGATTGGATGTGTGTCTGCAAAATTTGTGACAAACGTCCTATCCCCTGACCAAAAAGAAGATTGACTGCAGCCATGGAGTTATTAGAATGTGTTGAAAATGATTCATATGTCATCAAAAAGATTATTACTGGTGATGGATCATAAGAACATAAGAGATGCCATTCTGGGTCAGTCTAAGGTCCATTAAACCCAGTATTCTAGGCCAATCTAGGTCACAAGAACCTAGCAGTTTCCCCAAAAGACACAGGTTCCACAATGCTTGTAATGGGGCAAGCAGTGAATTTCCCAGGTCCTCTTTAATAATGGTTTATGGACCTTTCCTCTAGGAACTTGTCCAAACCTTTTTTAAACCCAGCTACACTAACAGCTTTTACTACATCCTCCAGTAACAAATTCCAGAGTTTGATTACACGTTGAGTGAAAAAATATTATCTCCAGGAACAAGCAGGAATGTAGTCTTCACATATGGGTATCGTCGGTACCGACGGAGCCTGCGCAGGAACGCTCCCCAGCGTCCAATAGGAACGCTTTTGGGAGCATCCTTCAGCACATGCGCGCTGCCTTTCCAACTGTCCCTCTTCAGTTCTTCATTTTCCGCGGAGCCGACAGGACCGATACCCTGTCATCGCAGAAAATTCCGTTTTTAAAATTGTTTTCTTGTGGTCGCGTTTGCCTCCGCACGATGCCTACCGGTACCGCCGGTTCTTTTCTTTAAAAAAACAAAACAAAAAAAAACTTGAACTGTTTCTCTTCAGAAACTTTTTCTTTTTCGGTGCTAGGCGCCATTTTGGGCATTAGGCCCCATATTCCTGAAACATGGAAAAACCAACTAGTCGTTTCAAAAAATGTACTAAGTGTGGCGGTACCATTTCCATCACTGACACCCATGATTGGTGTCTTAAATGTTTAGAGCCTGAACATTCTCCATCTGAATGTCTCTCCTGTATGGGGATGACTAAAAGGGGAAGACAGAACCGGGCTGCAAAGCTTGGTACCCTCTTTTCTTCGGATGCCAGATCCATTGCATCAACATCTTCAAGGGCCCTCCTCTTCCTCCCATAGATCTCAGGTAACTAAACATAAAAGCCGGTCCTCAAAGGGTAGCTCTACTGCTAAGCATCGAGAGGCCATTGGCATTGCCCTTGAGGGAACCACACTGGCAAAACAGCCCCGGCGGGAGGCTTCAGCTTCCAAAGCATCAATGGGGCTTCAGGATGTTCTCAAGGCCTCGGCCTCGCAAGAACTACCTGTGCCATGCTCAGGGGTCCCGGACGTTTTCACCGGTACCGACAACCAGGCATCGGCAGCATCGATAGACCAGAGGTTCCTCGCTATCGAACGCAGCATTGCAGCTCTGCTCACAGCTGCGGTACCGTTGACTCCTATGGTTCAACGGGCACTGGTACCGACATCGATACCGATGCCAGTACCTACACCGTACAGACACCGGTACCGGTACCGACAATACCGGTACTGACGATACTGGCTTCGGTGGGAATTCTTCCCACGCCATCTTTGGCTGGAATCGACAGATCGATACCGGATCAATTCGGTACCGACTTCGATCGATACCGGGACCGTGCTTTGCATGAGCATCGTGGTCAGGAATACTTTGAATCCTCTGATTCCGAAGACTCTGACAATTCTGCTGGTACCAGAGAGTTTCTCCTGGAAGATCCCTCTTCTCCCCAACGCAGAATGTCACCTCCAGAGGACATGTCTTTTCAGGATTTTATTCGTGATATGGCCAAGGGCCTTTCAATCATGGTGGCTCCTGAAGAGGAACCCAGAGCAAAGGAATTGGAAATTCTCCAGTATCCTAAAACTCCAAAGGAGGCAGCCACTCTGCCCATCCATGAAATTCTGCATATCTTGATGCTCAGAATGTGGGAGACACCTCTGACTACATCTCCTCATTCTAGGAGACTTGATACTATGTATCGAGTTCCGCCATGTCCTGGATTTCAAAAGACTCAGCTGCCACAGCATTCAGTGGTGGTGGAGTCAGCCATGCGTAGGATGAAAAGTGCAAAGAGGCATGCATCCAATTCCCCAGGTCGTGAATGCAGGATTGGACGCTTTTGGGTGCCAAGCTTTTCAGGCTTCCATACTTTCAGCTAGGATCAGTTCATATATACTATATCTGGGAATGTTCCTCAAGGAAGTTACAAGAGACTTGAAGCTTATGAGCCCATTTCTCCCAGATGACAAGACTTTCTTGCTCTAGTTAAGCATGCTGAAGATGTTTCCAAGTTTGTGAATCATGCAGCCTTTGACTGCTTTGAATGCATCAGCAGAACCTCTGCTATTGCCATTGGCGCACGACGGATTGCCTGGCTTCAGGCATCAGACTTGGGTACAGGACAAGTTAAGCAACATTCCTTGCACGGGAGAGAATCTCTTTGGCAAGAACTGGCAGGAAAAGGCTAACGAGTTAGATGCTGACAATACTACTCTAGATAGATTATCGAAATCTACAGCCACTCCAGCCAAAAAGAAGCCTTATAAAAAACCCTCTTTCAGCAAAAAGAGGAAATTTTATCCTTCCTATACCCAGCAGAGTCAGACTCGGGGTCAGGTTGCCCAAACGTGACAAACTAGATAGCAAAAGAAGCCAAAAGGCCCGAGAGCCCAACCAGCTCCGCAGGTTCAGCCCCCTCAAGGGCTTTGACTCCTTCCTAGAGAGCTTAGCCTTCCTGCCTCTGAGGGGAACCCAACCCCCCAATATCCCAGGCAGGTTATGCCACTTTGCCAACAGAAGGCATCAAATAACAGCTCCATTGTAGGAGAAGGGTACAAGCTTCATTTTCACAGCTTGCCCCCTCCTACAATTCTAAAGCAATTCAATTCTCAAACCTCTGCAGACGATCTGCTAGATCACGAGGTCTCAACACTTCTTGCCCAAGGGGCAATAGAGGAGGTACCCATTCTTCAACGTGGTGCAGGGTTCTACACCCCCCTGTTTTCTTATTCCAAAGAAAACAGGAGGACACAGACCCATTTTAAACCTCAGAGAATTGAACAAATACCTGTTTCGAGAGAAGTTCAAAATGATTTCTCTAGGAACCCTTCTGCCATACTTTCAAAGCCAGGATTTACACTCACATTCTGATCAATCCAGATCACAGGAAATTCTTACGATTCCTTTTCAGGGGAAAACATTTCCAGTACAGGGTTCACCAAGGGTATTGACGAAATGCATGGCAGTAGTAGCTGCATTTCTGCAAACCCTGGGGATATTCGTCTTCCCTTACTTAGACGACTGGCTCATTCGAGCCCCTACAGTTGCAGAGGCTGGCACTGCACTGTCTCAAGAACTAGGCCTACACAAAGGTATGGTAATATGCAAAACACTTTATTGAAGGACCCAACTAAAAGGTTTCGGCCTGAGGCCTTCTTCAGGGATCTAAAAACAAAATAAAATAAAACATACATATTAAAACATATACAATTGTTTACCACACAGTATAGCATGTAGGGAGCATAAGATCTCTTAAGTATACAGATCAAAAAGACGCATCCAGAGATAAAATAAAAAAATATAATTGAAACAAAGAAGAAATTGCCTTTATAAAGGAAATTGCATAAAAGTGCACAGCTAGTTACAATTTGCATATAATAAGAGAATTTCACATAACAAAACATAATAAAAAATACATTACCACAAAGTGTAGCAACAACACATAAAAAAACTGAAAGCTCTCCTCAATCTGTGTGAATTGGAGAAAAGAATAATAATGTTAAAACTTATTGTTGTGCCGATGGAAATAATAAGCTTAATACAATGCAAAATGCAATTAAATGTGATAAACTTATTTGCTGCACACAACTAAAAACTATAGTCTAATTGGTAATGCACAAACGTAAATAAAAAAGCAACCAAAAGAAGGTACAATAATAGAAGAGCAGGTAAAATTGGGCAACAAAAAGAGATAAACAAATAATGAGCTAAGAACATAGGCATAAGAATAAATACATATAGTGCATCCCAAAAAAAACTATTTTTTGCATCATAAATCCACATATGGCATGTGATGGAGGGCACAAAAGAGAGGACAGCAAAAAAAAGAAAAAAACTTTTTGTGTGAGCCTAAAATTATATAAAAGCCAGTACAGTAAAAAATGTGTGGATAATCAACGTCTAAAAGCACACCCGCGTAGAAAGCAAAAATGAAAGATCCAGGACGCCGTTATGATAAAAATTTTTTTAATAAAAAACAGACAACCTATAGAGTAAAATAGAAGCTTAATACAGAAGTATCATAACAATGATTAATGAGATATGTGTATTAAAAAGATTTATATATAACAAGACGGCAGTAAACAATCAAAGGTGTACCGCCAAAGAGCCGGCCAAACTGGAAAGCATTAAGGACTTGTATGCCAGCACGGAAAAAGCCAACTGTTGCAAAAACAGAGGAACAACAGCTAACTTTCAATCGTTCCAACTGTATTGACAAAAAAATGGGGGTAATGTATATACATATCAGTGAAAATGAGATATCTCTAATTGTAGATATGTGTAAGCATATAGATTTGAAGAAGAATAACAGAATAAATAAACCTGCATATAATTGATACTGAAGTGCAATGCAGCAAGGAAGGTCACCGGAATTATATAGTAGTACTTGTCCCATAGTGAATAAAATATAAAAAAAGGGGGAGATGGTATAAAGACTGCACTAATGTAAGAACGAACCATAAGAGGTGAAAATGAAAATATCTGTGCTCTAGACATATCCGCAAGGGAAAAGGGATGTACCGTTCAGAATACCATATCAAAGAGAAAGTTGAGAAAATAAGGGGAAAAGAACGCTCAAAAGAGAAGTTGCAAACATTACCGGAGTCGTTGCTAAGCGCGGGAAAACGCCGCGCCGAAGCAGATGGAATATTTAAATCATTCTGAAGCGGGACTGTGATTCATTGCAGGAAGACATTATGTAATCGAAAAGATGAGCTGCCTAAAAAAGCTTTTTATAAAACTTAAGCGGAAGGACATGACTTTTGCCAAAAACTGGACATGTACAAAGTCATACTAGCTTAGTGTTTATCTTGCTGATATTCTTACAACGGCAAGTTAAAACAAAGTTGCAAAGTGTAACTATCATGTTATATAAAAGAACCTAATGTGATATAAGCAGGAGTAAGATAAAAAGGAAAATAAAATGTGTAGATACAACTGTACAACAGAAATAAAATGGTTAAAAGTATTAAATAATAAAATAGTTAAATAAACATAAATAATGGAGTCTATAATAATATAAAACAAGAGCATGCTTAAAATTACCAGATTCAATGATGTGCCTGTGAATGATCTGAACATTGTAGACCCACTGTATTGGGGGGAGGGGCGCTGTTCCTCTTGAGTTAAACAGTAGTGATAGGCACCACCCCGTGAAAGATTGCTTCTTAATATGACCATAAAGACCTGTAGGTCATGAGGAATGTATGAAAACATATACCAATACTCAAATGAGGGAGCACAGCAAAACAGGCTGCACATAGACCCTAAATCCATAGAAACCAAAACGTAGAAGTGGATATGCAGTAAGAATATATGTTTTAGACAATCGTCATCTCAAAAGGGCAAAGTGTGCCGCCAGGGAGCCAGCTATAAAACAACGAAAAAACGTCTGGACAGAAATAGCTAAAATGTAATAATTGCTCAAACTAGTGAAAACAAAAGAATCTTATTAAAAGGGAAATGAAGAGCTACATCTAATAAACACACAAGTACAGTGCAGCAGAAAAAATAATGAAATCTATGCAAAAATAATTACCCTATAATAAATAAGAAGAATGGTGTAAGGGACTGCCACTGGTACTGGAACAAACCATAAGAACCTCCTATTATAAAAATGAAGATAAAAACTGAAGGGGTCACTGCCAACCGCAGGAACAAAGAGGGAATATGAATCAATCTGGAGTAGGGCTATTGATTCAATGTGGGGAATTGTAAAGAGCCTTAGCCTTTTACCTACAGAGAACACAGCAACATAGAAAGTCCTCGCAACTTTTTATAGCTTTTGACCCTAGTCATTTGGGACTTCCAGTCTCCAAAATAACTTTATCTAAATGGATTGCCCAATACATATCCTTTGCTTATGAGAGTAAGGGTCTTCCTCTTCAAGGCCATGTCACAGCTCATAACGTGAGAGCCATGGCAACTTCCATGGCTAATCTCCACTCTGTGTCTATCGATGACATTTGTCGAGCAGCCACCTGGGCTTCGGTACATACCTTTACAGCTCACTGCTGCCTGGATAAAGCCTCCCGTCGGGATGTCTTCTTTGGCCAAGCTGTTCTTCAAAATCCCTTTCAGACCTAATTCAACTCCTACCCACCAACACTGGTGGAATGCCAGAGATCCATGGGAGGAAGGATTCCCACCTTTCTAGGGTGGCACCTTCCTGGGGCTATCTCCCTGGCATCTTCAGCTAGGGAGTCCCCATATGTGAAGACTACATTCCTGCTTGTTCCTGGAGATAGCATAGTTACTCACCTGTAACAGGTGATCTCCGGGAACAGCAGGAATTTAGTCTTCACAACCCACCCACCTCCCCTAGGAGTTGTCTCTCTATCTCTTTGTCTCTTTCCTCTCTCCATCTATCCTTTCACTCAGCTATAAACTTAACTGAAGAGGGACAGTTGGAAAGGCGGGAAGGCAGCACGCGCGCATGTGCTGAGGGATGCTCCCAAAAGCGTTTCTATTGGACGCTGGGGAGCGTTCCCGTGCAGGCTCCTTCGGTATCGATGATACCCATATGTGAAGACTAAATTCCTGCTGTTCCCGGAGATCACCTGTTACAGGTGAGTAACTACATCCCCTAGTCTTTCTATATTTGATATACGTTTACTCATTCCACTCCATTCAGTAATTTATAGACCTCTATCATATCTCCCCTCAGTCTCTTTTCCAGATTGATGGCCCTAACCTTTTTAGCCTCTCTTCATAGGGGTATCTTTCCATTCCCTTTACCATTTTGGTGGCTATTCTTTATACCTTTTCTAATAACGCTATATCCTTTTTTAAGATACGGCAACCAGAATTGCACACAATATTTAAGGTGCAGTCGTACCATGGAATGATACAGAGGCATTATAAATATCCTTTGTTTTATTCTCCATTCCTTTCCTTAAGATTCTTAGCATTCTATTTGCTTTCTTGGCCGCCGCTGCACACTGGGCGGAGGGTTTCAACATGTTATCCACGATGTTGCCTAAATCGTTTTCCTGGGTGGTGGTTCATAATGTGGAACCTTGCATCATGTAACCATAGTCTGGGTTGTTCTTTCCTAGGTGCATAACCTTGAACTTGTACACTTTTAAATTTCATCTGCCATTTTGATGCCCAGTCTTCCAATTTATCAAGGTCTTCGTGCAATTTTTCACAATCCTCATGGGTTTTAACAACTTTGAATAATTTTGTGTCATCTGCAAATTTGATTACCTCACTCTTATTCCATTTCCAGGTCATTTACGAATGTTAAAAAGCAGCGGACCCAGCACAGATCACTGGGGTACTCCACTATTCACCTTTCTCTATTGCAGCGGTTCTCAACCTGTGGGTCGCGACCCTCACGGAGATCGCCACAGGATTTAGCGGGGGTTGCCTCACTCTGCCATTTAAAAAAAAAACAACGCACAAGTTGCTGCCGCTGCCGAGTCCACTTCTCAGCAGTGGCAAACTCACTGCCTCCCTTTTAATGCAGCCGCGTCTCCCTGCCTCTTAGGGAACCGCGGCTGTGCCTGCAAAACCATTGCGGAGCCTTCCAGTTTCTCGATGGGCTCCGTGCAACATTGTCCCGCCTCCAAAGGAAGTTGTTTACCACTTCCTTTGGAGGCGGGACAATGCTGCACGGAGCCCGTCGAGAGACGGGAAGGCTCCACAATGGTTTCGCAGGCACAGCCGCGGTTCCCTAAGAGACAGGGAGCCACAGCTGCATTAGAAGGAGGCAGACAGGGGGAGAGAGGGGAAGAGGGGGCAGGAAACCTGCAACGAGGCTGACATGGAAGGAGGGAGGGAGGGAGGGGGGCTGACATTGATGGAGGGGGGGCTGACATGGAGGGAGGGCTGACATTGATGGATGGAGGGAGGAAGGGGGCTGACATGGAGGGATGGATGGAGGGAGGGAAGGAGCGAGGGGGGCTGACATGGAGAGAGGGGGACTGACATAGACAAAGGGAAGAGACGGGGACATACTGGACAGGCGGGGGATAAATGCTGGACAGAGGGGAGATACAGTGCGGGTTAGGATTATAATGGGCAGATGGGGGGCTAGGACTGGTAATGGGTTGATTAGGGAAGGCTAGGACTGGGAATGGACTGATCAAGGGGGGGTTGGGACTGGTAATGTGCTGATAGGGGGGGTAGGACTGGTAATGGACTGATGGGGGGCTAGCACTCATTGGTAATGTGCTGATAGGGGGGTAGGACTGGTAATGGACTGATGGGGAGCTAGCACTGGAAATGAGCTGATCGGGGAGGTTAGGACTGGAAATGGGCTGATTAGAGGAGGCTAGGACTGGTAATGGGCTGATGGGGGTAGGACTGGAATGGGCTGATTAGGGGAGCTTAGGGCTGATTAGGGGAGCTTAGCACTGGTAATGGGGTTGAGGAGGGACTAGCACTGGAAATGAGCTGATTAGGGGAGACTAGCACTGGTAATGAGCTGATGGCGGGGTAGGACTGGTATTGGGCTGATTAGGGGAGGCTAGCACTGGTAATGGGGTTGAGGGGGGACTAGCACTGGAAGCGAGCTGATTGGGGGGCTTCGACTGGGAATGGGCTAATTGTGGGGAGGGGAGGATAGAGCTGCTGGCCCTGGAAGAAAACTGGGGGCTAAGGCTACAAATGGGCTGATACGAGGGGATGGGGGAATGGAACGGGAAGGGAGTGGATCTAAGAGGGGCTGCCATGGTATTTGTACTAGAAGGGACTGGTCAGTGGGGAAGGAGGGGGACTGGAAGGGAATGGACACCAGTGGCAGTCATGGGAATACAAGTTGACATTGGAAGGTACTGAGAGTGAGGACTGGAAGGGGGCTGATACTGGGGAGGGTTACTGGGACTGGAAATAGGCTGATGGAAAGAAGTGAAGAAAACGAAAGAAGAGATAAAAAAATGGCAGATGGACCATAGACCACAGAAAGAGAGCTAAGAGAAGACAGGAAAGCAGAAGCCTCAGATCGAGACCAGCATGATCAGAGAATAAATTGGTCAGACAACAAAGGTAGAAAAAATAATTTTATTTCATATTAGTGATTTGACTACAAAATCATCATAATTTTGAAATCAAATATTGTTACTTGTTTTTGTGATTAATTATTGTGGTTTAAGTAAATTTTATAAATAAAAACATATTGCAAAGGCCTATAATACATTAATAATTCAACAAATGATTACAGCAACAATGCGTTAAAGGTAAAGGAAGAGATACGCATTTGATTTTATCATTGGGGGGTCACCACAAGTTGACCAATGGTGAAAGGGGTCACGGTACAAAAAAGGTTGAGAACCACTGCTCTATTGGGAAAATTGGCCATTCAGCCCTACCCTCTGCTTTTCTATCTTTTAACCAGTTCCTGATCCACAGTAGTACACTGCCTCTTATCCCATGACTTTTTAATTTTGCCAAAGGGGTCTCATGAGGGACCTTGTCAAAGGCTTTCTGAAAATCCAGATACACTATATTGACTAACTCAACTTTGTCTACCTGTTTATTCACACCCTCAAAGCAACATAACAGATTAGTAAAACAAGACCTTCCTTGCCTAAAGCCATGTTGGCTGTCTCCCATTAAACCAATCACACCACTCCAAGGAAACATAAATAGAAGACAATACAAACACACCTTGGATATAAACCTAAAATTAATATTCCAAAAATGTATTAGGAAGAACCACAATTTTTAGTCAATAACAAAGGAGAAAAGATCTCAGATAACAATTTATCCCTGTAATTGGCCGTCACTTGCCAACAGAGGAAGATTCAAATACCATCAGTGATCTAAAAAACTTCTCTGTATTTGTATTTTTATTACTCTATATTTAAAACACTGAGTAGCTAAGCTTAGCTTCTCTAGCCTATCACATTAAAACCAATCACTAATATAGTACTATTCAAAATACAAGTAATCCATTGTTAAAACACATTTTTTTTATTCTATTGGAAGAAGCAGCAGATGCCAACACGGCTGATCTCAAACACTGCACCTAGAACAGAACACCAAACTTCAGTGATACTAACATCTTTTTATATATTTCAACCATATCATACTTAACTTTCCATGATATAGTAGTCCCTCATAAATTTTCCAGAAAAGCTAGCCCAACAAGGTCCTTGTTTCACTGAAAATGGCTTCATCGGGGGCACCTGGAGCAATGGATGCAGGACAAACTGATCGATGTCCGCTGCATAGGTGATTCGGGAAATTCATGGCAGACAAGACTGCAGAAATAGAAACACAGATCCTGACGCGAACCAGGCTCTTAAAAAAGACCTCGATGGAACCCCAGAAGACGACCCCGGGGGTACACTGCATTTCCAGGCCTTCTCAGCCCCTCAACAGGGCCAACAGCAGAAAGGCTAGGGACATAGTCCCCAAAAACAAAAGGCCCTGAAGTACCAGGCACCGGCTCCAGCCCAACCTGGTGGGAGCTTTTGACTACCAGGGGGTGACCTCCCCTCCCCTCCCCTAGGGGGTCCCCTTCAACCCACAGGGGGGCACAAAGCCCTGTTTTCCCACAGGTGGACAGCTATCACCACTGTTACCTGGGTGCTTCAAGTGCTCAAGGAGGGCTACCTCCTCCATCTACAGCGGGCATCACCTTCACACTTCCCAGGAGAGCCGCCAGACCCCTCTCCTTCACCAGACCCTGCTCCTCACTGAGCTCACGGGCCTGATCCGGGACAAGGCAATGGAAGCAGTGCCGAAATATCTTTGGGGCATAGGCTTCTACTCCAGGTATTTCCTCATCCCTAAGAGGACAGGGGGCCTCGGGCCCATCCTGGACCTCCGAGAACTCAATAGGTTTCTGGTCAGGGAAAGGTTCAAGATGCTCTCCCTTGGGACACTGCTGCCATTCCTCCAGCAGAGAGACTAGCTATGCCCCTTAGACCTGAAGGATGACTACATGCACATCCTGATCCACCCAAACCACAGAAAATACCTCCAGTTCATGGTGGGAGAACAGCACTACCAATACAGAGTGCAGCCCTTTGGTCTGGCCTCATCGCCAAGGGTCTTCACAAAGTCCCTTGCAGTGGTTGCAGCCCACCTCCAGCTTCAAGGAGCCTTTGTCTTCCCTTATCTGGACAACTGGCTCATAAAGGGGATCAGAGCTACAGAGGCACATTGCGCCACCGTGTGCACCATAAACACCCTGCAACACCTGGGCTTCATTATTAACTACCCCAAGTCCCACCTCACTCCAGCCCAGCACCTGGAGTTCATAGGGGCACAACTGGATGCCTTCCAGGCAAAAGCCTTCCTCCCCTCCCTCAGGAGAGATCAGAGCACCTCAGGGAATTAGCCACAGAGGTGTAGCAGTGCAGGATACTACTTGCCTGGCTTCTCCTCCACCTGTTGGGACACATGGCCTCCATGGTCCTCGTGACCCCAAATGCCCATGAGAAGCAGCCCAGTGGGTCCTCCACTCTCAGTGGACCCGTCTCAGGTAGGCTCAAGGACAGAGTGTAGGTAACCCCTCAGATGGTGTTACCCTCAGATGGTGGCAGAATCCATGTCATCTTCAGGCCGGGATACCCTTCCAGGCACCCACCCTCCCCACAGAGTGTCCTCACCATGGATGCCTCTCTAATGAGCTGGCGAGCGCATTGCGAGAGCTTCCAGATACAAGGGTGCTGGCCCCAAGGGGAGTCCAAGATGCAGATCAATCTGCTGGAGCTCAGGGCGATATTCATAGCCCTCCGAGCCTACTGCCACCAACTACAGCAGCACGCAGTGCTGATCCAGACCAACAATCAGGTCGCGATGTTCTTCATGGACAAACGGGGGGACAGGAGGCAGTAGCCCACTTCTCCTATGCTCCTAAGGTTGGTCTACCTCCCGGGCCAGGACAATGCCTTGGCGGACAAACTGAGCAGAGTCCTGTAGCTGCACAAGTGGTGCCTGGACCCAGTAGTAGCCTTGCAGCTGTTCTAGCTCTGGAGTGTCCCCGTGATGGACATGTTCACCAGCCCAGACAACACACAGTTGCCCTATTTCTGCTCCCATAGGCCACACCCACTCAGGCAGCAGCGGATACATTCCTTATTCCGTGGACGGAAGGCCTCTTGAATGCCTTCCCTCTGACACCACTGATAGCCAAGACTTTATTCAAGGCTCAGCGCGACAGAACATTATTAGTGCTGATATTCCCTCGGTGGCCCAGGCAGCCCCGGTTCACCCTGCTCCTCTCCCTATTGGCAGTGCTGCCGATTCCCCTGGGCTGAGCCCCATGGCTCTCTCCTACACCCCAAGCTGGGGTCCGTCTCACTCATAGCTTGGCTGCTGTAAGGGTAACACTAACCCCCTTCAATCTCCTACGAGACTTTGAAGATTTTTTCCTGTCGTCTCATAGGGCCTCCACAACTGGCTCACAATCTCTATGCGCGCGGTCCTTTTCTCCTCACTTAACATACATATCGCTCCCCTGCCTGTACACTGCCACTATGCTCCCCTTGCCCTCACACCATCCCTGACCTTCTCCAGCCCCTCTTGCCCTCTCAGTGGAACTGTCTTTGAGACACACACCCACACACACACACCCCAGTATTCTTGCATGGGGTCATATAGGGGCCGGGAACACGCACTACCCCAGCCAACACATATATTTTTGGACTGCCACATAGCAAAGATTATCGTTGCTAAAAATAATGGCTGATAGTGTGGACAGCCTGCACAGTGTATTGGTTCTGTGGCACTATGCCAGACGTGAACCTGTGTCCTCTTGGTTTGGCTGCAGTGCTCCTCCAGGCTGAGCTATTGTGTCTGCATTGTAAGTGACTAGCTGGTTGTTTGTTATAGCAGCAGCTCTGGGTTGTATGACAATGCAAGGCTGGACGCTGTCTCCTCCCAGAGACTGTTCTCCTTTGCATGATGGATAGCTTTTGGGGGGCAGGCTGAGATTGTGAGTTAGAGGCTATTTCCGTTTGGCCTGGCAACTATCATACCCCTCCCCACCCACCACCTGGCACCAATAGCTTACTCACCTGTGCAGCTGCAATTGGATAACCTGCAAGATGCATCTAGCCAGCTGTAGATTGGTCCTGTGGTAGCCTCTGGGGTACAGCACCCCTTCCCACCTTCACATCGTGCGTGCTAGGGCCTCTGCCTCCTCCCTGCTGAAATTCACCTGCCTTCTCTGACTCACTATTTTGTCTGTGACACCTCCCCGTGGAGGGGTGGAGTGTGCCAATGGAAAGCCCTGCAGTAGACACCCGGGCATCGCGTTTTCATTACCTGTGTCTGTGGAGTGTCAGCACCATATCACACCGGTATATTGGAAAGCATATTGAATGATGCACGGGCCCCTCCCTTAACTGTATATATCCACAATATGCGGTTAGTCCACTATAGCCCATATATGCAGGTATTTTTCCCCTAAACCCTTTTCTCCCCTTCCTCCCTCCCTCCCTCCCTCCCTTCTTTATCTCTGTTGATAACACTATTCTGCTTCCTGGTTCCTCAGCCTGCAAACTTGATGTCATCTTCGACTCCTCCCTCTCCTTCTCCACATATATCCAACAGAAAGCAAAAACCTGTCATTTCTTTCTCTACAACATTAACAAAATTTGCCCCTTCTTTTCTGAACACACTACTATAACACTTATCCACTCTTTAATCACTTCTTATCTTGACTATTGCAACCTTCTCCTTGCTGGTCTCCCTCTGAGTCATCTTTCTCCCCTTCAGTCTGTTCAAAACTCTGCTGCATGGCTAATCTTCTGCCAGCTCCAATATACTTATTTAACCCCTCTTCTTAAGTCACTTCATTGGCTTCCCTTCCATTTCCGTATCCAATTCAAACTTCTCCTTGTGACCTATAAATGCATACATTATACTGCTCCCCACTACCTTTCCTCTCTCATCTCTCCCTATACTCCTTCTCTGAACTCTGCTCTTCCTCTGGCATTCTTCTCTCTATGCCCTTCTCTTCAACAGCCAATTTCAGGCTTTGATCCTTTCACCTTGCTGCTTCTTATGCCTGGCAGAATCTATCTGTATCTTCATATCAGGTTTCATCTCTTCCCTTTCATAGCCATGCTAAAGGCTCATTTCTTTCAAGCCGCTTTTGGATCTTAATCCTTTGTTCTCCTGTCTTATTACCCTTCCCTACTGTACCCCTCTCATCTATTGTATGGTCTGTCTTGATTAGACTGTAAGCTCTAATGAGCAGGGACAGTTTTTTATATGTGTCTCTACAATGCTGTGTACGCCTTGTAGCACTGTACAAATGATTAGTAGTAGTAGTATTTTGTCCCCCCTACATGCATTGCTCGCATTTCTCCAATGTGGCATCCATCTTCAAGCCGCATGCACGGGCTTCTGCGCCACCCACTGCACATTCGCTAACCCTCATACTCATGGTTTTACCGCATTTTATCCGCCTTACTCACGATTCATGCCTTTCTTTGAGCATGAGTTTTTCTATGCATTGTGATGCCTTTACCACCTTACTGAATATCCAGCCCTGTTTAGGCTAGGCCTGTTCTTCCGCAAGCCTAAACTAAATGTGTAACTTATCTGAATAAGTGGCTGAATAGTGCTGCCATCTGTATAATTTTCTGGCCCGCCTCGCTCCTCCTCTAACATGCCCCACGAATATATGGATTATTTCTGGCCATTCTACAATTTAAACAGCCCAGCAAATGCATAATTGCCTTTGAATGTCAGCCTGATATGGCATAGTTATTCATTCATATGAAACATTCTCAAACTTGCCAAAAAGCTTTACAACCATGGATGCCAAACAAAAGTAGAGTGTTTCACTTACAACTCAACATACAAAAAAATTATTTTCAAATTCTGGTTCCATATCTGTGACAGCACCACAAACTCCCTCCACTGCTGGACATTGTGCATCATTACACTAAACACTGCAAATGGACACTCAACACCAGTACCAAAAACTAAAATTGCACCAACGTATGGAAAATCAGCACTGCAAATATTATAGAACCCCAAAAAGAGAATAAGCTGAACTACTCCAGATTTCTAGAGAGAGCTTACATGTTAGAATCTCTTATCTCAATTGCACATAGAAAACACAGACCATCACCTAGTAAGGAATAAGAATCTACAAAATTTGAAACAAATGTAGAGGCGAAAATTGAAATGGAAAACCCCCAAAACAGACACTGACCTGTGAGATACTGAAGAAAGAAATGCATTTGCTCATGTAATAAACTGTAAAAAATTTGCATTTTCAAAGCTGACATATTTCATTCTCTAAAAACTGACACGTTTTTGTATCTTTGTTGGTTTATCATTTTATTTTTCCATTTGGGTTGGTCCTGGTCTCTCTTCCATTTCCTCTTGTTGGTTTTCTTCTAATTCTTTTCCAGGATCCCTTTTCCATTTTCAGTTTCTTCACATTCCTTGTCTTCATCCTTTTCTTCCCTACATCTTTCTCTTTGACATGATCCTTCTGTTTCATCTTTTTTCCTCTATTTCTCTCATTTGCTTTTTACCTAACTATAGCTTCATTCCATTCTTCTTTGTCCCTCCTTCCATCTTCAATCTCCCTCTTTTCACCATTAACCTACTTACCAGCTTTCTATTTCCTAACCTTACTTCCATAGTCCTTCCATTCAACACCTGTCTCATTCCATCACCAGCATCCTATCTCCCTTATCTTCCACCCTGTTTCTAGTCCCTCATACATGTAGTATAGCTAGAATTACTAATTTCTGAGGTGCTTTCTTGTCTACTTTATATTGAAATGATTTGTCTGCCTGTTTTAAGTGTATTAACATACTGTATTGAAATGCCTGAGCTCAAAGGTAGCAGGAAACACTTTTTCTTAGCAGAGAGCACTCCCATTTTACCTTTTCATGCACTCACCCACTCCATTTCCTGCTTTATTGTATAATGATGGTTAGAGGGAGAGAATGGCAGGTGAAATGGGAGCCTATGCCATAGGGAGGTTAGCAATGGGTATCACCCCTCACAACTTGCTTAACCTTGCACAGAGCTCCCAGAACCTCTTATTTTTCTCGTCTGTCTCTCTTAACTAGATAAGCTGCATACACCTTGTATAAATTATACTAGTAACACAGGGCTTGTCCTGAATTCAGCACAGTATTTTAGTGACTCTGCCGTCACTAATCAGAATAATGCAGGAGTTCTGAGCTCACGGTTTCCCAACAAGGGCTGCAAACCAGTCTGGTTCACCGGAACCAAAATACATAAATTAATCTGGTAGTTGAGCCTAGTGCATGCATATATGCTTGATGATCAATGTAGATGTCCTGACAAATAAGCCTGCTAGGAACCCTAGATGGCCAATATTTATAACCCCTGTTCATAGGAGCTCTTCACAGTAAATTGTGCTGTGCAAAGCAGAAAAAAATGGAAACGGTGTAAAGCCTGTTTTTAGTTTTGGTGTGGGACTTAGCTGATATTAAAGTTTAAAACAAAATCTGGGATAGTGTTAAACAGAATCTTTGGCATGCTGCTGTGGTGACAACTCTATATGTCAGAGAGAGAACATGAGACTGACAAGCAGGAGACCGAGGAGCAGCTGCTGATGGCGATTCTTCAGACAGACCCAGCAGATGAAGCTGCACTATTTTGAGCCTGTCTTTGGAGAGTTAGAGAGCTCTGGCCACAATGTGCTGTTTCTATGAGACTGATTAAACGTCAAGACAGGCAGCAGCAGAGGAAAATACAAAGATTCAGAAGAAACCTGGACAGCAAACTATCGGGGCTCAGGAGACATTGGCAGAACCAGAGTATATGTTCACAAAACCATCATGTGTTCTTTTGAGTAATATAGGATAGTTTATAAGTTTTATGTGAACTGTATTATTTGCTATTTATAATATGAAATATGGAAGTTATTAATATAATCTGCTTTGAACTAAATGGTATAGGCTGGATATAAATGAATAAATTATTTATTATTATGATTATTATTATTATAAATTGCAGTAGTATTGAATGGTGTCATCACATATCCTTATATCTGACATTTTCTCCTGTGAGAAAAAAAAAGTGAACTGTTCTACAGCACAAAATACAGCAATGTAACTAGAGATGATTTTTTTTTTCATTTGATTACTGGAATCTGAAGATCTTCACCTCATCTGTGCTTAAATGGAATGATCATGATACACTAGAGAACTGTACCATATGCTCAATGGATTCATTTTTTGGCCCACAAGTAAGAATGCAATGAATCCCTCAGCAAGGTCAACTAAAGGGCATGAAAACCCTATAGCTTATAGGTATACACCTCAGGGAAGCAACAGCTGCCCTTCCATGTTAGGGATGATTTGCAGTTTGTAACAGGTTGTGAATGGCTCTCAAGAGATGCTCAGTGCAGTTGGTGTTCACCTTCTAAAGCAAACCTCTATGTTCTAAATGCTTTATTTTACCTTTCAAAAGGTAAATTGGCTCCATTTGATACTACTGCTACTTATCTTTATTGATTCTGTTTTTTACTGCATAGTGAACAACCTGAACCTATCCTGCAGTGTGTATGGAATGCTGAATGCAAACTGTACCCCGGGTACATTGAGAATATTTGCTGTGCCATGTTGGGGTACTACTAAAGCGTGTTATGTCTTCACGGTGCTAATGCAGGATCGTCTCACCTTGAAGACAGCTAACATAGAAGAGATGTGGCTACCATATGGGCCTTTTTCCACAGTAGTTGTATTTCGCACAGTGGCTGCTCGAATGGGTGAGATGTGGGTGGACAGTGGGCATTCACATCACATGGTAGCAGCACTTTCTGCAGGCCTCACGAATTTGGCTAACGCTACCTCAGTGGGTGATGTTAGCTGCATCTGTGAAGCTGGACCTCTGCGATCCCAGCATTTTCTCCACAGCAGCTATAAGAGAAATGCTGGGAATGCCCCCTGCACGTACGGGCAGATGAAGAAACCCTGCTCAAAGGCTCTAGCGCAGGGTTTCCTAATGCGAGTTTAGCAGTGAGGTTTTGCACAGCAATGCTATAAGCAAATAGCATGCAAGTCAGTTGTATGTAAAATGTCAGCGTTAAACATGGTAAGCAACCAGACACATGTGCACAGGGACCTGCGTTAAGTCTGGCACCTATGCACATGGACCAGCTTAGTCATAAAAAAAACCCAAAACACTAAGCAAGTTATCTGAGGTGAAGTTTGACAGCACCTCAGATGTCCAGAGTCCACAAGCAGCTCGATCCCCCAATCCCACCCCAATCTTGGCCACCTCCAAAAACATTAACATCCCCTGGTGGCCCCAATCCACCCCCATCCACCAAAAAAGAGAAAGGCATGGTGGTCTAATGGACCCCTCACCCCTCCAAACCCTCTCATTAGCTTAGAAGATGGATGGGAGCATTGCCCATATGCTCCTGCCCCTATGCTGCCATCTTGCAAAATGGCAGTGCCTGATCCCTCGCAGTGCATCCTCATATGGCAGAGTGACCCCCCAGGGTTGCATTCTGGGATGCCCAACACGGGGTCAGCTGTCCCAGGATGCAACCCAGGGGAGGTCACTGCCATAAAAAAATCTGCTTTATTTTGCAAGTATGGTCCTAGCTGGTAATTTTATTAATTTGCGTTACAGGTATCTGAACGATTGAGTCAACCTGGAGTAGCAATAGGCTTAGCTTGGACTCCATTAGGTGGTGAGATCATGTTTGTGGAAGCAAGCCGCATGGATGGGGAAGGTCAGCTAACTCTGACTGGACAGCTGGGAGATGTCATGAAGGAGTCTGCACACCTGGCAATCAGTTGGCTGCGCAGCAATGCCAAGAAATATCGTTTAACCAATGGTATGTTGCAAATCGTCTGGGGATAGTTATGCAAAAGGTTTTGGAAGGGTATTAAAGGGGGAGGTATCTCAAAAAAAGTACTCTTTCTGTTTTATATACTTAAGCATCTTAGATGGATCTTCATGGTTTTCTTGGCTTTTGACAATAGGTTGCCTCTATTTCAGGAAGTCGTGACACTGAATTATATTCAAAATGACTTTTCAGGGCCACTCCTTTTGACTCTGTGGAAAATGCTGTGACCCCATTACATAGGACCAACATTTGTTTCCCAGGTCAGGTCCCCCCTTCTCCCTGAGTTGACTATGTCTGTAGTTGAAGAAACAACATTTACAACCTCAGTTGGGAGAGGGAAGAGAGAGGGGATGCCAATCATCTTGCAGTGGAAGCATTGAGAGATTGGATTTAAGGCCTCTGTTTGCAGGGTTTCTGAAAGAGAACTCTGAATCATAGCCACAGTTGAAGATGATCACTGTGATAATCTAAGCTATCTATTGGTAACTGCCTCATACCAAGCTAGCAATGTTGCTTACCTGTAATGGGTTCATGGTATCATAGCTCAATAGACTAGCTCCGATTGAGCTGAAAGCCCAAAAGGAACAGGAGGAAATTTGTGGGCCCAAACAAAGGACCTTGGGCCCGATATCATTTGTGACTGCTATGTGCCTCTAAGGTACATAGCCGTCGCTGCCAAACTTTAATCCCAGATATTCAATCCGGGGCCGTATCCAGCCACCGGCTTTGAATATCCAGGGTTACCGCACACGGCGCAGAAGCTAACTGTGCAGTGACGATATTCAGCTACTGCCCAGAAAGCTCCAGCAGCGAAAGTTAGGACAGCTTTTGCTGCGCTTAACTTTCACTGCTGAGGGATAACTGGGCAGCGGCTGTTAGTGCCGCTGTATATCCCACTTAGGGGTATTTACACGGTTTACAGCTCTGTAAACAGTGTAAATGCCTTTGAATATCAGGCCCCTTGGATTTAATTCCTGAGCGGTCCTCCAGTTTAGTCCTCCACATCCGGGTAGTGCACCTCCTCCTGCAGCCTAGAGACTGGACCAATCAGAATCTTCCTATGCCAGGATGTATGCTGCTGGAGCTCCCATCAGCCCCCAGTGTGTCCAGTCTCCTTGCAGCTGGAGGACGTGTGTGCCTGGTTTAGGCTCACTTAGGGACGGTTGGAGGCAACACTAGAGAGTCTTTTGGGGGGTTTTATTTATCCCTCCTATCTTCCATTTGATTTTCTTTTAATAGGTAGCTGTTTCTTTAAAAAAAACAAACAAAAAAAAAAAACAAAGCCAAACAAGACCGGCAATCGAGGAGCCCGGGTCTGCACTGCCCTTCTGCCTTTTCTGCAGGGGAGTTCTTTGCAGTCAGGGAGGATAGATCTCTCCTCCTAGACTGCACGGAGGAGAGATCTGCCTTTGCCAGCCATCTGCTTGGGTCCAGGAATTCTCTGCTCAGTCACCTGGCTTCCTTTTTGCGATCCGCAGTACCTTTGGCTCTGATTGACAGCCCGGAGCGGTGGCGCGCTCCCGCTCAGGGTTTGAGCGGCGGGCCGGCTGCCGGCGATTCTCTGCCTGTGCGGTGAGTTTAGATTTCTTCCGGGGATCGCTTTTCTTCGGTCCAACGCTTTACTTTCCTTTGATTTACTTTGTTTGATTTTTCGCGCCATTTTTTTGCCGGCTGAAATGTGCCGGCGGCCATTTTACAATTCTGGTTTTTCCCGCCCGACGTGAACAGCTGTGCACGGGTTCCCCCTGCTCTTAGCAGTGTTTTTAGACTGGCGTTTTTGCTTGCAGGCATCTGAGCCTTCCCCCTTAATCGTTTAAAAAAAAAAAAAAGTGCAAGTGTTTCCTTTCAATAGGTCAGGCCTTGTTCCCTGGCGTGGCTCCTGTGCCTGCATGGCTACGAGACCACAGTGCGTGATCTGCGGCTTGCGCAGGGGGGCAGTGGTGGAGTCTGGGATTTGCAGGGGCTGCGCCTTGGTTTCCTCGGACTTAGAGCAACAAATGGAGCATAAAGAGCTGTCAGACCCAGAAAGCCCGCCTGGACCTCTCGCGTCTTTATCTACGGTCCCCCCTAAGGGGCAGGCTGGCACGTTGCCAATTGAAGCCACAGACTTTGTCCTTCTTATACACCAGGCTTTTCGCTTAGGCCGCTCGGGCAAGTTGCCAGAGGCCTGGCCGTCGTCCCTTCCCTCCTTGAAAGGGGAGGAGCCCCGGCGGAATATCCAGCCTTCCGCCAAGCGCTTTAGGTCCATGGACCTGGAGCAGGACGACATGAGCTGGCATGATCCGGATGCGGAGGTAGATCCCGATACTGGTGCTGAGGAGCTCGAAGACGGGGAGATCCCTGAGCCGGAGGATCAAGCCCGGATTATTCGGGTGTTTCGTAAGGAAGAGCTGGTGCCTTTGATTATGGAATCTGTTCAGACACTTAATCTGGTGATTGCTCGTCCTGTTGAAGAGGACGGGCTGGAGGATCCTCTCATTCAAGCGGTGCGGGAGTCTCAGGTGGTGTTTCCGGTGCACCGAGTGGTGTAGCAGATGATTCAAACTGAGTGGGATCAGCCTGAATACGGACTGAAGGGGATTAGGACTATGAACCGCCTGTATCCTTTAGCAGACAAGGACAAGGAGAAGTTTAAGTCGCCGCGAGTAGATGCCGCTGTATCGGCGGTTACCAAGAAAACCACCATTCCTGTTGAAGGCAGTGCGGCTTTAAAGGATGTGCAAGACAAGAAGGTGGATGGTTTGTTGAAACAGGCCTTTGAGACCAATGCCTTATCGTTGCAGGCCTCTATCTGTGGCGCTTGGGTGGCTAGGGCCTGCTTACGATGGGCACAGCACTTGCGGCAAGTTTCCGGCTTGGATCAACAGGGGTTGCTAGAGGCGACCCGGCTGGAGTCCGGATCGGCGTATTTGGCAGATGTGCATTATGATTTGATCAGAACCTTGGCGAATAGCATGGCTTCCTTGGTGGTGGCGCGCAGGTCTATCTGGTTGCGGAATTGGGCGGCCGACGGCTCTTCTAAATCCCGTCTCAGTAAGCTTCCCTTTAAGGGCAAATTGTTGTTCGGAGACGATCTGGATAAGTTGATTAAAGACCTCGGAGAGTCTAAGGGCGGTAGGCTGCCAGAGGATAAGCCTAAGCTGAGTAGAAACTTGCTGCCAGCGCGGGGTCAATTTCCGTTACTGGATCTGCTGCTTCAGGGCCCGGTTCGGATGCCCCAGGTGGATCGATTCTCGCTTACGGTTTGGCCATTGAAAGGGCTCGGTTGAGGAAGAGGGGTTACTCCCCCGCGGTTATTGCCACTCTCCTTTGGGTGCGGAAAACCTCAACCTCGCTCGCGTATGTGCGGGTGTGGAGGATCTTTGAGGACTGGTGTTCACGGCGTGGTATTCGGGCGGTGACAGCTTCGGTGGCCGTAGTTCTCAGCTTTCTGCAGGATGGTTTTGACAAGGGTTTGGCGGCCAGTTCTCTGAAGGTTCAGTTGGCAGCGCTCACGTGCTACAGGGGCAAGGTTCTGGGAATGCCTCTAGGGGCGCATTCGGACATACAGCATTTTCTTAAGGCGGTATTCAGGTTGAGGCCTTCGCGCAGAGTGTTAGTTCCTTCGTGGGATTTGAATCTGGTGTTACAGGCTTTGGTACGCAAACCTTTTGAGCCCCTTCGGCAGGCGTCTCTTAAGGATATCACCTTGAAGACATTTTTTCTGGTGGCGATCTGTTCCGCGAGGCGCATTTCCGAGTTGCAGGCGCTTTCGTGTAGAGAACCGTTCTTATCTATTTCTAAGGATCGCGTGGTTCTTAGACCGGTTCCATCCTTTTTGCCTAAGGTAGTTTCGCCTTTTCATTTGAATCAGGCCGTTTTCCTTCCAGTCCTTAACTCGGGATCGGAGAGTGCTTCGGACAATGCGTTACATTCCTTGGATGTACGGCGAGTCCTTCGTCGCTACTTGAAAGTGTCGGAGACGTTCCGCAAGACCGACCGGTTCGTGCTTTTTGGTGGGGCACGGAAAGGTGAGGCGGCGGCAAAGGCATCCATTGCTCGGTGGATTAAAGAGGCGATTGCATCGGCTTATATTTTGCACAGTCGGCCGGTTCCGGTGGGTTTGCGGGCCCATTCTACCAGAGCTCAAGCGACGTCTTGGGCGGAACATAGTCTTGTTCCGCCTGTGGAAATTTGTAGGGCGGCTACCTGGTCGTCTCTGCATGCCTTCAGTAAGCACTACTGGTTGGATGTGCTAGCCGCTAGGGATTCTTGTTTTGGTTCGGCAGTGCTGCGCGCCGGTTGGCAAGGTCCCGCCCGGTCTTGACTGCTCTGTTACATCCTGGATGTGGAGGACTAAACTGGAGGACCGCTCAGGAAATAGAAATTACACTTACCTGGTAATTGTAGTTCCTGGAGGATCCAGTTTAGTCCTCCTTCCCTCCCATGTGTCAGATTTGGTTGGTGCGGCGCGCTTGCTGCGAACGGAGCGGAATGGTATCAGCATATAACTTCGGGTTTCCGTATCAGGGGCTCGTTTATACTTTCTTTTTGCCAGCTATTAGATTCATGTGGCTGGGGTTATGACTGCCTTTTTCTTCGGGTAAAGAGCAGAGGCAATGTGCAGAGTTCTGGCTTCCTCGTTTGGGGAGGGGGTCGGTTAACAAATAAGGGGACTAAATTCTGTTCTAGTTTGATATTTATGCTTATCTCATGTGTTGCTTCTTTAAGTCTGCTTTGTTACTAGTTCACTGGGGGCTGATAGGAGCTCCAGCAGCATACATCCTGGCATAGGAAGATTCTGATTGGTCCAGTCTCCAGGCTGCAGGAGGAGGTGCACTACCCGGATGTGGAGGACTAAACTGGACCCTCCAGGAACTACAATTACCAGGTGAGTGTAATTTCTATTTACTTGACTTTACAAAAGGGAGGTCAGGCTGAGTTACGTATTTGGGTACAGCAGGTAGATCCTTCCTGAGGCAATGAAGGTTATAAAGAGCATCCAGGGAGATACAGAATCTGAACTCTGGCTTCTCTGGTTCTCAGTCACTAGGTTACTTCTCTGTTCCATGAAATAGATTTATTTGCAACATTTGCATACCACTAATGGTACATACATCATAGCATTCTACAATAACCAATAGTTTGAGCACCAGAAACATAGAAGACATAGTAATATAGTATATGACAGCAGATAAAGCAGTGGTTGTAGCTGTCGCTTCGTGCAAGTCACTCCACCTTGATGCCTTTGTTTAGGGTTGTACCTGACACTCCAGCAGGGCAGCCTCCTCTATTGAAGTATAAAAGATATTTGTTTGCTTTGATTTCATCCTCTTACTATGAAGGGATCCACTATAAAGGGATCTACTGTGTCTGCCCCATACCATTTTGAATTCCGTCACTGTATTAGCCCCCACCACCTCTACCAGGAGGGCATTCCAAGCATGCACTACCCTTTCAGTGAAAAGGTATTTCCTGATGTTGCTTTTTAGTTTACCGCCTTGCAGCTTTATCATATTCCCTCTAGTTTTACAGCTTTCCTTCTTTGAAAAAGGTCTGTTAATTAATACCCTTTAAGTATTTAAAGGTCTGTATCATATCTCCCCTGTCCCTCCTCTTTTCCAGGGTATAGTCTCTTCTCATACATCTTCTGGCGCAGGCTCCAAATCATTTTGGTTGCCTTCCTCGGAATAGTTTCAAGTCTTTTTATATCCTTTGTGAGATATGGTCTCCAAAACTGAACACAATACTCCAAGTGAGGCCTCACCAGCGACTTGTGCAGTGGCATTAATACCTCCTTCATTCTGCTTGGTATTTCTCTCTGTATGTAACCCAACATTCTTCTGGCTTTGGTTACTGCCTTGTCACACTGTTTCGCCACCTTGAGATCCTCTGAAACAATCACTCCAAGGTCTTTCTCCTAGTCCATGCACACCAACTTCTCACCCCCTATCGCATATAGTTCCTTTGGATTTCTGCATCCCAAGTGCATGACTCTGCACTTCTTCGCATTAATCTTAACTGCCAAGCATTAGACCATTCTTCCAGTCTTTGTTGATCTTTCCTCATGTTGTCTACTCCCTCAAAGGAGTCCACTCTGTTGCAAATTTTCATGTCATCTGCAAAAAGGCAGGCTTTTCCCTTCAATCCCTCACAAATACATTGAACAGTATCAGTCCCAGGACCGATACCTGAGGCAAGCCACTACTCGCCTTCCTTTCTTCTGAGTGAGTTCTATTTACCACCATCTTCTGTCAACCAATTTCTGAACCAGACAACAATAGACAGGACTGAAAATGCAAAGAAACGTAAGGGAGGGGGAAGGGGCAGCACAACAATTTCAGCTAAGAAAACTGACAGCATTTTATATTGCAAGAGTAAAAAAGGAGGGATAGCACAAATGCTGGAAGAGTGTAAATAGTCACTAAAGACCTGGATGAAAAAACAGGTTTTTAGACCTGTCTTAAATTTTGTATATGAAGATAACAGGTGAAGTTCGGTGGGCAGGGAATTCCATAAGCGAGGGGCTTGAATCATGAAGGCAATGGATCTGTAAGTCACTAGACATAATACATTCTTCGTTGGAACAACCAGATAGTTTTCAATTTAAAGATCAAAGGGTATGTGAAGGGCAATAAGGATTGAGATGCAAATGAAGATAGATGGGTAATTCGACATAGTGAGCGCAATGTATTAGTAATAATATTTTAAACTCAGTATGGAAAGAAACAGGAGTTCACGTAATAGAAGTGTATATTTATCTTTATTGTGACATTTGATATACCACCCAATGCCAAGGCGTCTGAGCGGTTTACAGTATAAAACAAATTGCTACAAGAAGGAAAAAGAAACAGAGTGCCATTGTAGGACAGGAAAGAGAAGAGCAGATAGAGGAAGAAATAGAGTGCTAGACTAGAAGTGATGAGGACGGCAAGGCAGGAAATTAGGAAAGAGAGGGAGGAAGGTCAAAGGCAAGGGTGAAGAGGTGGGTTTTTAACATTGCCTTAAAGTGGAGAAAGAAGAGTTTGAGGCGAAGGTCTGATGGGAAGGAGTTCCATAGGAGGGGGCCCAGGAAATGAAGGCAGAGGATCGGGTGGATTCCAGATGAGCAAGTGAAGGGGAGGGGAGGAGGGAGGGAGGTAATTGGAATGAATCTGACTGAAGGGGCGGGAGGAGGTATGAAGGCAAATGAGGTCAGACAAGTATTGAGGGGTATGAGTGTGGATGACATGATAAACCAGAGTAAGAACCTTATATTGAATACAAAACTTAATGGGTAACCAGTGCAGGTGAATGAGCAGGGGGTAATATGATCTGAGTGAGAGGCGTGGGTGAGAATCCAAGCAATAGTGTTTTGAAGAAGTTGAAGGCGGCAAAGTTGGTAAGCAGGGAGGACAGCCAGGGCACTGTTACAGTAGTCGACATGGGATATGACGAGAGAAAGGAGAAGAGTAGTCAAAGAAGAAAATGAGAGAAATGGGCGAACAGAACAGATCTGGCGAAGAGAGTAACAGGACCGTTGGATGACCGAAGAGAGGTGATCATGGAAGGAAAGAGAAGAGTCCAGAGCAACACCTAGGTAGTGGGTGGAGGAGACCAGGGGAACAGGAGTCTGCGCAAGGGAGGGTGCTATAGAAGGAGGAGAGCTAGAGAGGGAAAACCATATGGCAACAGTCTTGGTGGGGTTGAGGTGTAAAAGGTTGGCTGACATGCAGGCAGAAACAGAGGAAAGATAGGTGTTCAAAGGTAAAAGGTCAGGAGCAGAGGGGCTAGTATGATGAACAAGAGGGATATCGTCAGCGTAATAATAGGCAGAGGTCCCGTGGTGTTGAATAATGAGGGAAAGGGGTGCCAGAAAAATATTGAAAAGGAGAGGAGCAAGGATAGAACCTTGGGGACATCGCAGGAAAGTGGAAAAGCAGAGGAGGAGGAAGACTCGGTAAGGACAGTGAAAGATCGGGAGGAGAGGAAGGAGTGGAATCAGCAAAGAACAGAATCAACAGTGCCAAAGGAGCAGAGATGTGAGAGGAGAGTGCGATGGTCAACCAGATCAAAGGCAGAAGAGAGATCAAGAGAGACAGCCTGTGAAATATTACCACGGTCATGAGAAGAATAGAGTTCATTAAGGAGGGATAGAATGACAGTTTCAGTGCTGTGACCAAGACGAAAGCCAGATTGACGGGAGTGAAGGGCAATGGTGGCCTCAAGGTGAGAGGAAAGCTGTGAAAAGACAAGTTTCTCGAGGGTTTTAGAAAGGAACGGCAAGGTAGAGATAGGATGCCAGTGAGCGGGGATGGTAGGGTCCAGAGAAGGTTTCTTAAGAATTGGTCGGATGAGCGCATGCTTCCAGGGAAGTGGGAAAGAACCAGAGGTGAGACTAGAATTGAATATGCTGAGGAAGGAGTTGTGAGCCAGATGGAAGAGATAGAATCCGAGGTGCATGTAGTCTTACTGGAAGAGGAGGGGACTTTAGAGAGTTCAGCGGAGGTGATGGGGCAGAAGATTGACCAGGTGTGGGAGAGTGATCAAAGCATTTAGCATTGTAAAGAAGTTTAACGGCAGCATTCTGAATGGTTTGCAGTTGTTTCAATTGAAGTTGGGAAGTGCTTGATAGCAGTCAGTTACAGTAGTCAAGTTTATGCATCTTGTGTGAGTGAAGTAGGATTTTTAGAGCTTGGTTATCTAGGAAAAGCTTTACAGCCTTTATTCTTTTCAGCAAAAAAAGCAGCTTTTTACTGTGTTTGAGATATATGGGGTGAATTTGAGCTTTTCATCAAACATAACTCTAGTGATTGGATACTGCTCTTAAAAGAAATCAGAGTGCTGAATATACGGAGTTGATAAGGAGGTGATTTTCATTATGGGAGATCCAGAGCGCCTCTGTTTTATTTGAGTTGAGCATCATTTTGTGGGACTGAAGCTATTTTACTACTGAATGAAGTTTAGAATCTAATTCCATATCATTCCTCCAGTCCATATGCATGGGGTTTCTGCCCACCTACCAGAAGATGAAGACTGAGACCGCTGGTTTGATGATGTCACCTTATAAGGGTCCTTCCCTAGGCTCTTCACATCAATATTTCTCAGTCTCCAGCAGATGGTAGGCGTTTAGGCTCCAGGCTTCTGGACTCCACTGGGCTTTTGCATTGCTGAGAAGGCAAAAAAAAAAAATTAACAGGCAGAGACTAGGCAGTCTAGGTGGGGGGGGGGGGGGGGCAACCAGCCTTGAACAAGCCAAACAAAGGAAAATCCCTGTCCCTGACTTTGTTTGGGTGAGGGACAGGGGTGGCAGGCATGGGGTTATTCACTCGGAAGGCCGGGTCCCTCCCCTGCTAAGTTCTTATCATCTGGGCTTCCCCTCTCTTACCAGGAAAGTTGCTGACAGTCGGGCCACTGAGACAGTCTTGCCTAAGGGTTCCTTGCTGTGCTCGACAGCTGCATTGTGAAGCAGGGAAAAAAAAAACAAAGCTGAGGAGAAGCTGGTTGTTTTCCTCCACGGGGACAGAGGTACAGTCCTTCAGTGTCAGGAGCGTCCCAAGTCCGGTTGCTCAGGAAGTGAGTACAGCACGGGGGAATCACTTGTGTTAAAAAAAAAAAAAAAAGACAAATGCAGGAAACAGGATGCCAGGCTCCAAGTTGGTATGTACGACCTGCAGCAGCCTCTGGACTCTCTCTCCTAACTCTGGGGTCTGCCACAGTTGTGTGGAGGAGTTTCATGGCAGTTCCAATGGGATTAGGTAGCGAGCAGAAAAGCAGGTTGGGTGCCATGGCAAGTCAGGAAAAGGTGGCCTCGCAGTGGTAGGACTCTTTTTTTTTTTTTTTTGGTGGGAACTAACATCATTTTGTTGGGAACTGATGGCATTTCGTCGGGGCCTGAAACGGGCTCTGGGAAGCCTTCTCAGGCTCAGGCAGGGTTCCATCAGTCCCTTGGGGGACAAGACTCCTCAACAATGGCCTTCACACCAGAATTTGTTCTCCTTCTGCATCAGGTGTATTGCCTGAAGCAGGGGGGTGATGCCGGTGGATGGAGAGGCCCGGTTGAGCCGATGGCATTCTTGAGGCAGGCTTGTCCCGAGCCCAAGCGGCAGAGGTTCGAGGACTTTGAGGAGCAGGAGTCATCGTCCTTGGGGGGAGGGTTCAGAAGATCCGCTAGAGGGGCCTTCTGGGCAGTTCAACGACAGCCATGGGGAGCCCTGGAGGAGGGTGAGATTTCTTCAGGGGAGGATCCGGTGGTAGTTCACGTTTTTTACTGCGATGAGCTAACGTCCCTGAAGGCACAGTCTATGGCGACGCTTAATATCCTGGCTGACTTGCCCTCGGAAAAGGTGCTTAAGGATCTGTTACTCAAAGGGATTCACAAAAGGTCGCAGTTTTTCCAGTCCATGTGGCTATCTGAGATATGATAGATGCAGAGTGGAAGACACCAGAAGCTAATTTGCATTCATGTAGATCGAAGGCGTGACTTTACCCAGTGCTGCCTGAGGATAAGAAGCACTTCAGGTTCCCGACGGTGGATGCCTGGGTAACAGCGATCATGAAGAAAACCATTCCGATGGAGGATGGTACAGCCCTCAAGGACCCTCAGGATTGGAAGCTTGAGGCAATGCTCAGTCCTTTAAGGTCTCTGTGTTGTCCTTTTAGGTCTCTATTTGTGAGGCATATGTCAATAGGGTCTGCATGTGTTGGTCGCAAAAGTTGCCGGAAGTCGTGGAAGAGCAGGATTCCTTGTTAGAAGCTGCTTGGATTGAGTCCGACTCAGCGTTTCTGGCAGATTCCTTTTGTGATCTGGTTTGGACATCAGCTAAGAACATGGCATCTGTGGTGACAGCTTGGAGATTGTTGTGGTTGCATAATTGGTCTACAGACATTTCCTCTAAGGTGGCTGCAGTCGTTTTTCGATTTACTTTGTGGTTCTCAGAAAAGAGGGGTCCTTTCGGTCAATACTGGATCTCAAGGGAGTCAACAAAGCCTTGCGGGTTCCACATTTTGTATGCTGACCCTGAAGTATGTGATTGTGGCAGTCTGCCAGGGAGACTTCTTGACGGCACTGGACCTTGCAGAGTTGTATTTACATATCCCAATCTGACCGGATTATCAGAGATTTCTGTGCTTCACTGTTCCGGATGGACATTTCCAGTTTTGAGCCCTGCCCTTCAGGCTCATTACAGCCCACAGGACATTCAGCAAGTTAATGGTGTTGGTGATGGCATCTCTACAGAAGGATGGGATCCTTGTACACCTGTATCTCGCTGATTGGTTGATCAGAGCAGAGTCTCATCAAGAGAGCCATCTGGCAGTGCAGCAGATGATTGTGTTGCTGCAAAGTTAGGGCTGAATTATTAACTTTGCCAAGAGCAGGGTGGATCCGACTAGGTCGCTGGAGTACTTAGGGGTGCTTTTTGACACTTAGACGGGCAGAGTGGCATTGATCTCGGAAAGAATTTCGGAAGCTCCAGGACCAGATTGCAAATCAGCTGAGGAGGCCGCTGCCCTAAGCATGGGACTATTTACAAGTGCCTGGCTTCATGGCAGCCACTCTGGAACTGGTGCCCTAGGCCAGGGCACACATGCGACCTCTCCAGACAGCTCTGCTAATGAGCTGGTTGGCCAAGAGGCATTCATTGTAGAAGATCTTGAGGCTGTTGGTGGAGGCTCGAGCGTGTCTGTGGTGGTGGCTTCAGTCAGACAGCTTGACGAAAGGAGTGCCTCTCGAGACACCAGACTGGGTAGTGATTATGATGGATGCCAGTCTGGTAGGCTGGGGAACTCACTGTCTGGGCTGGGTGACTCAAGGGCAGTGGTCATTGGAGGAGCATGCGTGGTCCATTACTTGACATAAACCAAGGTGTAACCCATGTAAGGTGTGAATGAACAGATAGACAAAGGTGAGCCAGTCAATATAGTGTATCTGGATTTTCAGAAAGCCTTTGACAAGATCCCTCGTGAGAGTCACTTGGCAAAATTAAAGAGTCATGGGATTGGAGGCAGTGTACGGTTGTGAATCAGGAACTGATTAAAAAATAGAAAGCAAGAGGGTAAGGCTAAATGGCCAATTTTGCCAATGGAGAAAGGTGAATAGTAGAGTACCTCAGAAATCTGTGCTGGGCCCACTGCTCTTTAACATATTCGTAAATGATCTGAAAATCAGAATAACAAGTGAGGTATTGCGGAAGAAACAAAATTATTCAAAGTTGTTTAAAATCCAAGAGGATTGTGAAAAATTGCAAGAGGACCTTGATAAATTGGAAAACCAGATGTTCAAATGGCAGATGAAATTTAATGTGGACAAGTGCAAAGTTATGCACCTAGGAAAGAACAACCCAAGCTATGGTTGCATGATGCAAGGTTTCATGTTAGGAACCACCACCAAGAAAAAAAGATTTAGGCATCATTGTGGATAACATGTTGATATCCTCCACTCAATGTGCAGCGGCGGCCAAGAAGGTAAATAGAATGCTAGGAATCATAAGTAAAGGAATGGAGAATGAAACAAAGGCTATTATAATGCCTCTGTATGGTTCCATGGTGTGACTACACCTCGAATATTGTGTGCAATTCTGGTCACCGTATCTTAAAAAAGATATTGCGGAATTAGAAAACATACAAAGAAGAGCCACAAAAATGGTAAAGGGGATGGAAGGATACCCCTATGAGGAGAGGCTTAAAGGTTAGGACTCTTCAACCTGGAAAAGAGATGGTTGAGGGGAGATATGATAGAGGTCTATAAATTTTTGAATGGAATGGAACAGGTAAGTGTAGATCAATTTTTTTTAAACACCATCATAAAGTAGAAAGACTAGGGGACATGCAATGAAGCTATAGTGTAACCCATTTAAGACTAATAAGAGAAAATATTTTTTCACACTGCATAATTAAACTCAGGAATTTGTTAATGGAGGATAGAATAAAAACTGTTAGTATAGATGTGTTTAAAAAAGGTTTGGGTAAGTTCCTGGAAGAAAGGTCCATACCATTATTAAAGAGGACCCGGGAAATCCACTGCTTGCCCCAATACAAGCATTGTGGAACCTTTGTGTCTTTTGGGAACCTGCCAGGTACTTGTGACCTGGATTGGCCACTGTTGGAAACAGGATACTGGGCTTGATGGACCTTGGTCTGACTCCGTATGGCATTTCTTATGTTCTTATGTTATGTTTTATATGCTTATCTGCTGTAGACCAGAACAATTTTTCTAGCCCTCGGAGTCTTTCTTCCTCAAATACACCTCAGAACAGTCCAAGTTCTGTCCGATAGTAAGACGGTGGTGGCTTACATCAATTGCCAGGGGGGGCACCAAGAACGGTCAGCTGGTGAGAGAGGGCATCTGCTCCAGTGGGTGGAGGCATGCTTAGTGGTGCTGTTGGTGGCTCACGTGATAGGCAAAAAAAAAAAAAAATGTACAAGCCGATTTCCTCAGCAGAAACTGGCTGGACCCTGGGGAATGGTCGCTGACAGAGTTGATGTTTTGCTAGATTGCCCAAAGATGGGGGCCTTCATCATGGATCTCATGGCCATGGCAGATAGGTCAAGGTGGGCAGGTTTTTCAGCCGAAGGCGAGAGAAAATGGCCAAGGGCCTCAATGTGCTGGTTCAACAGTGTCTTTCCTCTGTGGCCTCTCATCGGTCGAGTGCTCTAGAAAGTGGAGGCTCATCATAGTACCATGGTGGTGGTGATGCCTGATTGGCCTCTGAGACCGTGGTACGCAAGCCTGGTTCGGCTAGTAGTGGAGGATCTTCGTGCCTTGCTGGTAGTGGAGGATCTTCTCTCGCAGGGGTCAATAGCGATGCCAGATGTGGGTCGATTCTCATTTATGGTTGGCTCTTGAAAGGATACGGTTGAAAAGGAGAGGTTATTTACCTCAAGTCAGTGCAACACTGTTGCAGACACTGAAGCAGTTCACGTCTTGGTTTATGTGCGAGTGTGGAGGTCATTTGAGAGTTGGTTGGCAGACAGAGGGTTGCACCCGGTCTCTGCTGCACTGCCGGAGGTTCTCACAGTTTTACAGGTGGGTCTGGAGAAGGGGCTTGCACTCAATTCCTTACATGTGCAGGTGGCAGCATTGACTTGTTTCTGGGGTAGAAGCCAAGGTGTCTCTTTGGCCTCCCATCTGGATGTGATCCGTTTTCTGAGAGGAGTAAAACATGTTTATTTATTTATTTATTTATTTAAAGTCTCTTCTATACCGCGCTATTCAGCATCAGCGCGGTTTACAATAAACAATGAACATACACATTTCCAATAGTACTTTGTGTTTACATATGAACAGGATATTCAACTTGGCTAACAGGGTAACTATGTACAATCACAATATATACAATATATACAATTTGTAGGCTGATCATGTGTTTGTATGGTTTTAGACAGTGGAGATATGGGTGGTTTCGGCAAATGGTGCTGAGTTTCTATTGGTTTCCGGGTAATGTAGGAGGAAGAGGTAGTGCTTCACGGCCTTCCTGAATTGGAATATGTCCGGGATTGATCTGATGTTGTGAGGGAGGTTATTCCAGATCATTGGTGCATAAAGTTGGAAGGACCTGCTGGATGTTGACTTGGTGCATTGAGTTATAGATCTTGGGACTATCAAGGTGTTTTGAGCTACTGACCTTCTGTCCCTGTTGTGGGGTGTCATCTGGATTAGCTCTGTTAGTGAAGTTGACGAGAGACCTTTGGTGGCTTTGAAGGTGAGCAGCAAGGTCTTGAATGTAATTCTACCTTGAATCGGGAGCCAGTGGAGTTGTTTCATTATGGGTGTGACATGGTCTTTCCTGGATGCTCCGTGCAGTACTCTTGCTGCGGTGTTCATTGCCATTTGCAGTGGGTTTAGGGTGGTTTGGGGGAGACCTTGCAGTATTGTATTTGCATAATCGAAATGCGGGATAATTAGTGCCTGATAGATAGTCCTGAAATCATCTGGCTCCAGCAGAGATCTTAGGTATCTAAGGGATCTAATTTTATGATATACTGCCCTTACAGTGTTACTTATATGAGCCTGCATATTTAGGTTCTGGTCTAGTATGATGCCGAGGTATCTGATCGCGGATTTGGTCTGTTTGTTTGTCACCAGTCCAACTAGTGATTCCTCTGTAGGATTTGAATTTGGTTCTATCAGCTCTGGTGGCAGCACCATTTAAGCCTCTGGCACAGGCCATGCTCAAGGACCTTACTCTGAAGATGGTGTTTTTGATAGATATCTGTTCTGCATGGAGAATCTCTGGGTTGCAAGCACTGTCATGCCGTGAGCCCTTCCTGGCATTTTCCAAGGAGAAGGTAGTTCAGACCAGTCGCCTCCTTTTTGCCAAAGGTGGTATTGCCCTTTCACTTGAATGTCTCGGTGTTGCTCCTGGTGTTAGATAAGAGTGAAATGTCTCTGGGGAGTCGGTCACTGTGCAAGCTGGATGTCTGCAGGGCATTGCAGTTGTATCTAGGGTCTATAGAAGCCTTTCGTAAGTCAGGATCGCCTGTTTGTGCTCTTTGGGGGACCACATAAAGGAGAAGCCAGCATCTTAAGGCGTCCATAGCAGAGTGGTTAAAGGAAGCTGTTGCATGAATGTACATTCTCGCGGACTGGCTGGCCCCACACAGTCTCAAGGCGCATTCAACTAGAGCCCAGTCTTCATTGTGCATGGAGTTTGGTCTGGTCCCACCACAGGACATTTGCAAGGGGTCCCTGCACTCTTTCACCCAGCGCCAAAGACTGGATGTGCAGGCCAGGGAGGATGCTGGTTTTGGGGCACATGTTCTTCAGGCTGGGCTCTCCTGTCTCCCTCCATTAAGATAATGCTGTGTTACATCCCACACATCTGAACTGGACTGAAGGGATGATATGAAAGGTGCAATTAGGCCTTACCTGCTAATTGTCTTTCCTTGAGTCCGTCCAGTCCAGTCCAGAACTCTCCCTGTCTGGTGTTTTCTACTAATCTACTATGCTGATATTTGGTGATGTTCTGACAGTCGAGCTCAGGGTTCGGTTGTGGAAGATATGTGGTTTCTGGGTGACCTCCGACACTTAGGAGTGTTTTGTGGTCCCTGCATGGTAGGTCCATAGGGAAGCGAGGTGTCAACCAGTGCTGCCGCTTCCTTGGGCCTTTGTGTGTATAGTTAAGTACTTGGGATTAAGTTTTTTCTGACTGAGCCGAGTTGTGGAGTTTGCTTTGTTATAGGAATATTGATGTAAAGGGATAGAACCCTTAAAGGGTGACATCAAACCAATGGTTCTCAGTCTCCGTCTGCTGGTAGGTGGGCATAAACCCCATGCGTTTGGACTGGACTGGATTGGAGGGACTCGAGGAAAGACAATTAGCGGGTAAGGCCTACTTGCATCTTCTACCTGAAAAGAGAGATCCCAGGTCTCATGGGCAATAATCAGTTGAATATCATGTGCATAACAGTATGAGCTGATATTTATGTCCTGGATGAGAAGAGCTAAGGGAGAAATGAAGAGATTAAAGCGGGTAGGAGCAAGGATGGATCCTTGTGGGACACCAGAAGATTGAGGGAAGGACACAGACAACTGGTCATCAATGCAGACTTGAAACGTACATTTGGAAAGATGTGAACAAAACCAATTTAGGGGAGACACATTTGGGATCTATCTTGCCCGGTAACAGCTGATCACCTGTGTCCTGATTCCACCTGAGCACACTGGTTTCCAGAGCTGCTCCCTCCATGCGACCGAGAATTAAAGCTGGTTGCTGCCACAGGACTCCTGAGACACATTTGGGATCTAATTTGCCCAGTAACAGCTGATCACCTGCGTCCCGATTCCATCTGAACACGCCAATTTCCAGAGCTCCTCCCTCCTTGCGACCGAGGATTAAAGCCAGCTGCTGCCATGAGATGCGACCACAGACACGTGCCCAAAGGGGCGTGACCCAAGGGGCACGTTCTTCCCCTTGGGAGCCCCTTTGGAGCGCCTGAGGAAGTCTGTGGAAGAGTGGTTTTCCTTTTGTGTAACTGAGGGTTCTGCAATGGGAAAGTGGAAAGCCAAGGCCAAAGCATCTGCTGCAGTACAAGTTGTATAAGGACTAATGGATATGCATGTTGTGAGTACTATGAAGCCTGCCCCAGTGACTGGGAAAACTGTTTCATCTGCAGAAGCTTCGCTTAGTTTGGGGTTGCGTACACTTCCCCTCCCCCCCCCAACCTAATGCAGAAAATGGTCTGACTGTTAGTGGATTAGATAACTCCGTTTTGGGGATGGTGGATTCTCCCCCCTGCCACCTCTATTGGGAGGTGACGCATCCAGTGTCTGTTTCTTTGAATGTGATGTTACCCCTTCCAGTCCCTGTTTCCATGCCCGCAGCTGCAGATTTGGTTCGGTTGACTTGACAGGGGCTGATATTTCTTTGAAGGATGTTTGACTCTGTTACTGAAATGGAGGGGATACTCAAGGGAACTTTGACTAAGCTGTGTATTTTCTCTCAGGAAAACTTTACAGCTGCATGAATCACGGCTCTGTTGTATGGATGAGAGTTTCTCCAGACTAGAGTATGCCATTGGTGGAATGCAGAAGGTGTTGAATACGTTTGTTAGGGATAGTCAGATATTACATACTAAGATGGAAATGTTGGAAAATAGAGCTAGAGCTAAAACTTGCATTTTTCAAATTTTCCTGTTCGCTTGCTCTCCCCGCTTGAGCTTTTAAGGAAATATATGAAGGAGGTATTGTTTTCTGCTTTTGATGATTCTATTGTCATTTCTTTATAATCTCCAGGAACAAGCAGGAATGAGTATTCACATATGGGAGACGTCGCCGACGGAGCCCGCACGGGAATGCTCCCCAGCATCCAATCAGAAAGCCTTTGGGAGCATCCCCCGCACCTGCGCGGTGGCTTCCCGCCCTTCCTACTGCCTCTCCCCAGTTTTTCGTTTTCCGCAGAGCAGGCAGGACGTCCCTCCTTTTTTTTTTTCTTGTTTCTGTAGTCGCGGCTTTTCCCACCGACAGCAGCACCTCTGTGCCCCTTTTGTTTTTCTTTTCTCACTTATTTTCGTCGCCTAGCGGGACCTTTTTTTTTTCCCTCTGGGCGCCGAGGCCTACCGGGCTTACAGCATGGAGCCCCAGAAGTGCCCTCACTGCGGGGACTTAGTTTTCCACATGGACTCCAATGCCTGGTGCCTCTCTTGTTTGGGGCCTGACCCTTTCCCCCCGGGTCCTCCGGGCTACAGTGTCGGGGGAAGACCTTCCCTTTTTCGGGTATCCCTCGATGGCGTTTTCACGCCCAAGGCGCGGTCATCGGGTTTTTCTTCTTCTCTCCAGGATCAGATAACCACGCAACAGTCTGTTAAGACTAGCCAAGTCTTGAGGGGCGAGTCTCATGCGCAGCATGGCGACGGCTTCGGCCAACCCCTCAAGTCCCCCTTGGCTACTATACCCTGGCGGGAGTCCTCGGGCTTCAAAGCATTTACGGGGCTTCGGGATGTTCCTGGGGTTCGCTCCTCACAGAACATTCCCAAGCCGTGCTCAAGGGAGGTACCCGCTTCGAGCGGTGCCGATTCCCCGGCATCGGCGCCGGTGTCGAGTGTTCCACTCTTCGCCAGGGATCGTCAGCTGGTGTCCTCGGCGCCTCCAGGGCCGATCGACTCGACCGAGTCTGACCTCCCTATATCCAAGCCGTGCTCGAGGGAGGTACCCGCTTCGAGTGGTGCAGACCCCCCGGCATCGGTGTCGGTGTCGAGCGTTCCGCTCCTCACCGAGGATCGTCCGGGGCCGATCGTATCGGTCCAGTCCGGCGTTCCTTCATCCCTGCCATGCGCGGGGGTGGTATCCACTACGGGCGGTGCCGACCCCTCGGCGTCGGTGTCTAGCGTTCCGCTCCTCACCGGGGGCTGGCAGCCGCGGTCCTCGGCGCCTCCGGGGCCGACCGACTCCTGCCAGTATGGCGTTCCTATGGGGGTGGTATCCGCTTCCGGCGGTGCCGACCCATGGGCGGCGGTGTCGAGTGACCCGCTCCCCACCGGGGATCACTTGCCGCTGCCCTCGGCAACTCTAGGGCCGACCGACTCGACACAGTCTGGCGGCCCTACGTTCAGGCCATGCGCGGAGGTGGTACCCGCTTCGGGCGCGTCGGCATCGATGGTTCCACTCTTCGCCGGGGATGGTCATCTGACCTCGCTCCCTTCAGGGCCGGTCGCTTCGACCCGCGCTGGGTTGCCGGTATCCCAGCCCTGCGCGAGGGTGGTACCGGGTTTGCGCGGCACCGCTCCGCCGGAGACGGCAGGGGCGTCGAGCGCCAGGGACAGCCGTCGGCCTTCCCCGGGAGCCTCGGGGTATGTCGATCAGCCCCAGACGGGCGACCCCCTGGCATCATCGCGGCCGTCGAGGGCCCCGCCCTTTCCGAGAAAGGGGGCCCCGGGGTCTTCGATCGCTTCGATCCAGCCTGGATCCGCGCCGTCCCGCAACGGTACCCCGGCGTCGGCGCAGGAGTTTTGCACTTCCCTCCCTGCAGGGGCTCGTCGTTGGGCGACCTGGGTACCCTCGGGGACGGGTCGTATGCCCCGGAGGGATTTCCCTCCGGGTCAGGCGGGCTCGAGAGGGGGCCCGGCATCTGGCAGTGCCCACCGCCTGACATCGGCGCTGGCGTCGGATGACCCCCTCTCCACCAAGCTTCGTCCTCGGGGGCCCATTATGTTCGCGACGACGATCAACGCGGTTCCGATCCGCTCCCCGGGATCAGCACCGCCGGCACGGCCGCAACTGCCGGGGCCCTCTAGAAGGGAGTCGATCTCATCGCTCGGTTCGATGCCCAGCCTGGAATCGGCATCCAGCCTCGAAGACTTGGCCACGACACGTCTCGGGATCGGCCCCTGTCCCCTCCCGCGACGCAGAGCGGAGATCGTTGGCCACTGCCCTCTGGCTGCCACGGAACTGCTTCAGTTGCCAGGGGCAGCGCCGCCCCCGGGTTCGGGGCCGAGGCCGATTCCGGCGGCTCCGTCGGTGCCATCGACCCCTTCGATGCCTAGCTTGGAATCAATTCCAGGAGCCGACGACGCCATGTTGACTATCCCGGTCCGGGGCTGTTGGTCCCCTCCTCTGCCCAGCGGGCATCAGCCCGAAAGGCTTCTCGGTGCCCTGGAGGCCTCTCCCGCCACCGCCTCCCACGGCATAGCCCCTCCGGGAGAGCCGTCTTTTCAGAATTTCCTCCTGGACATGGACTTGCTGGCCATCCCTATCCCGGACCTAACTCCAGGCCCTGCGGAACGGGCCGCTGTGATGCTTCCTCTGCATCCCTCCCTGCAGGATCTCCTGCTGGGGGCTTGGCGGTCGACTTTGAGGGTTCCGGCACCGTCGACTGCGATGCATGCTCTGTATCGGGTGCCCCCCTCCCCGGGTTTTCGGCAGCACCAGCTTCCACATCGTTCCATTGTGGTGGAATCGGCGCTGAGGAAGGCCGGAAGCAAGGAAAAGCATTCTTCTCGCCCTCCAGGCCGCGCCTCGAAGACGCTAGTTACCCTAGGACGTCAAACCTTCCAAACGTCTATGCTGGCGTCCCGGATTATTTCATATATTTTTTATGAGTCTGTCGCTCCAGGAGGTCACCGAGAGATTATCTCTGTTGTCTCCCTTCTTGTCTGCAACCAAGGCCTTTGAATATTCCTTGCTTCTTTATCACTGCAGGAATATCTCTGGGTTCCTTTCTCGTGCTTCTCTAGACTCCTTCCTGTTGGTCAGCAGATGCTCTGCTGTTGCCATTAGAGCACGCCGTACAGCATGGTTGCAGGCGTCCAAGTTGTGTAGACGGGCACAGCATAACCTGGGTAATTCTCCCTGTGACGGAGATCACCTCTTCAATAGCGAAGCCTTACGTCAGGTCGCGCAGTGCTTCGCTAACCTTTCCAGCGTTAGAAGCCATCCTAGGACCCGGCTTTTCCCCCAGCGGTGGTGCGCGCCTCACCAGGCCCTCCTTCCCTAGGAAGAGGAAATGTCACCCCTCCGCCCACCCGCCAGGTGCGCCCAAGCAAGGGACCCCTCACCCTGGGTTGAAGTTCCTGGGCCCGCGTCAGAACTCTCATACCAAGCAGTTTTAGGCTCCGGTGGGCGGCTGCCTGCAAATTACCTTCTTACCAGAAGTTACAATTGAGCTCTACTCTGGGGCTCGTTCAGTAGGGCAAATGGTTCGGGGGCTTATCCAGGGGTTCAGGTATTCTACTTCCGTTGGTAGAGGGAGACCACCTCTACTCCATGATAGCTCTGGCCCACGGTCAACTGGCTTACCCTTAGGTATGTCCCCGAACCCTTCTCGGCCAGTATTCCCCTGCTGATTGCTTCCGTACCGGAATTTTCCTTCCAGCCGCTATAGTCCCCCAATGCTTACCAAGGACTATGCCCTCATGTCCCCCGATTAGTGCGGGGGGCGAGTTTCTGCGTGCAGGTCCTGGGAACACCTATAGGGCCTCAAGCCCCCTGGTGTGTTCTTCCGGACTGATGCTATCCTCTGCCCTTCACACTACCGTGCTGTTCGTTCGCCGATCTGCCCTTGTTCCACCGGAATAGATCCCTCTCCCGGACGGATCTTGACACCACCTCCTCAGGTGGACGTTCTGTGGATCACTGGCAGGTCCGCCTTACCAGTGTTATGCTCATGGAGGTAGGTTCCTCGGCGTACCTGCGTTAGTGCCGGGGTGGGGCGTTCTCCATGCCCAACGGCCTAGATATGCCAGATATCACCTGCTCGATGGGCGCATTTTGGGGGATGCCCACAGTGCCTGTGTTCTGCCGCCTATTTTTTTTTCCCAATGGCCGGTACTCACGCCCCCCCCCCCTCCTCCGGGGTCCGACCAGTCCGCCTGCCTATTCCTTAGATCGGCTCTCGGACTGGTTGTACTCTACTGCTGTGAAGTCAACAGCTTCTATTTTCAGTTATGCCCTCCTCCCGGAGGTTCAGACCCTTGTCTCCCTATCTCTTCGCTAGGGCAGGCTGTGTACTCCTTCTGCTCCGGGGTACACCCCTACTCTTCTCCGGAATAGGCTATCCAGATCGGCCAGTCTTCTACTGTTAGTCCTCTGAGTTATGGACTCTGCTCCTAAGGGAGTGCTCAGCTTTGCATAAAGCTTTCTTGAAGACCTGCCGTCCTCCTCCTGACCCAGCTGACTCCTGGATCTCCTGGCCTTCCGGATTTGGAACTTCCTCCTCGCTGCGGTGAAGTTCCCTTGAAGACCTCGCTACTGCATCTACAGTACCTCCATCACAGTCCTACTTCCTACAACTCAGTAGGTAAGCTCTACATGGTACTAAGTCATTAATTCATTAAAAACTTAATGATGCTTCCATGCATTCTAATGACTACTCTCCCTGTAGTCTTTGGGTTTTGCTGTTCCTCTCTTTTCAACTCCTACCCTCCATCCCTCGGGGGATGCCGGGGATTCAGGTTGGGCAAATGCCATCCCGTCCTGGGCCGGGCTTACGGGATCTCCCCTGGGCATCCTCAGCTAGGGAGTCCCCATATGTGAAGACTCATTCCTGCTTGTTCCTGGAGATAGCACAGTTACTTACCTGTAACAGGTGATCTCCGGAACAGCAGGAATTAGTCTTCACAACCCGCCCACCTCCCCTAGGAGTTGTATCTCTTTCTCTCTATTCCTTCCTCTCCTCTCCTTCTGGCTCAGCTATGAAACTCAACTGGGGAGAGGCAGTAGGAAGGGCGGGAAGCCACCGCTCAGGCGCGGGGGATGCTCCCAAAGGCTTTCTGATTGGATGCTGGGGAGCATTCCCGTGCGGGCTCCGTCGGCGATGTCTCCCATATGTGAAGACTAATTCCTGCTGTTCCGGAGATCACCTGTTACAGGTAAGTAACTGTGCTTTATCTCCCTCGTAGTGTCTTTGAGTTTGGGGGGGGGTCGGGGGAACTGGTAAATTTAGATAGTCTGGATTTGACTCTTTTTTTAGAGTCTTATCTAGATAAGGTTTCTAAAAGAGCGACTCTTGTAGTCACTGTAAAATCAGGAGCAGAGAAATTAGCTATTTTGAAATGTTACTTTTCGAAAAAAGATCTTTTGTTTTGTGGATATCCGATTAATATCTTTCTGGATGTGGCTAAGGCCACTCAGCTTCGTAGGAAAGCATTTTTGCAACTAAAATCTAAGTTTCCCTGTAAATGTCTTGTGTTGTATTCAGGGTCTAATTATATCGTCACAGAAATATCACATCTGGAGAAGTTTCTTAGCGATGAATGATGTTGCTATGGGTTGAGTTGAAGTAAAAGGGGTTTATTAGTAATGACTGGGTGAATTAGATTTGAAATGTAACATAGTAAATGACGGCAGATAAAGACCAGCATGGTCCATCCAGTCTGCCCAGCAAGATACGGCAAGAGTAGGTGCACCTGTCGCTCTGTGCAGGCCACCCCTCCCCATGTCTTTGTTTAGGGGTGGACCCACCACTCCATGTAGGACACCCCTATTTGTTGAGAAGTTAGATGGTTCAGTTTATTTTGTTTTTATCCTGTTGCTGTAAAGGGATCCGCTGTGCTTGTCCCATGCTGTTTTGAATTCCGTCATGGTGTTTGCCCCCCACCACTTCCATCGGGAGAGCATTCCAAGCATCCACCACCCTTTCAGTGAAAAAATATTTCCTGACATTGCCTTTCAATTTTCCACCTTGCAGCTTCATGTTATGCCCTCTAGTTTTGCAGCCTCCCTGTCTTTGGAAGAGGTTTGTTTGTTCATTGTTCCTCTTTAAGTATTTAAAGGTCTGAATCATATCTCCTCTATCCCTCCTCTCCTCCAAAGTGTACATATTTAGATCTTCAAGTCTCTTCTCATAAGGTTTCTTATGCAGGCTCCAAATCATTTTGGTCGCCTTCCTCTGAACAGTTTCCAGTCTTTTTACATCTTTTGTAAGATATGGTCTCCAAAAGTGAACACAGTATTCCAGGTGAGGCCTCACCAGTGACCTGTACAGTGGCGTAAGTACCTCTTCCTTTCTGCTGGTAATCCCTCTTTGTATGCAGCCCAACATCCTCCTGGCTTTTGCCACCGCCTTGTCGCACTGTTTTGCCACCTTGAGATCATCAGAGATAATCACACCAAGGTCACACCAAGGTCTTTCTCCTGAACCATGCACACCAACCTCTCGCCCCCTATTGCATACATTTCCCTTGGATTTCTGCTACCTAAGTGCATGACACTGCACTATTTTGCATTATTTCGTAATAGCCAAGCATTAGACCATTCTTCCAGCTTTTGTAGATCGTTCCTCATGTTATCCACTCCCTCGGGGGAGTCCACTCTGTTGCAAATTTTTGTGTCATCTGCAAAAAGACTTTTCCATTCAGTCCTTCAGCAATATCACTCACAAATACATTGAACAGTGCCGGGCCCAGGACCGAACCCTGGGGCACCCCGCTAATCACCTTCCTTTCATCCGAGAGAGCTCCATGTACCTTCACTTTCTGTCGTCTTGTCAGTCAATCAATTTCTAATACAGTTTACCATCTTGGGACCCATCCCCAAGCTACTGAGTTTGACAAGCCTCCTATGAGGAACAGTATCAAAGGCTTTGCTGAAATCCAGGTAGATGACATCCATCGCATGCCCCTGATCTAGTTCCTTGGTCACCCAGTCAAAGAACTTAATCAGATTTGTTTGGCAAGACTGTCCTTCAGTAAAACCATGTTGCCTCGGATCTTGCAACCTGTTGGTTTTGAGAAAGTCCACTATTTGCTCTTTCAGGAGCGCCTCCATTACTTTTCCCACCACTGAGGTAAGGCTCACAGGTCTGTAGTTTGACACTTCTTCCCTGTCACCACTTTTATGTAGAGATACGACATCAGTCATTCTCCAGTCCTGAGGAATCTCTCCTGTTTCCAATGATCTGTTGAATACATCCTTTAACGGCCCTGCAAGAACCTCTCTGAGTTCTTTCAGTATCCTGGGATGTATCCCATCCGGTTCCATGGCTTTGTCCACTTTCAGTTTAGCAAGTTGTTCCAACACCTCATCTTCTGTGAATGGTGTGGTATCTACTACATTCCCAATTTTTATATTTGGGAGTCACAGCTGGTCCATCTCCAGGATTTTCTTTAGCAAAAAAAACAGAGCAGAAGTATTTGTTTAGCAATTTTGTTTTTTCTATGTCACTTTCCATGAGTCCTTTCCCAGCACTTCTGAGTCCTGCAATTCCAACTCTGATGTTCTTCCTTTCCCGAATATACCTGAAGAAAGTTTTGTTGCCACCCTTAACATCTTTAGCCATCTTTTCCTCTGCCTTTGATTTTGCTATCCTTATTTCTCTTTTTGACTCTTTGAGTCTGATCCTGTATTCATTTCTGTGTTCTTCTATTTGCAAGCTTTTGAATTTTGCGAAAGCTGTGTTTTTTGCCTTTATTTGAGCAGCCACTTCTTTGGAAAACCAAATAGGTTTCCTTCTCCTCTTGTTTTTGTTTACTTTTTTAACATATTTGTCTGTTGCCTCTTTTATTGCCACCTTTAGTTTAGCCCATTGCAATTCCACTTCCCTTATCTCCTTCCACCCCGCCATCTCCTCCTTTAGGTACTCGGCCATTTTATTGAAGTCAGTGTTTTTGAAGTTTAGGACTTTGAGCTTTCTATGTTTGGCCTGTACATTGGCTTTTATCTCAAACCACACCGTGTGATGATCGCTGTTGCTCACAGGGGCACTCACGTAGACATTCGACACGCTATCGCCGTTGGTGAGCACTAAATACAGCGCTGAGCTTTCCCTGGTTGGTTCCATGACCATTTGTCTAAGTGATGCATCTTGGAGAGCATCTGCAATTGTTTTGCTTCTTTCCTGATGTGCAGAAGGAGTAATCCAATCCACATCAGGTAGATTAAAGTCACCCAAAATGATTGTTTCCCCCTTTGTGGCTATCTTGGCAATATCTATAATCAAATCATTATCTATCTCTTCAATTTGCGTTGGAGGTCTGTAGACTACAGCAGTATGGATGACAGTGCCATCTCCCGTTTCCAACGAAATCCAGAACGCTGCTTCTTTTCCCCATGTCCCATGCATTTCAGTAGCTTTAATATTGCTTTTGACATACAAGGCTACTCCTCCTCCTTTTCCATTTTCTCTCTCTCTTCTGAATAGATTATAGCCAGCTATGGCTATAACCGAATCATGCGATTCATTAAACCATGTTTCTGTAATGGCCACGATGTCCAAATCCATTTCCACCATTAGGGCTTCCAGGTCCGGAACTTTGTGTTCGCATGATGTATTCTCCATTATGTGGACTTTGGGTTTTTTTCTGAAGTTGTTTCCTTTTTTATATATATTCTTTTGTGTCAATTTCCTTTTGGTTCATTCTATTTAAAGGAAACTCTATGTGGATATGTTCTATGTAATATTTAAGTAATGTTCAATAAAAATAGAATAGAGCAAAAACAATTTAGGTTATACCAGAATTGGTCAAGTAAGAGAGTGGCCTATGATATCAAATACAGAGCTTAGATCAAATTGAATGATGATGACGTCTCCGAGTTTATCTAAATGCATGGCAATTTAATTCAAAACACCTAAAAGAATGGTCTCTGGTATTATGTTGTGGATGAAAACCAGATGATCGGGGATGGAAGGAAGAGTTTTATTCCCAGAAATGTAAAACTTGCTCAAAAACAACTTTTTTAATGAGTTTGGCTAAAAAGGTAAAATTAAGTATGGGACAATAGTTGCACGGTAGGGATGGGTCCAATTTTGTTGTTTCAAAAATGGGCGGACTATAGAGTTCCCAAGAAGAAACTATCTCAGTGGTTAGACAATCATTTATTAGGTTTGAGACTACTGGCGCAAAATGATCCCACAAGGACTTGAAGATTTGGGGTGGAAAAGGATCAGCCAGAGAATTTGATAGATTCAGAGTTCATAAGTTTTGCAAGATGGAATTGTGTTAAAGTAGAAAAGGATAAAAGAGTACTAGAAAAAATCACCGGAGGGTGATTGGGGGAGTGCTCGAATGGGGATAAGGGGAGCAGGAAGTACTTGTGAGCCACAGCATCTTGCTGGCCTTGATAGGTTAGGATGTATTCAAAGGAGAGAGTGTAGAGCTTCAGGTCCTCTACCAACCTAATGCTTCTGTTTCCCAAGACTCTGCTTTATTTTCTGTCTAACAATTCTTTCTGATTTTTCAGCTATTTGAAAATTCCACCTCTATCCAAAATGTTCTTGCCTGACTTAAGTAACCTTCCCCCATAATGTGCATGTAGAAACCATTTTTATTGAGTAAGGCCCAAATGATAATAATTTGATGACTTATAAAGTCATTCTGCACATTGATGATCATTTCAGTGCAGGCAGCATCCACAGCCTCTGTCTGAGATAAATATGTATAATTAGTAATATATTTACATTCCTGGTAGTTGAAGAATACTGCAGCTAAACATCATATCTCTTATTCTGCAGGTTATATTACAAAAATGATCCTGACAACAAAACCGGTGTATAATCATCTTATTAAAAACACTTATCTGAGCCTATATTTTAAATTATGTGTTTCTAGAACCCTATGTGTCTAATTTATCAAAGCTGTTTTGTTTGCTTTCATTTCCCGTGTCTATGGGGAAAATCCTAGATTAGCCAAGGCCTAACAGTTCTAAAGAATACAGCTGGCATTCCAGGACTCAAATGAAGATTTTTAAATAATAGTTTGTGTTGGTGTCTGACGCCATGGAATTTGAGCTGCTTGTGTACATATTGATGTATCACTGTTAATAGAACAGTTGAGCATCTGACTTTAGGTAGTAACTGTGGAAAATGATACTGTTTTCTGCAGGACCTCTCAAACGTGTCCTAGGGACTCCATGGCTGGGTGAGGTAATCGGAATATCCAAAATGAATATGGAGGAGATAGCTTTATATATTGAGACTCCAGTGTATGTAGATTTCTTTTGTGTATTTATTGTAGATATCCTGAAAATCTAACAGACTGTGTGGTCCTCAGGACACAATTGGGAAGTTGTTTACTGTATTACTCTTTGGTTCCTTCATAGTTCCTCTATTTTTCCCATGCTTTCCCGTATTCAGATATAGTTCTTGTCTCTATTACCTCCACTGGGAGGCTGTTCCACATATCCATCACCCTTTCCATAAGACAATATTTCCTCAGATTACTCCTGAGTCTATCCTTTTTCACTTTCATCCTATGACCCCTCATTCCAGAGCCTCCTTTCAACTGAGAGGCCCATCACCTGTGCATGTATTCCATGTATGTATTTAAATGTCTCTATCATATCACCCTTCTCCTGCCTTTCATCCAACATATATATCTTTATCTTTATTAACATTTGAATATATTGAGATCTTTAAGTCTATCCCCATATACCTTATGATAAAGACCACACATCATTTTAGTAGCCGCCTTCAGGACCAACTCCATCCTATTTATATCTTTGGGAAGGTATGGTCTCACAAGAGACTTGTATAATGACATTATTCGCTCCTTTTTCCTGCTGACTATTCCTCTCCCTTTGCACCCACAGATTTGTGACATTTGCCATCTCCTTTTCTATCTGTTTAGCTCCTTTAAGATCATCTGATAGTCATCCCTAGGTCCCACTCTTTTGTGCATTGAAGCACTGCATCCCTTCTACTCTGCCACCTTGGATTTTTGCAGCCCAAATGCATGACTTTGCATTTTTTAGCACTAAATGTTAGTTGCCAAATTCTCGACTATTCGTTTTATTAGGTTCCTCCTCATGACATTTACACCTTCCAGGATGTCTACCCTTTTGCAGAATTTGGTATCATCTGCAAATAGGCAAACCTTTGCTGATAGACCTTCTGCAATATCACTTATAAAAATGTTAAAAAGGATAGGACTAAGGACTGATCCTTGAGGCATCCTACTGGTAACGTTCCTATCTTCAAGATAAACTCCATTTACTACTGCCTTCTATCGCCTCCCACTCGACCAGTTTCTTACCCAGTCAGACACTTTAGAGTTCATCCCAAGAGCAGGATAGTGTAAAAGATCTTGCTAAAATCTAAGTATACCACATCTAGTGCTATCTCCCCAATCCAGTTCTCTGGTCACCCAGTCAAAGAAATCAATCAGTTTCATCTGACAAGACCTCCCTTTAGTAAAGCCATGCTGCTTTAGCAGTGTTTCCATTAATTCACTCACCACATAGGTCAGACTAGCCAGTCTGTATTTACAACCTCTTCCTTACTTCCACTTTTGTGGACAGGAACCACATTCGCCCATCTTCAGTTCTCCGGATTCACTCCTGACTTTAAAGAAGCATGAAAAGCTCAGCCAGCAGAGCTTCCAGTAACGTCCCTAAACCTTTGCAGTATTCTTGGATGAATTCTATCCTGTCCCCATTGCTTTGTTCACTTTTTTTTTTTATAAACTTTATTTATCAACACCATGTAACAAGAATAGGCAATACAACAAGCAACCTCCCGGAGGGGGGCAACTCTTATTCCCCACCAGGAGAACAGAAACAAAACATGTGCGATGTACAGTTTTCCAGTATATAAACCCCTAACCACCCCCCCCCGCACCCCACCCCTCCCCCCCCAACCATCCCCTTTGTTAGTCGCATCCACACCCCGAGAACCCGGGGCATCGCTTCCCATCGTTAGCACCTCAATCCATCCCAATCATTTAGGAGCCCAGTTGTAACACTTCATTCCTACTACGGGAGCTCAGGCTCTGAAGATAGGGGTCCCATAGCATCTGAAAATGTGGCCAGCGTTTGACATTACCCCGGGCATATCTAGCTTCCATAAGCATCATCTGGTGGAAGGCATTTCGCCACTCCCAAAACGAGGGCGCATTCCGTTCCCGCTATTTGTGCAATATGGGGCCCTTACCCACCAGACAAGCCCTGCGCACCAACAGTCTCTCCCACTTACCCTTGGGCTGTGTGAGGCGCAGGTGATCAAGGAGAAACCAAGGAGCTATCCCAACATATCTGCTGTCCCAATATTCGCTCCATAAATGAACCTATTCTTGCCCAGTATGGCCGGATATATCTGCACCCCCACCACATGTGCGCCAGGGGCTCCGAACACCTCGGGCAACAGCCATCCGAAGCGAGATGGGAGCGGAGAGCCCGTCGAGGAGAGAAATGCACCCTGGTAAGAGATTTGTACTGCACCTCTCTCCAGCAGGCTCCCACCGCCAGCTCCCTTACCCGCTGCAGGGCCTTCAAAAGTATACCCGGGCCGATCTCCCTTCCCAGCTCCGACCCCCACCCCAACTCCACGGAACGATAATCCGGAGACGGTCGATGTGGAGCCAAGCGCACCTTCAACAACCGAATGGACAGTTGGGATCCCCCACCCAAATCAAAGAATTCTAAAATCTGCGCAGATCGCTCTGCCCGCAGCTCTACTGCCGGCAAGGAGGCAATGTAGTGCGATATCTGCATATAGGCGAATTGATGCCCAGCCCCGAGAGCGTAGTCGGTACAGAGAGACCGAAACTTCTTGCAGCACCCTGAGGGTTCGACCACATGGCCTAAACTATGGAGACCTTTCTCCGCCCACACACGAAACAGCGCATTTTCGGTTCCCGGAGTAAACAATACATTACCCTGAATCAGCAGCCAACTCGAAACCCTCCAATTCGTATTCCAGTAGGTATTTAGCTGTCACCAAGTTCGACAAACCGGGACAAGAAGCACAATCCCAGCTAAGTGAGCAGGAAAGAGACGGTAGTCCAAGTGTAAGAGGGCGAGAACAGATGCTGGGGCAGCGAAGGCTTCCTCTAACCCCCGGGGAGTAAAGACCTCTGTACCGCCCAACCAGTCTCCCAAGTGCCGAGCCTGACAGGCCAAAGCATAAGCCCCTAAATCAGGGAGTCCCAACCCCCCACACCTCCAATTCCCCACCAAGCGGGAGTACCGAATACGTGCGTGCGCCTCTCCCCCCCCCACAGAAATCCGCCGATAATTCCCTCCAACCGCTTCAAGTCTTTTCGCAGAAGCCAGACGGGCAGCGTCTGTAGCCAGTATAATATCCTCGGTAAAACTACCAATTTGACCGCAGCAATTCTCCCAGACAAAGACAAGGGAAGAGGTCGCCAAGCCTGTAACTGAGCTTGGAGGCTCTGAATAATTCTAGAAAGATTACTCTCATAGAGTTGTGAGGGCTGACCAGTCAATAAAATACCGAGATATTTAAAATGATTAGCCGCCCATTTCAGGGGGAAGGGTCCGCGCCAGCTACCCCTCACAGTGCCCGAGATATCTAATGCCTCAGACTTATCCATATTGATATTTAAACCGACAAATTGACCGAAAATTTCAAACTCTCGCATTAAGCTGGGGAGCGAGTCATGGGGCCGAAGTAAATGCACAAGGAGGTCGTTGGCAAAAGCCGATAGTTTAAAGCCGGTCGTGCGGATACGCACCCCCCGTATCTCCCGTGAGGCCTCCACCCGTCTAATGAACGGGTCCAAGGAGAGAGCAAAAAGCAACGGAGAAAGAGGGCAGCCCTGCCTAGTCCCCCTGTGTAAAGAAAATGTATCGGAAAGCACTCCATTACTGCAAATCGCCGCGACCGGGTCATGATAAAGACTTCTAACCATGGCACAAAAAGAGCTCCCAATCCCGTAGCGGGGCAGCAAGTCCCATAAATAGTACCAATCAACTCTGTCAAAAGCTTTCTCTGCGTCAAAGCTAATTAACAGAGATGAGAGACTCCGATTGTGGACCCATTCTAAGGAAGCTAGAATCTTCCGCAGATTGTGGACCGCATACCTCCCTTTCACAAAGCCCACTTGGGAGTCGTGAACCAAATGCCCCAACACAGTCGCCAATCGATCGGCAAGAATTTTAGCTAAGATTTTAAGGTCAAAGTTAAGGAGAGAAATAGGCCGGTAGGAGGCCGCACACAACGGGTCTTTTCCTGGCTTCGGGAGCAAGATCATATGAGCCAAATTACTGCCCCATCGAAACGTGCCCTGCTCAGATCTCCTAATATGGACCGCCACCAACAGCGGGGATACTAAACCAGCCAAGATCTTGTAAAACTCGGCCCCCAACCCATCTGCCCCCGGGGATTTATAACAACTCGCCTTGGCAATAACATTCTGCACCTCTTGAACAGAAATCGGTTGATCCATGTGCAGCCGCTGCTGGTCTGATAACTGGGGTAAGTCCAGCCCTGCCGGGTAATCAGACATTTGCACATGCGAGCCGGGCACCGCGGTATAGAGTTTCTGAAAAAACGAACGAAAAACACGCGATATCTCCAGATTTTCCCTATAAAGGACCCCTTTATCGTCCTTCAGCGCATGCACCAGCGTGGAACCCCGAGAACCGCGCAGACACCGGGCCAATAACTTCCCTGGTTTATCTCCATAGCAGTAGAGCTGAAATCTGTAGTACATAACCGACTTTTTGGCCCGCTGGTGTAGGAGATCATTCAACGTCGTCTGTAACTCCCATAGCTGCTTCTTTGAAGCCACACTCGGATTACTCGCCCACTTCCGCCGCTGTAATGTGACTAAGCGTTCCAGGCGGATAATACGCTCCGCCATGAGTCAACGTTTGCGCGTCATAAAGCCAATAATATCTCCGCGCAGAACCACTTTCGCTGTCTCCCAGACCAGCTCAGGATCCGCAGAGTGCCCACTGTGATCCGCTTCGAATTCACGCCAGCGCCTTTGTAGGAACTGACGAAACTGAGAGTCTCTATAGAGATCCAAAGGAAACCGCCACAATCTCGTCACAGGACGAATCGCGCCCCACCGCAGCTGAAGCCAGACAAAGGCGTGGTCGGAAATTTCCGCGGGTCCGATCTGCGCCTCCTCTACCAAAACAAACAGGCACTGCGAGGTCAGCAAATAATCTATACGTGCTCTAGAACTATGTGCGCGAGACTGGTGAGTGTAGTCTCTTTCAGCGGGATGTAGCAGTCTCCAAGGGTCCACCAACCCCAACCTGGTTTGCAAACCATTTAAAGCTCGGGCCCCCTGAGAACGCTCCCGGGTCCCCCCACCCCGAGATGTGTCCATCGCCACATCCATCACTCCATTTAAATCCCCCCCCCCCAAGATCAGTGGGAGCTCCGGAAGCTGCTCTACTTGGGAGGCCAGTCGAGCATATAGGTCTCGGTCTAGCACATTGGGACTATAAACATTACCAAGGATAATAGGTTTCCCCTCTAGCATGCCCTGTAGCAGAAGGAACCGCCCAGTCGAATCCGCTATTTCTTTGGTAACCTCAAAGCGGATCCGCTTGTGCAGTAATATGGCCACCCCCCCTTTTTTATTCTGGGCCGGCACCCCCCAAACCTGTCCCACCCAAGATCTACGCAATTTAGCATGCTCCGCTGCTGTCTGGTGGGTTTCTTGAAGGAAAACCATGTCAGCTTTTGCCTCGCCAAGGCTTGCAATATTTTTGCTCTTTTAAACGGGCTCCCCAGGCCACAAACATTCCATGAAAGGATCTTCAATCTGGGTTGATATCACTCCAATATCTTAGAAAAGTACCCAACCATATTCCGGGAAGAACCCCCCCAGCCTGGAGCTCCCCCCTGCCATCCCTTAATGGTTCCCCCAATGCCCAGGTCCTCTTGGTGGGATGCGACCATATCCCCCCCTCCCCCCTTCCCTCATCACCCCTTCCACCTGCTTCTCCATCCACTACCTCTATTGGGTAGCGAGCAACTGTAATGCGTGCGGTCTCCTCCCCCCACTTAGAATGTCCTAGGCATCCTCCACCTCCTGTAGTCGACCTGCCCAATAGGAGGTTCCCGCCCTAATCAAGTCCCCCACCCCCCTTGAGAATTATGCAGTAGTGAATAACAAAACATGACTGTATGTAATACAATAATAGGACCTCTAAACAAGAATGGTACCCACTGTATCCTTGCATTTCCACTCTGCTGCACCTCGACTATGAGAACCAATGAGGAGTGTCAAAGCCGAGGCACAAAAACCGGCAATCTCGGGGACTAGACCTTTAGCTTCCCCTCCATAAAACAAAGAAAGCCAAACCCTTCGAAACACCGTATAGGGGAAGAGGGGGCCAGGTTACCAGTAGTCTCCGCCTCAGCTCCTTATAAGCAGCTTACCTAAGATAGTTGCACCCCCTGATGTTGGAAGGAATGCAAGGCTACACAGTAACCACTAAGTGTAAAAGCTTAGCAATATGGATACACAATTACTGCACAGTACAACATACAGTAGTCAAAAACACTTTTAAGCTGCCTAAAAAAACAGTAGGCAACAATATATAGGGAGCTATCCAACCCCAACAGAGTTACTTCTCCCCTGGACCCGAACAAGTGAAACCACAAATGGGCCCCAAAGAGGCCCGAAGTTATAACCCCCCCCCCCCCCCAGACACATCCAATCCTCGCAGTTAGAGAAGAAAGAAAAGAAAACCCAGCGCACTCAATCAGGTAGTACCCCCCTCTTCCCACATTCGATCCCCACACCCAACTACAAACGAACCACAATCTCACACATTCAACCATCTCCCCCACCCTTAATTCAGCCCTAGTTTTATATGCCCAAGTCCCATGAGGACAGCAGAGACCCGGGGGCCATCTCCAGCGAGCCCGAAGCTTGCCCTATCCACTACCCCACCCGCAGTACCCCTCCGCTGGGCTCAGCAAGATGGGTCGCCCCCCTCCCACCGCAGGACAGCTCCCCAAGCAGAACTTCCCCTAATAAGAGAGTGAAAACTTAGGCCTCGTCTAATTAGGCCCCTCTGAGTCCGTGTTGAAGAGTAGCAGTCCTGAATAAGGTTCACGGGGACTGTACTTGCGATGGGGACCTTCGCTCCTCTCCCACAATCTGCGCCACATATCGTTTGGCGTCAGCTGCGAAATCAAAGGTCTTATGAGCTCCCTCATGAAAAACATGCAGTCGGGAGGGATACTGCACGGAGAATTTAATTCTGGCATCAATTAGTTGCTGGCAGATTGGAGCATATGCTCTGCGTCGCTGGCTGAGAGCAACGGAGTAGTCCTGTGCCACTCGTATGTGCAAGTTCTCATGCTCCAGCACTCCCCTCCTCCTAGCTGCTTGCAAAATAGCCTCCTTCTGGGGAAAATAGAGAAATTTGACGAGCACTACCCGCGGCCTGTGCTCTTGGGGTTGCCTGCGCCCCATGCGGTGCGTTCTCTCTATAAGCAGTTTCCCGCCATCTTCAACACCCTCAAATATCTTGGGGAGCAAGTTTTCCAGGTAGGACTTTAAATCTTTATCTGCAATGGAGTCCGGAATACCCATCAGCCGCAGGTTATTGCAGCGTGACCGATTCTCCAAGTCGTCAAGTTTATCATCTTGCGACTGAACCTTGGATTTCAGAGTCTCCAATTCCTGGGTCAGGGAGGCCAGGCTATCCTCTGTGAGCCCAATACGGTTTTCAGCCTCTTGCATGCGGTTGCCCAAAGCTCCAAAAGAAGCGTGCAAACTGTCCATTTTTTCCTGCAGGGTTGTAAATTGCAGGGCTAGAGCATCGGCTACTGCCGCGGACACCTCTTCCAGGAACGCCATTGAGGCCGGCGACTTCGGCGGGCCCATGGCATCCGCCATTTTAGGTGCTGGGGCTCCCCGCTCCTTCTCCTTCCTCGCGGCTTTAACTGTCGCCGCCATCGCCAGAACGGCTCCGCAGCCACAGGACCTGCTTCGGGTGCCTTTCCCCTGCGTCAAAAGTAACCACTTTGCGTTGGATCTGTTCTCAAGCCGGCATTAATGACCCGATTCGGGGTAGAGGAGACCGGAGCTCAAAAGGAAGCCGTCTGCCGAGTTCACCGCATCAGGTGCTCTCGCTTTGTTCACTTTTAATTTTATTAGCTCCTCATGACCACAGTCTTCTGAAAATCATTTGTGTTCTACCTCACTCATTCCTATTTGTTTATATTCTGAGGTCCCAGATCTGGCCCTTCATCTGTGAACACAGAAAAAAAGCGTAGTTACTCACCTGTAGCAGGTGTTCTCTGGGGACAGCAGGAATCGGTCCTCACATATGGGTGATGTCGGCGCCAACAGAGCCCTCACGGAAGTATCCCCCCAGCTTTCAAAGAAAGCCTTTGGGAAATGCCACCACGCATGCGTGGTCCCCTTCCCACCCAAGGGTGCCATCTTGCTCAGTCAGATGATATAGCTAAAAGACAGCAAAAAAATAAAATATGGTAAAGAAGCAACTCCAAGAGGAGGAGAGAGGGTTGTGAGGACTGATTCCCGCTGTCCCCGGAGAACACCTGTTACAGGTGAGTAACTACGCTTTCTCTGGGAACAAGCAAGAAGTCAATCCTCACATATTTATTTATTTATTTTTTTATTTATTACAGTTGCTTATATACCGCACTATTCGGTATCAGCGCGGTTTACAGTATAACAAAGTGACCAATACACACATTCTGTTTGGTTTTACATCGAACAGGAATATAAACTTGGATAACAGGGGCTGAACTATATACAAGAACTATTTACATGAAATATGCTATATACATGAAGTAAAATTCCTATAACATTGTTGAATTGCACAATAAATGATGAATCCGTTTTGAATAATTGAGACCTTGTGAGTATGGGCTGCAAAAGGGCGGTGTTTCTTAGGTGGTGCTAACTAAATTCATCGCTGGTTGGGTAGTATTGGAGGAAGAGGTGATATTTGATTGCCTTCCTGAATTGGGTCAGGTCTGCTATAGCTCGAATGTCTGGTGGGAGTGCATTCCAACATTTGGGGACGTAAAGACTGAAGGCCCTATTTGCTGTTGTGTTATTGCATTTTGTCAAGGTCTTCATGGGACTCCCTAGCTACAGGCTATCGAAAGCCCATAGAGAAAAAAACGCCGTTACCCTCAGGGGCAGCCGTGAGCAGCAGCAATTGAGTCCGCAGGTGTAGACTGCAGTAGGACTCGTATGTCCAAAGGAAACCAGAAAGGCCAGAAGGTAGGAGTTGCCTAGACCCCAAAATGTTTATGGAGCACTGCCTGGCCAAAGGCACTGTCCAGTCAGGACTCCCTCACCAGGCAATAACAAGCTGCGAAAATATGGATAGAAGACCAGGTAGTGGCCCGGCAGATGTCTACCATCGGTACGGAGTGCATATTTGCCATGAATACCGCCATGGTGCACTGTGACCCAGCTATCCAGCGAGAGCCCCGCCTGCTCATAGGTGAGGGTGATAGTCTGCCACCCAGGTAGATAGCGTACGCTTGGTTACCACTTCCCCCCAGTCTACTGGGGATCATACAAGACCAAAAGATGAGAAGCTTAACGGTGGCCCTGGGTACGTTGAATGTAGAAGGACAGGGCCCTCTTACAGTCCAAGGTGTGGAGGACAGGCTCTGCCTTACTGGCATGAGGCTTCAGCAAGCATCACCTCCTGGTTGAGGTGAAAAGGTGATACTACCTCCAGAAGGAATTTGGGCTGTGTGCGGAGCACAACCCTGTTCTTGTAGAACTTGGTATAAGGCACTTCTGCCACCAAGGCTTGGAGCACGCTGACCCTGCGAGCAGAGCTGAGCACAACCAGGAACCTTCCATGAAAGGTATTGCAGGTGGCAGGTAGCCAGGGGCTCAAAAGGCGGGTGAGTAAGCTGCGCCAGTACGACATTGAAGTCTCACTCAGTCGCCGGAGGGTGTACCGGGGGTTTCGATAAAAGGAGTCTCCTCATGAAGCAGGTCACCAATGGCTGGGCCGAGAGGGGTTTGCCATCCACTGGATGGTGATGTGCCGCCAGGGCACTGAGGTACACTCTGACGGAGTTTGATTTGAGTCTGAAGTGCGAGAGATGGAGAAGGTACTGCAGGACCAGCTGCACCGGACAGGAGAATGGGCTAATCCTGTGTTCTGCACACCAGACTGAAAATCTGTGCCACTTGAAGGCATATGCTTTCCTGGTGGAGGACTTATGGAAGCCAGCAGGATCTCCTCCACTTCCTCGGAAAAGTTGAAAGGAGCTAGGGTCACCCTTTCAGCAGCCACGCTGTCAGTGATAGGGACCCCAGATTGGAGTGCAAGAGAGAGCCCCCTTCCTGTGACAGGAACCTTGGGGAACTCCCCAATGGGATGGGAGTCTCCACAGTCAGCCGGAGGAGTAACTGGAACCACGGTTGCCTGGGCCATCGAGGGGCTACCAGAACCAGCGAGGCCTTGTCATGGAGGGTCCTGAATAACGTTTTGGTAATTAGTTGTGTGGGTGGGGAGGCTTACATGAGACCTTCCGACCACGAGATGAGGAACACATCTGTCGCCACCCAGGAAGGGTGGGCTTGCCAAGAGCAGAAGCAGGGCAACTGGTTGTTGTCTGAGCTGGCAAACAGGTCTATACATGGTTCCCCCCAGAGGTGGAAAAGCTGGCTGGCCATTCTGGGATCCAGTTGCTACTCGTGTGGCTGGAGGATCCTGCTCAATCTATTGGCCAATGCGTTGTCCTGGCCTGACAGATATACTGCCCGTAAGAGTATGCCCTACTGGACTGGGTAGGAGCAAAGGGCCATCGCCTTGCAGCAGAGGATGTGTGATCCTGTGTCCCTCTGCTTGTTCACATAGAACATCACCACCTGGTTGTCTGGACCAATACTGGTTGGCGACATAGGCAGAGGCAAAAGGCTCGGAGGGCTAGGTGTATCGGCATAATTCCAGATGGTTGATCTGCTGGTTGCTCTCGCTTTGCGACCAGCTGCCCTGGGTGCAGAGTTCCTCGCAGTGGGCTCCCCATCCCAGCAGGAGAGGTGTCTGTCGTGAGGACCCTTATGGGGCACGGAGTCTGGAAGGGTATCCATGCCTCGAGGACCTGGGGATTTTGCCACCAGGTCAGGGATTCCGCCAACTGGTGGATCACTACAATTCTGTCTCAGACACAGCCTGTGGCCTGTGTCCACTGGTCCCTAAGGCACCACTGTGCGGCTCTCATGTGGAGGCGGGCATCTGGGGTGACGGGGATTATGGAGGCCATGTGTCCGAGTAGGTGCAGCAGGAGCCGACCAGACACTGAGAGATGGCATTGTATATACATGGCCAGATCCCTGAGCCAGGCGGCTCGGTCCCCTGGAAGGGAAGGCCTTTGCTTGGAGAGTGTCTAGTCTTGCCCCTTTGTCGGGCTTGCCCTCGAGGATTCCGCTCTGGCAAAATTATCCCGGCGGGAAGTTCCGGCTTCCAAAGCATTACCTATGGGGTCACAGGTTGACATCGATGGGGCGGCCTCGATCGATCACCTGTTGCCGTGTTCTGGGGTACCAGTGGCCTCCACTGGTACCGACATCCAGACTTTGGTGACGTCGATGGATCAGAAAATTCTATCCATACAGCGCACCCTTACGGCATTTATGCAGGCTTCGACGCCTTCGGTACCGCAGAAATCTCTGTTACCGGTACCGACTCCGGCATCGGCACCGATTGCATCGACATCGGCTTCGGTGTCGGCTGCAACAGTACCCTGTCCTACGATGCCCATCGGTACCGAACCGGTACCGCTTACTCCCGATGTCGATCCCACTCGGTATGCGTATCGGGCTTTACAGGAGCATCCGGACAGGCGATACTTCGATTCCTCCGAAGACTCTGATGAGTCGGAGGTTTCTGTCGATGCACCGGTGCTTCTTCCTCAGGAGTCAGATTCTCCAAAACGAAGTATGTCTCCTCCAGAGGATTTGTCTTTTCAAGACTTCATTAGGGAAGTGGCTAGAGGCCTCTCCATTACAGTGGCCTCTGAGTCAGAGCCTAGAGCCAAGCAATTAGATATTTTGCGATATCCTAAGGCTCCTAAGGAAGCAGCTACCCTACCTATTCATGAGATTCTCTATGATCTCATGTTGGGCATGTGGGAGACTCCTCTCACCACCTCTCCTCATTCTCGCAGGTTAGACACCATGTACCGTGTCCCTCCCTGTCCTGGTTTTCGTAAGACTCAGCTTCCTCACCACTCTATTGTGGTTGAGTCTGCTATGAAGAAAATAAAGAGTACAAAGAGACACTCATCTAACCCTCCAGGACGTGAATGTAGGACTCTAGATGCTTTTGGCCGAAGGATTTTCCAGGCCAATATGCTTGCTGCCAGAATCAACTCCTATAGTCTCTATATGGGGATGTTTCTAAAAGAAGTCACAGATCATCTGCAGACTTTAGCTCCTTTTATTTCAGAAGATAAAAGGCAGGAATTTCTCACTTGGCTCAAACATGCCCAAGATGTTTCCAAATTCTCCAACCGTGCAGCCTTTGACGCTTTTGAGTGTGTAAGCAGAGCTACGGCTATTGCCATAGGTGCATGCAGAATTGCTTGGTTACAAGCCTCTGATTTGGAACTCTGGGTCCAGGATGAGTTGGGAAACCTTCCTTGAACAGGTGAAAACCTGTTTCGCAGGGATTGGCAAGCAAAGGCCACTCAGATGGATGCTGAGAACTCTGCTTTGGATCGACTTTCAAAGTCTACCTCTGCCCCTGTTAAGAAAAGATTGTTCATCAAGACATCTTTTTCTAAAAAGGGAAGATATTATCCTGCTCATGGGCAGGCATCTTCTGCAGGTCGTTTTGCTGCAAAACGTCAGCAACCACCTAAACAGGCCAAGTCAAAGGCTGCCAAGCCTACCACAGCCCAGCAGCCTCAGCCTCCTCAAGGCCTTTGACTTGCAACTAGAGAACGTAGCCTTTCTAGCTCTGGGAAACCCAGAGCCCCTCACCATTCCAGGAAGGTTGACTTACTTTGCTCCCAGATGGGAGCAAATCATAGCAGAGCAAAGGACCCTCTCCATCATAAAGGAGGGGTACAAGCTTCACTTTTTAAACCTTCCTCCTCACACCATGGTGAAACAGTTCAATTCTCCAACATCTCTCCTCAACCTTCTAGGTCAGGAGATTGCTACCCTTCTTGCCCAAGGGGCAATAGAAGAAGTACCTCTTCTTCAACAGGACTCAGGGTTCTACTCCCCTTATTTTCTTATCCCAAAGAAAACAGGGGGCTACAGACCCATATTAGATCTCAGAGAATTGAACAAGTTTCTATTCAAGGAGAAATTCAAAATGATTTCTCTAGGGGCTCTGCTTCCATACCTTCAGAGTCAGGATTGGCTTTGTTCTCTAGATCTCAAGGATGCGTACACCCATGTCCTCATCCATCCCACACACAGAAGGTTCCTTCGGTTCCTTTTTCAAGGAAAGCACTACCAATACATGGGTGCTTCCTTTCGGTCTGGCCTCTGCACCAAGGGTGTTCACGAAATGCATGGCAGTAGTTGCTGCATTTCTCCGCACTCTAGGAATATTCGTATTCCCATATCTGGACGACTGGCTCATTCGAGCCTCATCCCAGTCAGAGGCCCAGACTTGTCTAACCTGCACAATGCGTATCCTTCAGTATTTGGGACTAGTAATAAACATCCCAAAATCCAATCTCACCCCTACTCAGTCTCTGGAGTTCATAGGGGCCTTGCTGGATACCACAACTGCAAGGGCCTATCTTCCTCAGGCCCGTTGCCTACGTCTGGTGCAGTTAGCCTCCCAGATTCAGTTAAAGTCCCAATTAACTGCTCGAGAGATGTTACAACTATTAGGCCACAGCATCCACCGTGCATGTGGTTCCATATGCTCGCTTTCACATGAGGGCAGCTCAATGGACTTTGTCCACCCAATGGACTCAGGCATCAGGTTGCCTGTCAGACAAAATAGCAAACTCCAGTCGTCTATTTTGGTCTCTCCAGTGGTGGACGTCCTCTCAGAACCTGTTGCTGGGGTCCCCCTTTTCAGCAACCGTTACCCCAAGCAACTCTCAAACAGATGCTTCTCCAAAGGGTTGGGAAGCTCATCTGCAAGATCTCTCCACCCAGGGCATCTGGTCTCCACAGGAGACTTCTCTGCATATCAATCTCTTGGAACTCAGAGCGTTCCATTCCCTGCTCAGCTACAGGACAGTCCTTATCCATACGGACAATCAAGTAGCCATGTTCTATGTAAACAAGCAGGGAGGGACTGGCTCTCTGTCGCTTTGCAACGAAGCTTTGCGACTGTGGGCCTTCACCAGAGAGCATCACATCCATCTTCTGGCAGTATATCTTCCAGGTATTCAAAACTCTTGGGCGGACAGACTCAGTCGTACATGGACCAGGTAGCCAGGATTTTTTGAATTTGGGGAACCCCGGACATAGACCTCTTTGCAAGTCCGTGGGATGCCAAACTTCCCCGATTCTGTTCCAGAATTCCGTGTCAGGGAGTTCAGGCCAAGGATGCCTTCCTCCTTCACTGGGGTCAAGACTTCATTTATGCCTTTCCACCAATTCCCCTAATTCCCAAAACACTATTCAAGCTTCAGAGAGATCGAGGGACCATCATCCTCATAGCACCACATTGGCCACGCCAAGTGTGGTACCCTCTACTTCTGCATCTCTCTCAAGCTCCTTCCCTGGACTTAGGCTCTGCACCAGACCTTCTGTCCCAGGAAGACGGAACATTGTGGCACCCAAACCCCCAGTCGCTCCATCTCAGGGCTTGGTTGCTGAGGGCCTAGACCTTCAAGATTTTCATCTCTCTCAACAAGTCAGAGATGTTATTCATGCCTCTAGGAAGCCTTCTACTCGACATTCCTATGCTTTCAAATGGAAAAGATTCACCATTTGGTGTTCAGAGAAGGGTCTAAACCCTCTTGCAATACCTCTGAATTCTCTACTAGAGTATCTCCTGCATCTGTCCCATGCAGGCCTAAAAACGAATTCAGTAAGAGTCCATTTGAGTGCTATTGCAGCGTCCCTCAAGCCTCTCAATGGACAACCTATCTCCTCTCACCCTCTTATAGCAAGATTCATGAGAGGCCTTCTTTTAACTAAACCTCCCATTAGACCACCTCCAGTGGCATGGGACTTAAACCTGTTTCTTGGCCAGCTTATGAAGCCACCCTTTGAACCCTTAGCCACCACCTCCTTGAAATTTCTTTCTTGGAAAGTTGTTTTTCTCATTGCAGTCACCTCAGCACGCCGCATCAGTGAGCTGCAAGCTTTGGTGGCTAATCCACCTTATACAAGGTTCCATCATGATAAGGTAGTCCTCAGAACCAATCCACACTTTATGCCTAAAGTGGTCTCACCTTTTCATCTGAACCTGTCTTTTTTCCAGGACCTCATGTATCAAATGCAGAGAGGAATCTTCATACCTTGTATTGTAAGAGAGCTCTCGCTTTCTACTTACAAAGAACACAGCAACATAGAAAGTCTTCTCAACTCTTTGTTGCTTTTGATCCTTCTCATTTAGGACTTCCAGTCTCCAAGAGAACACTATCCAGCTGGATTGCTCAGTGTATTTCTTTCGCCTACCAGAGTAAGAACATTTCTCTGGAGGGCCATGTCACAGCTCACAATGTGAGAGCCATGGCAGCCTCAATGGCTCATCTAAACTCGGTGTCCATCGACCAGATCTGTCAAGCAGCCACCTGGGCCTTGGTTCACACCTTCACAGCCCATTACTGTTTGGACAAGGACTCCCGCCGGGATGCCTCGTTAGGTCAGGCTGTCCTCAAACACCTGTTCCATTCCTAATCAACTCCTACCCACCTACCCTGGTTGGATGCCAGAGATCCATGGGGAGGAGGTGGAGCCCTCTGCAAGGGCGCACAACCATGGGGTCTCTCCCTGGCATCTGCAGCTAGGGAGTCCCCATATGTGAAGATTCATTCCTGCTTGTTCCTGGAGATAGCACAGTTACTTACCTGTAACAGGTGATCTCTGGGAACAGCAGGAATAAGTCTTCACAACCCACCCACCTCCCCTAGGAGTTGTATCTCTCTATCTATCTTTCCTTCCTCTCTCTCTCTGTCTCAGCTTTAAAACTCAAACTGGAGAGAGGCGGTTGGGAAAGGCGGGAAGGCAGCGCACAGGCGCTGTGGGATGCTCCCAAAAGGTTTCTTACTGGACGCTGGGGAGCGTTCCCGCACAGGCTCCGTCGGTACCGACGATACCCATATGTGAAGACTTATTCCTGCTGTTCCCAGAGATCACCTGTTACAGGTAAGTAACTGTGCTTTCAGATCCAAGGAGCATAGCCATTCTCCCTGCTGGAGGTATGGCAGCAATGTTACAAGGGAGAGCATCTTGAACTTCTCCCTCACCAGGAATCTGTTCAGGTTGCACAGGTTGAGGATGGGCCTTAGAACCCCTGTTCCTTTTGGTACGAGGAAGTACCTGGAGTAGAACTCCTTGCCCCTGAAATGGTGAGGAACTGGTTCTACTGTTCTCCAGGACCAAGCAGGAAGTCAGTCCTCACATATGGGTGACGTCAGCGCCAATGGAGCTCCCGTGCGGAGCATTTCCCCAGCTTTCAAAGAAAGCCTTTGGGAATGCAGCGCACCTGCGCGGTCCCTTTCCCGCCCAAGGGTGCCATCTTGCTCAGTCTTTCTTTTTCCGCGGAGCCCGACGGACGTGAGTTCGTGTCACCCGGGAAAAGTTGATTTTTTTCTGCAATTTTCGCGTTGTCTTATCCAGTTTGACGCCGGTTCCCCTTCCCGCTTGGGCTCGGTACACCGGTATCGAGTCCGGACTTGCAATTTTCGGTTTTTGTCCTTCGTGACTAGCGTTCGCGCTCTTTTTGTATTTTCACTGGCAGCCCAGTCTTTTGACCTTGCAGGGGCCCTTTTTCACCGGATGGCTGCCAGCGGGTTCAAAAAATGTGATCGGTGCAAGAAACTTATGTCTCTCACCGACACACATGACTGCTGCCTCTGATGCCTTGGGCCTGACCATGACCTGCTGACCTATGGCCCGTGCGGCAAAATGTCGTCGAAGGCGCTTCGGAGCCGTCAGCATCAACGTGAGAGAATTTTCTCTGACTCCGTGTCCGGCCGGGCCCGGACTTCGTCAGAGGCCTCGACATCTTTGGAGTCCGACCCCGAGCGCCGTCGGGGTTCCTCTGAAAGGGAGTCTCCCTCCCGGGAGCACCGAAGGAAGAAAAAGCTTGCGAGGGCGGCATCAGTGGAGGCTCCTGGTTCCTCGAGGGCCAGGTCGCATAGCCCTGACCGCCGCACCGGGCTCTCGGAGTCAGAGAGGCCTTCCAAACTACCTCGTGTGGAGCTGGAGTCCCCGAGTCACGTAAGTGCAGTTGTCCTCATAGACTCTCCTCAGGGGGAGCCAACGTTGGACCTGACACCGTCGGGGCCCGAATTGGGGGCTGCTGAGTCCCCTGAGCTTGGACTCAGGTTGACAGCCTTGGAGAGCAGCTTGGTTGCCTTCATGGAACAGCAGCGGGTGCTGCTTGCCAGTCTGACCAGTGCATCTGCCCCGACCACCGGGACCTCGACGTCTAAGTCGACCCCGGAGACCGAGCCGATCCTCGAGTCGATGAAGTCTCGAGTCGATCCTTGGTCAAGGTCCCCCTCAACCTCCCGTGCGGGGCCGAGGTCGTCAACGCCGATACCCTCGGCATTGGGGTGGGTGGCACCGAGGCCCACATGGCCGGAGCCGCTCGATTCCTCCTTGGAGGAGTCGAAGTGGGAGACGGAGGACAAGGAGTCCCCGGACACCTTCCGGACCCGGTGCATCCCTTCGGATTCACCAGAGTCCGAGCCTCGGAGATGGTCCTCCCGGAGGATACCCGGTTCTCGGACTTCGTGAGGGACATGGCCAAGGCCTTGGCCTTCCCTGCGGACACCGAGGAGGAGCCTCGAGCTGAGGAGCTCGATGCCCTCCAGTATGATTTTCCTCCGAAGGAAGCCTTTACTGTACCAGTTCCTCCGATGCTGGAACGGCTGCTCTTCCGTATGTGGGAGGCACCGGCCTCGACGCTGGTTCTTAGCAAATGGGTCGATTCCATTTATCGAGGCCGTAAGAGCCCTGGGTTCCAAAAGGCGCAGCTACCGCACCACTCCATGGTTGTGGAATCGGCCATGCACCGTCTGAAGAGTCAGAAGATGCACTCCTCGGTGCCTCCCAGTCGGGAGGCCCGGAACCTGGATGCCCTCGGTAGAAAGTGCTTCCAGGGCTATATGCTGTCTTGCCGTGTCCAGACCTACCAGCTGTACATGGGCATGTACCTACGAGACCTGGCAAAGGAGATTGTCGGGTTCTCAGCTGGCCTCTCTGAGGAACCTTTGCAGAGGTTCAAGGCTTTGTCAACAGGGATTCGAGAGTGCTCAAAGTTTATCTCTCGAGCAGCCTATGATGGCTTCGAGGCTTCGGCCCGGGTAGCCGCGGCCGGCATCGGTGCACGCCGTCAGGCCTGGCTACAGTCATCAGACCTGGAGCCATGGGTACAGGACAAGTTGGTCAATGTCCCCTGCCGAGATGAAAACCTTTCGGTAAGCCCATGACTGAAAAGGCTGCAGAAATCGAGATTGAGACTCTCACCAGGACAAGGCTGTCCAGGAAGACTTCTTCCCCTTCTCACAAAAAGAAGGGCTCGGGGAAGAAGCCCTTTTTCCAGAGGAAGGGTGCTGCCTACAAATCCTACCCTCAATATCAGGCTTCTCCAGCTCCCCAACAGGGCCAGCAGGCCAAGAGGCAGAGGCATGGGCCCCGTAGGCAGAAGACCCCCAAGCCGCCAGCTCTGGCTCCTGCACAGCAGGGAGCGGGGTTTTGACTCCCACAGCAATAGCCTCTTCTCCACAGATGGCCCCCTCAGCACAGGAGGTCAGCTAGCCCTGTATGCCTACAGATGGCCAGCCTTCACAGGGGATACCTGGGTCCTCAGCATAGTCCAAAAGGGCTACATGCTCCACTTCCACCAGATACCCCCCTCCTACTTTCCAGGGGAGCCTCCAAGACTCCCTCTGCACAGAAACCTCCTCCTTCAGGAGCTGGCAAGTCTTCTAAAGGAACAGGCGGTGGAACCGGTGCCTCACCACCTGGAAGGGCGAAGCTTCTACTCCAGGTACTTTCTGGTACCAAAAAGGACAGGAGGCCTCCGGCCTATCCTAGACTTGCGAAACCTAAACAAGTTTCTGGAGAGGGAAAAGTTCAAGATACTTACCCTTGGGATACTGCTGCCCTACCTCCAGCAGGGAGATTGGCTATGCTCCTTAAACCAAAAGGATGCTTATACCCACATTCTCATCCATCCAGTCCACAGACAATTTCTCAGATTTGTGGTGGGAGGAAACCATTTTCAGTACAGAGTACTTCCCTTTGGCCTAACTTCTGCCCCCAGGGTTTTCACCAAATGCCTGGCGGTGGTGGCGGCCTATCTCAGAAATCAGGGAATTTTTGTCTTCCCATACCTGGACGACTGGCTCATCAGGGGGTCAGTCCCTCCAGGAGGCCAGACAAGCCACTCTTCGCACTGTCTCTCTTCAGCATCTGGGCTTTGTCATCAACTATGCAAAGTCCACTTTGCTCCCCTCACAGAATCTAGAGTTTATAGGGGCAAGATTAGACACCCTGCAGGCAAGAGCTTACATTGCTCAAGGACAGGGCTCACAGGCTGATGGACTTGGCCAACCAGTTCCAAAGCAGTTCTCAGGTCTCCGCCAGACACTTCCTGCAGCTCCTGGGTCACATGGCATCCACGGTACATGTGACCCCGAATGCCCGTCTGCACATGCGGGCGGCTCAGTGGTGCCTCAGAGCTCAGTGGGCGCAAGCCACAGGAGACCTTCGAGACAGAGTAAAGGTGTCCAAACCGCTCTTGGACTCCTTACAGTGGTGGCTACATCTCCCAAACCTTATCAAGGTGGTACCCTTTTAGGCCCAAGCGCACACAAGGGTGCTGACGACCGATGCTTCCTTAAAGGGCTGGGGTGCACATTGCCAGGGCAGGTGCACTCAAGGTCTCTGGTCTCCTCGGGAGGCCACACAACAGATCAATCTTTTGGAGCTGCGGGCAATCTGCTTGGCTCTACAGACTTTTTCTCATGCCCTCTCTCACCAGTCTGTCTTAGTTCAGACAGACAATCAGGTAGCAATGTTCTATGTGAACAAGCAAGGGGGCACAGGGTCCAGACTCCTGTGTCAGGAGGCGCAGGCCCTTTGCTCCTTTGCAGTCAACAAGGCATGTTTCTCAAAGCAGTTTATCTACCTGGTCAGGAGAACTTCTTGGCAGACAAACTAAGCAGGATTCTCCTGCCTCACGAATGGCAGTTGAATCCACTGGTGGTCCAGCAGATCTTTCTACGATGGGGACTCCCATCCATCGATCTCTTTGCAAGTCCACTGAACCATCAGCTGCCCAGGTTTTGCTCCAGACAGCCGCATCTCCTGAAAATGGTAGCAGATGCGTTTCTGATCTCTTGGTTTACGGGCCTCCTGTATGCCTTTCCTCCCATGCCCTGGTGGCCCGAACTTTGTTCAAGATTCTACGGGAAAAGGCCTCGGTCATTCTGGTAGCCCCCAGATGGCCGAGGCAGCCGTGGTTTCCACTTCTTCTGCAGTTGGCAGTGGAAACTCCATTCCCTCTGTGGTTGCAACCTGATCTCCTGTCTCAGGATCAGGGTTCCCTTCTGCACCCCAATCTCAGATCCCTCAATCTGGATGGCCTGGCTGCTGAAAGGATAGTGCTAACTCCCTTACTTCTACCTAGGGAAGTTGAGGAGGTGGTCTTGGCCTCGAGGAGGTTGCGCAGGTTCTCAGTGTGGTGTGCTGAGCACCATGAAGATCCTTTCTCCTGCCTTGTGCCAGTAGTGCTACAATACCTACTTCACCTGTCAGACCTAGGCCTTAAGTCCAATTCTGTTCGGGTCCACCTCTGTGTTCTTTCAGCACACCACTCACCGGTGGAGGGACAGTCTCTGTCGGTTCACCCCTTGGTGTCCCGCTTCCTCAGAGGCCTGCTTTTGCTCAAGCCTCCGATTCGTCCACCTGCCACTGAGTGGGATTTGAACGTGGTCTTGCAACAACTTACTCGCCCACCGTTTGAGCCGATGGCTACTTGCCATTTACACTTCCTTTCTTGGAAGGTGCTCTTCCTGGTAGCTCTTACTCGGCCAGACGTGTGAGTGAACTACAAGCTCTGGTTTCTGATAGACCGTACACACGGTTCTATAGGAACAGGGTGGTCCTTCGGACTCATCCAAAGTTCCTTCCAAAAGTTGTCTCCTCTTTCCACCTCAACCAGGAGGTAGTTTTTCCGACATTCTTTCCCAGGCCGCATACCAACCGGGCTGAGACGTATGCAGGGGCATCGAAGGGCTACTCAGCTCTTCGTCTCCTTTGACCCTAATAAATAGGGGTTACCTGTCTCCAAGCGTACGTTGTCCACTTGGGTAACAGATTGTATCGCCTGGGCGTACAAGGCAGCCGACCTTCCCTTGCAGGGTCGAGTCACGGCCCACCGTGTCAGGGCGAAAGCCGCATCAGTAGCTCATCTCCGCTCTGTTCCGTTGGCAGACATCTGCCTGGCCGCTACTTGGTCTTCAAGCCAGACTTTTGCAGCCCACTACTGCCTCAAGAGAGAGTCCCGAAGGGACAGTGCTTTCGGACAGGCGGTACTCCGTAATCTCTTTGAGGTTTAGGCAACTCCTACCCTCCGGCCCTTGTGTTGGGCTACCGTACGGGGGCGTTCTCAGAGGATATTCTTATCACGGATGCTGAGGCTCTTGAGAGGGAGCCATTTTTTCAGCTTTGGGTTCCCAGTAGCTTAGAGCTGGGGAGTTCCATATGTGAGGCCTGACTTCCTGCCTGGTCCTGGAGAAAGAGTAGTTACTCACCTGTAACAGGTGTTCTCCAGGAGCAGCAGGAATCAGTCCTCACGACCCTCCCTCCTCCCCTGGAGTTGCAGTCATATCCTTTATTTTGATTTTTGCTGTCTTTTAGCTATGTCATCAGATTGAGCAAGATGGCACCCTTGGGCGGGAAGGGGACCGCGCAGGCGCACTGCATTCCCAAAGGCTTTCTTTGAAAGCTGGGGAAATGCTCTGCACGGGGGCTCCATCGGCGCCGACGTCACCCATACGTGAGGACTGATTCCTGCTGCTCCTGGAGAACACCTGTTACAGGTGAGTAACTACTCTGTCCTCAAAATGACTTGCCAGTTCCTTCAGTAGAAGGTCCCGGTAAAGGGGAGACCTGGGAGGCTCTCCCAGAAAGAAAGGGGGAGGTGTCTGGACCAGGTGGAGGAGATTACCTGCCTTGACCACTTGGAATGCCCAAGAATTGGTGGTGATGGCTGGCCACCTTTGGGCATAGTGAATGAGACATCCCCCTGTGAACTGCTGACCTCATTGGGGTGGAGAGGCTATGCTAAAGGAGTCAAAAGCTCCCCCCCTGGCTGGGCTGGGACCAAAGCCTGGGGCTTGGGAGCCTTCTGCTTATAAGGGCCATGCCCATTTCCCTTGGCCTGCTGATCCTGCTGGGGAGCCAGGGAGGCCTGAAAAGGTACGGAAGCAGCCCCATTCCTCGGGTAGAAGGGCTTTTTTACCAGAGCCCTTCCGTTGGGAAGGGGCAGCAGTTTTTAGTGGTTTTTTTGAGAGCTTAGTCCTCATCATGAACTCGGTCTCCAGCTCGGCAGCCTTGTCAGTCATGGGTTTGCCAAAGAGGTTCTCTCCTTGGCATGGGATGTCCACCAATTTGTCCTGAACCCATTGCTTGAGGTCAGACGACTGTACCCAAGCCTGGCATTGGGCACTGATGGCCGCCGCCGCTATTCTTTGTTAGTTATATAGCGGAAGGGCTTTCAAGTAAGGTTTGCCTCTTTGCGGATGATACCAAAATCTGCAATAGAGTATGTTTATGTTTATGTTTATTAGCTTTCTAGACCGCCCTTCAGTAATAAGCAGAGCGGTTTACAATTAAAATAAATTCATTGTACAGCAGGTAGAGGGCTGGAAGCAGAAAAAGAAGTTACAATTTTCATGAAAGAGAGAGGAGAGAAAAGTAAGAAGACAGAAACATGAGGAGGGGTAGACAGCAAGGGAGAGGGGAGGCTAAGGGAGAGGTAAGTTGAAGGCGAGGGAAAAGAGGTAGGTCTTCAGGGCTTGTTTAAAGATGGTGTGGTGGGGCTCTAGACGGAGAGGGGTAGGTAGGGAGTTCCATAGAGCTGGACCTGTGAAAAAAAAAGCTGAGGAGCGGGTGGACTGGAGATGAGCAAGTGAAGGGGAAGGAAGTGCAAGGCGGTTGAGATGGAAGGAGCGAGGGGTGTGCCTAGGGGTGTGGAAGTGGATGAGGTCGGATAGGTACTGAGGTGTGGAGGTGTGGAGAGCCTTATGAGTGAGCGTAAGTAGCTTGAAGCGGATACGAAAGGAAACGGGAAGCCAATGAAGGCGGAAAAGGAGAGGGGTAATGTGGTCTCTAGGGGATGAGTGTGATATGAGGCGGGCTGCAGTATTCTGGATGCGCTGAAGTCGTGATAATTGGAATTTAGAGATACCGGAAAAGATCGAGTTGGCGAAATCGATGCGGGAGATAACAAGAGTGAGCAGGAGGGTGGCGAGAGCAGAAGGAGAGAGGAATGGGCGAATGGCGCGTATTTGTCTAAGGTAGAAGAAAGAGGTTTTGGAAACATGGGAGACGTGAGCAGAGAATGAAAGGGCTGAATCGAAGAGCACGCCGAGGTATCGAAAAGTGGAGACCAAAGAGATAGGAAGGCCGGGGAAAGAAGGGGCGACTGAAGGGAGGGGGTGACCGTGTGGAAACCAGATTGCTGTTGATTTGGAGGGGTTAAGGTGCAGGCAATTTTGAGACATCCAAGTGGAGACGGCGGCCAGACAGGAGTTAAGTGGGGTGAGGTCGGGGTTTACGGGGGATGTGTGGTGTAGAAGGAGAATATCATCGGCGTAGAAAAAAGCGGAGATGCCAAATTGCTGAATAAGTAGCGTGAGAGGAGTGAGGAAGAGATTAAAGAGAAGAGGAGCTAACACCGAGCCCTGTGGAACACCACAAGATAGGGGAAAGGAGTCAGAGGGAGGGCAAAATGGGGTTGAAGGGAGAACAGCACCGGAACGTGAGGAGAGAAAAGAGTGGAACCATCGGAAAACAGTGCTGCAGAGGCCAGCGTCGCGTAGACGTGATAAGAGAAGGGAGTGATCGACCAGGTCAAAAGCAGCAGAAAGGTCGAGTGCAACCGCCACCGAAATTTCACCGTGGTCATGTGCTACATGCAGGGCATTGGTGAAAGCGAGAAGAATAGTCTCAACAGAGTGCCCAGGACGGAAGCCAGATTGACGGGGGTGAAGGAAATTGGTAGAGTCAAGATGGTGGGAAAGTTGGGTGAAAACAACCTTCTCGAGAAGTTTGGAAAGGAAAGGAAGTTGCGAGACTGGGCGATAGTTGTTAGGATCAAGGGAATCAAGGGAGGGTTTCTTAAGGAGGGGGCGAATTAAAGCGTGCTTCCAAGGGGAGGGGAAGGTCCCAGTGGATAGGCTGGTGTTGATGATAGTCTGAATAAGAGGGAGGAAGGACTGTGATGGAGTAAGTAGCCAGGCAGAGGGAATGGGGTCAAGGGGGCAGAAGGTTTTATTGGAGGAGGAGATAAGGTGGTGGAGTTCGTCAGTTGTAGTTGGGGAGAAAGAGGACCAGGTATGGGATAGATGAGAGACTGGGGGTGGAGAGGCAACTGGGGGGGGAGGAGCAATGGGCAAAGGGTGAGAGGGAAGGGAAGCTCTTAGGGAAGAAATTTTATTGCTGAAGGCAGAGGCAAGAAGAGAAGGGGTGGGGGTGGGGTGAATGGGTGCGGAGGGGGTGGAGGGATGGAGGGATGGAGGGAGGTCAGAAATTTGAGGGTGGAGTAAAGGTGACGTGTTTGGTTAGGGGCATTGGTGATGGCAGTGGAAAAGAAAGAAGATTTAGCAAGGTGAATTTGAGAACGATAGTAAGAATGTTGTAGACACCCAGGAAGGGGTAGATAACATGAGGAGGGATCTAGCTAAGCTTGAAGAATGATCTAGAATTTGGCAGCTGGGATTTAATGTTAAAAAATGTAAGATCGTGCATTTGGGCTGCAGCAATCCAAGGGAGCAATATAGTATAGGGGGTGAAGTACTTTTGTCCACTAAAGAAGAACGGGACCTAGGCGTGGTTGTGTCTGATGATCTTAAAGTAGCTAAACAGGTAGAAAAGGTGATAATGCCTCTGTATAAGTCTTTGGTGCAACCTCATTTGGAGTATAGTGTACAATTCTGGAGACAGCACCTTCAAAATGATGTGAACAGGATGGAGTCGGTGCAGAGGGTGGCTACTAAAATGATTAGTGGTCTTCATTATAAAGCATATGAGGACAGACTTAAGGATCTTAATATGTACATCTTAGAGGAAAGGCGGGATAGAGGTGATATGATTGAGATGTTTAAATACTTCCGCAGCATAAATGTACAGGGGGGAGAGCCTCTTTCAATTGAAAGCAAGTTCTGCTATGAGGGAACATGGGATGAGGGTGAAGGGAGATAGATTCAGGAGTGATATGCGGAAATATTTCTTTACGGAACGAGTAGTGAATCCGAGGAATAGTCTCCCAGTGGAGGTGGTAGAGATGAGGACAGTAACTGAATTCAAAAAAGCATGGGACAAACACAGAGGATCTCTAAAGGTAAAAAGGGGACTGTTGTAGTTGTTATGGAAGGACAGACTAGATAGGCCATGTGGTCTTTTTCTGTCTTCATGTTTCTATGTTACTCGAGCCGCCGACTTGAAGCCGTCATAGACTGCCAGAGACTTAAACTTGGAGCACTCACAGACTCCTTTGGCCAGGTACTTGAACCACTGAAGGGGTTCCTCGGAGAACCCGGTGAGTTCCTTTGCCAGGTCTCTCGGGTACATGCCCATGTACAGCTGGTATGCCTGGATCCGGCCGATGAGCATCGAGCCCTGGTAGCACATTCTGTCAAGGGTATCCAGGATGCGTGCCTCCCTGCTGGGGGGCACTGAGGACTGCATCTTCTGACTCTTCAGGCGACGCATGACCGACTCCATCACCACGGAGTCGTGCGCCAGTTGTGACTTCTGGAAGCCCGGGCTCCAGCAAACTCGATACATCGAGTCGAGCCGCTTGCTCATCACCGACACTAATGCCAGTGTCTCCCACACATGGAGCTTTAGCTGTTCCAGGATGGGAGAGATGGGCACTGTAAGCGATTCCCTTGGAGAGGCCTCGTATTGGAGGATTTCTAGCTCCTCCGTCTGAGGGTCCTCCTCCGATTCCTACAGGAACGCTAGGAACTTGGACATGTCCCTGACGAAGTCAAGGAACGCCATGTCCATGGGTGGGGACTGATGCTCGGGCTCCGAGGGAGGGGAATCCGAGGGGACGTCGCAGTGACAACAGGTGTCCGGTGACTCCTTGTCCTCAGTTTCCCAGGCAGGAATGGTCCATCGAGGACTTAAGGGAAGGATGGCTCGCAGGCTCTGGGGCTGATCCGCGCCTTTGGCTCTCGGAGGCCCCATGGCCAGTGCCGAGCACACTGGCTGGGTAAGATCTCTGCCCCATGGAACGGGAGAGATGATACTATAGCAGGGATAATCCAATCAACATCTGGCAAATTAAAATTTCCTACCAATAGTACTTCCCCTTTCTGTTTCTTCTGCCTGAGAGGGAGGTCAGTATATCACACTAGGGTAAATAGATTTTCCATTCCCTCTTTTCAGATTAATCTATAAACTCTGCAGTTCTGTGGCTTTAATATATATATTTTTGTACATATTAGCTCCATTCCTGCTCCCTTTCTTCCTACCTGTCTTTCCTGACTAAATTATAGTCCAGTATAAATACGTCCCAGTCATTGTTTTCTGTGTACTATGTCTTCATGACTTCCACTATATCCAAATCATCCTCTTCCATCACAGCTTCTAAATCTGGAACTTTATTTTGAATTTTATGGGCATTTGTATAAGCAACTCTCTAGATGTTGCTCTTTTTTCCCTTTTCTATACTACTTTTTAATATTTTATTACCTGAGAGCTTTTATTTACCTGGGGGCTTTGTTCACCTATCCCAGACAATTGTAAATTAAAGTCCACCTCAGTAGATTAGCCAGGCTGTTGCAGAAGACGCTTTTTCCTTTCTTCGATAGGTGATTGCCATCTCTGCTCAGCAACTCTTGGAAAAGTATGTCAAGGTCTAGGAAGCCAAAATGCTCTTGATGACGCCAGGCATGCGTCTCCCGGATGCAGGCCTCTCTGCCTTAGCCCTGACTCTCAACAGAGAGTTGAGGGGAACACCACCTGCACAACTAACTGCTTCATCTTCTCTCTCAGAGCCACAAAGTCACTTTTGATATGCTCAGGTGGGAACCTAATGGTATCATTTGTGCCAAAATGGATGAGTAGCATCAGATAATAGAATGCTTGAGGAGTCTTGGCATACTCTCTGTAATGTCTTGGATCTTGCATATCACCTGGACAGGGTGCCCCCAAAGTTGTTTCAAGGTATTGGCACCTAGGCAGACCTTAATCCTTATACCCTCCCCCCCCCCCCCCACCCCCGATTGTCACAATCTGTTATTTCACACACAAAAAATCCCAATCCCAGAAAGAAGTAAAAATAATCATCACAACAAAACCACCTTTGTTCAAAATAATATAGTGGGGGCTCTCATCTCTTCATAAATATATCCTTTGTGTAGATGTGCAAATAAAGGTTTTGGAGAAAAAGGATCTCAGATTCCTTTGAGCATTCATGGCTATATAATAGTTATCAGCCCGTATATTGCACTCATCACATCATGAATCCAAGAAAGTCCTTTAAAAACTTAGTTACAATACATTTAGACATTTTTGATAAATCTTTTTATCAATATTCAAATTTCTTCAAAATGTAAACCATATTGCACATTATTATTAGGCTCACTGACTTGCATCTCTTATGCTACAACTTCATGACAACACATGCACTTATCTGCAAGCCGTATCGTAAGCCCCAATGCCACAGATAACACCAAACAATGTTTCGCTGAAGCTTCTTGAGGGGGTAGTTAAATGAAACTATTTATAATCAAGCCCATCATAAGCTTCAAAATCCTCCATGTTTGTCACGATACCGCAATAGCAGTGTGTAGTGTAGCAGAGTATGCAGGTTGAACAGAGTTCAAAAACCATTCAGCCAACATACTTTGCTACTGCGAAATCGTGATGGTTTTTTGAACTCTGAGATGAGATGAGAGCTCTCATTGTATTGTTTTAAATAAGTGGGGGGGTTTTGGGGTGACAATCTATTGTTTATCTTTGAATGCCCTGCTCTTTGCTATCTCTCCCCCCCACCCCCCACCTCCAAGAAGGTGACATCCTAGGCAACTACCTGGTTGTCTAGTTGGGATGGCCCTGCTCATGGAACAGATGAATGCCTCTGTACCTCTCAGAAGGGAATCACCAACCACCATTATCCTTTGCTTCCTAGTAGCTGCTGATCCTACAGCTTTGGGGTTTTGAGCTTTGCTATTTCCTGTTCCTGAGATTTTGTCACCTTTTTCATTTCCAGAACTGCATTCCAGTTCCTTAGTTCTGGAGAAGGTGGAGTCAGGATGTCGAGTCTGCAGGTTCTGGTGACTTGTGTCCAGTTGTCATATTTTTGTACAGTGTCCTTTTCCCTTCTACTGGAGATCTTGAATGCCTCTAGAAGCATTTCATCCATGTACTTCATTGTCATGGATGCTGCTTACCATCTCCTCTCTTAGTCCCCGAACTAGTTTCCTGAGGGATTCAACCTGCAGGCATCTTGAATATTGCACTGGTTAAATGCCCTGGATCAGGCTGTCCGTCTGGATGTAGAAGTGCTAATGGGATTGACCGCTTTGGTACCGCAATGTTCCCCAACTATATTTCTGCTTTTGGAACTTTGCTATCTGTTTGGGGGGGGGGGGGTGTGGAGAAAGAGAAAAGACCTTCTGATGTCTCTACCCTGTCCTCAGCAGTCCTGTCAATAGAAGCCTAACCTTTGTCATATGAAAACAAATACCTTTGTTCAGATTCCCTGTGTGTAGTACTACTTGTTTCCTCACCTACTATTGAGATCTGCAGTAGTTTGTCTTATCTCTTTAGACTACAAAATGCGTTTATTTATCTGGTTTGCAGTATAATGTGTCCCCTTTCTAGAATTATTTCAAGGATGTATTAAGATATTACTAAGACCCCCAAAATAGACTATATTGAATTATTTCCCCAAAGAACCTACCTCAATTTGGCCTATATCTTTAATTCCCTAATCTGCCTGCCCAAAAATAAAGCTTTCTGTTCTAGCCCTTTAATTAAGGATCTAGTCTGTATACTGAGATTCAGTTAGGGTGAGTGGGAGTTAGTGTGGAAAAGAAGGGATCTAACACCTCAGCAGTGCAATGATTTCAAAAAATATTTTCTACCTTCCCTCCTCTTTGAACTTGCAGCCTAGATGAAAGGGGAGGGAAAAACAATCTGGCAACAAAACAAAAAGTCTTGCTTAGAATAGAAAAGTCCCCTTCTGCAAACAGCTACAAAAACGTAACTTTAAGCAGCAAAAAAACGTTAACTAAAAAATAGCTCCTTTTTTAAAGAACTGTTGGGCAGAGAACTTGTGTGAAAGTCACAGGATTATCTTGCTTGAAATGAAGCTCCTCCAGGAATTGATTGAGGAGATTTGTGATGAAGGTTAATGATGGAAATTTTAACATGACAAGATGATTCCCTTTTTAGTAACATGGGTATGTTATAGGCCAAAGTTTCACCATCCAGTCCTTAAGGGCCACAGACAGGCTTGTTTTTCCAGGTGACTAAGCTACAAAAAATATCTTAGGTCTGAGACCAAATGTATTGAAAATATGTCTGATGAATGCTCCTTGTGGAGATTTGGGGTTTTTTTCAGATTATGTATTTTTAGCCCACCTTTCCAAATAATGCTCAGTGTAGCTTATGACATTACTAGTAATTCAGGTACAAAAATTCTCTTCCCCCAAAGAGCTCACAATCTGAGTGGGTACATATGATAACTGGAAATAAAGTGACTTTCATGAGATCACAAGGAATGTCGGTGGGATGTCTGAAAAACAAGGCCTGTTAGGGTCCTTAGGGATTTGAGTCAGGTACTGTACTGTACTATACAATGCTGGAGGGGGGGAGAAGGGAGAGTTTAAGCCTTTATATATGATGACATATCTGCAACAGTTAATGTACTTGGAAGCAGCTCCATGGAGCATATATTTAAGTTGGAAAGTAATAAGTTTCAGTTTACACTGTATGCACTACCTAAAAATTATGTGTATATATTTTTAATTTTTTGCCTTCTGCATGCAAAAAGATTCCGTTTCTGGGAGGCACAGTGAGCTTTGTATTGCTTGACTAGAATAATGTCACAAAACACAACAAACTTTTTTTTTCCTTAAGAATTCAAGTTTTTATCACCACCTTTAACTACAAGACTAGGAAATTCACAGGTTTGTATTCCCAGCAATCAAACACATTTTGTTGTTGTGCTTTTAAGCTTCTGGAAGTTTTGATCTCCTTGACAACACCGACATCCATCTGCACTTCCCAGCTGGAGCTGTCACGAAAGATGGACCATCTGCTGGGGTTACCATAGTTACCTGCCTCGCTTCACTTTTCAGTGGACAGCTGGTTCGTTCAGATGTAGCTATGACTGGAGAAATCACACTAAGAGGTCTTGTTCTTCCTGTAAGTATCGCAGAAAAACTAACCTGTCTGACGGGAGTACACACTTTTTCCATAAAGTGACTTGATTTTGTCATTCACAATAATATTTTGTTCATATATACTAGCTAAAGTCAAAAGCTTTTACTGTACATTGGCTATTTCTCTATCATATAAATATAGTTGTATCCTAAATAACAGAAAACATCTGTGTAAATGTTCTAATGTTGCAAAATAATATGAATATTTGTATATTTTAGGCAGAGAGTACTTTCAAAAGCAGTGTATTTTCATTCCATGTTATAGAAAATTATTTCATCTCCATCTTTATAAAGCAGTAAGCTAGTATATCATGAGCACCCTTCTCTCTTTTTAAAATATTTGTGGTTTTAGAGATGATCAAATCAAAAGGACGAGAGCTGCATTCTGAGCATATCCATGTTTCTCCAGGAACAAGCAGGAAATCAGGCCTCACATATGGGTGACGCTGGCGCCAATGGAGCCCTCACAGAAGCATCTCCCCAGCTTTCAAAGAAAACCTTTGGGAGATGCCACCATACATGCATAGTCCCCTTCCCGTCCAAAGGTGCCATCTTGGTCAGTCTCCTTTTTTCCGCATTCGTCTTGTTCCCCCAGAAAAACATTGATTTAACCTGTACATTTTTGTACTTTTCTGGCTTGCACCAGCTGTTTCCCACCTTGAGACCCACTGCTGTGGCATCGGGCCTCAAAATTTTTTTTTTGTCTAATTTTTATTTTTCAGCACTTTTGCGTCCCTATTTCAACCCTTGGCCGCATCGAGGGTGTTCAACCTTGCTGGGATCCTTTCCGCCCTAATGGCCACTGGTTTTAAAAAATGTGATCGGTGCTCAAAAAACATGTTTCTCACTGACACTCATGATTGTTGCTTCCAGTGTCTGGGCACGGACCATGACCTGGAGGAATGCCCCTTGTGCAAGAAAATGTCTGCAAAGGCCATCCAGAGCCATCAGCTTAAGCAGGATGACATCTTCCACAAGGCAGACTCCACCCTGGTATCCCCGGTAGCCTCACGCTCAGAGGCCCCTCACGGCTCCTCGGAGTCTCACAAGGCTCTCACGGGCCCGCAAGCACTCCAAATAAGGTTCCCCGGAGCGAAAGCAGAGGAAGAAGACAATGACCTTTAGGGCCTCTTCCAGAGAGGCAGACAAGCACGGGAAGTCCTGTGCCCGGTTCCTCAATCACCGGCAATAACCCGAGGAGTCTGAACAGGAGCGTCCCCAAAGGGTGCCCAGAACGGACATCGTGGCCTCCGGCGATGGACCTCTGTCTCCCAAGAGCCATCCCGTCGAAGACACCTCTCTCCTCCTCAACATCTGACCCGGTCATCCCGGTGTCTGTGTCACTGGCTGCTACCCCCAAATGGGAAGCGTGCATGTTGGCCCTGGAGCTTAGCCTTTTTGCATTCATTGTCTCCCAGCGGGTTTCCCCCGGCCCCGCAGAGACCTCGACCTCAAGGACTCCCCAGGCCACTGAAACGATCACTGAGAGCCAGACACTTCAGGCAGATTCACAGCGATGGTCTCGTTCTCACTCCCGTTCCTCGGGAGTGAGGTCTTCGCAGGCGAGCACCTCTGGCTCCAGGCATGCCCTTGCCTTGAAGCACCCAAGACTGGAGCTCCCAGCTCTCTTGCAGCCGGCGGGTCTCGAGTCCTCCTCTGGTTACTCCGACTGAGTATCGGACATCGAGACATCCCCAGAGACTTGAGCTCACCGAGATCTCCCCTCGGACCCGTCTCCGTCAGCCACCAAGCACTGATCCCCACCCGAGGACACCTCCTTCCTCATGTTCGTCAGGGACATGGCTTGAGTGCTTTCCCTCACGACGGAGTCGGAGGAGGACCCTCATATGGAGGAACTTGATATCCTCCAGTACGAGACACCACCGAAGGAGACCTTAATGGTCCCCGTTCCCTCCATCCTTACCTGGCTCCTCCTACTGATGTGCGAGCGAGACCCCTGCCTCGGTGCCCATTGTCAGCCGCCGGCTGGACATGATGTACCAAGTCCAGCTTCACCCGGGTTTCCATAAGGCGCAGCTCCCCCACACCTCTATGGTGGTTGAGTCAGCCATACACTGGCAAAAGAGCCCTGAAGTTGCACTCTTCAGTGCCCCCGGGCAGGGAATCCTGTGACCTCGATGGCCTCGGGCGGAAATGCTACCAGGGCTCGATGTTGACGTGCCACATCCAAACTTACCAACTTTATATCAGCATGTTCCTTCAGGACCTGGCCAAAGAGCTCAGGGACTTTGCAGCTGGCCTGGATGGAGACCACCTCCGGCATTTTCAGACTCTTTCAAAGTCTATCTCTGAGTGCTCCAAGTACTTGTCTCGAGCAGCCTACGATGGCTTAGAGTCCTGCATGAGGGTGGCAGCCGCAGGCATCGGCACTCGACACTAGGCCTGGTTCCAATCAGATCTGGAGCAGTGGGTACAAGAAAAACTTCTTGACGTCCCATGCCTTGGAGAACAGCACTTTGGCAAACCAGTGGAGGACAAGGCGGCTGAAATCGAAACAGAGTGTGTTACCTGTACCCGGCTTGCGAAGAAAAGTTACACCCTTCCTGGGAAGAAGCCACAAGGCAAGAAGCCCCTTTTCCTCTGGAAGGGTCAGCCTTATCGAGGCTATCCCCATACCCTGCCACCCAAAACCCTCAAAAGGGTCCCAAGGGCAAAGGAACAGGCCAGGCCGCATGCAACCCCAAAGATTCAAAACCCTTTCCGCCAGCCCCAGCCCAACCAGGGTCATAGTTTTGAGGCCATCAGCATAGCCTCTCTTCCGCTGGAGGACCAGCTTCTAACAGGGAGGTGCCTGGTTCACTTCGCCCATCGATGGGCCTCCATCACAACCGACTCCTGGGCTCTTCAGGTAGTCAAGAAGGGCTACCTCCTCCACCTCAACCAGGCGCCTCCACCCTTCTTTCCCAAGGAGCCCCCTCAGTCTCCCCTGCACCAGACCCTGCTGAGGGAAGAACTCGCAGCCCTGCTCAAGGACAGGGCTGTGGAGCCCGAGCCGCATCACGCAAAAGGCAAAGGGTTTTAATCCAGGTACTTCCTGGTTCCAAAAAGGACAGGGGGTCTGAGGCCCATCCTGGACCTGAGAAACCTCAAAACGTTTCTGGTGCGCGAGAAGTTTGAGATGCTCTCCCTTGGAACACTGCTGTCCTACCTCCAGCAGGGAGATTGACTATGCTCCTTGGACCTAAAGGATTCCTATACTGACATCTTTATCCACTCAAGTCACAGGCAGTACCTCAGGTTCATGGTCAAAGGCGACCACTACCAGAGTTCTTCCATTCGACCTCGCCTCCGCCCCCAGAATCTTCACCAAATGCCTTGCAGTAGTGGCAGCCTATCTCCGCCTCCACGGGGCCTTTGTCTTCCCTTACCTAGAGGACTGGTTCATCAAGGGGGACACGGCTGCAGAGGCCGGGCAGGCCACTGGCTGCATTATTCAGGTCTTATGGCACCTGGGCTTCGTGATAAATCATCCAAAGTCCAACCTCACTCCAACGCAAGCTCTGGAGTTCATTGGGGTCCGCCTGGACTCCGTACAGGCCAGGGCTTTTCTTCCTCTCGACAGAGCAGACCGCTTCATAGCCCTCATAGCCAAGGTTCAGCAGCACCGCATCATGTCAGCTCGAGCGCTCCTCTGCCTCTTAGGCCACATGACCTCCACGGTCTATGTGGTCCCCAATGCACGCCTCCACATGTGGGCAGTTCAGTGGTGCCTTCGGTCCCAGTGGGCCCAGGCCACGGGCCAGCTTCGGGACAAAATCATGGTCTCTTGCCAGCTTGCAGCATCCCTCACCAGGTGGCAGGATGTCCAGCACTTGCAGGCAGGCATGCCCTTCCAGCTCATGAACCTCCAAAGGGTTCTCACGACGGATGCTTCCCTGATGGGCTGGGGTGCCCATTTTGAGGAGCTGCGCACCGACGGAGCTTGGTCCCTTGAGGAGAGCCAGCAGCAGATCAGTCAGCTCGAGCTCAGAGCCATCTTCCTCACCCTGAAGGTCTTCAGGCACCACTTACAGCACCAGTTGGTGCTCATCCAGAAGGACAACCAGGTCATGATGTTCTATGTGAACAAGCAGGACGGCACAGGCTCCTACCTCCTCTGCCAGGAAGCCGTGGTCCTCTGCTCCTTTGTGATCAGCTAGGGGATGGGTCCTCAGGGTGGTCTACCTTCTGGGTCAGGACAATGCCTTGGCGGACAGGCTGAGCAGGGTTCTTCAATGCACGAGTGGCATCTGGACCCCGAGGTGGCGCTCAGGCTTTTCCGGCTATGGGGAACCCCCAGCCTGGACCTCTTCGCCAGCCCAGCCAATGCTGAGCTGCCTCAGTTCTGCAGCCCTCAGCTCCACCCCTCCCAGGTAGTGGCTGACGCCTTCCTTCTCTTGCGGTCGGCAGGGTCTCCTGTATGCCTTTCCCCCCACGCCACTGATTGCTCAGATTCTATTCAAGGTCCAGCCAACAAGGCATCGATGATGCTTGTAGCCCCACGGTGGCCCAAGCAACCTTGATTTCTCTTGCTGCTCTGTCTCTCAATGGATCCCCCAGTTCCCAGCTCTCTGGAACTCCTGACACAAGAGGAGGGCTCGATCCTCCATCTCACCCTGGGATCCCTATCCCTCACAGCATGGCGGCTGAGGGGATCACCCTAGCTCCACTGAACCTCCCTAGGGCGGTGGAAGAAATAATTCTGGCCCCTTGCAAGGATTCCACGAGATAGGCTTATGCCTTCAAGTGGCGTTGGTTTGACGTATGGTGCACAGAGTAGTGTATTGACCCGTTCTATTACCCAGTACACATGGACCTTCAGTACCTCCTCCACCTATCCCATTCTGGGCTTAAGTCCAATTCCATCATGGTGCATCTGAGCGCGCTCTCATCGAATCACCACCCCATCGAGGGCAAGCCCCTCTCAGCGCAGCCCCTCATTACCAGGTTTATGAGGGGCCTGTTGCTTTCCAGACCTTCCATTTGGCTGCCTCCATCAGAATGGGATTTCAATGTGGTTCTGGGGAAACTCACCAAGCAGTCCTTCGAGCCCTTGGCTGCCTGCTTCCTGTGCCAGCTGTCCTGGAAGGTTGCCTTCCTCGTGGCACTCACCTCTGTCCACAGAGTCAGTGAGCTCTAGGCGCTGGTGGCCGAGCCTCCCTACACTAGGTTCTATAGGAACCAGGTGGTGCTCTGCACTCATCCCAAATTTCTCCCAAAGGTAGTCTCTGACTTCCACCTTAATCAGGAGGTGGTTCTCCCTACCTTCTTCCTGCGGCCTCACGCCGACACAGTATCAGCCATTCTCCATACCTTGGACTGCAAACGAGCCCTGTCCTTCTACCTACAGTGGACCCAGGGCCACTGCAAAGCCTCGCAACTTTTCGTCTCCTTTGACCCCAGCCACCTGAGGCAGGCAGTCACTAACAAACCATATCTGTTTGGGTGGCAGATTGCATCACCTTCGCACACAGATAAGCAAAAGTTCCCCTGGAGCGCCGAGTCATGGCACACAATGTCAGGACCTATGACCGACATCTGCCAGGCCCCCACCTGGTCTTCCGTTCATATTTCTGCAGCCCATTACTGCAGCTCACCAGGCCGTATATCATAACCTCTTCGGGGTTTAGGCAACTCCTACCCTCTGACCCTTCTTGTTCAGGCTACCGGAGCCATGCTTCTCCCTGGACACTGGGTTCCTCAGAGTCTTTCCTTAGATTCGCTTGCAGCTGCTCATGGCTGGGCTGAGCTTTTTCTCCGGTCTTCGGTAGCCTGGAGCTAGGGAGTCCCATATGCGAGGACTGACTTCTTGCTTGTTCCTGGAGAAAGCGTAGTTACTTACCTGTAACAGGTGTTCTCCAGGGACAACAGGAAAATTTAGTCTTTAATCTTTGTTTTTGTGGTCGCGTCTGCCGTCCCTCGACGCTATACCGGTACCTCCAGTTCTTTCTTTCTTTCTTCTAAAAAAAACCAAACAAACACCAAAACTATAGTTTCTGAAGTGGTTTACTTCAGAAACTTTTTTTCCTTGTTGTTAGGCGCCATTTTGGTCACTAGGTCTAATTTTTCCTTAAAAATGGAAAAACCTGCTTCAGGTTTTAAGAAATGTTCTAAATGTGGCGGTACCATTTCCGTCACGACACCCATGATTGGTGTCTCAAATGTTTAGGTCCTGACTACTCTCTTTCAGAGTGCCTCTCCTGTGGAATGATGTCAAAAAGGGGCCGGCAGAACTGAGCTGCTAAACGTAGCACCCTTTTTCCCTCAGATGTGGTGTCTGTTGCATCGACGTCCTCCAGGGCTTCATCTTCCTCCCATGGATCTCAGGTAACTAAACATAAATCTAGCCAGTCCTCAAAGGCTAGATCTCCTTCTTAATATCGAGATGCCCCTGGAGTTGCTCTTGAGGAATTTTCACCAGCAAAACTGCCCCGGCGGGAGGCTTCGGCTTCCAAAGCATTAACGGGGCTCCAGGATGTTCTCGAGGCCTCAACCTCGGCAGAACTATGGCACCATGCTCTGGGGTCCCGGACGCTTCTACTGGTACCGACACCCAAGCATCGTCAGCGGCGATAGACCAGAGATTCCTTGCTGTCGAACGCAGTCTAGCGGCTCTTCTCACAGCTTCGGTACTGTTGAAACCGCTTCAGACACCTCAACCGATACCAGTACCGACACCGGTACTGACTGCATCGACATCGGCGGGTATGCCACCCATACCGAGTCATGCTTCTCTCTTCGGCATCGACAGATCAGTACCTGAACAACCCAATACCGACTTTGATCGATACTGGTACCGTGCTTTGAATGATCACTGGGATCTGAGATATTTTGAATCCTCGGATGAGACTGAAGACTCTGAAGACTCTGCCGATACCAGAGTACTTCTCCCCGAAGATTCCTCTTCTCAGCGCAGAATGTCTCCGCCAGAGGATATGTCCTTTCAGGACTTTATCCGTGATGTGCCCTGAGGCCTTTCTATTACAGTAGCTCCTGAAAAAGCCTAGGGCAAAGGAGTTGGAAATCCTCCAATACCCTAAGGCTCCCAAAGAAGCAGCTATTCTGCCTATTCATGAGATCTTACATGATCTTATGCTAAGGATGTGGGAAACACCTTTAACCATATCTCCTTATTCTCGAAGACTCGATACCATGTATCGAGTTCCACCTTGTCCTGGCTTTCAAAAAAACTCAATTACCACACCATTCAATGATGGTGGAATCAGCCATGAGAAGGATGAAAAGTGCAAAGAGACATGCATCCAATCCTCCAGGTCGTGAATGCAGGACTCTTGATGCCTTTGGGCATCGATGCTTCCATGCTCTCAGCTAGGATCAGTTCCTATATCTTGTATATGGAAATGTTCCTTAAAAAGAGGTCACAGGAGACTTGGAGCTTATGGGCCCCCTTCTTCCTGATGACAAAAGACAAGACTATCTCACTCTTGTCAAACATGCTCAGGATGTTTCCAAGTTTGTTAATCGTGCAGCCTTTGACTGTTTTGAGTGCATAAGCAGAACCTCTGCTATTGCCATTGGTGCACATCAGATCGCCTGGCTTCAGGCTTCTGACTTGGAAATTTGGGTACAGGATAAATTAGGAAACATTCCTTGTGCAGGAGAAGGCTAATGAAATAGATGCTGACAATATCACACTGAATAGATTGTCCAAATCTACAGTCGATCCTGCAAAGAAAAGATCCTCTAAGAAACCATTTTTCAATAAGAAAAATAAGTTTTCTCCAGGACCAAGCAGGAAGTCAGTCCTCACTTATGGGTGACGTCGGCGCCGACGGAGCCCTCATGCGGAGCATTTCCCCAGATTTCACAGAAAGCCTTTGGGAATTGCAGCGCGCATGCGCGGTCCCCTTCCCGCCCAAGGGTGCCATCTTGCTCAGTCGTCTTTTTTCCGCGGAGCCCGACGGACGTAGTTCGTTTTTCCCCGAGGAAAAAGTTGATTTTTCTCTATTTTTCTATTTGTCCTTTGTGACTGGCGTTCGTGCCTTTTTTCTTTTTCCCTGGCAGACCGGTCTTTTGACCTAGCAGGGGCCCTTTTTCCCCCCGATGGCTGCCAGCGGGTTTAAGAAATGTGATCGGTGTAAGAAACTTATGTGTCTTACCGACACACATGACTGCTGCCTCCGTTGCCTCGGACCTGATCATGACCCGATGATCTGTGGTCCGTGTGGCAAAATGTCCTCAAAGGCCTTGAGGAGTCGGCAGCACCAGAGGGATAGAATTTTTTTTGACTCCGCATCCGGCCGGGCCCGGACCTCGTCAGAGGCCTCGACGTCTCGGGACTCCGGCCCCGAGCAGCGTCGGGGTTCCTCTGAGCGGGGGTCTCCTTCGCAGGAACATCGCAGGAAGAAGAAACCCGTGAGGGCGGCGTCGGTGGACGTTCCTGGTTCCTCGAGAGCCAGGTCGCATAGCCCCGATAGCCATCCCGGGTCTTCGGAGTCGGAGAGGCCTGCCAAGCATCCTCGTGTCGAGATGGAGTCTCCTGGACACGTAAGTGCTGTTGTCCTCGTTGACTCTCCTCCGAGGGAGCCGATGTCGGGCCCGACGCCATCGGGGCCCGAGTCGGGGGCTGCTGGGTCTCCTGAGCTCGGACTCAGGTTGATGGCCTTGGAGAGCAGCTTCGCTGCCTTCATGGAACAGCAGCGGGCATTGATCGCCGGTCTCACCGGTGCATCTGCCCCGACCACCAGGACCTCGACGTCCAAGTCGACCCTGGAGGCCGAGCCGATCCTCGAGTCCATGCGGGCTCGAGTCGATCCTCGGCCACGGTCTCCCTCGACCTCCCGTTCGGGGCCGAGGTCGTCGACGCCGACACCCTCGGCATCGGGGCGGAGGGCATCGGTGCCCGCCCGACCGGAGCCGCTCGATTCCTCCTCCGAGGAGTCGGGCTGGGAGACGGAGGACGAAGAGTCACCCGACACCCATCGGACTCGGTGTGTCCCCTCGGACTCACCCGAGTCCAAACCTCGGAGACGGTCCCCACCGGAGGATACCCGGTTCTTGGACCGTGTGGGATATGGCCAAGGCCTTGGCCTTCCCCGGGGATCCCGAGGAGGAGCCTCAAGCCGAGGAGCTTGAGGCCCTCCAGTATGACTCTCCCCCGAAGGAGGCCTTTACTGTTCCAGTTCCTCCGATGCTGGAGCGGCTACTCTTCCGCATGTGGGAGACCCCGGCTTCGACGCCGGTGTTAAGCAAGCGGGTCAATTCCATTTATCGAGTCCGCAAGAGCCCCGGGTTCCAAAAGGCACAATTACCGCACCACTCCATGGTTGTGGAATCGGCCATGCATCAACTGAAAAGTCAGAAGATGCACTCCTTGGTGCCTCCCGGCCGGGAGGCCCGGAACCTGGATTCCCTCGGTAGGAAGTGCTTCCAGGGCTCTATGCTTGCTTGCCGTGTCCAGACCTACCAGCTCTACATGGGCATGTACCTCCGAGACCTGGCAAAGGAGATTGCCGGGTTCTCTGCTGGTCTCTCCGAGGAACCTTTGCAGAGGTTCCAGGCCTTGTCCACCGGTATTTGAGAGTGCTCGAAGTTTATCTCTCGAGCAGCCTACGATGGCTTCGAGGCTTCGGCCCGAGTAGCTGTGGCCGCCAACGGTGCCCGCCGACAGGCTTGGCTGCAGTCATCCGACCTCAAGCCATGGGTCCAGGACAAGTTGGTCGATGTCCCCCTGCCGGGGTGAAAACCTCTTTGGCAAGCCCATGGCTGAAAAGGCTGCAGAACTCGAGACCGAGACTCTGACCCGGACTAGGCTTTCCAGGAAAACCTCTGCACCTTCTCAGAAAAAGAAGGGCTCGGGAAAAAAGACCTTTTACCCGAGGAAGTCATCGGCCTACAAACAGTACCCTCATTATCAGGCCTCTGCAGCTCCCCAACAGGGTCAGCAGGCGAAGGGGCAGGGTCAAGGGCCCCGTAGGCCGAAGACCCCCAAGCCACCAACACTGGCCCCTGCTCAGCAGGGTGGGGTTTTTTGACTCAAACAGCATAGCCTCTTCTCCTCAGCTGGCTTCTCTCAGCACAGGAGGTCGGCTGGCCCACTTTGCCCACAGGTGGTCAGCCGTCACATCAGATACCTGGGTTCTTCATATAGTCCAAAGGGGCTATCTTCTCCATTTTCACCAGGTACCTCCCTCCTATTTTCCAGGGGAGCCTCCAAGACTCCCTCTGCACAGGGACCTACTCCTTCAGGAGTTGACAGGTCTATTAAAGGATCAGGCTGTGGAACCGGTGCCCCACCACCTGAGAGGTCAAGGCTTTTATTCCAGGTACTTTCTGGTACCAAAAGAACAGGAGGCCTCAGACCCATCCTTGACTTGCGAAACCTCAACAAGTTCCTGCAGAGGGAAAAGTTCAAGATGCTTACCCTTGGAATCCTGCTGCCCTACCTCCAGCAGGGAGACTGGCTATGCTCCTTGGATCTAAAGGATGCGTATACTCACATCCTTATCCATCCAGACCACAGACAATATCTCAGGTTTGTTGTGGGAGGAAACCACTATCAGTACAGAGTACTTCCCTTTGGCCTCTCATCCGCTCCCAAGGTGTTCACCAAGTGCCTGGCAGTGGTGGTGGCCTACCTGAGGCTTCAGGGTCTCTTTGTGTTTCCGTACCTGGACGACTGGCTCATAAGGGGCTAATCTTCCCTGGAGGCCAACCAGGCCACCCTTCACACTGTGGCTCTGCTTCAGCACTTGGGGTTTGTCATAAACTTCGCAAAGTCCACTTTGCTCCCGTCCCAGAACTTAGAGTTCATAGGGGCCAGACTAGACACTCTTCAAGCAAAGGCTTTTCTGCCTCTGGACAGGGCCCACAGGCTAATGGATCTGGCCAGCCAGTTTTGCAGCAATTCCCTGGTCTCTGCCAGGCAATTCCTGAGACTACTCGGCCATATTGCTTCCACAGTTCATGTCACCCCCAATGCCCGCCTGCACATGCGACCTGCTCAGTGGAGCCTTCGCACTCAGTGGCATCAAGCCTCACGGGGACTAGCGGACTCAGTGCGGATCTCCGACCTCCTGGTCTCCTATCTGAAATGGTGGCTTCATCTTCCAAATCTGGTGCTCGGAGTGGGTTTCCAATCCCCTCCGCATACTCAGGTGCTGACAACCGATGCCTCTCTTCTCGGTTGGGGAGCACATTGCCAAGGGACATGTACTCATGGTCTCTGCACCCCTTGGGAGGCTGCTCAACAGATAAACTTCCTGGAGCTACGGGCGATACGCCTAGCTCTGAGAGCCTTCTCCCACCTCGCCTCTCACCAGTCTGTATTGGTCCAGACGGACAATCAAGTTGCCATGTTCTATGTGAACAAACAAGGAGGCATAGGCTCCTTCCTTCTCTGTCAGGAGGCACAACGGCTGTGCTCTTGGGCTGTCAATCACGGAATCCTTCTCAAAGCTGTCTACCTCCCAGGTCAGGAAAATTACATGGCAGACAAATTGAGCAGGATCCTGCAACCACACGAATGGAGATTGAACCCGTCGGTGGTTCAGCAGGTCTTTCTCAAGTGGGGACTCCCCACCATAGATCTTTTCGCCAGTCCTCTGAACCGGCAACTACCGAGATTTTGCTCCAGACAACCGCATCCTCTCAGAGTAGCTGCGGATGCGTTTCTGATCTCATGGTCCACAGGCCTACTGTATGCGTTTCCTCCCACACCACTTGTGTCCAGAACGCTGTTCAAAGCCCTCCGGGACGGAGCTTCATTGATTCTCATAGCCCCCAGGTGGCCGAGGCAACCGTGGTTCCCGCTTCTGCTACAGCTAGCGGTGGACACTCCTCTTCCTCTGGGGTTTCAACACGATCTCCTGTCTCAGGATCAGGGGACTCTCTTGCACCCCAACCTCCAGTCCCTTCATCTGATGGCCTGGCTGCTGAAAGGGTAGTCCTCGCTCCCCTACTACTACCTCGAGAGGTGAAAGATGTAGTCTTGGCCTCTCGGCGTCCATGGTGTGAGAATCCCTTTTCGTGCTTGGTAGCGGTAGTGTTGCAATATTTGCTGTACCTCTCCAATCTGGGCCTTAAGTCTAACTCTGTCCGAGTTCACCTTAGTGCTCTCTCTCAGCACACCACTCGCCGGTGGACGGCAGGCCTCTTTCCAACCACCCTTTGGTGGCTCGTTTCCTTAGGGGCCTTCTTCTGCTTAAGCCTCCTTTGCGTCCACCGGCCCCTGAGTGGGATCTGAATGTGGTCTTACAGCGGCTTACTTGTCCGCCTTTTGAACCTATGGCTACCTGCCCTCTCCGTTTTCTCTCCTGGAAAACTTTATTTCTGGTAGCTCTCACCTCTGCTAGGCGAGTGAGTGAACTGCAGGCTCTAGTGTCTGATCCTCCTTACACTAGGTTCTACAGGAATAGGGTAGTCTTACGGACTCACCCTAAGTTTCTTCCTAAGGTTGTCTCACCCTTTCACCTTAATCAGGAGGTGGTTCTTCCGACCTTCTTTCCCAGGCCGCATGTCAACCGGGCTGAGATGGTCCTGCATACCCTGGACTGTAGGAGGGCGTTGTCCTTCTACCTTGTCCGTTCGCGGGAGCATCGGAAGGCTGTTCAGCTTTTCATTTCTTTTGACCCCAATAAGTTGGGGATGCCTGTCTCCAAGCGTACTTTGTCCATCTGGGTCGCTGACTGTATCGCCTGGGCTTATGGGGCAGCCGGCCTCTCGTTGGAGGGTCGAGTCACGGCTCATCGTGTCAGGGCGAAGGCTGCGTCAGTGGCTCATCTCCGCTCTGTTCCGTTGGCAGACATCTGCCGGGCCGCTACTTGGTCTTCAAGCCAGACTTTTGCGGCCCATTACTGCCTTGAGAGGGAGTCCCGCAGGGACAGTGCTTTCGGACAGGCAGTACTCCATAATCTCTTTGGGGTTTAGGCAACTCCTACCCTCCGGCCCTGGTGTTGGGCTACCGGTCGGGTGCGTTCTCAGAGAAGATTCCTTCCTTCTGTGCTGACGAGCTAGAGGGAGCTTATTTTTCCGCTTGGGGTCTCCGGTAGCCTTAAGCTGGGGAGTCCCATAAGTGAGGACTGACTTCCTGTTTGGTCCTGGAGAAAGAGTAGTTACTCACCTGTAACAGGTGTTCTCCAGGAGCAGCAGGAATCAGTCCTCACAACCCTCCCTCCTCCTCCCCTTGGAGTTGCAGTCATATCATTTGTTTTTGCTAATTTTTTGCTGTCTTTTAGCTATGTCATCAGACTGAGCAAGATGGCACCCTTGGGCGGGAAGGGGACCGCGCATGCGCGCTGCAATTCCCAAAGGCTTTCTGTGAAAGCTGGGGAAATGCTCCGCATGAGGGCTCCGTCGGCGCCGACGTCACCCATAAGTGAGGACTGATTCCTGCTGCTCCTGGAGAACACCTGTTACAGGTGAGTAACTACTCTTTATCCTTCCTATACCCAGCAGGGACACCGTCCAGGTCAGACTGCCCAAAAGGGACAGCAGCAACAACCTAGACAACAAAAGAAGCCAAAAGCTACAAAACCTCAGCCAGCTCAGCAGGCTCAGCCTCCTCAGGGGCTTTGACTCCTTTCTAGAGAACTTTGCCTTCCTGCCCCTGAAGGGTCCAGAACCCTTAACCATCCCAGGCAGGTTATGTCATTTTGCCTACAGATGGTACCAAATAACAACAGAATACTGGACTCTGTCCATTATACGAGAGGGGTACAAGCTTCATTTTCACAGCCTGCCCCCTCCTACAATTATAAGACAGTTCAATTCTCAGACCTCTCTCGACAATCTCTTAGGTCAAGAAGTCACAATGCTCCTTGCTCAAGGAGCAATAGAAGAAGTACCCATTCCCCATCAGGGTACAGGGTTCTTCCCCCCTATTTCCTTATTCAAAAGACAACAGGAGGACACAGACCCATTTTAGACCTCGGAGAATTGAAGAAATATCTGTTCCGAGAGAAGTTCAAAATGGTCTCTCTAGGAACTCTGCTGCCATACCTTCAAATTCAGGATTGATTTTGTTCTCTAGATCTCAAGGATGCATATACTTCTATTCTCATCCATCCATATCACAGGAGATTCCTCCGATTCCTGTTTCAAGGAAAGCACTACCAATACAAGGTTCTTCCCTTTGGCCTGGCATATACGCCAAGAGTGTTCACAAAATGCATGGCTGTGGTAGCAGCATTTCTCTGCACTCTGGGAATATTCGTCTTCCCTTACTTAGACGACTGGCTCATTCGAGCCCCTACAGTGCCAGAAGCCAGCTCTGCTCTTATCTCGCACAATGCAAATCCTTCAGTATTTGGGACTGGTCATAAACCTCCCAAAATCCAATCTTGCTTCCACTCAGTCCCTAGAGTTCATAGGAGCTCATCTGGATACCAGACAGACTAAGGCTTTCCTTCCACAGCCCCGCTGTCTTCGCATAGTACAACTAGCTTCCCAAGCAGTGCTCAAACCTTGTCTCACTGCTCGGGAAATGCTACAATTGCTAGGCCACATGGCATCCACCATGCATGTGGTTCCTTATGCTCGCCTCCATATGCGAGCAGCCCAGTGGACTTTATCCACTCAGTGGACACAGGCCTCAGGTTGCCTGTCGGACAAAATAAGAAACTCAGGCCATCTTATTTCGTCCCTCCAATGGTGGCAATCGCCCAGAAACCTTCTGGTGGGGTCTCCTTTCCAGCAACCCCTATCCCAAGCCACCTTAACAGCAGATGCTTCACAGGTGGGATGGGGAGCACACCTGCACGATCCCTCTCCCCATGGTACCTGGACTCCACAGGAGGCCTGTCTTCACATCAACCTCCTGGAGCTCAGAGCAATCTTCCTTGCTCTTCGAGTATTTCACGCCCAGCTCAGCTACAAGACAGTCCTAGTTCAAATGGACAATCAGGTAGCCATGTTCTATGTGAACAAGCAGGGCGGAACAGGCTCTCTGTCGCTATGCAACTAAGCTTTGCGACTATGGGCCCTCGCCAAAGAGCATCAGATTCATCTCCTTGCGGTGTATCTTCCAAGCATTCAAAATTCTTGGGCAGACAAACTCAGTCGAGTTCTGCTTCCACACGAATGATCTCTTCATGTAGACCAGGTTGCCCAAATATTTCAGATTTGGGGAACCCCGGACATAGACCTCTTTGCAAGTCTGCTGAATGCCAAACTTCCCCAGTTCTGTTCCAGAATTCCAGCTAGATGTTGTCAGGCAAGGGACGCCTTCCTCCTTCACTGGGTTCAGGACTTCCTATATGCCTTCCCACCCATTCCCCTCATCCCCAAAACCCTATTCAAGCTTCGGAGAGACAGAGGTCATATGATCCTCCTAGCTCCACGTAGGCCACGGCCAACATGGTACCCTCTGCTCCTACATCTCTCTCAAGCTCTGCCTCTGGACTTGGGATCCGCTCCAGATCTTCTCTCCCAAGAGGACGGGATGCTGTGGCATCCCAATCCCCAGTCTCTGCATCTCAGGGCCTGGTTGCTGAAAGCCTAGAACTTCAGGATCTTAACCTTTCCCAACAGGTAAAGGATATCCTTCATGCTTCTAGGAAACCCTCCACAAGACACTCGTATGCCTTTAAGTGGAAAAGGTTTACCATATGGTGCTCGCAGAAGAGTCTTAACCCTCTTGCGATACCTCTGGAATCGATACTGGAGTATCTCCTTCATTTGTCAAATGCGGGTCTCAAGACAAATTCAGTAAGAGTCCATCTTAGTGCTATTGCAGCTTCTTGCAAGCCTCTAGGTGGACAATCTATTTTCTCTCATCCTCTCATAGCGAGATTTATGAGAGGCCTTCTTTTAACAAAGCCTCCCATTAAGCCACCACTGGTGGCATGGGATTTAAATCTGGTGCTCGGGCAGCTCATGAAACCGCCCTTTGAACCATTAGCCACTACATCTTTGAAATTCCTTTCCTGGAAAGTCATCTTCCTCATTGCAATCACATCAGCACTCCGCATCAGTGAATTGCAAGCATTAGTGGCTGATCCTCCTTATACAAGGTTCCACCATTAGAAGGTAGTTCTTAGGACTCATCCACACTTTATGCCAAAGGTGGTTTCGCCTTTCCATTTAAACCAAGCGGTTTACCTTCCTGTATTCTTTCCGAGGCCTCATGCCTCCAGTGCAGAAAGGAACCTTCATACCTTGGACTGTAAAAGAGCTTTGGCCTTTTACTTGCAAAGGACACAGCAACATAGAAAATCTTCTCAACTCTTTGTTGCTTTTGATCCTAGTCATTTGGAACTTCCAGTTTCCAAAAGAACACTGTCCAACTGGATCGCACAGTGCATATCCTTTGTCTATGAGAGTAAGAACCTTCCTCTTGAAGGCCATGTCACCGCTCACAATGTGAGAGCCATGGCAACCTCAATGGCTCATCTTCACTCTGTGTCTATTGACGACATCTGTCGAGCAGCTACTTGGGCTTCAGTACATAGCTTCACAGCCCACTACTGCTTAGACAAGGACTCCCACTGGGATGCCTTGTTTGGCCAAGCTGTTCTTCAACACCTTTTTCAGACTTAATCAACTCCTACCCACCGTCCATGGTAGGATGCCAGAGATCCATGGAGGGAAGTGGGGCCCTTTCACAAGGGCTGACAACTTCCTGGGGCCATCTCCCTGGCATCTGCAGCTAGGGAGTCCCCATATGTGAAGACTACATTCCTGCTTGTTCCTGGAGATAGCGTAGTTACTCACCTGTAACAGGTGATCTCCGGGAACAGCAGGAATTTAGTCTTCACAACCTGCCCACCTCCCCCCTCTCTCTTTTGTCTCAGCTATAAACTCAACTGGAGAGGAACAGTTGGAAAGGCGGGAAGGCAGCACGCAGGCACTTTGGGATGTTCCCAAAAGCTTTCCTATTGAACGCTGGGGTGCGTTCCCACACAGGCTCCGTCAGTACTGACGATACCCATATGTGAAGACTGAATTCCTGCTGTTCCCGGAGATCACCTGTTACAGGTGAGTAACTACGCTTTATTGTTACGAAAGCATACCTAATGATCTAAGCAAGCAGGTCTGGATTTAAAATGCTGGGGCCTATAGGCAGGATTGGAGAGTGGTGGGGAGGAGAAATTTCTCTCCCAGAGATTATAGAGCATGGTCCTAAAGCAAGCATAATCTGGATCCTGTTAATCCAAGGAATTTGGTGCCTTCAGAATTTGGCACCCCAGACAGTTGTCTGTGCCTATTCCTAAGTCCAGGCCTTTAAGCAAGCCACTGGAAAACATCGCCAATAAACAATAGAAATCTTAATTGTGCACACAGTAATAAAAACTACAGGAGAAATAAATGGGTTGTAGGATGACCATGAAAGGGAATAGACTCAGGAGTAATCTAAGGAAATATTTCTTTACAGAAAGAGGGATAGATGCATGTAATAGCCTCCCACTGGTGGTAGTGCAGACAAATATAGTATTTCTGAGGGAGAGGAAAAGATTATAGAGCTGAGCAGTTGGGGTGGATGGGCAGACTAGATAGAACATATGGTCTTTTTCTGTCATCATATTCTGTTTGTTTTTTGCAAAACTGACTTGCTGTATCCACATATTTAACAACTACAGCAGTTCAGCAAAGCCAGATATTTATCAATTTGTATTATCGTATTAAATAGTATCGGGGTGGGAAATATTTTTAACAACTTTGGGGTTAGTATTCAAAGGATTCATCTGGTTAGCAGGATAAACGTTTCAGAAGTCAAGGATGCAAGTATCCTGTATTTGCACAGAACTGACCAGGTCAAAGCCTTAATGCTGGCTACTTGTTGAAGGAAACTAATATACTATATCAGCCTCATATCTCCAGGAGCAAGCAGGAATGTAGTCATCACATATGGGTATCGTCGGTACCAACGGAGCCTGCGCGGGAACGCTCCCCAGCATCCAATTAGAAAGCTTTTGGGAGCATCCCACAGCGCCTGCGTGCTGCCTTCCCGCCTTTCCCAACTGCCTCTCTCCAGTTCTTCTTTTTCCGCGGAGCCAGCAGGTCGTGTTCCTGTCACCGCAGAAGAATTCTTGTTTATTTATTTCTTTTTTGTGGACTCATCTGCCTTCCTCGACGCTTCACCGGTACCGCCGTTTTTTTTCTTCTTATTTCTATCTTTAAAAAAAAAAATATATATATATATATATATATTCTCTTTTTTCTTTTTCTTCAGGTGCACGCGCCTTTTTGGGCCTTAGGCCCAAAAACGTTTCCTTACCATGGAGAAACCTGCCTCAGGTTTCAAAAAGTGCACCAAGTGTGGCGGTACCATTTCCGTCACCGACACCCATGAATGGTGTCTAAAATGTTTAGGTCCTGACCACTCCATCACGGATTGTATGTCCTGCGCCATGATGTCTAAAAGGGGTCGGCAGAACCGAGCTGCTAAGCTCAGTACCCTGTTTCCCTCTGATGCAGCTTCGGTGGCATCGACGTCTTCCAGGGCTGCTTCTTCCTCCCGTGGATCTCAGGTAACTAAACATAAGTCCAGCCGGTCCTCAAAGGGTAGATCTCCTTCTAAGCATCGAGATGCCTCTGGCGTTGCCCTTGAGGATTCTGCACCGGCAAAATTGCCCCGGCGGGAGGCTTCGGCTTCCAAAGCATTATCGGGGTTCCAGGATGTTCTCGAGGCCTCGACCTTGGCAGAACTACTGGTGCTATGCTCTGGGTTACCTGCGGTCTCCTCCGGTACCGGCATCCAGGCATTGGCAGCGTCGATAGACCAGATAGTCCTGGCTATTGAGCGCAGTCTGGCAGCTCTCCTTGCGGCATCGACGCCCTCGGAACCGCGACAGACAATTCCACCGGCACCGGTTCCGGCATCAGTATCGGTACCGGTACCGATAACATCGGCATCAGTGTCTGCTTTGCCAGTACCCAGTCATCCGATGCCCTCCGGTACCGATACCCCGGTACCGACTTTGGTTGGTACGGGTATCGGGCTTTTCAGACGGTACTTCGAGTCCTCAGAAGAATCTGAGGATTCTGACAGTTCTGTCGATGCAGCGATGCTTCTCCCAGAGGAGCCCTCCTCCCCTAAACGCAGGATGTCTCCTCCAGAGGATATTTCCTTCCAGGATTTTATTAGGGAGGTGGCTTGGGGCCTGTCCATTACTGTGGCCCCTGAAACAGAGCCAAGGGCCAAGGAGTTGGAAATTCTACAATATCCCAAAACTCCTAAGGAGGCAGCTACCTTGCCCATTCATGAGATTTTATATGATCTCATGTTAAGGATGTGGGAGACACCTCTTACCACCTCTCCTCATTCTCGCAGACTGGATACTATGTATCGAGTCCCTCCTTGTCCTGGTTTCCATAAGACTCAGCTTCCTCACCACTCTGTTGTAGTGGAATCAGCTATGAGAAGGATCAAGAGTGCAAAGAGGCATGTCTCTAATCCTCCAGGACGTGAGTGCAGAACCCTGGATGCTTTTGGACGTCGGGTATTCCAAGCTTCCATGCTTTCTACCAGGATCAGTTCCTATAGTCTCTACATGGGAATGTTCCTGAAGGAGGTCATAGATGATTTAGAGGCTTTAAGTCCTATTCTTCCTGAGGATAAAAGACAGGATTTTCTCACTTTGGTCAAACATGCCCAAGATGTTTCTAAATTTGCCAACCGTGCAGCCTTTGACTGCTTTGAGTGCATAAGCAGAACTTCGGCTATTGCCATAGGTGCACGTAGAATTGCTTGGCTCCAGGCATCTGATCTAGAGCTCTGGGTACAAGACAAATTGGGAAATATCCCTTGTACTGGTGAGAACCTGTTTGGTAAAGATTGGCAAGAAAAGGCCAATGAAATGGATACTGAGAATTCCACCTTGGATAGATTATCCAAGTCCACTGCTGATCCTGCTAGAAAGAAATTGTTCAAGAAGCCATTTTTTCTAAAAAGAAAAGATTTTATCCTGCTTATCTTCAGCAGGGACGTTCTGCAGGTCAGCTTCCCAGGAAAGGTCAGCAACCACTCAAACAGAAGAAAGCAAAGACTGCTAGGCCTCAGCCGGCCCAGCAGGCTCAGCCTCCACAGGGCCTTTGACTCTCAACTAGAGAACTTAGCCTTCCTGGCTCTCGAGGGACCAGAGCCTTCCACCATTCCAGGAAGGTTATGTCATTTTGCCCCCATATGGGGGCAAATAACAGCAGAGCATTGGACACTCTCCATCATAAAGGAGGGGTGCAAGCTTCATTTTTCAAGCATGCCCCCTCACACAATAGTAAAGCAGTTCAATTCTCCGACCTCTCTCATCAACCTGTTAGATCAGGAGGTCACTATCCTTCTTGCCCAAGGGGCAATAGAAGAAGTACCCATTCATCAGCAGGGTACAGGGTCCTATTCCCCTTATTTTCTTATCCCAAAGAAAACGGGGTTACAGACCTATCTTAGACCTCAGAGAATTGAACAAATTCCTTGTCAAGGAGAAATTCAAGATGATTTCTCTCGGATCTCTGCTCCCATACCTTTAGAGTCAGGATTGGCTTTGTTCTCTAGATCTCAAGGATGCGTACACTCATGTCCTCATCCATCCAACCCACAGAAGGTTCCTTAGGTTCCTTTTTCAGCAAAAGCACTACCAATACAGGGTGCTTCCTTTTGGCCTGGCCTCAGCATCAAGGGTGTTCACGAAATGCATGGCTGTAGTAGCAGCATTTCTCTGCACTCTAGGGATATTCGTCTTCCCTTACTTAGACGACTGGTTCATTCGAGCACCAACAGAGTCAGAGGCCAGGACTTCTCTATCCTGCACAATGCGTATCCTTCAGTATTTAGGGCTGGTAATAAACATCCCAAAATCCAGTCTAACTCCCACTCAGTCTTTAGAGTTCATAGGAGCTTTGCTGGATACTAGAAAGGCAAGGACCTATCTCCCCCAGGCCCGTTGCCTTCGCATGGTGCAGTTAGCTTCTCAAGCAGTGCTAAAGCCTCATCTAACTGCTCGAGAGATGTTACAACTACTAGGCCACATGGCATCTACTGTGCATGTGGTTCCCTATGCTCGCCTCCATATGAGGGCAGCTCAGTGGACTTTATCCACTCAATGGACCCAGGCATCAGGATGCCTGTCAGACAAAATAGCAAGCACAAGTCGCCTTATTTTGTCCCTCCAGTGGTGGAAGTCCACTCAAAACCTGTTGCTGGGGTCCCCTTTTCAACAACCCTTACCCCAAGCAACTCTCACAACAGATGCTTCTCCGATGGGTTGGGGAGCTCATCTCCAAGACCTCTCCACCTAAGGCACCTGGTCTCCACAGGAGAGTCATCTACATATCAATCTCTTAGAGCTTAGAGCAATCTTCCTTGCTCTGCAAGTGTTCCACACCCTGCTCAGCTACAAGACAGTCCTCATTCATACGGACAATCAAGTAGCCATGTTCTATGTGAACAAGCAGGGGGGAACAGGCTCTCTGTCGCTTTGCAATTAAGCTTTGCGACTATGGGCCCTTGCCAGAGAGCATCAGATTCATCTCCTGGCAGTGTATCTTCCAGGCATACAAAACTCTTGGGCAGACAGACTCAGTCGAGTTCTGCTTCCACACGAATGGTCTCTGCATGCAGACCAGGTAACCAAGATTTTTCAAATTTGGGGAACCCCGGACATAGACCTCTTTGCAAGTCTGTGGAATGCCAAACTTCCCCGGTTTTGTTCCAGAATTCCGGCTCAGAAGGCTCAGGCCAGGGATGCTTTCCTCCTTCATTGGGGTCAAGACTTCCTGTATGCCTTTCCACCCATTCCCCTAATTCCCAAAACCCTGTTCAAGCTTCAGAGAGACAGAGGCCATATGATTCTCATAGCTCCACATTGGCCACGGCAAGTGTGGTACTCTCTGCTTCTACATCTCTCTCAAGCTCCCTCCCTGGAGTTAGGGTCTGCTCCAGATCTCCTATCTCAGGAGGACGGAATATTATGGCATCCCAATCCCCAGTCTCTGCATCTCAGGGCTTGGTTGCTGAAGGCCTAGATCTCCAAGATCTTAATCTTCCTCAGCAAGTAAAAGATATTCTTTTTGTTTCCAGGAAACCTTCCACAAGACGCTCTTATGCTTTTAAGTGGAAAAGGTTTACCATATGGTGTTCGCAGAAGAGTCTTAACCCCCTTGCGATACCTCTGGAATCATTGCTGGAGTATCTCCTTTATTTATCCAATGCAGGACTGAAGACTAACTCAGTAAGAGTCCATTTGAGTGCTATTGCAGCTTCCTTTAAGCCTCTAAATGGACAACCTATTTCCTCTCATCTTATAGCAAGATTTATGAGAGGCCTTCTTCTAACTAAGCCTCCCATTAGGCCACCGGTGGCATGGGACTTAAACCTGGTTCTTGGGCAGCTCATGAAGCCATCCTTTGAAACTTTAGCTACTACCTCCTTGAAATTCCTTTCTTGGAAGGTTATCTTTCTCATTGCAATCACATCAGCACGCTGCATTAGTGAGTTGCAAGCGCTAGTAGCTGATCCACCTTATACAAGGTTCCATCATGACAAGGTAGTCCTTAGGACTCATCCACACTTTATGCCAAAGGTGGTCTCGCCTTTTCATCTAAACCAAGCGGTCTACCTACCTGTGTTTTTTCCAAGGCCTCATGCATCAAATGCAGAGAGGAATCTTCATACCTTGGACTGTAAAAGAGCTTTAGCCTTTTACTTACAAAGAATACAGCAACATAGAAAGTCCTCTCAACTCTTTGTTGCTTTTGATCCTTCTCATTTGGGACTTCCAGTCTCCAAGAGAACACTGTCTAACTGGATTGCTCAGTGTATTTCCTTCGCCTATCAGAGTAAGAACCTTTCTCTGGAGGGCCATGTCACAGCTCACAATGTGAGAGCCATGGCAGCCTCAATGGCTCATCTGCACTCTGTGTCTATCGACGACATCTGTCGAGCAGCCACTTGGGCCTCGGTTCATACCTTCACAGCCCATTACTGCTTGGACAAGGACTCCCGCCGGGATGCCTTGTTTGGTCAGGCTGTTGTCCAACACCTGTTCCATACCTAATCAACTCCTACCCACCATCCCTGGTAGGATGCCAGAGATCCATGGGGGGAAGTGAAGCCCTGTTCAGGGACACACAACTTCTGGGGTCTCTCCCTGGCACCTAAAGCTAGGGAGTCCCCATATGTGATGACTACATTTCTGCTTGTTCCTGGAGATAGCATAGTTACTCACCTGTAACAGGTGATCTCCGGGAACAGCAGGAATTTAGTCCTCACAACCCACCCACCTCCCCTAGGAGTTGTTTCTCTCTATCTGTCTCTTTCCTTTTCCTCTCTCTCTCTTTGTCTCAGATTTAAAACTCAACTGGAGAGAGGCAGTTGGGAAAGGCGGGAAGGCAGCACGCAGGCACTGTGGGATGCTCCCAAAAGCTTTCTAATTGGACGCTGGGGAGCGTTCCCACGCAGGCTCCGTCGGTACCAATGATACCCATATGTGAGGACTAAATTCCTGCTGTTCCCAGAGATCACCTGTTACAGGTGAGTAACTATGCTTTACTGGAAGAGGACAATTGATAAGAACTCAAACTTAAATCTCAAATGGTTGATGGTTGCACAGTACACTAAGGTAAACATGGAACAGTGGAAAAGCTCATGCAATGGGATGATCTTTCAGAAGCAGGGTCCATTTTTCTCCAGTGGTGTAAAACTAGACCTACCTTTCTCTGGAGTTCTGAAGGAAAGGCAGTGTATGCAAATCTCTCTCATGCATATTCATTGTGGGTTTCTCCAGCGATAAGCAGGAGTTCCTTATCGTTCCTCCAGTCCTGTCCCACACCTCTGGGTAGTGTACCTCTCACAGCAGCTTGGAGACTGAGCATGTCATCTTTTGATGACACCTTTGTACTTATACAGCTGGCACTTCCTGCCAGCCCCAGTATGTTCAGTCTCCAAGCAGTTGGAGAGTGGTGAGCCAGGGTGCAGGGCTCACTGAAGGAGCAAATAAGGATTTAGCTGCAGTTAGGGTCCTTGTTTTTCATTGGGGCTAGCACGCCTCTTCTTTCCTTTAAAAAAAAAAAAGTTTAAATAGAAAAGGGAAGAATTAGAAGAGAATAAACCCCCCTCCCTCCCCCCCAGGTGTTCCGGGGGGTTGATTGGGAGAGCAACAGCCGTTTCTCTAGGCTGTGGGAGGCTCCTGAACCCCATCAGCTGGTGAGGAGCCGCTGCACAGACAGGGCCGAGCCTGCAGACAGCTCCCGGATGGCCCCCCGCCCCTGCACCGAAGCCAGAGACTTGTGAATGAGTGCGAGGGGAAGATAATCCCTGAGCGGCAGTGAGGCTGAGGCTTGAGGTAGGAGGTAAGCGGAGCCCTGGGGCTTTAGTCCGTCGGATCTGGGAGCCAAGCAGCAGAACAGCGCAGTGGAGCCGAACTGACCTGGGGCGTGGCCTAAAGTCACATGGCAGTGTGCGCTGAGGTACACAGGAAAGCACCTTTTTTCAGTCTCGGGTGGCCCGGCGCAGCAGACAGCTCCCTTGCGGCGTTTCCCTTTGCTGTAGGGGGAAATGTTTGACAACGATTTACCTTGGCCCCTGCCTTTGCGGGTAAACTGGAGAAGCAGGAGTCCCGGCTACAGATAGTTGCTTCAAGCGTTTAGGCTAGTTGGGGCTTCATTTTGCTTTCATTTTACTTTCACTTTAATTCATTTAAGTTGTTGGTAGGTAATTTATTTAATGTTAATTAATGAGAGTGGCAGGGGGGCCTTGGAAGGGCAGCCCCATGCCAGCCAGATTGCAGTGCCTGGTGTGTGGCATCTGGCGGGGGTCGATCTCAAAGATCGGAATTTGCCTGGGCTGTACGCATTAGGCTTTAACGGTGGAACAGGACCTGCGCATCCAGCCAAGGCAGGAAGAAACTCCACCCCCGTCTCGGGAAGCCCAGGACACAGAGGGATTCACACTGGCTTCAGGAGAAACAGTTTCGGGAACTAAGGCTACTTCCAAGCCCTCTGCAGTGCCAGGAGCGGGAGGGATCCCTGGGGATTTTTTGACAGAATTTGTCCTACTTCTGCATAAAGCATTTTGTCTGTGCCAGCATGGGGCAGCAGATTGCGCCCCTGCACAGGAGCATGGCACTAAGAGGAAAGAGGACAGGAAAGAGAGCAAAGCGGAAATGGTGACTCCTAAGTGGGCTAGGCCCTAAGAGGAGTGGCACAATCAGTCTCCATTGTCGGAGGGGCCGGATAATGAAGACATGGACATAGAACTGGATTGGCAAGGTGAAGAACTGGAGCAGGAAGATTATTCGAGGTTTATGCGTGTATTCCGTCGGGAAGAGTTGCCAGTGCTCATTGGAGAAGGCCCTCATTATGCCCACTATCCTACAGAGGAGAAGCTGGAGGATCCACTTCTTCAGGCAGTACGGAAGAAACAAAGTTTTTCTGGTACACAGAGTAATAAGGCAGATGATCTAGGATGAATGGGATGTGCCGGAAGCAGGCCTCAGAGGGGTGTGCACAATGGCGCACCTGTACCCGCTGCAATCGCCGAGGGTGGATGTGGCGGTATCGGCAGTCACTAGAAAGACTATGATTCCAGTGGAAGGCAAGGCAGCCCTCAAGGATGGCCAGGACAGGAAGTTGGACACCTTATTGAAACAGACCTTTGATATCAACACCCTGTCCCTGCAGGCCTCCATCTGTGGGCCCTAGGTGGCTAGAGCCTCCCTCCGCTGGTCGCAATGGGTTCAACAGCCGGGAGAGCCAGAGTCAGGCCTGTCAGGGGAGGCGGCCAAATTGGAATCAGGGGCAGCCTACCTGGCCAACACCCATTACAATCTCATTAGAGGACTGTCTCAAAGCATGGCCTCGATAGTAGCGGCGCAACGCTACCTGTGGCTACAGAACTGGGCAGTGAACAGTTCCTCTAAAGCCTGCCTTAGCAAGCTCCCCTTCAAAGGGAAGCTTCTCATTGGAGATGATCTGAATAATTTGGTGAAGTACTTGGGCGAGTCCAAAGGATAAGCCGAAGCAGAACCGTACTCCGTCTTCGAGTAAAGGGCAGCTGCGAGTATTTAAACTTTTCCAGGTGTTCTGCATCACTTTACCAGAGGAGCAGATTCCCCTCTAGGGGACAGGGGTTTCAAGGTGCAGGCCAGGGTTTTGGTGCGACCTCGGGGCCCAAAAAGGCACAATGAAGCGAGGGGGGCCCAGGGTGGGTTGCAACCCATGGGAAGTCAGTTGCGGGATTTCTACCCCACCTAGGCCCAGATCATGTCGGACCAGTGGGTTCTGGAGCTCATCTGGGAGGGCTATGCTCTTGAGTGGGCTCAACCAGAGGGCCATTCCTTCTTTCAATCTCCCTGCAAGGCGCCAGACAAGGTAGCGGTAGTGAAAGACACTGACACTGCTCCTGCAGCTGAGAGCCATGGTGACGGTGCCCCAAGACCAGTATGGTTGCGATCCATAATCCATTTATTATGTGGTGCCCAAGAAGGAGGGCTCCTTCTGCCCGATTCTTGATCTCAAGCGTGTGAACCGTTGCCTGCGGATACTGCATTTTCATATGGAAACACTACGATCCGTCATAGTAGCAGTGAGAAGCGGGGAATTTCTGACATCCCTCGGTCTCACGAGGCGTACCTGCATATTCCCATCTGTCCAGTATATCAGCAATTTGTCCACTTCGCCGTGCCAATGGGATGTTTCCAGTTCCAGCCTATGCTGTTTGGACTGGCAATGGCTCCACGTACCTTCACCAAGGTCATGGTGGTGGTGGCGGGGGCGGTGGCGGCGCTCCGCAAGGAAGGAGTTCTCATACACCAGTACCCTCACAACTGGCTGATCAGAGTAAAGTCCAGGGATGAAATCAAAAAGGCAACGAAGCAGGTAATGCAGTTGCTTCAGATTCTTGGTTGGGTGGCAAGAGCCATTTGGTGCCATTCCAGGAGCTGGAGTATTTGGGAGCGTGCTTCGATACCAGTATAGATTGCTTTCGGGAACTGCGTAACGTGGTGCGCCAGTTTCTGAAGATGATGGTGCCATCGGCCCGGCATTATCTGTAGATCCTTGGGACTATGGCAGCCATGCTCGAACTCGTCCCATGGGCAAGAGCACACATGCAGCGGTTACAGAGAACTCTGCTATGCCGGTGGTCGCATCAGAGGCAGCCCTTGTCCAGGGTGCTCCCCTATCCGCAGAAGACCAGGAGAGCTCTCCGGTGGTGGCTTCACCCAGGGAACCTGGAGAGGGGGCATGCCTCTCGAGTCACCGAGCTAGATACTGCTGATGACTGATGCCACTCTGTCCGGATGGGGGGCTCATTGCAAAGGTCGCATTGCGCAGGGACAATGAGGCCCGCAAGAGGCCCGTGGGTCAATCAGCAGACTGAAGATGCATGTGGTGACCCTGGCACTATGGAACTTTGGACCATGGTTGCAAGGGAAAGCGGTCCGGGTGTTCTCGGACAATGCGACCACGGTTGCCTTTATCAACCTCAAGGGAGACATGGGCAGCATAGCATTGGAGGACTAGGCCAAACTGCTATTCGGTTAGGCAGAAAGTCAGCTCATGGCGTTATCAGCAGCCCAAATAGCAGGTGTCAACAATGTGATGGCAGACTATCTTTGCCGCGTGCACATGGACCGCAGCAAGTGGAGTCTCAACCAGGTCGTGTTCGAGCAGGTGGTGCCCCGGTAATGGACCTAATGGCTGTGCTCGTGTTGGCCAAGGCGAGCCGCTTTTTCAGCAGGAGAAGAGAGAGACTGTCAGAGGGCCTGGATGCTCTCGTACAAAAATGGCTCGAGGAGGGTCTCCTCTACCTGTTTTCTCCATGAGCACTCATAGGCTCGTGCAGTGAATAGAGGCTCACGGAGGTACATCATTCTGATCACCCCGGATTGACCAAGACGTCCTTGGTATGCAGATCTGATGAGGATTCAGGCGGATTGACTGTGGAAGCTTCCGGCTCGAGAGGATCTTCTGACACAGGGGCCAGTACGCATGCCTCAGGTGGTTCGATTCTCGCTTACGGCATGGCTCTTGAAAGGGCAAGGCTAAAGAAGAAAGGATAAGCAACTTCATTGATTGCTACCCTGGTGAAAGCCCAGAAGAGGTTTACCTGTTTGGCCTACATCCAGGTATGGCGCATCTTTGAGTCATGGTGTGGATATAGGAAGTCTCACACGTCCACGGCATCCATGCCGGACATCCTGGCATTCTTGCAGGCCAGCTTCGATAAGGGTTTAGTCGCTAGTTCCTTGAGGGTTCAGTTGACTGCAATTTCCTGCTATTGGTAAAATGTCCAAGGGTTGGCGTTAGGTACTCATCCTGATGTGTTGAGATTTCTGAGGGCGATGGATCACCTTCGACCCGCCCCCACCCCCCACAGAAATTGGTGGTACCACTTTGGGACCTCAATTTGGTGCTAACGGCGCTTACCGGGGAGCCCTTTGAGCTGTTGAGTCGGGGATCGCTAAAGGATTCGACCTTGATGACTGTATTTCTCGAGGCAATGTGCTTGGCTTGCAATATTTTGGAGCTTCAGGTGTTGTGCCAGGAGCCCTTCCTTTCCTTCTCAAAGGAGAAGGTGGTCCTTCGGCCTGTACCCTCCTTCCTGCCCAAAGTAGTTTCGGTTTGAACCAGTTGGTTTCCCTGCCGGCATTAACAAATGCAATTGGGGGTGTGATAAACCCCAAGTTACACCTATTGGATGTTAAAAGGGTACTGCAGCAGTATTTGAAGAGGACAGCACCGTTGCGGAACTCCACTCATTTGTTTATACTGTTTGGAGGGCTGCACAGAGGAGAGGTGGCGGCTAGAAACCATCATAAAGAACAAAATTACTCAGCATGTAGATAGTCATGGCCTAATGGGAGACAGCCAACATGGCTTTAGACAAGGAAGATCTTGTCTTACTAATTTGTTATGTTTTCTTGAAGGTGTGAATAAACAGGTGGACAAAGGTGAGTTGGTTGATATAGTGTATCTGGACTTTCAGAAAGCCTTTGACAAGGTCCCTCATCAGAGACTTTTGGCAAAACTAAAGAGTCATGGGATAGGAGGCAGTGTACTATTGTGGATCAGGAACTGGTTAAAAGATAGAAAGCAGAGGGTAGGGCTAAATGGCCAATTTTCCCAATGGAGAAAGGTGAATAGTGGTGTACCCCAGGGATCTGTGCCGGGTCCGCTGCTTTTTGACATATTCATAAATGACGTGGAAAAGGGAATAACGAGTGAGGTTATCAAATTTGCAGATGACATGAAACTATTTAAAGTTGTTAAAACCCAAGAGGATTGTGGAAAATTGCAAGAGGATCTTAATAAATTGGAAGACTGGGCATCAAAATGGCAGATGAAATTTAATGTGGAGAAGTGCAAAGTTATGCACCTAGGGAAGAATAACCGAAACTATGGTTACACGATGCAAGGTTCCACATTAGGAACCACCACCCAGGAAAACGATTTAGGCGTCATTGTGGATAACATGTTAAAACCCTCGGCCCAGTGTGCAGCGGCGGCCAAGAGAGCAAATAGAATGCTAGGTATCATAAGGAAAGGAATGGAAAATAAAACAAAAGATATTATAATGCCTCTATATCGTTCCATGGTGAGACCGCACCTTGAATATTGTGTGCAATTCTGGTCGCCGTATCTTAAAAAGGATATAGCGTTATTAGAAAAGGTTCAGAGAAGAGCCACCAAAATGGTAAAGGGGATGGAAGGATACTCCTATGAAGAAAGGCTAAAAAGGTTAGGGCTATTTAACCTGGAAAAGAGACGGCTGAGGGGAGATATGATACAAGTCTATAAATTAATGAACGGAGTGGAACGGGTAAACATAGATCAATTGTTTACGTTATCAGAATATAGAAAGACTAGGGGACATGCAATGAAGCTACAGGGTAAACTATTTAAGACTAATAAGAGAGAATATTTTTTCACTCAACGTGTAATCAAACTCTGGAATTTGTTACCGGAGGATGTAGTAAAGGCTGTTAGTGTAGCTGAGTTTAAAAAAGGTTTGGACAAGTTCCTGGAGGAAAGGTCCATAAACCATTACTAAGAAGGGGCCCAGGATATCAATGTTTGACCCAGTACAAGCATTGTGGAACCTGTGTCTTTTGGGGAAACTGCTAGGTACGTATGACCTAGATTGGCCACTGTTGGAAACAGGATACTGGGCTTGATGGACCTTGGTCTGACCCAGTATGGCATATCTTATGTTCTTATGTTAATTTCCCATTAGATCAGAGAAGCGATCACGTTAGCATACATCCTGAGAGACAGAAGTGCCGGAGGGGCTGCGGGCACATTCCACGAGAGCTCAGGCTGCCTCATGGGCAGAGTATAGTTTAGTGACGCCAGTAGAGATTTGTAGGGCGGCGACTTGCAAAGCACTATCACCTGGATGTCCAGGTGTCGAGGGATGCTGGTTTCAGAACGGCGGTGCTTCAGGCTATTTCTGCAGGTCCCTCTCGTTAGTTTAATTGCTCTGTTACATCCCAGAGGTGTGGGACTGGACTGGAGGAACGATAAGGAAATGGAAATTAGACTTACCTGCTAATTGTGGTTCCTTGAGGAACTCCAGTCCAGTCCCAGATCCCTCCCATGAGTGTCTTTCAGGTATTCTGCTGTATCTTCCTGGCTCTAAAGCTACTTCACATGGGAGAAGTGGACAGAAGGTGCCGGGAAATGGGGGAGGGTTGGCATTGGAGGGGGACCGACTGGGAGAGCTGTTGGTCTCACGCTGCAGGATGTGCAGTGTCACTTTGGCGCCCCACAGGTAAGCCACCTCATCCTGGGGGAGGACGGGGGAGTTCTTCCCAGGTGGGGGGGATCTAGGTTATTTAGATGAAGAATTGTTGTTTAAAAAAGATATATATGACTTATTTATTGCTCCTGTGAGTCTGCTTTGTCAATAAGTTACTGGGGCTGGTGGGAGGTGCCATCTGTATAAGTACATGGGTGTCATCAAAAGATGACATGCTCAGTCTCCAAGCTGCTGTGAGAGGTACATTACCCAGAGGTGCGGGACTGCACTGGAGTTCCTCAATGAACTACAATTAGCAGGTAAGTCTAATTTCCATTTATGCAGGCACACTCCAAAGATGTCGTCTCTGATGGTGCCCAGTGCCCAGCTCAGAGAAAACTAAAAGTCTCTGAGCATGCATGCCTACTCCCGCCGAACTGGCCCACACTCCTGCCTTCTCAGTCTTTCAGAACCGCAGTTCCGCAAGCCTCTGCTCTCCTCTCCTCCTGCATCGTCGTGACTTTGTTCTCTCTTCAGTTTCAAAACTGCGTCTTCACTGGTAGTGTTTTTGACTGCCAAAATTTGTATTCTTTATTTATTTAAAGTGAAACCACAGTGTTTCTTTGCTCTCTTCACAGCTGCAACGAACGCTGTAGTAGCTGTGTCTACACAGGTTTGTTTTGCTTTTATTAATGCCCTTCATGGCCACGGCTCACAAGACTCTCCATCCCAACATCCCGACAGGCCCAGACAAGGCTCGATTGGGGATATCAGGTGCAGCCGGAGGCAGACTCGTTACCGGAATCAAGACAGCATTCACCTTCTCAGTCTCCTACTACAGAGCAGCACCTCCATTCCCCTCCCCCTCTCCAGAAGGATCATTGCAGCTCCAAAGATCCCAGGACTGAGGCTACTCAAAAAGGGAGGTAAAGCTAGGACCAAAACAAAGCACAAGTCCTCCAGAGAACCTGCCAATGTTCAGGTTAACTAGAAAAAGGAGGGATGCTGGCTTGCCCTTATTGCCAGCCACTTCCCTAATTGTTTCACACAGACACAGCACTGGGACCTCTAACAACCAACAGGGGCCCCCCAGTAAGATGCCCAGGCTTCTAGATACTGCTCTGCCAGCTCTGTCACCTCAGCAGCCGGCTGCACTTCCTCCTAGTCCCAACACTTATCTACTCTCACTGTTAAAGAGATTTGTGCAGGATAGCGCTACTATTCAACTTGTTGATATGGAAGGACAGACTAGATAGGCTATGTGGTCTTTTTCCATCGTCATTTTTTCTATGTTTCTATGTTTTCTAACTTCAAAATTCATCCCCAAAAAAGACTCTGCTACCTGCCTCTGAGCCACAATCCTTCCCTACTACTTCACAGGTTGTCAAGGAATCCCTTCCTCTTGTGAATGATGAGCTTCACTACCGCTGGAAAATGACACCTATTCCATAACTAGTGAGTTCAGGGCTCTACACTGGGAAGAGACCTCTCTTAGTTCTGAGACCAATCCTTCTCCACTTCCTCTAGAACATCTCCAAATAGAAGATACGGTAGAAGACTACTTGTATCCCAAATTCTTACAGAAAATATTCTGGGCAGTCACCTTGAGTGATTCACAAACTCCAGCAAACAAATGTGATTTTCAGTACATTCTGAAAGCCTGCAGTGTTCCCAAAGAGATTATAGCCCTTCCGGTACATCAGATATTACAAGATCTTCAGACCCTCATCTGGAAAACCCCATCCTCAATTCATCCTTTTTCTGGACAGCTGGATCTCAAATACAAAGTCCTCCCAGCGCCAAGTTTTAGTCACCAGCAGTTGCCTCACCAATCAGTAGTCTCTGAAGCAGAATTCAAAAACTAAAAACTCACTAAAAGCAAAGTACACACTCCTTCAGGCAAAGAACAACGAACCCTGGATACTGTAGGTAAAAAATCACAAAGTAATTTCAGCCATGAGAATCCTTGCACACAAGCTTCAGATTCTCCATTATCACCTTGACCATCTTCTACAGTTAGAAGACCCCCATCTGCTGTTAGCTGAGGGCCAAGCACATCTACAATATGTACAGAACTCCACAAATTTTTATATCACATCATTCGAGCTATCTGCAATGCTTATGACTCTGTTTCACGTTCTGCAGTCACAGCCATCACAGCGAGACAAATGACCTGGCTATGCATATCTGACCTTAGGGAGGACCTATATGATTGCCTCATGGATGCTCCATGGTCTTGGAGATAATTTATTTGGCTCAAAGGTGGAGGAGGCCATATCGGAGGTAAAGGTCCATTCTTCCATGGTCAGAGAACTCTCGGTTCAGCCGACAGACTCCAGTTCCCATCCTAGATAACCTCAGTTTTCACAATTCAGAAGGGCATACCATTATTAATATTTCAAACAGTTCTATCTATGCTGTAGGTATCAATCTTATGAGAGGCTTTCAGTGCAACATATGCTGGCTCCTTCTTACTAACAGAGATCTTGCTCTCGAAAAAAAAGCAACAACCTTTGACCCTTCCTGCCACCCCCAAACAAACTCCCAGTTTTGGACTGCATGCCTTCAGGTGGCAGAATCCATCATTTCAGGATGGCTTGGGAATCAGTGATGATGGACTGCTGGGTCTTAAACATCATAAAGGAGGGCTACAAGCAAAATCTCATACATCCTTCTCCCAATCACCTACCGGTTATCAGCAAGTGGCAACCTTCTCAACACATCCCCATCCAGATGCAAGAGATAACAAATCTCCAGATCAGTACAGCCATCGAACCTATGGCCCTCAACAAATGGGAGCAAGGTTTACTCAGGTTCTTCCTTATTCCAAAAAGATCAGGTGGACTCCGGCCGATACTAGATCTCTGGAATCTCAACCACTTTGTGCCGCAACAATTAGCTTGCCTCCCTGAATCTGAAGGATGCCTATACCCATATTCCCATCCACCCTCAATAATGGAAATACGTGTGTTTCACCTTCAAAGATCAACATTACCAATACAAAGTGCAACCCTTCAGCCTGTCCTCAGCACCATGAGTATTCACAAAGTGCCTAGCAGTGGTAGCAGCTCATCTCCACCACCAAGGTCTATGCGTCTATCCTTACCTAGACAACTGGCTTATCTCCGCCACTTCCATATGTGGTACACATTATATCCCGCACTCTTCAAAGCTTGGGTTTCATCATCAGTATGCAGAAGTCCAAACTTATGCCTCAACAGTGTCTCCACTTTATTGGCACTCAAATCAATACCTTACAAGCTAAGGCATTCCTGCCTGCAGACAGGGTGGCCATCATCCAAAAGCTCAATCTCAAATTAGCTCACAACAATTCGACCACCGCTCGAATGAGTCTTCAACTACTAGGTCACATGGCAGCATCAGTCCATGTAGTTCTGCTGTGCATCCCTACATACACCCCCTACAATTGCACCTCAAACTAAACTGGAACCAGCACTGCCAGACCCTTCGAACGAGAATACATCTGAAGGGAGCATGGCTGCAAAAGCTTCACGACTCTCTGCGGTGATGAACTACATCGGTCAATCTCGAACAAAGTTGTCCTTTCCAACTTCATCTGACCCTCACCACCGACACATCCAACCACAGGTGGGGAGCTGTCTGTTTCTGGGATTTTAGCTATCAACACAGGGCATTTGGTCCCTCCAAGAACGACAAATGCAAATCAATCTACTCGAATTCCGAGCAGTATACCATACTGTCATGGTGTTCCAGAAATGGATCAACCAAAAAATAGTATTGGTACAAGTGAACATCAAGTCACCACGTTCTACATCAACAAGCAGGAGGGGGGGGGGGGGGGGTGCTCTGGTTCCCTTTGTCTCTGCCAGGAAGTGATGCACCTTTGGAAGTTTGCTCAACACTTGGACACCACCCTCAGAGCTGTATATCTACTGGGATCAGAGAATCTTCTGACAGATGCTCTGTCGACATTTGGACCCACACGAGTGGTCCCTAGACTCTTCTGTTCTTCAAACGATCTTCCAACAGTGAGAAACAGATGCTGGGCCTGAAGGCTGCAGAGTCATCTGGCATGGAGACCAGAATGGCAACCTTGGAGCACAGTATTACTGCTCTCTTGGCACAGCAGCAGGCATTGATGTCCAGCTCATCTGCCCCAATGACTGGACCCTCGACCTTGAGGACTTCCTCCATCGTCGAGCTGATCCTCGAGGGCCATCCGCCTCGAGAGTCTCATTGGCATTGGACAAGGTCCTGGTCCCTTTCCTCTGGACACCGGTCCTCTCCAGCAGGTTGCTCAGAGTGCAGATCCCCCAGGGGTCATGGGCCTTTGGGCTCAGGGCCCAACCACGGGAACCATGGAGCCTTGGATTCTTCCTCTGACTTCAACTCAGACTGGGAGGACGAGGAGTCCCCGGACACTTGGCGACACCAAGACGTGCCCTCGGACCTGCCTCCACCGGTGTCCCAACGCCGTTCCCTGTCCGAGGATGTGGCCCTTCCTCAACTTTGTGCGGGATATGGCAAAGGTGCTCACATTTGATACCGAGGCGGAGGAGGACCCCCACATGGAAGAACTTGAGGGACAGCAGCCCAAGGAGCAAGGGTACAGCCTCTGCAAGCCTAAGACTCAGGCACCAGCCCAGCCTGGAGGAAGTTTTTGACTCCTTTGGTATGGCCTCCTCTCCCCCAGGAGACCCTCAGCAGCCCACACGGCATCAGACCCTGTTTGCCCACAGATGGTCCTCCATCACCACCGATTTCTGGGTGCTGCAAGTAGTCAAGGAGGCATACCACCTCTTCCTGCAACAGATGCCACCCTCATTCTTCCCAGGAGAAACCCGTAAGGCCTCTCCTTCACCAGAATCTGCTCCTCACCGAACTCAGAGCCCAAGCATCTCTGGGGCAAAGGCTTCTACTCCAGATATTTCCTTGTTCCCAAGTGAACAGGGGGCCTCAGTCCCATCCTGGACCTACGGGATGAACAGATTTCTGATGAGGGAGGAGTTCAAAATGCTCTCCCTTGAAACATTGCTGCCTTACCTCCAGCAGGGAGACTGGCTATGCTCCATAGACTTGAAGGATGTTTATACACACATCCTGATCCATCCCAACCACCTGCAGTACCTCCGGTTTGTGGTGGGAGGAGGTCACTATCAGTATTGGGTATTACCCTTTTGGCTGGCGTCGACACCAAGGATCTTCACCAAGTGCCTAACAGTGGTTCCAGTCTACCTTTGTCTCCAAGGAGCCTTCGTCTTTCCCTACCTGGATAACTAGCTCATAAGAGGAGGCACAACTGCAGAAGTGCACTACGCCACCAAGCGCACCATCCACCTCCTGTAGTATCTGGAGTTTGTCAACTACCCCAAGTCCCACCTCTCCGGCACAGTGCCTGGAGTTCATAGGGATTCAGCTGGACATCCTCTAGGCCAAGGCCTGCCTGCCTCCCTCTGGAGAGGATAGAATGCCTTGGTGCTAGCCGCAGAAGTGCAATACCACTGGTCGGTGCCCACTCGCCTTCTCCTCCGCCTGCTGGGCCACATGGCTTCCACGGTCCACAAGCAGCAACCAGGCTCTCCAGCACAGGAGAAGATGGGTGCCAACAGAATGTCGATGGTTGGACACAAGTCACCAGGGCCTGCAAAATCACCAATCCAACATCTCCAGCCCTTGAATTGAAGAACCATTATGCAGCCCTGGAAGTGGATGAGGTGAAAGCATCCCTGGAAAGGGAAGAACCAGAGTTCAAGTACCCCAAAGTTGCAGAATCAGTGACCAGAAGGAAACGAAGGGTAGTGGTGGTTGGAGACTGTCTTCTGAGGGTTACTGAGGCGTCCATCTGCCGACCAGACTTGATGTCCAGAGAGGTATGCTGTCTGCCTGGTGCCAAAATCCAAGATGTTACGGAGCGTTTGCCGAGACTCATCAAGCCCACTGACTATTACCCAATGTTGCTAATCCATGTTGGAACAAATGATACTGCCAGGTATACCTCGGAACGTATCAAAAGTGACTTCATGGCTCTGGGACAGAGGGTGAAGCAGTTAGGTGCACAGGTGGTGTTCTCTTCAATCCTCCCTGTTGAGGGTAAAGGCCAAGGCAGAGAGGCTCGCATCCTGGAGATGAATGCATGACTGCGTGGATGGTGTCATCGAGAGCGTTTTGGTTTCCTAGACCATGGGATGCTGTTCCAAGGGTTGCAAAGCAGAGATGGCATCCATCTGTCCAAGAGAGGTCAACGCATCTTTGGTAGTAGACTGGCTAATCTACTGAAGAGGGCTTTAAACTAGATTCGTTGGGGATGGGTGAAGAAAGCCCCCAGGTAGGTGATACATTAAATACCTTTATGGAAATGGGTAACAGGGTAACATATGGAAAGCAGTGTGTATTAATGCCCGTAGCATGGGAAATAAGATCCCTGAAGTTGAAGCTTTGGTGGGAGTGGCTGACTTGGATTTAGTGGCAGTTACAGAAACGTGGTTCACAGAAAACCATGACTGAGATGTAACTATACCTGGCTATACTTTATTCAGAAAGGACAGGGTAGGAAGAAGGGGAGGAGGAGTGGCACTATATGTAAAAACTACTATTAAAGCTTTGGAATTACAGAGCTTAAAAGGGAGAGAGGAGGCATTGTGGGTTAAACTAGAAAGAGGGAAAGAGAAATCTATTTGCATTGGAGTGATATACAGACCTCCCTCACAAGAGGAAGAGGTGGACAGAGAGTTAATTGAAGACATACGCAGCATTGCTAGGAAAGGGGAAGTGCTACTGATAGGAGATTTCAATATGCCAGATGTTGATTGGCACATTCCTGCTGCAGTATCATCTAGAAGTAAGGAGATCCTGGATTCTGTACAGGGAGAACTATTCAGGCAATTGGTAACAGACCCCACACGTGAAGGGGCCATACTGGATTTGGTGCTTACCAATGGTGAAAGTGTTTCTGATGTTGTAGTGGGAGATCATTTTGCATCCAGTGATCACCAGATGGTGTGGTTCAGTATTAGGACTAGGGCTGTTAGAATCCATTCCAAGGTGAGGATCTTAGACTTTAGGAAGACTAACTTTGCGAAGATGGGCCAATATCTCAGGGAGTCGTTAGTGGGATGGGAACAGCTGGGGGATGTAGAAAAACAGTGGGCAAAACTGAAAGGGGGTATTTTAAAGGCAACCAACCTTTTTGTTAAAATGGTAAATAAAGGCAAAAGGAACAGGAGACCGCTATGGTTTTCGAAGGAAGTAGCTGAACAAGTGAAGAAAAAGAGGGAGGCCTTCATGAAATACAAGAGATCACAGAGAGAGGAAGACAGGCATCTGTATTTGGAAAAACTTAGAGAAGCTAGCAAAGTAGTCAAGAAGGCAAAGATTCAAAAGGAGGAGGAAATAGCCAATGCAATAAAATGGGGGGATAAGACATTTTTCAGATATATTAGTGAGAAAAGGAAGGGCAAAAGTGGTATTGTCAGACTCAAGGGTGCAGGGGGGGAATATATAGAAGCTGATAAGGATAAAGCGGAATTGCTTAACAAATATTTTTGTTCTGTGTTCACAGATGAAGAACCAGGAGCAGGACCTCAGAAAACACCCACAAATAAGAACAGAAGCGAGGGACATCTTGAACTATTTTCAGAAGACTGTGTTCGTGAGAAACTAGCTCAACTTAAAGTAGACAAAGCGATGGGACCGGATGGGATACACCCTAGAATACTGAGGGAACTTGGGGACGTTCTAGCAACTCCACTGACTGACCTTTTCAATGCCTCATTGGAGTCGGGAGTGGTGCCAAAGGACTGGAGAGAGGCTCATGTGGTGCCTTTACACAAAAGCGGAAGTAAGGATGTGGTTGAAAACTACAGGCCGGTTAGTTTAACTTCGGTGGTGAGTAAATTATTGGAAACGCTGCTGAAAGAGAAAATAGTGAGGTTTCTGGAGTCCAGCGGATTACAGGATCCGAGGCAGCATGGATTCACCAGAGGCAGGTCTTGTCAGACAAATCTGATTGATTTCTTTGACTGGGTGACCAGGGAGTTGGACCGAGGGAGAGCTCTAGATGTGGTGTATTTAGATTTCCGTAAAGCCTTTGACACTGTTCCTCACAGGCGACTTATAAACAAACTGAGCACCCTAGGGATGGACCCTAAAGTTCCTGCTTGGGTTAGAAATTGGTTGGGTGGGAGGCGACAAAGAGTACAAGTAAATGGAGCTCACTCCGAGGAGAAGGATGTTACCAGTGGTGTGCCCCAGGGATCTGTCTTTGGTCCGATTCTTTTTAACATCTTTGTTAGTGATATAGCGGAAGGGCTGTCGGGTAAGGTTTGCCTCTTTGCGGATGATACCAAAATCTGCAATAGAGTAGACACCCAGGAAGGGGTAGATAACATGAGGAGGGATCTAGCTAAGCTTGAAGAATGGTCTAGAATTTGGCAGCTGGGATTTAATGTTAAAAAATGTAAGGTCATGCCTTTGGGCTGCAGCAATCCAAGGGAGCAATACAGTATAGGAGGTGAAGTACTTTTGTCCACTAAAGAAGAGCGGGACCTAGGCGTGTTTGTGTCTGATGATCTTAAAGTAGCTAAACAGGTAGAAAAGGCGACGGCAAAAGCTAGAAGGATGCTTGGGTGCATACGGAGAGGAATGGCTAGCAGAAAAAAGGAGGTGATAATGCCTCTGTATAAGTCTTTGGTGCGACCTCATTTGGAGTATGGTGTGCAATTCTGGAGACCGCACCTTCAAAAGGATGTGAACAGGGTGGAGTCGGTGCAGAGGGTTGCTACTAAAATGATTAATGGGCTTCATTATAAAGCATATGAGGACAGACTTAAGGATCTTAATATGTACACCTTAGAGGAAAGGCGGGATAGAGGTGATATGATTGAGATGTTTAAATACCTCCGTGGCATAAATGTTCAGGGAGAGAGCCTCTTTCAATTGAAAGCAAGTTCTGCTACGAGGGGACATGGGATGAGGGTGAAGGGAGATAGATTCAGGAGTGATATGCGGAAATATTTCTTTACGGAAAGAGTAGTGGATCCATGGAATAGTCTCCCAGTGGAGGTGGTAGAGATGAGGACAGTAACTGAATTCAAATAAGCATGGGACCAACACAGAGGATCTCTAAAGGTAAAAAGTGGACTGTTGTAGTTGTTGTTATGGAAGGACAGACTAGATAGGCCATGTGGTCTTTTTCTGTCATCATGTTTCTATGTTTCTAACCCCATACACCTGCCTGCATATGAGGGCGGCTCAGTGGTGCCTCCACTCCCAATGAACACGAGCCACAGACAAGCTCCAAGATGGTAAAAGTGACCCGCCAGCTGGCAGACTCCCTCGACTAGTGGCAGATCCCCTGCCACCTTCAGGCCAGGATGCACTTCCAGGCACCCATCCCCCAGAGGGTCCTTACTATGGATGCTTCCTTGGAAGGCTGGGGAGCTCATTGAGAGGACCTCCACACCCAAGACACATGGTCCCAGATGGAGTGCTAGTTGCAGATCAACTTTCTGGAGCTCTGGGCGATATTTCTGGCCCTCCAAGCCTTTCACCACCCGGTTGCAGCACCAGTCTGTGCTGGTCCAGATGGACAACCAAGTCGCAATGTTCTATATCAAACAAACAAGGAGGCACAGGGTCGTACTGCCTCTGCCAGGAGGCGGTAGCCCTCGCCTCATATGTGACAAGCATTGGGATGCTCCTGTGGGCGGTCTACCTCCTGGCCTAGACAACGCCCTGGCAGAGAGGCTGAGCAGAGTCCTCCAACCACACGAGTTGCGCCTGGACCCCAGAGTGGCCTCCCAGCTTTTCTGATTCTGGAGCGTACCCCTAGTGGACCTGTTCGCAAGCCCAGACAAAAAGCAGTTGCCCTGCTTCTGCTCCTTCTAGCTGCACCCATCCCGAGTGGCAGTGTATGTGTTCCTCATCCCATTGACGGAAGGCCTCCTTTTACGCCTTACTGCTGACACTGCTGGTCGTCAAGACCCTCTTCAAGGTCCAGCGCAACAGGGCATCACTGATTTTGGTAGCCCCCCCCCCCACCCCCCGTGGTCCAGGCAATCTTGGCTCCCACTACTTTTCTATCTGTCAGCAGCGCCTCAGATTCCCCTGGGCTGTGCCCCAGGATTACTTTCACAGGAGGGCTCTCTCCTGCACCCCATTGTGGAGTCCCTGTCGCTCACGGCTTGGCTGCTGAAAGGGTATCTCTAGCTCCCTTCAACCTCCCACATTACATGGAGAAGGTCCTTCTGGCCTCCCGCAAGGCCTCCATAAGAAAGGCGTGTGCCTTCAAGTGGCGTTGATTTTTGGTGTGGTGCACCGAGAGACAGGCAAACCCATTTTCCTGATCTGTGCAGCCGGTGCTCCAGTACCTACTCCACCTGTCCCAAGTGGGACTGAAGTCCACCGGGGCCAGCCCCTCTCAGCTCATCTCCTTATCTCTCGTTTCATGCGGGGCCTTATGTTGTCCAAGACCCCATCCTTCCACCATTGGTGGAGTGGGATCTAAGTGTGGTGCTCTCACAGCTCACTAAGCCGCCATTTGAGCCCCTGGCTGCTTACCACATGTGGTACCTCTCCTGGAAGGTTGTCTGTCTTATGGCACTCACGTCTGTTCACAGGATCAGTGAGCTCCAGGCTCTGATGTCAGAGCCACCCTACAATGAGGTTCTACACACCCCAAGTTTCTGCCAAAGGTGGTGTCCCCCTTTCCCCTCAATCAGGAGGTGGTGCTCCCCACCTTCTTCCCAAGGCCTTACGCCACCATACTCTGGATTGTAAGAGGGCCCTGTCCTTCTGTCTACAACAGACTCGGGGCCATCGCAAAGCGCCTCAGCTCTTTGTCTCCTTTGACCCCCGTCGACTGGGGCTTCCAGTAATCAAGCGAACTCTGTCCACTTGGGTGGTGGACTGCATTACCCTCACCTATGAGAAGGCTGGGATCTCATTATACCACCAAGTCACGGCACACTGCGTCAGAGCCAGGGCTACCTCTATAGTAAATCTGCGTTCCATACCTGTGATAGAACTCTGCCGGGCCGACACCTGGTCTTCAATCCATACCTTCGCAGCTCACTATTGCCTGGAGAGGGAGTCCCAATGGGACAGCACCTTCGACCAGGCCGTACACTATAATCTCTTCGGGGCGTAGACAAGTTCTGCCCTCCGAGCCTTCTGTGTTCAGGTTTCCGGTAACCTGAACACAGAAAGGTTGACTGGCTCATAAGGGGAGGCACAACTGCAGAAGTACACCACGCCACCAAGCGCACCATCCACCTCTTGCAGCATCTGGGGTTCATCAACTACCCCAAGTCCCACCCCTCCGGCACAGTGCCAGAGAAGGGTGCTGGTTTCCTGCCGGATAATTGGGTCTTGTGAGAGTCTCTTAGTTGGGACTCAACTGCTGCAGCTCACAGCTCCCCTTCTCTGGTCATCCGTGCCATTTTGTACAGGTTCTCGGTAGCCTGTAGCTGGGGAGTTCCGTATGTGAAGACTGACTTCCTGCTTGTTCCCGGAGAAAACATAGTTACTCACCTGTAACAGGTGTTCTCCGGGGACAGCAGGAATCGGTTCTCACAACCCTCCCTCCTCAGAGTTGATTCTTTTTTTATCATATTTAATTTTTGCCATCTTAGCAATGTCATTAGACTGAGACAAGATAGCACCCTTGGGGGGAGGGGACCATGCATGCGTGGTGCATCTCCCAGAGGCTTTCTTTGAAAGCTGGGGAGATGCTTCCATGCGGGCTCCGTTGGCACTGAGGTCCACCCATATGTGAGGACTGATTCCTGCTGTCCCCGTAGAATATCTGTTACAGGTGTGTAACTATGCTATTTCTGCGCTTTAAATACCACAAAGCGTTTGCAAAGAAAACGCAAGCTATATGAAAACGCAAGCTATATGAAACTGCAACACTCCTGACTTTAATACCAAAAATTGTCTGCGCCTTTTCCCTAAAAACATCGGGGAACACTAGGACTTTTAAGACCATAAAAGAGTTTCAACAGCCAATCCCTATCAGAGGTTAAAGCAAAAGTAACAAGTAAAATAGAAGCTTTCAACTTATCTCGGATGTTGGTGACTGAAGGAAATCTGAAATATTTAAAACTCCCATGTCCAGATTCACATCTGTAGTTTCAGACTCTTTCTTCCCATACGGTAGGTAGAATGCTTTAGTAACCAGCAGTATTAAATCCTGGGGAACAGCAAAATCTCAGAAGATCTTTATCTTTATTTCGGAATTTGCTATACCACTTACATCAGAAGACAAAAAGTAGTGTACAATACAAAAAAGACTGCTGAGGAAATGAAGAAAGGAACGCCAATAATCAACAGGACAGAAAGGATGGACAGCACAGCAAGAGAGAAGAGAAGGAGCAGAGAACTCTAGGGAGGGGAGAGAGGGAGATTGAAAGCACACTGAAACAGATGAGTTTTCAAGGCAGTCTTGAAACAGGAGAAAGAGGACTCAGACTGAAGGTTTAGGGGAAGAGTTCCAGAGGGAGGGGCCAAGAAGAAAAAAAGCAGAGGAATGAGTGCGCTCAAGGTGTGCCTGTGAGGGAGGAGGAAGCACCAGCCGCTAATTATGGACAGAGCAGAGCAAACAAGAAGGGACATGGAACTGTAGGAGATCTGCCAAGTACTGAGGTGAGGAGGAGTGAATAGTATGGTGTGTGAGGGTGAGAATTTTATATTGCACCCTGAAACGAACTGGTAACCAATGCAGACGAACCAGGAGGGGTGTGACATGCTCATAAAAGGAGGAGGAGGTGAGAATGCGAGAGTCAGTGTTCTGAAGGAGCTGCAGACGATGGAGTTGAGAAAGGGGACAATCAACAAGGGAGACATTACAATAATAAATATGGGAAACAAGAGACAAAAGGAGAGTGGTTAAGGAGGATGATGTGAGGAAGGGACGGACCGCGCGCAACTGACGGAGGCAAAAGAAGGCATGACGAGAGACAGAAGAGATATGATCTGAGAAGGAGAGGGAGGAGTCAAGAACACCACCAAGGTAATGGAACGAGGACACCAAGGGAATGGCAGTGGAAGCAAGTGAGGGGGCCAGGGACGGGGACCCAAAAGTTACCCAAGTGGCAGCGGACTTGAGGGGATTAAACTGAAGAAAGTTAGCAGACATTCAGTCAGAGATAGAAGACAGACAAGTGTTGAGGGATGTAATATCAGGAACAGTCAGAATGGTGCGGTAGAGGAGGATGATATTGTCCACATAATAATATGCGGAGATACCAGCCTGCTGTACAAGAAGGGCAAGAGGGGCCAGGAACATGTTGAAGAAGAGCAGAGACAAGACAGAGCCCTGAGAAACACTACAGGAAAGAGGCATGGGGGGCGAAGTGGAAGAAGGGGACACGACAGAAAAGGTGCGAGCCGAGAGAAAAGAGTGAAACTAGAGCTAAGGAACACCAGAGACCCCCAAAATCAGCAAGACAACAAAGGAGAGTACGGTGGTCGACAAGGTCGAATGCTGCAGAAAGATCCAGAGAAACAAGAAGAGTAATATCAACCCGGTCGTGTGCAACATGCAATTCGTTAAGAAGAGAAAGGAGGATAGTTTCAGTGCTGTGCCCAGGGCGGAAGCCAGATTGACAGGGATGAAGTGCATTAGTAGACACAAGGTGGGCAGAGAGTTGAGTGAAGATGAAACGTTCAAGGATTTTAGAAAGGAATGGAAGATTTGAAACCGGATGCCAACTAGAGAGAACAGTAGGATCAAGAGAAGGCTTCTTAAGGAGGGGGCGAACCAGAGCATGCTTCCAGGAAGAGAGAAAACACCCAGTGGACAAAGAGGAGTTCAGCATAGTAAGAACCAAGGGAAGGAGACATAGGGAGGGTTCTAGCAGCCATTTGGAAGGGATAGAGTCTAGAGAGCACCAGGTCTTGCGGGCGGAGGAAATGATGCCTAAAAGTTTGGAAGCTGTTACAGGCTCAAAGGAAGACCAGGCATGGGTAGGAAGGAGGGACGGGGGAAGATATTTTTTGAACAAATCATACCTATAATTGGAAAATGTAATAAATGAATGTTTGCTGCCCAGGCAGAGTTTTCAAGCAATTCTATCTTTGCCCAAAGGGCAGTGTTATCTTTAACAAGAGTCACAGTAGTGTCCACTACATGATTCAGTCTCTGATCAGCAGCCTCCATCTTCAACTTTGTTTCCTCAGTCACTGTAACAAACTTCTCCAACTGTTCTTCTAAACAAGCAACCCTCATCGAGGTCATGGTCATCTGTTGGAACTACAGCCTCAGAAAGCTTGGTAATGGCGTCCCAAATGTTATCCAGCGTCACAGTTTTTGGGCAAATTAACGCCAATGAAGAAGTAGGAGTAGCAGACTGCACCACTTCAGACAAGACCCCTGTTGGTATCCCACTCAGGAGAGGAGCACTCACCTCCAACTTCCCTCCAGGCAGATCACCTGGACCTCCATAGGTCAACTCTCCACCTGGCACTTCCTGCACTTCCTGCCTCAGCCTTAGGTTCGCCACGTTCCGACGAGCTGACAGCACCAGCCACCGGAGGAGTGGTAGAGACACCCAGGGGAGAGGCGAGGTCCGTGCATCGGGGGAGAGAGTAACATCAAAGCTAGAGGTAGTGGCATTATTCACCTTCTGCTCCCCAACACCTGCTCGAATCTTCCATTTTGCCATCTCAGAAAATTGCATAAAACAGTTCATGGGACCCGAAGGGAGAGGCAACAGCTCGGACGAGTAAGCTCTAGCTTTACCTTTCCTCTTAAGCATTGGAGCAGAAGTAAACTCAAACCTCAGCCACCATCTTGAGTTAGGCCACACCCCCCATACATTCATTAATATATCAGCAAACACACAGAACAAATAGAAACTTCTAACCACCCCATTGTAACAGAAGAGGAGTGAATAGAGGCAGATCGCTAGTACCGTGGCTATATACTCGCATAGCAATCAAATGACTCCAAAATCATAAAGTTGGAAAATAAACACAACAAACAAAATGCCAAAGCAAACACCTGTGCCAAATCCAGCTCCATTACAGGCAACCAATGAGTTGCATACCTTGAAAATCATATCGGCAACTCATACAAAGATGCAGCACAGGCAGCATGTAACAAAAGTAACCAGGCTTGTCAGATCTAAAAAAACACCACGCAACTGCAGGCTTTATACAGCCATACTGAACACACCCCCACCTCCTATCAACATATGTATATGGGCTTTGTTTCCTCTCCCTTCTGGATTTCTGTGTGAATGAAGTTATTATATGCTGTGGAGATAGCTGTTCTTCATTCTAGAATTGGGACTTTGTGGATGTGAGGAACCTCAAAGAACTAACTCAAATTCATCTGCCAAGGATCTAGTATCCAGTAATCTGCTTGTTTCAAGGTATTGCACCTTTTTCAGAGTAGCTTTTACATAGTTTTGCCTATGCCTGATGTCATCCTCTCTTCTGTATTGTGGCCCAGGACCACATCTGCCAATCTCTAATCTCTTGCAACTTCTCCCCTCTTAAAGAGCAAGATAAGCAGAATTATGAGGACCACATTCATCCCTTTCTTGAGTTCTTTGTGCTCCAGCATGTTCATACTTGGGTCCATTTAAATTGTGCCGCCGACGGCGGGAAGGACTCCTGCGAGAGGCAACTCCATCTGCCTTACTCCAGCCCAATCCGGGCTGTGGGAGGGGAGCGGCAGCTCCATTTAAATTGTGCCGCCGACGGCGGGAAGGACTCCTGCGAGAGGCAACTCCATCTGCCTTACTCCAGCCCAATCCGGGCTGTGGGAGGGGAGCGGCAGCTCCATTTAAATTGTGCCGCCGACGGCGGGAAGGACTCCTGCGAGAGGCAACTCCATCTGCCTTACTCCAGCCCAATCCGGGCTGTGGGAGGGGAGCGGCAGCTCCATTTAAATTGTGCCGCCGACGGCGGGAAGGACTCCTGCGAGAGGCAACTCCATCTGCCTTACTCCAGCCCAATCCGGGCTGTGGGAGGGGAGCGGCAGCTCCATTTAAATTGTGCCGCCGACGGCGGGAAGGACTCCTGCGAGAGGCAACTCCATCTGCCTTACTCCAGCCCAATCCGGGCTGTGGGAGGGGAGCGGCAGCTCCATTTAAATTGTGCCGCCGACGGCGGGAAGGACTCCTGCGAGAGGCAACTCCATCTGCCTTACTCCAGCCCAATCCGGGCTGTGGGAGGGGAGCGGCAGCTCCATTTAAATTGTGCCGCCGACGGCGGGAAGGACTCCTGCGAGAGGCAACTCCATCTGCCTTACTCCAGCCCAATCAGGGCTGTGGGAGGGGAGCGGCAGCTCCATTTAAATTGTGCCGCCGACGGCGGGAAGGACTCCTGCGAGAGGCAACTCCATCTGCCTTACTCCAGCCCAATCCGGGCTGTGGGAGGGGAGCGGCAGCTCCATTTAAATTGTGCCGCCGACGGCGGGAAGGACTCCTGCGAGAGGCAACTCCATCTGCCTTACTCCAGCCCAATCCGGGCTGTGGGAGGGGAGCGGCAGCTCCATTTAAATTGTGCCGCCGACGGCGGGAAGGACTCCTGCGAGAGGCAACTCCATCTGCCTTACTCCAGCCCAATCCGGGCTGTGGGAGGGGAGCGGCAGCTCCATTTAAATTGTGCCGCCGACGGCGGGAAGGACTCCTGCGAGAGGCAACTCCATCTGCCTTACTCCAGCCCAATCCGGGCTGTGGGAGGGGAGCGGCAGCTCCATTTAAATTGTGCCGCCGACGGCGGGAAGGACTCCTGCGAGAGGCAACTCCATCTGCCTTACTCCAGCCCAATCCGGGCTGTGGGAGGGGAGCGGCAGCTCCATTTAAATTGTGCCGCCGACGGCGGGAAGGACTCCTGCGAGAGGCAACTCCATCTGCCTTACTCCAGCCCAATCCGGGCTGTGGGAGGGGAGCGGCAGCTCCATTTAAATTGTGCCGCCGACGGCGGGAAGGACTCCTGCGAGAGGCAACTCCATCTGCCTTACTCCAGCCCAATCCGGGCTGTGGGAGGGGAGCGGCAGCTCCATTTAAATTGTGCCGCCGACAGGCGGGCCCGCGCCTGTCGGGCCCGCGCCTGAGGGCCTCGCCAGAGGGCCCTTTGGCGTGGCCCTTAGGCAGCTGGCCCACACAACACAGTGGCCATTGCAGCGAAGTCCAACTCCATACAACCCAGCAGCTTGAGCTCCTATGTGTTGAGCTCGCTCACCAGCAACTCTTTCACTTCTCCTCGTAAAGCCCAGTGCTAGCGAAAGTCTCCAAGTGATAGGAACCGAGCAAACCTCTCAAACCTCTCTCATCAGATGATCCTGCTCTCATGCTGCTTACCGCAAGTATAGTCCCACAATCCTAACCTCCGGATACTAACATCAACAGCCTTATCAATAACAGTTTACATTGTACTGTTGTCAGTAATTCCTTAATGTTATCTAAACATTGCACTGTTAACATTGTACTTTAGTCAGTAATGGTTACTATTGCACTGTAGTCAGTAATTGTACGGTAGTCAATAATTGTTACTATTGTACTGTAGTCAGTAATTTCTTACTGCCATCTCGCCACTGTACTGTTACCATTGTCCTGTAGTCAGTATTTGTTACTATTGTACTGTTGTCAGTAATTCCTTACTACAATCTAGCCATAGTACTATGGTTAACAATTCCTTAATGCTATCTAGCTAGTTAACATTGCATTGTTGTCAGTAATTCTCCCCACAATACTTGTCCACAATCACAAGGAATTCTGCCCTAATCTACCCATTTCACAATCACACAGTGTCCGGCCACAATGGGTTCCCCCTTCACCACCATAATCGGATGTTACATCATCCTTGCTAGTTGGTTCTCCTGCTCTCTTACCTTAACCCCTCCTTCCAACCAGATTCCAATATTACAAAGCCATGGAAGAAGATGGTCTGGTGCATCCCGTCACAATGTAAATTGGGATGCCCGCGCACGTCACCCGCATCTGCTACACATTGCGCTCCAGCACTCTGTGCAATCCAAGAAGGTGGAAAACTCCTACCCTCATAACCTAAAATGTGCCCTCATTAATGCCCGTTCTATCCGAAAGAAGTGGCCAGCTGTCATCGACTTGATTTCCCTCCACGACCTTGATATACTCTTAGTCACTGAGACATGGCTATCCGATGAGGACAACGTCATACTCAACCAACTCCTCCCTCCGAACTTCACAGCTCACACAAGTCATAGACGAGACAAGAGAGGAGGAGGGGTGCTCATCATCACCAGAACAGATCTCCACTTCCAGACGGTTGACGCCACCAACGCTAATCACCTTGAAACCGTCACCATATCCAACAAACGCTGCTCAATCAACCTGCTCTACAGAGCACCTTCAGCTTCGCCGGATGATCTTGCTGCAATAATTGACCTCGCCTCCAACACGCATAACCCAAACATCTCAAACTGGATCCTAGGTGATTTCAACCTGCCAACACTGCAGGACAATCAAGTGTTATCCTTCCTTGATGCCCTTACAAATCTCGGCTTCAAACAATTAGTGAAGGAACCTACCCATACTAAGGGAAATATTCTGGACCTAGTATTCGCCCCTCAGATATCTCTTAACACATCACATGACCCGATAACGTCCATAACTCCTGTTCCATGGTCAGATCACAAACTGATCATCCTCCAGATCCCTTCGCACAAAACTGAGTCAAAGTTCAATAAGATACCAAGCAACACTACAAGACTTCACTCCAGATGTTTCAAGCCTTTCAACAGAGACCTTATCCTCATGGAAACGCAACAACTCATTAGCGAAACCACCATGAACCTTGACGACCTGATTACTCACTGGAACAAGTGCCTTAGTGCAATCGCTCTACGCACACCAACTAACAAGCCCCCAAGGAAAAGAATGAACGCTCCATGGTACACAGCCGATCTTAGAGCCTCTCTTACCCAATTACGGAAACTCGAGAAGCGCTGGCGCCGATCCCACTCTTCAATTGACCAGACTGCATACAACTGTCATCTGGCTGCTCACCGCAAGGCAACCACTGATGCAATGAAACAATACTACTCAGAGACCTTAAAGAGATCACTTAATAAACCCCATGATCTTTTTGACCTAGTCAAGACTCTATCAAAGGAACCAACCCCCGGACCGCAATTTGAGATTCACCCACAAGATTTTGCTAACTATGCACAATCCAAGATATGCCGGATTATCAACATCTCGCCTACAACCACCACCCCTGAACGAGATGGCCCCACAGCTCTAACCATATTCTCTACCCCTACCAAAAAAGGAATTGAAGACACGATTATGGCCCTCAACACCACCACATCTCAGTCTGACCCATGCCCAGCCTTCTGGATTAAGGAGCTCCGCAGCCACTTCAGCCCAATACTATCCAATATAATGAACCTCTCCTTCACAACAGGTTCCTTCCCCTCTGCTCTTAAGCACACCTCTATCAGACCTCTTTTGAAAAACTGCAAACTCGACCCCCAAAAAGTGGATTCATATAGACCTATATCCAGTATTCCGTTACTTGCGAAGATCATCGAAAAAGAGGTACAACGACAACTACAAGATCACGTCGACATTGCCTCACCATTAGACCCCTGCCAACATGGTTTTAGGGAATCCCACGGAGTGGAAACCCTTCTTACCACCCTCTTCTGCAGGATAATCACTGGCATTGATGACATCCGTCAAGGATTTGCTCTCATCTTTCTGGACATCGCTGCAGCTTTTGACTCAGTAAGTCATGAGCTTCTCTTAGGTCGACTATTTGAGAAAGGAATTACTGGTAGAGCGCTTGATTGGTGCAGATCTTACCTGTCTGGAAGATGGCAGCATGTGCGTTCTGGAGGGATGACATCAGAACCTTTCCACCAAAGCCAGGGAGTCCCACAAGGTTCTTCCCTTTCGGCCCTCTTGTTTAACATTTACATGCAGCCAATTTGCAAGATCATCCGATCCTTCAATGTCGACTGCATGTTATACGCTGATGATGTCCTGCTGTACATACCCTTCTCTACGGAACATCCGGACCTCTCTCCACTGACGAGTTGCTTCAACGCAATATCTGACTGGCTTCTCTCCCAAAACCTCCGAATACAACATAAGAAAACGGAAGTACTCTTCATTACTAGGAACACTAACTTCACACCACCACAATTCCTTAAAGTAAAAGAAGCAGAGCTACAAACTAAACCATCAATACGCTACCTGGGAGTCACCTTGGATCAGCGCCTAGACATGAAAGCCCACATAGGGAACACAGTCAGAGCAGTATACTACAAGATCCGCTCACTTCGGCATTTACGATCTATGCTGGAACCAAATGACTTCAGGACTATATACCAGGCATTGATCATACCTCATTTTGATTACGCCAATGCCATCCTTCAAGGCCTGCCCCTATCCACCCTACACCCGCTGCAGCTCGCCATGAACGCTGCAGCAAGGGTCATCCATGGAGCCCCCAGAAGCGACCACGTGACACCTCTGTTGATACAATTACATTGGCTACCTATCCAGGCTAGAATCGTTTTTAAGACTCTGTTACTCACTTTTAAAGCTATTAACAAGCTCTCCCCTGAATCAATAATGGCCCTCATCCATACCATATCTCCTAATAGAGCAAGGAGATCCACAGCTACAAACACCCTAAAAGTCCCGAAAGCATTAACAGTTTGCACTTCATCTACAGCCAACAGGGCGTTTAGTATCAGCGCACCAAGATGCTGGAACGCATTACCTCCAGATATCCGGGCTATTAAGGGCCTTACGCAGTTTAGGAAAGCCCTCAAGTACCATCTTTTCAATAAGTACCTCATAGAACCCAACCTCACCCACCGAGACAGAGATGCAACCCACTAAGCAAATATATGGTTTCCCAACAACATGCCAAGAAAGATTCTCTAACCCTTAGTGGTGCATTTGTTTCTATAGAATTCATGATCATACAACCTTATGTAGCAATATTTGTAAATAGTTTACAAGCTTATGTAGCAAGTTTTTGTAAATAGTTTACAAGCTTATGTAGCAAGTTTTTGTAAATAGTTTACCCCTGTTATCTAAGTTACTTGCCCTGTTATCTGTAAACTCATACATGTTAACTGTACTGAGCGTTTCTGTTCCATGTAAACCGCGCTGATGCTGAATAGTGCGGTATATAAGAGAATGTAAATAAATAAATAAGCATTTCCGGTACTGCATCTTCTGTGATTTGGTTTGTAGTGCTTACACAGCTGGATCTACCTTATGTCTGTCAAATTTCCCTTATATAAATTTTAAAATCTGAACTTAAATTCAGAAACTTGACTGTATGGAAATGCTGCCTAGTGTATTACAGGGACTGCCGTCTATCATTTGGGCTCTGTTACATACTATCTGATATGATTTGATTTAATTCAAACTCATACAGTATTCTGCACATAACCTAAACAGAGCTGTAGGCGGATCACAAAACTAACATTAACATACAGCATAGTATATCACAAATAGATTGACAGTATTTCCATCACATAGTTAAGAAGAGAACAGTATCAATTACAATTTTTGAAATAGCCATGTTTTTAAGGCCTTCCTAAAATACACATCATTGGCTAGCATACAAATCATTAAAGGTAACATATTTTATAAAGCTAGAACAGTGTCCACAATGGACAACGTAACAGTATCCCGCAAATGAAACTGTCCGATGGTAAGGCTAACCTAAAGGCATCAACAAATTTTAAATGCCAAGAGAGTACATAGTATTGAATCAATTTAGAGAGCTATTCAGGTCCCAACCCATGTATAACCTTAAAAATAGCACTTTAAATTGTATCCTCACCATCACTGGCAATGAGTGCAACTATTTCAGCAGTGAGATGATAGCACTGTCCGACCTAAAAATCGGCTTTGCTGCTGTGTTTTGTCTCAAGGGTAATCCTAGCACAAGGGAATTGTAGTAGTTCAGGTGTGGTAAGACTGTTGCTGTACTGTATTTTTAAAGTGTTCTAGTGCAGAAAAGTTTTGAATTTGACATAACATCCTAAGAATTACAAATATTTTTTCCTAGTGATATCTGATGCTCCATGGAAAGGCTAGAATCCAAATAAACTCCCAATATTTTAATCACTGTGCAAAACTGCACCCTAATGCCTGCCAAAACCAAACTTTCCTGTTGAGCCCTTCCCACTCTTGATACTACCCATACCCTGATCTCTTACTTGGTATACTAACTAAAACATCATCTGTGCATGAACATGAGATGTCCAGGTCTCTCACTGCTCCTCCCTAATATGCTAAGGAAAATGAGATAGGAGATGAGGAAAATCCTTCAGAGACTCCACACACTATTTCCAGGACTCAGAGACCTCTTCCCTCCATCCCACATAAACCAACCTCCTTCTTTAAAAACCCTGAGAACCAGTTTAGAACCTACCTGCCAATATGATCTCGCTTAGTCTAGCAAGTAAGAGTTCAAGATTTACTATATTGAAGATGGAGGAAACTGCATTGTCCCACTATCAACGTTTGATCGTAACTCACTAGTCAATGAGACCAATAGTATCTCTGTAGTGTAATGGGGACAAAATTCAGATTCGGGGACTTCTAATATATTGTAATCTTCCAGGTGTTGTTGTAATCTATAAACTGGGAAGATGTATTACAACTATTTGATAAACTGAAGAGTAGCAAATCACCTAGATTGAATGGTATACATCCGAGGGTGTCGAACGAACTGAAATATGAGATTGCAGAGCTGCTATTAGTAATCTGTGAACTGTCATTAAAATCATCTGTAATACCTGAAGATTGGCGAATGGCCATTGTAATGCCAAATTTTAAAAAGGATTCCAGGGGTGATCTGGGAAACTATAGACCGGTGAGCCTGACATCAGTACCAGATAAAATAGTAAAAAACATTATAAAGAACAAAATTACTGAACATGTAAATTAGTCATGATTTAATGGGAGAAAACCAACATGGCTTTAGCCAAGGAAGGCCTTGTCTTACTAATATGTTCTATTTTTTTAAAGTTTTGAATAAACAGGTAGACAAAAGGCGAACCGGTCGGTATTGTGTATCTGTTTTTTCAGAAAGCCTTTGACAAGGTCCCTCATGAGAGACTCTTGGCAAAATTAAAAAGTCATGTAATAGGAGGTGGTGTACTACTGTGGATCAAGAACTGGTTAAAAGACAGAAAGCAGAGTGTAGGGCTAAATGGCCAATTTCCCCAATGGTGAAAGGTGAATAGTGGAATACCGCAGGGATCTGTGCTGGGTCTGCTGCTTTTTAACATTTGTAAAATCCTGGAAATGGGAATAACGAGTGAGGCAATCAAATATGCAGATGAGACAAAACTTTTCAAAGTTGTTAAAACCCAAGAGGATTATGAAGAATTGCAAGAGGACCTTGATAAATTGGAAGACTGGACATTCAATAGTAGATGAAATGTAATGTGGACAAGTGCACAGTTACACACCTAGGAAAGAACAACCCAAACTATGGTTACACAATGCAAGGTTCCACATTAGGAACCTACCATCCAGGAAAAAGATTTAGGTGTCATCGTGGATAACACGTTGAAACCTTCCGCCCAGTATGCAGTGGCAGCCAAGAAGGCAAATAGAATACTAGGAACCATAAGGAAAAGAATGGAGAATAAAACAAAGGATATTATAATGCCTCTGTATCGTTTCAACTGCACCTTGAATATTGTATGCAATTTTGGTCCCATATCTTAAAAAGGATACAGCGGAATTAGAAAATGGTAAAGGGGATGGAAAGATACCCCTTTGAGGAGAGGCTTAAAATGTTAGGGCTCTTCAACCTGGAAAAAGAGATGGCCAAGGGGAGATATGATAGAGGTCTGTAAATTAATGAATGGAGTGGAACAGATAAACCTAGATCGATTGTTTATCCCAACAAAAAGTAGAAAGACTAGGCGACATACAATGAAGCTACAAGTGTAACCCGTTTAAGACTAATAAGAGAAAATATTTTTTCACTCAGCACGGCATCAAACTCGATGTTGTTATCAGAGGATGTAGTAAAAGCTGTTAGTGTAGCTGGGTTTAAAAAAGGTTTGGACAAATTCCTGGAGGAAAGTTCCATAAACCATTATTAAAGAGGACCTGGGAAATCACTGCTTGCCCCAATACAAGTATTGTAGAAACTGTGTGTCTCTTTGGAAATCTGCAAGATACTTGTGACCTGGATTGGCCACTGTTGGAAAGAGGATACTGGTCTTGATGGACCTTGGGCTGACCCAAAATGGCATTTCTTATGTTCTAATCTTGTAGCCACTATTACCTCTGTGATATTCTGGGTCATCCAGGAAACCAAACCACCAAAGGAGGTCTTTTCAATGCCTGTGTTTTAAAGAGAGTATCAAGACTGGATGTTTGAGATTATTCCAGTATTTATAGGATTATCTGTTACTACATTCAGCATTCGAGTGAAGAGTGACATGAAATTTTATCCTAAACCCAGAATGTGATATATTAAAGTAATTTTAATGTTTTTTTTTCCCCCATGTGTGTAAACAGGTTGGTGGAATTAAAGATAAAGTGCTAGCAGCTCACAGAGCTGGACTGAAGAGAATTATCATTCCTAAGCGCAATGAGAAAGACCTGGAAGAGATTCCCATCAATGTGAAGGAGGATCTGAATTTTATATTGGCTAGGTGTCTGGAAGAAGTTCTTAATGCAGCTTTTGATGGTGGATTTTCAGCCAATACCAGGCTTGATCTTCTGAATAGTAAACTCTAAAACTAGCGTCTCTTGGTCAGCCATTTTTAAAGTGGAATTATTTACTGTAGTATTAACTACATAGCACACCAGATCTAGTAAGCCCAAACGCTGACCACTTTAAATACTTGTCATTGGAGTATTGTATTTCAATCTAACTTTCCTAAAGCAGCAGTATTCACTAGATTCTTCAAATATTTTATTAGTTCCTTAGTCTTGAATTTAAATCTCCTTTGTATCCAAATGTAGTGGTATATTTTTCCATATTTTGGGATAACTACTGCTTTCCTTTTATTCTGTCCATGCTGCGTGCTTAGAAAAAAAATCTCTAGTTCATTCTAAACAACAATTTGCTGGTTGCATGGGTCTTTGATAGCTATTTTGTAGCTCTTGAAAAGGAATATGCTGCCAGACATAACAAAGTACAGTAGATGATTATAAACTTGACACAAACTGCCTCAATCATGAATATAAACCAGAAAAAAAGGAAGTTCTTAATCAATTAGTCATTGCCAGCTGAATTACCTTAAAATAAAAACACAACTTTTTTGTTAATACTGCTTACTTCAGTGAGCCTGCGACCTAGGCTTATGCTTAATAAAGAAAAAAAATAGATGTTACTTTTATTCAATTACCATTATACAAATTGTTATCTTTAATATTTTTTCCCGTAAATTATTATGCATATAAAAATAGAAGGATCACCATGTTGTAAATATTTTGATCCTATAATGGGCTGCAACTTAAACATAATCCTGCCATTGAACCAAACCATTTTAGATTAGGAGAACTTGGCTGAATGTACGATGAGATAAAATGATCTAAGATGAGTGTAGCCTTCTAAATTGACCTAATGATGGTTAATCCTTCATTTACATCACAAGTTGAGTATAGAACTACACACTTAATAAGTCAGGCTTCTTCTAGTATGAACTTGTGCAAAGTGTTGTCTTACTATGAGAGCAAACATTTTCTTCAAACCTCTGCCACTCTTTTCTTTACTTAGCATTGTTACTGAGAGTACCTTTTAATGGCTACATGTGCCTAAAATACAGAAATAAAATTGGTTGTTCAAACCATCTTTTTTGGCAAAATAAATTGGGTGACTATAATTTGTTCAGTTTTTAGTACAATATTAATTTTAAAGTTCCTTGATACTCTAAGGCAGGGAAACTTTATTTGTATATTATAAGCAAGGAGTGGGGTTTGAAGAACCATAACCCATTGTTTATTAAAGCCACTTAATTCTACAGATGTTTGTTATCCCCAGAAGAAAGGTTCTGTATGAAGTTGTCTGCTTTTCTCTTAGTGGTTTGGCATAGTTTTCTCCCATTAAATCTGCAGTTGTCTAGAAGGTTTCAAGCCACCTCTGATATGCTGGTAAGCTCATAGGATCTAATTCTATTTCTGCAAGAACAAGCAGGAAGTCAGTTCTCACATATGGGTGACGTTGGCGCCGATAGAGCCTGCGCGGAGCATATCCCCAGCTTTCAAAGAAAGCCTTTCGGACATGCTGCCACACATGCGTGGTTACCTTCCCACCCAAGGGTGCCATCTTGCTCAGTTTCCTTTTTTCCATGGAGCTCAACAGACGTCTGTCCTGTTTCCCCAGAAAAAATCCTTACTAATATTAAGAACATAAGAACATAAGATATGCCATACTGGGTCAGACCAAGGTCCATCAAGCCCAGTATTCTGTTTCCAACAGTGGCCAATCTAGGTCATATGTACCTAGCAGTTTCCCCAGGGACACAGGTTCCACAATGCTTGTATTGGTTCAAGCATTGATATCCTGGGTCCCTTCTTAATAATGGCTTATGGACCTTTCCTCCAGGAACTTGTCCAAACCTTTTTTAAACCCAGCTACACTAACAGCCTTTACTACATCCTCCGGTAACAAATTCCAGAGTTTGATTACACGTTGAGTGAAAAAATATTTTCTCTTATTAGTCTTAAATAGTTTACCCTGTAGCTTCATTGCATGTCCCCTAGTCTTTCTATATTCTGATAAGGTAAACAATCGATCTACGTTTACCCGTTCCACTCCGCTCATTAATTTATAGACTTCTATCATATCTCCCCTCAGCCGTCTCTTTTCCAGATTAAAGAGCCCTAACCTTTTTAGCCTTTCTTCATAGGAGTATCCTTCCATCCCCTTTACCATTTTGGTGGCTCTTCTCTGAACCTTTTCTAATAACTCTATATCCTTTTTAAGATACGGCGACCAGAATTGCACACAATATTCAAGGTGCGGTCTCACCATGGAACGATATAGAGGCATTATAATATCCTTTGTTTTATTTTCCATTCCTTTCCTTATCATACCTAGCATTCTATTTGCTCTCTTGGCCGCCGCTGCACACTGGGCCGAGGGTTTTAACATGGTATCCACAATGACGCCTAAATCTTTTTCCTGGGTGGTGGTTCCTAATGTGGAACCTTGCATCGTGTAACCATAGTTTGGGTTGTTCTTCCCTAGGTGCATAACCTTGCACTTGTCCACATTAAATTTCATCTGCCATTTTGATGGCCCAGTCTTCCAATTTATCAAGATCCTCTTGCAATTTTCCACAATCCTCTTGGGTTTTAACAACTTTAAATAGTTTTGTGTCATCTGCAAATTTGATAACCTCACTCGTTATTCCACTTTCAAGGTCATTTATGAATATGTCAAAAAGCAGCGGACCCAGCACAGATCCCTGGGGTACACCACTATTCACCTTTCTCCATTGGGAAAATTGGCCATTTAGCCCTACCCTCTGCTTTCTATCTTTTAACCAGTTCCTGATCCACAATAGTACACTGCCTCCTATCCCATGACTCTTTAGTTTTGCCAAAAGTCTCTCATGAGGGACCTTGTCAAAGGCTTTCTGAAAGTCCAGATACACAATATCAACCGACTCACCTTTGTCCACCTGATTATTCACTCCTTCAAAAAAACATAACAGATTAGTAAGACAAGATCTTCCTTGTCTAAAGCCATGTTGGCTGTCTCTCATTAGTTCATGACTATCTACATGCTGAGTAATTTTATTCTTTATGATGGTTTCTATCATTTTTTCCCGGTATTGACGTCAGGCTCACCGGTCTGTAGTTTCCCGGATCACCCCTGGAACCCTTTTTAAAAATTGGTGTTACATTGGCGATCCTCCAATCTTCAGGTATTAGAGATGATTTTAATGATAGTTCACAGATTACTAATAGCAGGTCTGCAATCTCATATTTCAGTTCTTTCAATACCCTTGGATGTATACCATCCGGCCCAGGTGATTTGCTACTCTTCAGCTTATCTAATAGTTGTAATACATCTTCTCGATGTATCGATATTTCCTTCAATTCTTCTGCACCTTTAAATACCACTTCAGTCATGGGTAACATCCCTACATCTTCCTCAGTAAAGACCGAAGCAAAGAATTCATTCAGTCTCTCTGCTATCGCCTTGTCGCCTCTTAGTGCTCCTTTAACCCCTTTATCATCACAGGTTTTTTGCTACGAATGTACTTGAAAAGGTCTTTACTTAGCGTTTTTGCTTCTGCAGCAAGCTTCTTCTCAAATTCTCCCTTTGCCTGCCTTATCAATGTCTTGCATTTGACTTGCCAGTGCTTGTGCTGTTTCCAGGTTTCGTCGTTTGGCTCTTTTTTCCATTTCCTGAAAGATGCTTTTTTGGCAACAACAGCCTCTCTGACCTCAACTTTAAACCATGCTGGCAGTTTTTTGGACTTCTTTCCACTTTTCTTAAAGCGTGGAATACAGCTGGTCTGGGCTTCCAAGATAGTATTTTTCAACAACAGCCAAGCCTGATGTACGTCTTTAACCTTTGCAACTGCTCCTTTTAGTTTTTTCTTGACTGTTTTCCTCATTTTATCATAGTCTCCCTTTCGAAAGTTAAAAGGTAGTATTGTGGATTTCCTTACTATCCCTCCTCCACTAATTAAATCAAAGGCGATCATGCTATGATCACTATTGCCAAGTGGCCCCAACAACCTTATCTCTTGCACTAGATCTGGTGTTCCACTAAGGATTAGGTCTAATATGGCTTCCCCTCTGGTCGGTTCATGAACCAGCTGCTCCAAGAAGCAGTCATTTATTTCATCTAGGAACTTTATCTCCCTAGCATGTCCTGACGTGACACTGACCCAGTCGATACCGGGGTAGTTGAAATCACCCATTATTATTACTGTGCTGTAACATTTGTTAGCTTCCTTGATTTCTTTGAGCATTTCATCATCCATTTGGTCATTCTGGCCAGGCGCTCAATAGTACACCCCCACTGCCATTGCCTTCCCCCTTTTACATGGAATTTCAATCCATATAGATTCTACAGCAGATTTTGTTTCCTGCAAAACTTTAATCCTTTCTGACTCAATGCCCTCTCTAACATAGAGAGCAACCCCTCCACCAATTTGATCAGCTGTATCATTACGATATAGTTTGTACCCAGGTATCACAGTGTCCCACTGGTTGTCGTCCTTCCACCATGTCTCTGATATTCCAATCATATCTAACCTTTCATTTAGTGCTATATATTCTAACTCTCCCATCTTATTTTTAGACTTCTAGCATTTGCATACAAGCATTTTAGAGAATGTATTTTATCCATATTAATTTGTCTGTTAAACATGAGTAATTTGGGATCTTTAAGCTCTGTCTGCTCCATACTTGAGGGCATTTGGGCTACTTTACTCTTTTGTGGAACCTCTCTGCTTTTGGTAATATCCTTCAAAGATAGAATGCTCTTCCTGCCTCGAGTTGGCGCCAGACCCAGCACTGTTCTCGGCCTTTTTCCCCTTTTTCGATCGAGGCTTGCCTCAGTCGGCGTTCACGCCTTTTTTTCACCCGTGGGGTCGTCTACCCCGGCCAAGTGTTTCCCACCATGTCTCCTGGTGGGTTAAAAAAATGTGACCGCTGCAGTCAAACCATGTCAGTAATCGACACCCATGACTGCTGCCTATGCTGCCTGAGACCAGACCATGACAGCACCTCCTGTGACCTGTGCCAGGCCATGATGCCTAAGACCAATAAAAAGAGGTCAGAGTTGAAGGAGAAACTTCCCCGATGCCGAGCTCCAAGCCCAGCCCTTCCCATGAGGCCTGAACGTCCTCAGAGTCCCGCAGTGGCAGCTCCTCCGAGAAGACCTCTGACCTAGAGAGAGAGAAGAAAAAATCCTCAAAACCTCTCTGAGGGACTCAGGCAGCTCCATGAAGTGCCCTATAAAGGTCCTCAAAAAGGATTTCTCGGCCAGCAGACTGTGCAAGGTTCTTTTAGACTATAGTCCTCGTCAAGGATGCACTTGTGAGATTGCCGGTGCCAGGCCCGAGATCCTCAGTGCCCATGCTGAAAGCTGCGGAGCCTTCTGGCTTGGAAACCAGAATGGTGGCCCTGGAGCAGAACATCACTGCTATCCTGGCCCTGCAAGAGGCAATGATGGCTGGTTCGTCTACTTCATCTGCCCTGACGAACAGTCCCCCAGACTGCGGGGGAGTCTCCAGTCATTGAGCCGAGCTCCACCGGCCTCTGGTAAGCCCTCAGCGCCAGTCGAGGTCCCAGTCCCTTTTCTCGGGAATCCGGTCCTCCCCAACCAGTTTCCCTAACTCAGACCCCAGATCCTCCTGAGGCCCTGGGCCTCTCAGCGATGGCCTCGAGGCAAGGAGTCGCAGGGCCTCAGATTCATTGTCACCTCTCGACTCCAAGTACAAGACCAACGATGAGGCATCCCCGGAAACCAGACGGCGCCAAGACATCCTTTCGGACCCATCTTCCCCAGCACCATTCTCCGGAGGATGTGGCCTTCCATGACTTTGTCAGGGATATGGTCAGAGCCCTCTTAGTGCATACAGAGGCGGAGGAGGACCCACGCACCAAAGAGCTGGAGATTCTCAAGTACGATTCTCACCCCAAGGAAATGCTTATGGTGCTGGCGCAGCTGATCCTCGAGCGGCTCCTGTTGAGAATGTGGGAGACCCTGGCATCTGTACTGATGGTCAGCCGGTGCCTTGATGTCACGTACCACATCAGGAAATGGCTGGGGTTCTATAAAACCCAACTCCCACATAACTCCATGGTTGTCTAGTCAACCATGCAAAAATTTAAGAGCCAAAAGACCCATTCTTCTGTTCCCCCTGGTAAGGATGCTAGAGCCCTCGATGTCCTTGGGCGCAAGTACTACCAGGGCTCAATGCTGGGGTGTCAAATCCAGGCCTATGAGAAGGGGCAGATGTCTTCTTCGACAACCTTGTCCGGGTCAAGTACTCGGACTCGAGTTATGCAGCTTTCTCAGTCATGGGTTTGCCGAAGAGGTTGTCTCCTTGGCATGGGACATCGACCAACTTGTCCTGAACCCATGGCACTAGGTCCGACGACATGAGCCAGGCCTGACGGCGTGCACCGATGCTGGCTGCGGCTGCTCGGGCCGAAGCCTTGAAGCCGTCGTAAGCTGCTCGAGACATGAACTTCGAGCACTCTCTGATCCCTGTGGACAAGGCCTTGAAGCGCTGCAAGGGTTCCTTGGACAGGCCAGCCGAGAACCCGGCAATCTCCTTTGCCAGGTCCCGCAAATACATGCCCATGTACAGCTGGTAAGTTTGGACACGGCATGACAGCATCGAGCCCTGGTAGCACTTTCTGCCAAGGGCATCCAGGTTCCGGGCCTCCCGGCCAGGAGGCACCGAGGAGTGTGGTTTTTGGCTTTTGAGCCGGTGCATGGCCGATTCCACAACCATGGAGTTGTGTGGCAGCTGCGCCTTCTGGAACCCAGGACTCTTGCAGACTCGATAGATGGAATCAACCCGCTTGCTGAGCACCAGCATCAAGGCCGGGGACTCCCACATGTGGAGCATCAGCCATTCCAACATCGGAGGCACTGGTACAGTAAGGTCCTCCTTCGGGGGAGAGTCATACTGGAGGGCATCGAGCTCCTTGGCTCGAGGCTCCTCGGCATCGGCAGGGAATGCCAAAGCCTTGGCCATGTCCCTGACGAAGTCTGAGAACCGAGTGTCCTCCAGAGGGGACCTAGTCCGAGGCTCTGAACCCGGAGAGTCCGATGGGACACACCGGGTTCGGAAGGTATCTGGGGAGTCTTCCTCCTCCGTCTCCCACGCCGAGTCCTCCGAGGAGGACTCGATGGGCTCCGGCCTCGAGGGCTTCGAGCCGGACCGCCCCAACGCCGAGGGCACCGGCGTCGACGACCTCAGTCCCGAACAGGAGGTCGAGGGGGACCTTGGCCAAGGATCGACTCGAGACCTGATTGACTCGAGGATTGGCTCAGCCTCCGGCATCGACTTCAACGTCCCAGTGGTCGGGGCGGATGAACCGGCGAGACCGGCAATCAGTGCCCGCTGCTGCTCCATTTATTTATTTTATTTATTTATTTAAACATCTTTTATATACTGCAACCTTCCGGTGATCAGGTGCGGTTTACATAAAACAGTCAAGGAAACAGGATAACATATCTGTTTTTACATTAAACATTGCAGGAATTATGTACATTTTAACTCTGACAATTAACTTAGGTGAACTATGTACAATCAACTATGTACAGTTAACAAAAGTGAGTTCAACGAGAGGGGTAGTTATATATAAACATCATAGGCAGTGTTAAAGGTCATGATATCATGGGACATTGTGGTATTAGGCTCAATGTGTTATGTAGTTATCCCTTTTCATTTTGGTGTTGGGAATTCGCCAGTGGACCGTAGTAGGAGATAAAGAGGTGAGTTTTTAATGTTTTGCGTCGATCTTTAAGATCGGTTAAGGCTCTGATTTCATCAGGTAGTGAGTTCCAGAGAATAGGGTAGCCATGAAGGTAGCCATGCTGCTCTCCAGGGCCGCCAACCTGAGACCAAGCTCAGAAGGCTCCGCAGCTCCCGGCTCGGGCCCCCACATCGGCTCTCCCGGAGGAGAGTCCACGAGGACAACAGAAGTTACCTTGTCCAACGTCTACGTCTCCCTGCGAGGTAGTTTAGCCGGCCGCTCCAACTCTGAGGACCCGGGGCGGCGGTCCGGGCTCTGCGGCTTGGAACCCGAGGGCCCAGGCTGATCAGAGGCATCCAGCGGCGACGCTCTCACGAGTTTCTTCTTCCTCTGGTGTTCCCTGGAGGGAGACCCCCGCTCAGAAGACCCACGACGGTGCTCGGGCTCCGATTCCCGAGATGTCGAGGCTTCTGATGAGGTCCGGGCCCGGCCGGAGGCGGACTCGGAAAAAATCCTGTCATGCTGCTGCTGCCTGCTTATCAAAGATTTCAAAGACATTTTACCACATGGCCCACAGACCACCGGGTAATGGTCGGGGCCGAGACATCAGAGGCAGCAGTCGTGTGTGTCAGTAAGAGATGTCAGCTTCTTACACCGATCACATTTTTAAACCCGCTGGCAGCCATCGGGGGAAAAAGGGCCCCTGCGAGGTCAAACAACCAGGCTGCCAGTGAAAACTAAAAAGAGCGTGAACGCTAGTCATGAAGGACAAAAACAAAAAATAGAATTGGACTCGATACTGGTGTACCGAGCCGGGGGCGAGAAAGGGAACCGGTGTCGACCGGGAAGCTGAAAAAAAGAATAATCAACTTTTCCACAGTGGAAACAGGACTACCTCCGTTGGGCTCCACGGAAAAAAGAAGACTGAGCAAGATGGCACCCTTGGGTGGGAAGGGGACCGCGCATGCGTGATGCATTCCCAAAGGCTTTCTTTGAAAGCTGGGGAATTGCTCCGCACGAGGGCTCCGTTGGCGCCGATGTCACCCATATGTGAGGACTGACTTCCTGCTTGTTCCTGGAGAATGCTCTTTTGCAGGTAGACTGGTTGCTCTTTCTGAGTTTCATTGCTAAGGGTAGAGTATTCTATGCACAGCATCTTCTAGTTCTGTTGTTCAGGGCAGTTCGGATGAGTGATCTTAAGTAATGTGAAAATAGATTATGAAGGATTTTGAATGCATTTAGTAGGACCTTGTATGTGATTCTACTTGCGATAGGGAGCCAGTGCCATCGCTTTAGAATAGGGGTGATATGTTTAGATTTTGGAGCTCCATAAATGAGTCAGACAGCCATATGTTGTGCCATTTGTAACACAGGTCTGCGACTAAAAAGCTGTTTCATTATTTTCATCTAATTTCCATGTATTTTGGTGTGCTGAAAACAAATAAAATATTGAAAAAACTCCTAGACGTCATGATTTGCCACAACATGCAAAATTGTCTTCAAATTTATCAATTTTTTTCAAATTACTATTAATTAATTCAAATTACTATTAATTAATTTACATAAGTGCATTTAAGATATAAAATGCCAAAAAAACCTTAAAGGGGTTGTCCGAGTTATGTAAAAAAAAATAGCACTGTAAATCTGATGGTCAGCAATATATACATAAGCTAAGCAAGTTTTAAGTCCGTGCTTCTAATGGTAGAAGGGGTTAATCTTTCCTGAAGAATCCAGTGGGAGGGAGACACAGGGCAGATAGCAGCAGCTCCGGTCAGTGCAGGGGGCGTGGCCAGCACTGTGACATCTCATGTACAGATACAGAGCTGCTCTCTCCTGCATACCACACTTGTGCATGAATCATCATCAGGTTCTTGGTTCTAGGCTGTTCACACTTTTTCATGGCCATTCGTGTTAGCTCGTCATTCTTCAACCGTTATGTTATGGCTCCGCAAAAATGTATTAATTCGCCAGACAGTTTCTGTTTCATCTGTGGTGAATATACAGTGTTGAAGCAACAGCAGAATATTACAGACTTTGTGAAAAAAGTATACTTTGCATACTTTGGACTAAAAATTGGAGATCAAGATAAAGTCTGGGCGCCTCATAAAGCGTGCAAACAGTGTGTTGAGGACTTCCGAAACTGGTTCAAGGGTAAGAAAAAATCTTTCCGTTATGGGATTCCTATGGTATGGCGAGAGCAAAAGAACCATAGTGACGACTGTTACTTTTGTTCATGCGATGTGAAAGGGTTTAATTCCAAATGGAAGCATTCCATTTCATACCCCAATCTTCACTCGGCAATTCGTCCCATCCCCCATGGCACAGATATACCAGTACCCAAGCCCCCTGCTACCTTGGAAGAGATACCTAGCTCCAATGAAGGTGAAGTCATACCTGAACCAGATGACGAATCAAATTCTGACTTTGAAGATGATACAAGACCAAAATTGTTTTCTCAGGAGGAGATCAATGATTTGGTAAGAGACTGAAAAGCAGGAATTTATTGTTGCCAGGAGTATCATCTTCATGGTTCAGACATTGTGAAAAGGTGTTCGTTCCTTACTTCGCCCAGGAAGGCAAGTTGGTTTATTGCATTGATGTCGAAGGTCTGATGGGTCAATTTAAAATCCAATATGATTCAGAGCAATGGGGTCTTTTTATAGATTCTTCAAAAAGAAGTCTCAAAGCAGTTTTACTCCACAAAGGTTTTTACGCTTCCATATCTGTAGGTCATTCCATACACTTGAAGGAAACCTACGAGAACTTGGAATTGGTTCTTCGTAAACTTAAATATGAAGACCATGGTTGGCAAGTATGTGGCGACTTGAAGGTCTTGTGCATGCTGCTCGGGCAACAAGCTGGGTATACCAAATATCCTTGTTTTCTGTGTCTATGGGACAGTCGAGACCGACAAAATCACTGGACCAAGAAGAGTTGGCAGCTGAGGGTGTTAACAGTCGGTGAAAAAAATGTCCTCCGAGAAACTTTGGTACCTTCCCATAAAGGTCTTCTACCACCTCTCCACATAAAATTGGGATTGATGAAGCAATTTGTAAAATCACTTCCAAGAGATGGAGAATGCTTCAAATACTTGGTCACCAAGTTTCCAGGCCTGTCGGAAGCAAAATTGAAGGAAGGTGTGTTTGTTGGACCAGACATTAGAAGGCTTATAGTTGATAAAGAGTTTGTCAATACCATGACGGATCCTCAAAAAGAAGGATGGATTGCATTTAAAGAAGTCGTACAGAAATTTTTAGGCAATAACAAAGATCCTCACTACAAAAAGATCGTCGGACGAATGCTGAAAGCATTTCAAGCTTTAGGTTGCCTGATGAGTTTAAAAGTGCATTTCCTCCAGTCCCACCTTGACTACTTTCCTGAAAATTTGGGAGCTGTGAGTGAGGAACAAGGTGAACGATTCCACCAAGACATTAAAGAGATGGAAAGGAGATACCAGGGGAAATGGAGCATTACAATGATGGCGGACTAATCTTGGATGCTTCAGGGAGACATTCCAGATGCTACTCACAAGCGTAAATGCACCAAGAGGAGCCTCACAAGGAAGAAGGATCGAGTTTAGTATGTGTAGGTGAGCTCATTTCAGTTCAGAAAAGGATTTTCATGAAAATATTGTAATAAAACTTTAATTTTTTAAGTATATTTCCATTTATTTTGAGGTATTGCCTTATTTACATAAGAACATAAGATATGCCATACTGGGTCAGACCAAGGTGCATCAAGCCCAGTATCCTGTTTCCAACAGTGGCCAATCTAGGTCATACGTACCTAGCAGTTTCCCCAAAAGACACAGGTTCCGCAATGCTTGTACTGGGTCAAGCATTGATATCCTGGGTCCCTTCTTAATAATGGTTTATGGACCTTTCATCCAGGAACTTGTCCAAACCTTTTTTAAACCCAGCTACACTAACAGCCTTTACTACATCCTCCGGTAACAAATTCCAGAGTTTGATTACACGTTGAGTGAAAAAATATTTTCTTTTATTAGTCTTAAATAGTTTACCCTGTAGCTTCATTGCATGTCCCCTAGTCTTTCTATATTCTGATAACGTAAACAATCAATCTATTTAACATAGTTCCCTAAATTGTCAGGAAACGTGATGTCCTATGACAAAATGGAGGTCATTTTCGGATTCAGCGCACCAAAAAACATAAAGATTACGTGGAATAACCAAAACAGCTCTCAAAAAAAATTTTTTGCAGACCTGTGTAATTTGTATAAGACATGCTTGGGTAAACCTTGGAGGATGCTATTACAGAAGTCGAAGTGTGGGAAGATCATTGCCTGTAGGACTGTGCGAAAGTCTTGTGGTGATAGGAACAACCGTTAAGTGATGTGAGGTTCTTATTTTTTTGTGGATTGATCTAGTTGTATTATTGAGGTGAGTGGTTAAGCTTAGTCGCTGGTCTAAGGTTATTCCAAAGTAGCATACTTCTTGTTTCACTTCCAAGCTGGCTTCCTTAACTTTTAGTGTAGGTCGTGGGAAGAAGTTCTTATGCCTAATAATGTATAACACCTCTGGTTTTTTTTTATAATTTACGATTTGTTGATAACTTGCTTTAATGAAGTCGCAAATTGGCTATTATTTGAATGTGATTTGATTTAGAAGCGTTGTATGGTAGGTACATCATGATGTCATCTGCATATATTTGGGAATGTACCTTGTGTTATGGTTTAATAAAATCTTGATATATCACCCGTTGAATGATATTGCAAATTGGTTGAAGGTAGATGTCAAATAGCAAGGATGATAGGGCCAAGCCTTAGAGGACTCCCTGCTGTTGCTGGTATGGTTTAGATTTTCTTGGTCCTATTTTTACTTGTTTTTTGTCTCTTAGGTATGGTATGATCTGAACCAGAGTAGTATTGTATCTTTGATTCCAATCTCTTGTAGTCTTGCTAGTAAGATGTTATGACAAATGGAGTCAAAAGCCACCGCAATATCCAGGAATATCAGTATAAATCCTTGTTTTGGCTTGTCTATACCCCTTATGAGTTTGTCCATGAGAGATGTAAGCAGTGTTTCCACCCTGTGTGAAGGTCTAAAGCTGTGCTGTTGTGGGTCGAGGGGGGGGGGGGGTGTATTAATATGGTCCTGAAGCTGATGTTGCACTACCTTTTCTATTATTTTTGATATGAAGGGTAGGCTAGATATTGGCCTGCATGAATTTAGGTCTGCTTTGTCTAGTGTGGGGTTCTTAGTATTGGGCATATAGAGGCCATCTTGAGTTGTTTAGGCATGTAACCTTGATTTAATGATACCTGTACTACTTTGAGAAGAACGGGTGAGAACTCAGCTTTTGCTATTTTGACCCAACTTTTACTGGGCATGGGTCAAGAGGAGATGTGGTAGTGTTCAGGTTGTTTATGTTTTCCAGATTTGCCGTAGATAAAGGGGAAAATGATTACAATGGTGTGCTGATGTTGTAGGGTTGCAGTTAGCTTGTTCTGGTAAACGTTGGCTAGTGTTTGTGGATTAGGGGTAGTATGCATCCTCACAGGGATGGGAACTCTTACTAAGAATTTTACAATTTCAAAGAGTTTCCTAGGTCGATTCAGTGAGTTGATTATAAGCTTTGTATGGTATTCCTTTTTACTGTTGTTGATGGTGTCACGGTAATACCAGCATTTGATCATATACTTGTTTTGGTCATCAAGTGATTTTGACTTTCTCCACTTGCGCTCAAGCCGCCTTAGTTGTATCTTAATGTGTCTTAGTTCCTTTGTGTACCAGATGGCGCTTTGTTTTGACTTTTTGGAATATGTTTGAGGGGCTAATGCAGCTTGGTCTATTACCTTATACCAATTGTTTATGAGAGTATCAATGTCATAAGTATCTGTATTTAGATGAGGTATAGATTCTTCCAGAAAGGCTTGTTTGTTGAATTGTCAGAAGCGGTGAGTTGAAGGTAGGGCTAGGTTTGGACTACGTGCAGTAGGCTGATATGGTATGTGGAAGTTGATTGCGTAGTGGTCCGAACAGGTTGCAGCTGGAGTGTGGGGGAGGCTTGGAGCCATTGAGCATGTTATTTGGGATTAAAATAAGACAGAGTATGTTCTCTGTTGTGTGTGAGTGAGTTCATTGATTATTTGCTGAAAATCCAAAGCGTTCATTGCTTCATGGAATGATTGTGCGTATTTTCTTGGTGCTGTGGTAAGATTAGTCACCAAGTAGTATTAGGTGTTTATTATGTGAGCATACTAATTTGAGTATCGTTGTTTAAGTATCACTGCTCAGAAGTCTCCAAAAGAGACAAACTTAAATTATTAGATACATCCTTATCCCCAGCCAAATTTTTAAACAGAACATGGAACATAATAACTTACCGTGATTAAAGAATATTTCGTTTAAAATGCAGAATTAGAGCACAATATTGCCTCAACACATCTCTAGCAGAAATCACTGAACAAAAAGGAAAATTTAAAAATAACAGAGATTGAGAATATTTTACAAGAAAAGGCATGTTCTCTATAAAGGGTTTATGGTCCATATTTAACCTGGTCTGACCAGAGAGAATCAAGAGGAGAAAGCGTAGTTACTCACCTGTAACAGGTGTTCTCTGGGGAGAGCAGGAATCAGTCCTCACATATGGGTGATTTCAACACAGACTGAGCCCTGTGCAGAAGCTTCTCTCCAGCTTTTAAAGAAAGCCTTTCAGAGATGCACTTCGCATGCATGGTCCCCTTCCTGCCCAAGGGTGCCATCTTGCCTCAGTCAAATGACATAGCTAAAGATGGCAAAAACAACAAAAAAGCAACTCCACAGGGAGGAGAGAGAGTTGTGAGGACTGATTCCGGCTGTCCCCCGGAGAACACCTGTTACAGGTGAGTAAATATGATTTCTCCAGGAACAAGCAGGAAGTCAGTCCTCGCATATGAGACTCCTAGCTACAGGCTGCCAAAAAACCTGTAGAAATGCCATGGGTGACCAGGAAAAGGTGAGCTGTGAGCAGCAGCTATTGAGTCTTAAGGAAAAACTCCCAACAGACCCAAGTGTCCAGTGAGAACCAGCAATTTGGTAGCCTGAACACACAAAGGTCAGAGGGCAGGGGTTGCCTACACCCCAGATAACCCAGCACGGCCTGGCCAAAAGTGCTGTCCCATCGGGACTCCCTCTGCAGGCAGTATTGAGCTGCAAAAGAGTGGACTGAAGACCACGTGGCAGCCTGGCAGATGTCTGACAGAGGGACAAAATGCAGGTTTGCCACAGGTGCTGACATGGCCCTGACATTGTGCACCGTGACCTGGCATGCCAGTGAGAGCCCAGCCTGCTCATAGGCGAGGGCAATTCAGTCCACCACCCAAGTGGACAGAGCTCACTGCCGCCCCCAGCCGACTGCAGACAGGAGATGAAAAGCTGGGAGGCTTTTCGGTGGCCCTAGGTACATTTGAAGGTAGAAAGACAGGGCCCTCTTACAGTCCAGGGTAAGCAATACGGTCTCCACCTGGCTGGCTTGAGGCCGTAGAAAGAAGGTGGGGAGCACCACCTCCTGATTGAGGTGGAAGGGGGACACCACCTTAGGAAGAAACTTGGGATGCATGTGGAACACCATCCTTTTCTTATAGAACCTTGTGTACAGTGGATCCACCACTAATGCCTGAAGCTCGCTGACCCTGCGAGCGGACATGAGCACTAATAGAAAGACGACCTTCCATGAGAGGTACCGCAGGGGGCAGCTAGCAAGGGGCTCAAACGGAGGTCTGGTGAGCTTGGATAGCACCACATTGAGATCCCACTCTGCCGCTGGAGGGCAGACAGGGGGCTTGGATAACAGGAGGCCCCGCAAAAAGCGGATCACGAAAGGCTGGACAGAAAGGGGCTTGCCCTCGATAAGGTGGTGGTGTGCTGCTGGAGCACTCAGGTGCACCCTGACTGAGCTGGACTTCAGGCCTGACTGCAACAGGTGGAGCAAATATTGCAGTACAAGTTGCACAGAGCACGAGAACAGGTTAACTTGTCATTCCGCGCACCACGCTGAGAATTTGCACCATGTGAAGGCATATGTCCATCTCGTGGAGACCCTACGGGAAGCCAAGAGGACCTCCTCTACCTCCCCTGAAAGGTTGAATGGGGCCAAGCCATTAGTGACTCAAACTCCAGGTTGGGGTGTAGGAGGGATCCCTCCTCTTGCGATAGTAACTCCAGGGCAATCCCCAGGGGAACCGAGGACAAGCAGAGGAGCAGCAGGAACCACGGTTGCCTGGACCAATTGAGGGCTATTAGTATTAGCAACAGATACCCTGTCGTGCTGAGCCTTCAAAAGGGTCTTGGTAATCAGCGGTGTGGGAGGAAAAGCATAGAGAAGGCCCTCCGTCAACAGGATGAGGAACGCATCCGCTGCCACCTGTGAGCAGTGCAGTTGGAAGGAGCAGAAGCGGGGCAACTGAGTGTTAGTCAGACTCGCAAAGAGGTCCATCAGCAGAACTCCCCAGAGTCGGAAGAGCCGAGAGGCCACCCTGGGGTCCAGCCACCATGTGTGCGGCTGGAGGACCCTGGTTAGCTTGTCCACTAGGGCATTGAGCTGGCCTGGCAGATAATCCGCCCACAGGAGCATCCCATTGTTGAGCGCAAAGGAGCAGAGAGCCACTGTCTCCTGATAGAGGACATAGGACCCTGTGCCCCCCTGCTTGTTCACTTAGAATATCGCCACCTGATTGTCAGTTTGGACCAGCACTGACTGGTGCTGCAGGCGGTGGCGGAAGGCTGAGAGAGCGAGGAATATGGCCCGAAGCTCCAACAGGTTGATCTGCAGTTGGCTGACTGCGACCAGCTGCCCTGGGTGCAGAGATCTTCACAGTGTGCACCCCAACCCAGCAGGGGGGCATCCCTGCCTGGAGGTGCTGTGGGGCCTGCCACCAGTGAAGGAAGTCTGCAAGTTGGCGGATCACATTCACCCTGCCCTACAGCAGTCTGGTGGCCTGGGTCCACTGGGAGCGGAGGCACATGTGGAGCTGGGCATCTGGGGTGACGTGGACTGTGGATGCCATGTGGCCCAGCAGACATAGCAGGAGGCGAGTAGACATGGTGCATCTGTGTTGCATGTCTGCGGCCAGCACCCTGAGGTGATCAACCCAGTCCTGGGGTAGGAACACTCTGGCCTGAAGGGTGTCCAGACATTGTGTCGAGAGGTGATGGGACTTGGGATGGTTTAAGATGAACCCCATATGTTGTAGGACACAAATGATGCGGGCCATGGCCTGTTGCACCTCGGTGACCGAGCCTCCTCTGATGAGCCAGTCGTCCAGATAGAGGAAGACAAAGGTCCCTTAGAGGCGGTGGTGTGCCACAACCACTGCTAGGCACTTGGTGAAGATCCTTGGGGCGGAGGCCAGGCCAAAGGGTAGGACCCTGTATTGGTAGTAGCTGTCCTCCACTACAAACCTGAGGTATTGCCTGTGGCTAGGATGGATGAGGATGTGTGTGCACAGATTCTTTAAGTCCAAGGAGCATAGCCAGTCTCCCTTTTGGAGGTATGGAAGCAGTGTCCCAAAGAAAAGCAACTTGAACTTCTCCCTCACCAGGGGCTCAGGTCCCGCAGGTCTAGGTTGGGCCTTAGGCCCCCTGTTCTTTTTAGTACATGGAACTACCAGGAATAGAACCCTCTGCCCCAGTGGTATGAGAGTATGGGTTCCACCACCCTGTACTTGAGAAGGCCTGTGAGCTCCTGCAGTAGCAAGGTCAGGTGGAGTGGAGTCCTGGTGGGCTCTCCTGGGAAAAATGGAGGGGGGGTCTGCTCCAAGTGGAGGAGGTAGCCTTCCTTGACGACCTGGAGTGCCCAAGTGTCTGTGGTGATGGTTGGCCACCAGTGGGCAAACAGAAGTCCCCCTGAGGGCTGCTGGGATGGGACTCCTGGGGGTGGAGAGGCTATGCCCAAGGAGTCAAATATTCACTCCAGGCTGTGCTGGAGCCGGTGCCTGGTTTTTGGGAGGCTTCAGCTTACAAGGACCATGCCCTTGTCCCTTGGCCTGCTGATTCTGCTGGGAAGTCCTGATACTGAGGGTAGTTTCCGTAAGCTCTTCCCTTCCTAGAATAAGAGGGCTTTTTACTCAGAGCCTTATGCTAGCAGTCTTCTTGGAGAGCCTAGTCCTCCTCAGGAACTTGGACTCCAACTCTGCAGCCTTATTCATCAATGGTTTGCCAAAGAGGTTCTCACCTTCGCAGGGGATATTAACCAATTTGTCCTGAAGCCATTGCTCCAGGTCGGAAGACTGTAGCCAAGCCTGGTGTATACACCAATGCTGCCGACTCTAAGCAGTCGTAGGCTGCTCGGGCCATACATTTGGAGCACTCTGACAGCAGAAGACAGGCTCCGGAACCGCTGGAGGGGTTGCTCAGAGAGGCCAGCCGAGAACCCAGTGAGTTTCTTTGCCAGGTCCCTCAAGCTTATGTATAGCTGGTCTGTCCAGATCTGGCCGGTGAGTATCGAGCACTGGTAGCTCTTCCTGCCCAGGGCATTCAAGGTTCAGGCCTCCCTATCCAGAGGCACTGAGGAGTGCGTCTTCTCACTGTTGAGCCACGCATGGTCGACTCCACCACCATGGAGTTATGTGGCAATTGTGCTTTGTGGAAGCCCGGGCTCCGGTGGACCTGATACATTGAGTCAAGCTGTTGGCTCACAAAGGGTACCAATGCTGGTGTTTCCCACATGAGGAGCAGCCATTCCAGGATCGGGGGGACGGGCACTGTAAGTGCCTCCTTCGGAGTGGCCTTGTATTGGAGGATCTCAAGCTCCTCCGTGTGAGGGTCCTTTTACAGCTCTGTATCAAATGACAATGCTTTTGGCATGTCCTGCACAAAATTCAGGAAAGCCATATCCTTGGATTGGGACCAGCACCGGATCTCGGAGGGAGACGGGTCCAAGGGCACGTTGCAGAGGCAACGGATATCCAGAGATTTCTCGTCCCCGGTCTCAGACTCATAGTCTATGGAGGAGTTGAGGCCAGGCTGGACTGGGTTATTTATTTTTATTTATTTATTTAACAGTATTTCTAAACCGCCTTATCTTAATAATCAAGGTGGTATCACAGCAAGCAATCAGGTAAAGTGGGTGTGTTATACATGCAGTGAGGGTGAAACTTAGTTGTGTGTGGGCTGTGTTGTGTGCTAGATTTGTTTGAGCTATGTACAAAGTGGGCTATCTACAGTGGTGCTAAGACACATTTTATATACATACTGTGTTAGGAGGTATGGTGTGCTGTTATACATTCTCTTAGGTTATGTGATGTGTCCATAGTGCTCTATGAACAGCATGGTTTTCAGCTGTTTTCTGAAGTCTTTGAGGTCTGGAGTTGCCCTTAAATCGTCCGGTAGATTGTTCCATATTGTTGGAGCAGCCATGGAGAGTGCTCTGTCTGTTGTGTCCTTGCGTGTGTGCTTGTATTCATTTGGGGTACTGACTCGGTTGCATGTTTGTCTTCTTCTAGGACGTGTGCTGGTTTCTGGTTGTATGAGCGTGTGGAGGCTGTTGGCTGATGTGTGCTGTTTTATCTTAAATAGGTTTATGATAGTCTTGTATCTGATGCGTGCACTGATTGGGAGCCAGTGTAAGTCCTTTAAGGTAGGTGTGATGTGCTCCTGCCTTGTAGCTCCGGATATGATTCGTGCTGCAGTGTTTTGTGCCAGTTGGAGTGGTTTGAGGGCTTGTTTCGGTAGTCCAAGGTATATCGGATTGCAGAAGTCCAGTAGTGGGGTTATCAGTGCTTGACAGACGGTACGGAAGTGTTCTGGGGCGAGGAGTGGTTTCAGTCTCCTGATGATTCGCATCTTGTAGTAGGCTTTTTGGATTGTTTTGTCAATGTGTGGTTTGAGATTGAGTTTATTGTCCAGAGTAACCCCAAGGTATCTCACCTCTGATCTTATCGGTATCGTGGTGCTTTGTATCTTTATGTTTGGTGGGTATATGAAGCTTTGGTTCCGCGTGATGATTAAAGCTTCGGTCTTGTTGTAGTTTATTGTGAGGTTGTTGTTTTGGCACCAACTCGTCATTTGGGTAAGGCAGTCTGTTATCTTAGAGAAGTCCGGGTTGTCGATTGATATCGGGGTGTATATCATGATGTCGTCTGCGTATATTGTGTATTGAATGTTGTTCTCTTTCATAATGTTGCATATTGGTTGGATGTAGATGTTAAATAGGAGTGCTGAGAGTGCGGATCCTTGCGGTACTCCTTGTTGGACATTTATGGGTCGGGAGGTGTCGTGTCCCACCTTGACCTGTAGCTGTCTTTCGGTTAGGTACGAGTGGAACCATTTCAATGTGATACCGTGTATACCAGTGTTCTTTAGTCTCTCCAGGAGCGTATTGTGGTCAACTGTGTCGAAAGCTGAGGAGATGTCGATGAAGATCATTATAATTCCCTTCCTGGTGTTGTCAATTATTCTTATGATGCTGTCGAAGAGGTAGATCAGTAGAGTTTCGACTCCATGGTTGGGACGAAATCCGTGTTGGTGGTCGTCGAGTGTTTCGTGTTTGTCGATGTGTTCCTGAAGTTGTACCTGAGCCGTCTTTTCGATTATTTTTGCAAGGAAGGGTATGCTGGTTATGAGGTTGGGCCCCGAGCCTTACCGCCGGTGTCCCACAGAGGTTCTGCAAGCAGAGCTGCGGCCACTCATCGGGGAAAACCTCTGTTCCGAGAATTGGGACCGGTGTCGAGGATCAACTCGAGACTGATGGCACTCGATGATCGGTCTCGGCAGATGACTTGGCAGAACCAGGCATCAAGGCCTGTTATTGGGCCATGAAGGCAGACAAGCTGCGCTCCAAGGCTGCCATTCTGGTCTCCAGTCCAGATAGCTCTGCAGCCTTCGACACGGCCACCAAGAATCTCAGGCCCAGCGCCAGCTCTGATGGGGAGTCCTTGACCTGGATGGCCTTGGGGATCCGAGGCCAGTCACCGGAAGCCAATGATTCTTTTTGGGCAACCTTGATCAGCTGCTCCCACTCCGATCCCTTGGACTCGTGGCATGGACTGCGGGACCAGGTGCAGGACATACCTGCCTTTCCCCGACTTGTCCATGGATGCTGTCCTCAAGGATTTCTTGTGCTTCACCTCCAGGGTGCTCCGCTAGGAGGACCCACAATCTTTCTGAGGCGGGTTCGCTTCTGGGCTCCCACTTACTGAGATCCAGTTTTCTGACTTGGGAAGTTGGCCTGCATGCTGACGATTCCTGCTAAAGGGGCTGCTGACAGAGCTAGTAGATGAAGCTCTGCCACTTGTGGCCAACATGGCCCTATTTGTGCTACATTACTTGGTGGCATGTCAGAGTAGCGGCATTGTCCAAAAACACTCAGACCTGCCTTGCCCTCCAGAAGAGTCAAAATCCTATCCAGGGCCAAGTGAACTGTCCTGGCCTCCTGCTTGTTGATAGAGCAAGAGACTGCCTGAGCTTACCAGTGCCCCTAAACGAACTGCCCATGACAGGGGTGCCCTACCCCAGCAGGCTTGTATCCATGGTGACTATCAATCACCAAGCTTGACACTTGCAGGGCATCCTGTCTATCAAAGGCCCAGTCTGTGTTTGCAAACCAAGTCCCCCTTTATCTTTCTGGAAAAGGGCAGTTCTGGTGCTTGAACTACTGGGAGCAGGGAGAATAGTGATCCAGTAGGTGTGTCTGCCTGGGCGGCATCTGCACATGGGCCTCAGGAACCAACTCCAGAGACAAAGGGCCCTATATTCAAAAGGCATTTACACAGTTTATAGCCCAGTAAACTGTGTAAATGCCTTAAATGGGCATATTCAAAGGCACTAACTTCCCTACACACCATGATGCTATCTGGTTACCATTGGGGCATTCTGGGGCAGAGAAGAGGCGGTGACCAGCGCTAACCAGGTAGCGATATTGCATGCTGCCCGATTAGCTCCTGTGCCTTAAAGATAGGCGAGGGTTTTCCTTGCCTACCTTTAAGGTGCAGGAGCTAAGTAGACAGCATGCAATATCACTGCTGCCCAGTTAGCTACTGCAGCTTCTGACTTTTGTGATGATCCCTGGCTATTCAATTACACAGCTGCAAACAACCCTGGCATTGAATATCCAGGGTTAAGAGGCAACAGGCAGGGCCTCTGCGCTGTAGGGGCACATAGCCTGCCCAAAGTGATCAACCTCAGGAGCTGGAAGTCGTCCCATATCGTGCGAACTGCCCATAAGCAGAACTTCCTGAGCTGCAACTGTTACTTAATCAACCAGTCTTGGGTGATAAAACCGTCCCCATGCAGATGTCAACACAGGCACCCAGATGATCCAGGAGGGAACTAGACTGTTCTTGCAACAGTTGATCTCCCAGCACAACTGCTCCAGTCATTGGATCACCTGGGACATGTCTTCCATGGGACTTGGATCGAATCAGTCAACCAGATACAGTTGAACACAGATCCTTTGCCATCACTACCAACATGACCTTAGAGACAATACATGGGACATGGCCAAACAGAAGGAAAAGGCACAACACTGAAAATGGCCATCCAGAACACAGATACAGAGGCACCTCTGATGTTCTCTGATCAAAATATGCCTTTGAAAGTTCCAAGGATGTTAGAAACTCTTTGCTGGACCAACATAATAAATGGACTTGAGACTCTTCATGCAGAAATGGAGAACTCTTAGCTTGGCATTGATCACTTTTATGTCCAGAATGGGCCAGCAGGACCCATCTTTTTTGGGGACCATAATGTAAATGGAATACTACTCCTGACCTCGCTCTATGGAGAGTACAGGTATCACGCCTACAACTGTAGGTGGTGTTGAAGAGTTTCCTCAACTGCTGCCCTTTTGGCCAAGGAGCCATAAGGAGACTTTAGAAAGGTGTCTCACAAATTCCAAGGTCCATCGTGATATGGGTCTATTCCAACCACCTGTCTGTTGAAAGAGACTTACCAGATCACATTGAGGGCTTACTGCCTCCCAAGGCACTCACCGAGTCCCAAGTGTGCTGGGACCCCTGAAATTACAGTCTCTTCTTGGATCTAGACACATAGGAGGTAATGCCAGAGTTTTGCTGGTCCTAAACAATCCCATGCTCCTCCCATTGGGCCTTATGAGAGGAACACTTGGGTCTATCTTTCAGGAGCCTCTGTGGGTAAACTTCTACAAGGATCTTCACCAGCTTCTGTAGGTCCTTCCCAAAGAGCAACCAGCCCATTAAAGAGGAGATTGTTCAGTTGCAGCTTGGATGCAGCATCTGCAGTCCAATTCCAGAGTCAGAGCCATCTGCTGGCCACTACAGCTGCAGCCATGGACTTATGAAGAGATACGGATCAAATCCTGGTGGATGCTCTATGACTAATTGCCTAGCAGTCCAGAGAGGACAAAGTTGCTGGCAAGAGCACTCTGGCCACATCATCTGTACAAAGCACTGGCTGAGTCTTCAAGGCCAAACCCAAGAAGGCATTCTCAAAGGCTTCTACCTTCCTATCATGGGTCTCTGGTTTCAGAGTGGCTCCACCAGGAGGGTGGTGTTCATTACTTCCTGGGCATCCACTTTAGGGACCCCCAAACCATCTGTTCCATATCTTCTTGGAGAAGAGGATAGTCATATCAGAATCTTAATACACAGCCCCAGCTCCTCCCATGAGAGACCATAAGCTTTCACAAGAGCTCAGAGAGGAGAAAGAAACCTGAGGAACATCTCAAACCTTCCAGGATAGGATCCATTTGTGAAACGAATCCAGGTGGGGGCTCTGCAATGCATAGAGCCACCATCGCATCCAGAAATCAGGGTGGGAAGATCTTCACATTAAAATAAATAAATCACTGACACATCCTCCCCTTCTGCGAGGGGACGCTCCCTTTCATCTACTAACTCGTGTATTTGAGACAGGCAATCCTTCTTCCCAGCCTCCCCCTACAGGCAGAATGCTTGGTTCCCAGAGGAAGAGGCACATGAACGTGATCATCATATTGAAATTCATAGGGAGCATTTAACCCCCCTCCCACCCAAGGGGGAGACCCCAGACAGTCAACAGGGTCCTGGATCTGCGCAAGTGGGTTGGCACACAGCCACCTGAAAACAGCCTGTGAGCTCTTTCAGATGCTGCTGCTCAAAAAGGTGGCTGAGAATGGGTCCCAGAAAACCTTTAAGATGCCTGCTGGCTCAAGATCAAAGCCATCTCACCATGCTCTTCAGCCAAGATCATTCAGCCATCCAAGACAGTTTCCGCTCGTGCCAGCAGGAAAATAGTGAGATGTGGCAGAGGTATTAAAACCAGCATGGGGTCCCCAAATTGTCAAAGAAAATACTCCCACAGGCTTTTCCATTGCATGTGAGGCAAAAGGAGCCACCTACAAGCAATATACCTCCATGTATCCAGCATGGTTTTAAATTTGCTGCTGAGCTCACCTGCAAACAAACCCCTGACCAAAACAAAAGCTGTCTAAAAACAGAAAAGAAATCCCTTCCCCAGTCAGGCTGGCTAGAGTGAGAAACCCAAGAAGAGCCTCCACAAGCCACCCACACAGGCATGAGGGAATGCCAGCTGTTTGAGAGGGTTTTGTATTTTTTTTATGCTGCTTTATCAAAGTAGCAAAGTCAGAGAGCCAATTAAAAAAAATAGGAAAAAAACCCAAAAAAGAAACTGCAGACAGGGAGAGGGGCCTGGGCTTCAATCCCTGCCCCACAAGGGCCCCATGGAATCCTCTCTGACCACTTTCTAGCCCACCAGTGTTTTGAGCCCATGGGTAATTCTGCTGGGCACAGGGCAAATACTGGCTCAAAGAGACATGGGCTTACCCAAGTTCCAAGCGAACAGTGGGCCAAGGTCTCAACTCAAACAGGCCACAAGACCATTATCTAGACCAGGGAAGACAGGCCTATTTGCACTGTTGCTCCAGTCCACATGGCTTGCCCTCTCCTGGTGGCATACAGTAGGCCTTGACAAATTTTCTTGTACACTAGAGCCAGCCTAAAGATAGGAGCCAGCCAGCGAAACCTAGGTCACAGTGCATGCCTTCCACACTCTCAAAAACATGTAGCAGTTACTTTTTTAGGGTTTAGGGCCCGAATTACTGTTTCCCATTTTCTATGGGGAAAAAGCTTAATAAATCAGGCTCCTAACAGACCACTGCAATATGCCAATAGAAGGCAGTGGCCACACTCCTCCTCCTTCTCCCACAACTCCCCATTGACCCTTTAAGCTACACCGGGGGGGGGGGGGGGTGCGCAGAGGTGATGTGCCTACCTATCTGTGCATGTATAGTTGTGGTCAACATTATTGGCACACTTGCATTTTAGGTACAATATCTTGAGAAATAATTAGAAATATTTTATCATCATATTATTTTAATAGCATGTTCAAAGGTATACAACACAGATGTCTAGGCAACTTAGACATAAATTTCTGAGAAAGGAATTGGCAGTGATGACAGCTCTTTCCAAAGGTTCTCAATTGGATCAAGATCAGGACTCATTGCTGGCCAGCTTAACACAATACATGTTTTCCTTTTGAACCATTCTTTTATACTTTTGGATATATGTTTTGTGCTATTGTCCTGCTAGAGGACTCATGACCTTTGACCCAGACTTCTGGCATTAGGTAGCACATTTTGCTCCAAAATATCTTGGTAGTCCTCAAACTTCATGATTCCTTTAATACATCCAAGGCCTCCAGGTGCCTAAGGCAGCAAAACAGCCCCACAACATTATAGAACCTCCACCATATTTAACTGTAGTAAGGGGTTTTTTTTTTCTTTATAAGCTTTATTTCTTCACCTGTAAATGCAATTGCAGGTCTGCATTGCCAAAGAGCTCAAGTTTATTTTCATCTGTCCACAGAATATTTTCCCAGGATTGTGGTTTCTCAAGGTTGGTTGGTTTTTGACAAAGATCAAGCTTGTCTTTTTATGTCTGTCTCTTATTAGTGGGGGGGCCTCCTTGGCTTTCACCCATGAAGTCCTTCTTTATTTAGTGCGCAGAGTATGGTGCAGGTGGAAATCACCACTCCAGATCAGCCTTAAGCTCTCTGCATGTTGTACATAGTGTTTTTCCAACAGTTTGCACTAACCTTCAAAGAAAATTGATTCATTTTCCTCTTCCCATCACATCCTGAGAGATGTTTGACAATTCCATGAGAAGAAAACTTCTTAAGAACATTGTGAACTGTGGACATAGCAATCAAAGTGCCCTTTGAAGTTTGGTGATAATGGCTTTTCAAGTGGTCTCAGGCAGCTCTCTTGTTTTCACCATTGTAAAATGGAAAAGGAAGTTAATGTGGCCATTTTAAACAGAGCCATCATTTCAAGTCTTGTGAGTACTGACAATTATCACAATTGCATCTAATTTTACAATGGGAATGTGATTCCTCTGTTGAAACTGATTTGGATTGTTTAGAATGGTGCAAATAATCAATGTCCCAGTTAGTATACTATTTTCTTTTTGAATCGGTCTTATTGTACACTATTCTTTTTGTGTGTCAAACGTGTGTGCATATATAGTCCAAAGCCATTTCACTGGCCACTTTTTTAAAGGTGATATTGGACATTAAGTGGTTGAACTGCAAGGATGCCAATAATGTTGGCTACAACTGTATGGGTGCACCTTTTGAAGAAGTCTAGTTCTGTTCCAAACCTCTGGGTTTAGCACCTCCTCCAGCAGCTTGGAGACTGAGCATGTCATCTTCTTCATGACACTGGTACAAATAGCACAGGAACCACCTCCTCGCTCCAATAACCTATTGACAAAGCAGACTCACAGTAGAAAGAATTAAGTAGTAAACATAAAAGTTAATATAGTTTACAGTTAGAATGTTAACAGAGAAAAGGCTAACACCGCCTCTTTTAGCTCTCTAAAGCACCTACTACCTATTCCACTGCTTAGGTCTGCCCTCGCCCCTACAGAGGACTCTGACCTCACCAGCATCCCCATTCTACCAACTCCTCTCCTCTTATGGACCACAACCCCTGTAGCTGCTCCTCCACCTTACCATGTGAAATACCACCTTACTTCAGGCTGCAGTCCAAAAGAAACACCAGGGAGGGAGGTGGGGTGGCATGAGACTGGAGTGGAGTTCCTCAAGGAACAACAATTAGCAGGTAAGTCTAATTTCACCTTCCTTATCATCCCTCCAGTCCAGTCCCAAACCTCTGGGGATGTAACAGAGCAGTGAAAAATCAACAGGAGGGACCAGCCTGAAGCACTGCTGAGCCAAACCATGTATCTCTTTCTGCCTGAACATCCAGACAGCAATGCTTGACAACCAAGTAGCTACTTTACAAATCTAAACAGCTGGCACCAAGCTATATTCCTCCCACGATGCCACTTATGCCTTAGTCGAATGAGCCCTTAGCCCCTCCGGAATGGACTTACCTTTCAAAACGTACACTGATGCTATAGCCTCTTTGAGCCATCTGGAAATGGAAGCCTTTGATGCTGCCTCTCCTTTTCTTGTCATCATCCCATCCCATCTCCCATCCCCCCCCCCCCCCCCCCAAGACAGTCTATCCGATTTGCAGAAAAGCGCTGTCCTTTGCAGATACTTTTTCAGTGCCCAACATCGAGAAGATGCAACCTCCCTCTGGTCGCATCTCTGCCGCCTCCTCCAAAAACAGTCAATGAAACCACTTGATTTAAATGAAACATCGATACCATCTTGGGCAAAAAATAGAAATTACACTTACCTGGTAATTGTCGTTCCTTGAGTGACAACAGTTTAGTCCTCCACCTCTGGGTTATGCACCTCTTCCTGCAGCTTGGAGACTGGGCATGTCAAAGTCATGACATCACTAGATATAGCCTGCTGGTATCTCCCATCAGCCTCCAGTGTACTATTGACAAAGCAAACTCAAAGGAACAACAAATAAGTAACTATACCATAACTTTAAATTCTCCAGGACCAAGCAGGAAGTCAGTCCTCACATATGGGTGACGTCAGCACCAACGGAGCCCTGGTGCGGAGCATTTCCCCAGCTTTCAAAGAAAGCCTTTGGGAATTGCAGCGCGCATGCGCGGTCCCCTTCCCGCCCAAGGGTGCCATCTTGCTCAGTCTTCTTTTTTCCACAGAGCCCAACGGACGTAGTTCGTTTTTCACCGAGGAAAAAGTTGATTTCCCTAATTTTTGTACTTCTCCTTCGGTTTGACGCGCCTGGGCCCGATACGCCGGTATCGAGCCCACTCTCTCCTTTTTCGGTTTTTGTCCTTCCTGACTAGCGTTCGCACCATTTTTTCTTTTTTCACTGGCAGCCCTGTCTTTTGACCTCGCAGAGGCCCTTTTTCCCCCGATGGCTGCCAGCGGGTTTACAAAGTGTGAAACTTATGTCTCTTACCGACACACACGACTGCTGCCTCCGCTGCCTCGGACCCGATCATGACCCGATGATTTGTGGTCCGTGTGGCAAAATGTGATCGAAGGCGTTGAGGAGTCGGCAGCACCAGAAGGATAGGATCTTCTGACTCCGGGCCCGGACCTCGTCAGAGGCCTCGACGTCTCGGGACTCCAGCCCCGAGCAGCGTCGAGGTTCCTCTGAGCGGGGGTCTCCTTCACGGGAACAGCGCAGGAAGAAGAAATCCGCGAGGGCGGTGTCGGTGGACGCTCCTGGTTCCTCGAGAGCCAGGTCGCATAGCCCCGATAGCCGTCCCGGGTCTTCAGAGTCAGAGAGGCCTGCCAAGCAACCTCGTCTCGAGATTGAGTCTCCTGGACACGTGAGTGCTGTAGTCCTCGTGGACTCTCCTCCAAGGGAGCCGCCATCGGGGCCCACTGGGTCTCCTGAACTCAGACTCAGGTTGACGGCCTTGGAGAGCAGCCTTGCTGTCTTCATGGAACAGCATTGATCGCCGGTCTCACCGGTGCATCTGCTCCGACCACCGGGACATCGACATCCCAGTCGACCCCGGAGGCCGAGCTGATCCTCGAGTCCATGCGGGCTCGAGTCGATCCTCTGCCACGGTCTCCCTCGGCCTCCAGTTTGGGACCGAGGTCGTCGACGCCGGTACCCTTGGCGTCGGGGCGGAGGGCATCGGTGCCCGCTCGACCGGAGCCGCTCGACCCCTCCTCTGAGGAGTCGGGCTGGGAGATGGAGGATGAAGAGTCACCCGACACCTATCAGGCTCAGTGTGTCCCATCGGACTCGCCAGAGTCTGAACCTCGGAGACGATCCCCACCAGAGGATACCCGTTTCTCTGACTTCGTGCGGGATATGGCCAAGGCCTTGGCCTTGGCCTTCCCCGCGGATCCCTCCAGTATGACTCTCCCCCGAAGGAGGCCTTTATTGTACCGGTTCCTCCGATGCTGGAGCGGCTGCTCTTCCGCATGTGGGAGACCCCGTCCTCGACGCCGGTGTTAAGCAAGCGGGTCGATTCCATCTATCGAGTCCGCAAGAGCCCCAGGTTCCCAAAGGCACAATTACCGCACCACTCCATGGTTGTGGAATCGGCCATGCATCGACTGAAAAGTCAGAAGATGCACTCCTCGGTGCCTTCCGGCCTGGAACCTGGATGCCCTCGGTAAGAAGTGCTTCTAGGGCTCTATGCTTGCTTGCCATGTCCAGACATACCAGCTCTACATGGGCATGTATCTCCGAGACCTGGCAAAGGAGATTGCCGGGTTCTCTGCTGGTCTCTCCGAGGAACCTTTGCAGAGGATCCAGGCCTTGTCCACCGGTATTTGAGAGTGCTCAAAGTTTCTCTCTCGAGCAGCCTACGATGGCTTCGAGGCTTCGGCCCGAGTAGCTGGGGCCGGCATCGGTGCCCGCCGACAGGCTTGGCTACAGTCATCCGACCTCGAGCCATGGGTACAGGACAAGTTGGTCGATGTCCCCTGCCGAGGTGAAAACCTCTTTGGCAAGCCCATGGCTGAAAGTGCTGCAGAACTCGAGACCGAGACTCTGACCTGGACTAGGCTGTTCAGAAAAACCTCTGCCCCTTCTCTGAAGAAGGGCTCGGGAAAAAAGACCTTTTACCCGAGGAAGTCTTCTGCCTATAAACAATGCCCTCATTATCAGGCCTCTGCAGCTCCCCAACAGGGTCAGCAGGGTCATGGGCCCCATAGGCAGAAGGCCCCCAAGCCACCAACACCGGCCCCTGCTCAGCAGGGTGGGGGTTTTTGACTCAAACAGCATAGCCTCTTCTCCTCAGCTGGCTTCTCTCAGCACAGGAGGCCGGCTAGCCCACTTTGCCCACAGGTGGTCAGCCATCACATCAGATACCTGGGTGCTTCATATAGTCCAAAAGGGCTATCTTTTCCATTTTCACCAGGTACCTCCCTCCTATTTTCCAGGGGACCTACTCCTTCAGGAGTTAACAAGTCTACTAAAGGAACAGGCTGTGGAACCGGTGCCCCACCACCTGAAAGGTCACGGCTTTTATTCCAGGTACTTTCTGGTACCAAAAAGAACAGGAGGCCTCAGACCCATCCTAGACTTGCGCAACCTCAACAAGTTCCTGGAGAGGGAAAAGTTCAAGATGCTTACCCTTGGAATCCTGCTGCCCTACCTCCAGCAGGGAGATTGGCTATGCTCCTTAGATCTAAAGGATGCTTATACTCACATCTTTATTCATCCAGACCACAGACAATATCTCAGATTTGTTGTGGGAGGAAACCACTATCAGTACAGAGTACTACCCTTTGGCCTGACCTCCGCTCCCAGGGTGTTCACCAAGTGCCTGACAGTGGTGGTGGCCTACCTATGGCTTCAAGGTCCTTTTGTGTTTCCGTACCTGGACGACTGGCTCATAAGGGGCCAGTCTTCCCAGGAGGCCAATCAAGCCACCCTTCACACTGTGCCTCTGCTTCAGCACTTGAGGTTTGTCATAAACTTCGCAAAGTCCACTTTGCTTCCATCCCAGAACTTAGAATTCATAGGAGCAAGGCTGGACACTCTTCAGGCGAAGGCTTTTCTGCCAATGGACAGAGCCCACAGGCTGATAGATCTGGCCAGGCAGTTTCACAGCAATTCCCTGGTCTCTGCCAGGCAATTCCTGAGACTACTCGGCCGTATGGCTTCCACGGTTCATGTCACCCCCAATGCCCGCCTGCACATGCGGCCTGCTCAGTGGAGCCTTCGCACTCAGTGGCTTCAGTAAGAATATCCGACCTGCTAGTCTCCTCTCTACAAGGGTGGCTTCATCTTCCGAATCTGGTACTCGGAGTGGTTTTTCAATCCCCTCCGCATTCTCAAGTGCTGACGACAGATGCTTCTCTTCTAGGTTGGGGAGCACATTGCCAAGGGACATGTACTCAGGGTCTCTGGACCCCTTGGGAGGCTGCTCAACAGATAAACTTCCTGGAGCTACAGGCGATACGCCTAGCTCTGAGAGCCTTCTCTCATCTCGCCTCTCACCAGTCTGTACTAGTCCAGACAGACAATCAAGTTGCCATGTTCTACATGAACAAACAAGGAGGCACAGGCTCCTTCCTTCTATGTCAGGAGGCACAACAGCTGTGCTCTTGGGCCGTCAATCACGGAATCCTCCTCAGGGCTGTCTACCTCCTAGGTCAAGAAAATTACCTGGCGGACAGACTGAGCAGAATCTTGCAACCCCATGGAGATTAAACCCATTGGTGGTTCAGCAGATCTTTCTCAGGTGGGGCCTCCCCACCATGGATCTTTTCGCCAGTCCTCTGAACCAGCAACTCCCGAGATTCTGATCAAGACAGCTGCATCCTCTCAGAGTAGCAGCGGATGCGTTTCTGATCTCGTGGTCCACAGGCCTACTGTATCCGTTTCCTCCCACACCACTAGTGTCCAGAACACTGTTCAAAGTCTTCAATGACAGAGCCTCAATGATCCTGATAGCCCCCAGGTGGCCGAGGCAACCGTGGTTCCCGCTTCTGCTGCAACTGGCGGTGGACACCCCTCTTCCTCTGGGGTTTCAGCACGATCTCCTGTCTCAGGATCAGGGGACTCTCTTGCACCCCAACCTCCAGTCCCTTCATCTGATGGCCTGGCTGCTGAAAGGGTAGTCCTGGCTCCCCTACTACTGCCTCAAGAGGTGGAAGATGTAGTCTTAGCCTCTAGACGGCAATCCACCAGGAAATCCTACGCTCTTAAGTGGCATAGATTCTCCGCTTGGTGTGCTCAGCACAGCAAGAATCCCTTCTCGTGCTTGGTAGCGGTAGTATTGCAATATTTGCTTTACCTCTCCAATCTAGGCCTTAAGTCCAACTCTGTTAGGGTTCACCTCAGTGCTCTCTCAGCGCACCACTCGCCGGTGGACGGAAGGCCTCTTTCCAACCACCCTTTGGTGGCTCGTTTTCTCAGCCTCCTTCTGCTTAAGCCTCCTTTGCGTCCACTAGCCCCTGAGTGGGATCTGAATGTGGTCTTACAGCGGATTACTTGTCCGCCCTTTGAACCTATGGCTACCTGCCCTCTCCATTTTCTCTCCTGGAGAACCTTGTTTTTGGTAGCTCTTGCCTCTGCTAGGCGAGTGAGTGAACTGCAGGCACCAGTGTCTGATCCCCTTAACACTAGGTTCTACAGGAATAGGGTAGTCTTACGGACTCACCCTAAGGTTGAGGGAGGAGTAGCCTAGTGATTGGGGCAAGGTACTTCAGGTCGGGGGTTCAAATCCCACTAGAGGACAGCAACCTTGGCCCGGAAGGACTGGGGTTTCTAGTCCCACAGATGCTCCTTGTGGTCTTGGGCAAGCCACTTAACCCTCCATAGCCCATGTTCCCTGTAAGTATTAGTGTATGTGTCTCATATCCCCGCATGTTAAAATATATCCCCCAATTGTGTTGTGACCACTTTGATTGAAGGATAAGGCAGTATACAAAAACTCCCTAAATAAATAAAAGGTTGTCTCCCCTTTTCACCTCAATCAAGAGATGGTTCTTCCAACCTTCTTTCCCAGGCCACATGCCAACCGGGCTGAGATGTTCCTGCATACCTTGGACTGTAGGAGGGCGTTGTCCTTCTACCTTGTCCGTTCGCAGGAGCATCGGAGGGCTGTTCAGCTCTTCATTTCTTTTGACCCCAATAAGTTGGGGATGTCTGTCTCCAAGCGTACTTTGTCCATCTGGGTCACTGACTGTATCGCCTGGGCTTATGGGGCAGCCGGCCTCTCATTGGAGGGTCGAGTCACGGCTCATCGTGTCAGGGCGAAGGCTGCGTCAGTGGCTCATCTCCGCTCTGTTCCGTTGGCAGACATCTGCCGGGCCGCTACTTGGTCTTCAAGCCAGACTTTTGCGGCCCATTACTGCCTTGAGAGGGAGTCCCGCAGGGACAGTGCTTTCGGTCAGGCAGTACTCCATAATCTCTTTGGGGTTTAGGCAACTCCTACCCTCCGGCCCTGGTGTTGGGCTACCGGTCGGGGGCGTTCTCAGAGAAGATTCCTTCCTTACGTACTGACGAGCTAGAGGGAGCTCATTTTTTCAGCTTGAGGTCTCCGGTAGCCTTAAGCTTGGGAGTCCCATATGTGAGGACTGACTTCCTGCTTGGTCCTGGAGAAAGAGTAGTTACTCACCTGTAACAGGTGTTCTCCAGGAGCAGCAGGAATCAGTCCTCACAACCCTCCCTCCTCCCTTTAGAGTTGCAGTCATATGGTTTATTTTGCTAATTTTTTTTGCTGTCTTTTAGCTATGTCATCAGACTGAGCAAGATGGCACCCTTGGGCGGGAAGGGGACCGCGCATGCACGCTGCAATTCCCAAAGGCTTTCTTTGAAAGCTGGGGAAATGTGCCGCACGAGGACTCCATCGGCACCGACATCACTCATAGGTGAGGACTGATTCCTGCTGCTCCTGGAGAACACCTGTTACAGGTGAGTAACTACTCTTAACTTCCCATTCCTCAACCTGAGGAACCTTTTTAACAGTATCCTTTTTTTTTTTTTTTTTTTTTAACTTTACATTCACATCCCCCCTATGCAAACACATTTCCTATACCATCCCCTCATTTAAATAAGAGAGAAGGAAGAAACAGAGAGGGATACTCACTGCGATCTAGAAACTGAAAGGATCCGTCTACTCCTTGAGATTGATGCTCCACTCTGCCTGAAAATAAACTCTGAAGAAATCACACCCCTGGGTGGGAATGAGGACTAAACTGTCGTCACTCAAGAAACTACAATTACCAGGTAAGTGTAATTTCTATTTCCTTACCATTCCTCCAGTTTAGTCCTCCACCTCTGGGATGTAACAGAGCAGTAATCATTGGGAGGGACCTATCCAGCCAACTCACCACACCGTCGACCCGGAACAGGCATCCTTTACTGCCAAAACATTTAGGCAGTAGTGGTTACTGAGGAAATGAAGAGACGACCTGGAAGCTGCTCTACCAATCCTCCCTGGTGGAATGACACAGTGAGTCACCCATGAAGCTGCTTGCGCCCTGGTAGCAAGAGTCAGAAAGCCCCCCCGGAATCATACAACCTCACCACCAGAAAGCTGAGGCAACCACCACCTTACCAGTGCGAAATGGCCGCCTTCGCTGCTGCTTCCCCGTTGCGGGGACCTCCAATCAACATACAAAAACAAAGAAATGAAGGTTGCACCCTGCATTTTATGTTTCCTATTGGTGTAAGCTACGAATAAAAACCTCCCCTTCCAGAAAAACCGAGAACTGGAAGAGAAACCAATAGGCTCAGGAGAAAAATCAGATACCACCTTTTGGAAGGACGACGGGACTGCTCGCAAACACCACCCTCTATCCAGAAAGGGTGAAAACAGCTCATTACATGACGCCTGACACTCCAAAACTCGTCATGCCAAACAAAGAGCTATCAAAGCCACTGTCTATAACAGCAAATCCTCTACCGACGCCTGGAGTAAAGAATCAAAGGGCTCTTTAGTTAACTCCTCTAAGACCCAATCGGGATCCCCCGGCAGCACCTGAACTCTCCTTGAGCAGCGCAGTCAGGTCCCAACTTAAGGAAATGCTACACATCGATCCGAACAGCTAGCGCTATTCCCTCTACAGCCGGAAACAGTCGCCCGCTGGACCCTCTAAGGAACTGGCCGCTAGTTCCTTCAGACACTGTCCTGCAGAGAACTCAGACCAAGGATACAGACACCTTTGTTGCCCGGACTTGCCGCCGTGAACAGCAGCCTTCAAAAAGGTACTAAGCACGGACCTATGTACCAGAAGCAGCCTGCCACCTTGCCCTCCACAAGGTGGCAGTCAGAATAACCCTTCTTCTTCAATCCCACCCATTCAAAGGCCAAACCGTAGGCGGGCATCGATCCACCTGAGACATTCGTTGTGGACCTAGCCGCAGCAGAACATCCGATACCAGCAACTTCTAGGAAAAGCCTGTCGAGTTATTGGCCTAGCATGGCCGTCTCGTCCAACCAGGCGCTACTACGAGTACCTTTCCCTGAAAGCCTCGATAAGCCAACTAGTTGCCCTATGAGAGCCCCGGGGGAAAGGACAAGATAAAAGACTTAACTGGGAGCTTACCAAGCCTCGACTTGGATGAACCATCAGCCACCCCATTCCTGCACCAGAGAGACCTCTGGGTGAATCCCAAGGAAGCCAATAATATTAGCTAGCGCTCGAATTAAGCCATAATGCACATTTGCCACATAAAGCAAATCAGGCTCTAGTCGATTCAACTCCCTGATCCTTTCCTGTTCCAGGTGAGTAGACTGCCGTAAACACTGCGACCACTTGAAGCATGCTCTCACCTCCCCAGGCTCCACAAATGGGAGCTTGTAAGGACAGAGCATTGCCCCCAACGATCGCTTCAGTGAACCATCTACTTTCCTATCTTGTGCTAAAGAAGATTGCTAGAGCTCTCTTCCATACAGTGAGTCCACACCCCCTGGTAGTGCAAGGTGGGCACCCACCCACGTAGTACCCAGGCCTGCCCCTGCTTAGCCTCAAAATGTCAATCAAGAACAGGCGAATTCAGGACAGCTGAATACTTTTTGTAAAAAAAAAAAGACATGCTGAAGGAATTTTTGGTTAAGAGATGCTCTTTCCGTGCTAACAATATGAAGTAGAAAGAACTCCCAAACACAGGCATACTAATCCACAGCCTTCCTGCTAGAGTAACGCCCCATTCTGTCTGACTGCACAAAGATGGACTTTATATTTTAAGTTCAACTAGCACCTGGTGTTAGGAAATACAGCTGTCTCATTCCGCAGTGGCAATTGAGTCAGCAATGAAGCCGAGAAACTGCAGACCAATTCCCATTATCCCACCTGGTAAAGACTCCACTTTTAGACCACTGAAGCAAAAAAGCATGCGAGAGTGCCTTGTGTCCTGCCAGTAGCTGATCGAATTGACATGATTCAGTGTATGTAGGGCATTTTCCAGAGAACGCAAGGTCCCTCATCCAGGCTGACTCCACATTCACAGTCTAAACCGGCAGCCATCTTGGCTGATGCCGATCAGCGCGGAAGCCATCTTGTAAGCCCAGCATATGATGTATGCCTACTAGAATCTGAGCTGCTGCTAGAGAACTAGCCTGGCTGCGTGCTTCTGGCCCCCATTAAGGCATTCGCTGAACACTAGCAGAGACTCTCCGTACTGGAGAACCTCTGATAAATGGAATGGGAACATAAATAGCTTCAAAGGCCAGAGTTCTATTTTGCAACCTCTCTCCGCTGAGCTGCCTTTTCCATATGTAAAATTAACCACATATAGCCAAAATTAAGACATTACAAATCTACTGTAAAATCTTATAATTTGGGCAAAGCCAAACTAAACCGGAATATTTTCCATTAAGAAACCACACAACTACAAAAACCCTCTCATGACATAATGCTTATGGCAGAGCCTTCCATATCTGTGGACTGGCCATGGCGCTCATCCAAGCACCTGTTACAACTGTCCAAGAGAGTTATCACCATAATTCCTTTTGACTTGAATATGTTTACAGCGGATCATAGCACTATATCACAGCAGCTAAGCCAAAATATTACCCTGCCATATAAACCAACTTTAACGCTTTATAGGACCCTCTATGGATAGCGGAAGGAGATTCTTGTAAATCAACATAGCTATGCCCTTTTTTGGTTTGGTTTGGTTTGGTTTTTTTAAGTATAGGACTCCAAAAACCAAGTTTCCGCCAACTCCAATGAAATCAAAGCAGATCAGCTAAAATTACCCGAACTGCTCCTATAGCTTTGCAAGACGCTACCAGCCCCCGCTGCACCCAGTTTTCCTTCCCCCCCCCCCCCCTTATCCTGAGGGATTCAGCATTGCAGGACGCGTTGCGCACCCCCTGCCAGCCTGCTGCATCTGCCAGGAAGCTGAAGAGCAAAATAGAAAGTAGAACCCCTGGAAGCAAACAGTGTCCCGACCTTGGGGTTCAGGACGCAAAAGGCCACCGAATAAATCAACAGTGTTAGCTAAAAATTAACAAGGCTCTCTCTCACTAAAGAGAGTTTCTTTTTCTTTTTGAAATCCCACCGAAGTCCATGGGACCCAAGCTTTTGAACACAGCCAGAGAAATGAAATGGACCCCTGCTCTAGAAATAGATGAGAATTTCCTGGGAAGGGCATGCTAAATGGAGCTATGAAACACACCGCCCCCCCCCCCCCCCCAGTCAGAGAAATAGCAGTGGAATACACCGACAACCTTGCAAATGGAGATCTTAGAGGTTGCTGTCTGTGTGAACCTGATGAGTAATACAATTTTGTATTTTACCACCCTCCGGGATGGGGGCACTGAATACTATATGTGATTCATGAGCAGCACTGCCATCCGGTGGCCTTTAGGGCACCAGAGCCCGACAAACAATACAGAAGAGCTTTAAATCTTGGTCATATAATCTTGATTTGCAGAACATTACATTACAGCTGCTTGTTTAGTCACTAACCCCTGAGGTGGCTCTGTGTGGTTATTTCTTCCTTGACTTGCAGAGAATGATCAATTTGATAATGGCTGCATACACACAGTCATAGAAAGGCACTATTGAGTGTACCAGCTGCCCGCTGGTGGCCATAGACCATAGCACAAGCACTTCTTGGTTGACAATTTTACTCTGTCTATTTTTTTTTTATATCCTAAGGTTTCCTAAACCTGTCCCTGTGAATTTTGGGCAACTTTCACTATAGAATACATAAAAGCACACTTCCAGGCTGTCCCTCCTTCCAACTACAAGTTAGGGCTCTGCTCTTGAACCTAAAAGCTGGCAATTTGCCTAATATCCCGGGACTTAACAGATGCTCCTCAGAGACATGATTAGGAGGGAAAGAACCTGTGGCATCAGAGATAAATGCCAAAACTGCTGTCCTATAAAACTACGAATAAACTCAAAAATAAAGAGGATTGACAACCCCCCCCCCCCCCCCCAAAAAAAAAACCCTACAAACACTAGGCCCAAAAATCTAGCTATTCTGCCTGTTGTTTTCCTCACACAGGCAGCTCCCTGCAACTCTCGCTATGTGGTCCAAATACCTAGAGAGAAAATGGCCACCCCTTCACCAATGAATTTTGGTGCCAAGAACAGCTGCTGCAAAAAGGAGGCCTCAGCAGACCAACAGAGCCTGAAGGCCTTACCTGCAGGGCAGAAAGCCACACAGCCTGCTCCTGCCGCCTTGAATTCCTCCGATCCTCAAGCCACGCTGATGCACCTGGCAGCCGCGGCGAGGACCACTCAGCCAGTTCCACAGAGTAAAATTAAAATCCCACAGCAACGGAGAGGCTCAGTCTCACACAGCTTCAGTGTGGCTATATGGGTCCCGGAGCTCTCTCCCATACTGTCCAGGGAGAGAGATCCGCACCGGCGAATGCCTGCAGTAAGTGAAAATAACTGACAAGGAGGGAAGGCGAGAGCTGCTACTAATTTAAAGAGCCAGGCTCAAATTTAAAATTACTGTAAATAAGGAAATTTGCTCCTAACTAAAGGGAACTAATCCCTGATTGCCAATTAACCAAAGGTAACTGAATTAAAGGTAAAATTAAAAGTAAAAATCAAAAGTAAAATCAGAATAGAATTTGTCACACTAAATGCTCCTTATCTGTTCCCCCCAAGTGAGCCCAGGAGCTAGGCTCACTATGTCCTGCTGCATGGAGACTGGACACACTGGAGGCTGATGGGAGATACCAGCAGGCTATATCCAGTGATGTCACAACTTTGACATGCCCAGTCTCCAAGCTGCAGGAAGAGGTGCACAACCCAGAGGTGGAGGACTAAACTGGAGGAACGATAAGGAAGGAGGGAACTAGCTTCAAGCCTACCTTCTGCTCATAAAATGATAGAAATGGCTTTCGACAAGACAAAGCCTGTAACTCTGAAATTCTTCAAGCAGAACAGATGGCCACTAGAAAAACCACCTTGAGTAAGGTCTTTCATTGAAGCGTTACACAAAGGCTCGCATACCAATGCCTCCAGCCCTAAATTGAGATCCCACCATCAGTACCATCGCCCTACATGGCAGCCACAAGAGACACACTGCTCTTAAAAATCATTTAATATCTGGGTGCCCAAATGTGGGGAGTGGAGATCCAAGATGGCTGCTCAATCCACACAGCTGTGAGCTGCTTCTTCATGCCAAAGCATAAGGGGAAACTACGGGGGAACCCTCCCCAGCCTAAGTAGACCTCTTCCACAATTTCCTCTAAAGTTGGACCGATGGATACTTTTGTGCAGCAACATAGACAGGCCCGGTTAGTCTTCAGAGTAATCCCGATTGAGTCAACGCTGAGACCGGAGAGTCCGGCATCTTCCTCCGGGTGTGATCTCACTCCGGATTTGCAAAAACCGCCCACACTCCCTGCAGACTTTCTGGACCTCAGTGTTTCTGAAGTGGTGCGACCTGTTGAGGTCAGCACTGTTCCTTCAGTGGGAGGGGAAAGCTGCGGTCACAGATTCTGTGGATCCGGGGTCAGAGTCTGAGGGAGCAGAGGTGGACACGGTAGAGAAGTTGCAAGTCCCCCAGGATTTAAAAGCTTTACCAGGGGAGTGGAGAAGTGCGACATTTTCCCCGAGGCCCCGCCTGAATTACCTCTGTTGATGCCTTTCTCTTTGGAGGGTCCTGAACCCATTACCTTGGACTCCATCTGGATAGCACTAACTAAGTTTGGTGAGTGTTTAGTATCTCAAACTAACACCACCTTGAAGATGATACAAGAAAATAAGATGAACATACAGAATTGTCAGGACTCTTTTGCAGTCTCAAGCTTCTGTGATGGACAGTAAGGTTACACAGCTGTAGGAAAAGTTTAATGATGATTGTAAAGATATGTTGGGAGTTAAATTTAAAATGGAAATGCTGGAAAATCAGAATAGGGCTATGAATATTAGGCTATTGAATTTTCCTCATTCTTCTATGGTTACCCCCCGTGATATGTTTAAGATATTTCTGAGTGAAGTATTGAACGTTCCTGAAGATTCACATCCCCAGTTTCCAAAATGTATTATCTTCCCACTGGGGGAAAAAAATAAAAAGTCCAGCCAGGGATTCCCCTATTAATGAAGCTTTAGATGTATTGAATATTGTGGAGATTTTAGACTACTTCTGTATCTGATACTGTGGTTCCAGCAACTTTGTTAATTTCATTGGCATTAGTGTCTGAGCGTGAGTGGTTATTGAAAATGTATTTCAAAAAACATTCTATTCTGTTTAAAGGGCTTGCTATCTAAATGTTTCCTGACTTATTGCATGATACGCAAAAAAGGAGGAGAGATTTTTTGCTGCTTAAGCCAGGGGTGATTCAGATGGGTGGCTTATTTTTTCTCAAATTTCCTTGCAAATGTTTGGTTAAATTGCAATCTGTATCTTATATTTTTTTGGAACCTACTAAATTAGTCTCCTTTATTAGTGCTCGCTTGTCTGCTGGCCCCTAGCTGGGTGGGTATTTTTGCTATATGGGTATACCAGTCCCTGCGGATATAGCTGTTCCTAATGAGTTTATAACTTTTTTTCCCCTAGTATTGGGTCTCCTCCGTGTGAGGACATGTAAGACTGGGTTATAATTATATTTCATCTGAGTGTATTTTTCCTTGTTTATTACTTGCTCAAGTCTTTTTCTGTATCAAGTATGATTGCTTGTATAATTTTGTTTGAAATCTTAAAAATAAAAAAAAATAAAAAAAAATAAAAAAAATAAAAAAAATAAAAAAAATAAAAAAAATAAAAAAATAAAAAAAATAAAAAAAATAAAAAAAATAAAAAAAATAAAAATCTGGGTGCCCTCCCAGCACCTCTCCTTGTATCTTTCCCTGATAAGAGGACAGAGCTGCTAACTGTACTCTCAAAGAGGCAGCCGCTAGGCCCTTTTCAAAACCATCCTGTAAAAGAGACAGAAGCTCTCAAAGATTGAACTTGCCTGTCCGCACACCACACCTCAAAAATACACCAGACCCATACATACACCTGGCCTTCAACAAGGTGGAAATTACTGCTGCGGAGTATCCCCTCACCCTCGGCCTGCCCTTTCAAGAGCCAGGCCATAAGCAAGAATCAATCCACCTGAGGCATGGGCAGTGGACCCTGCAATAACAGGTCCTTCCGAACCAGCAGCTGCCACAGCCCATCCACCAGGAGCCGTATCAGATCCGCATACCATGGTCTCCTTGGACTATCCGGTACAATCAGTACTACTCACCCTCTGTGAACCTCTATTCACTGCAGCTGACCCAAGACCCAAGGCAGAAACACGTACAGAAGCCATTCCTCAGGCCACCTCTGTTATTAGAGCATCAAGGCCTTCTGACATTCTCTTCCACCTCCTGCTGAAGAAGCAGCTGGCCTTTGCCAAACCAAACATCGCTATCAGATCCATAATTGGGGTCACCCAGCAGCGCACCACTAGTGAGAACACCTCCAGATGGAGAACCCACTCTCCTGGGTTTACTCTGACCCGACAAAAATAAATAAATAAATAAATAAAAATTTGGCCTCCACATTGTCTACCCTTGCCACATGTGTTCCCAACAGAGCCACCAGATTCACTTCAGCCCAAGCTAACAGCTGCTTGGTCTCATCCTCCAGTGGTACACTGCTCGTGCCTCCCTGGCAATTGATGTAGGCCACTGCAGTCACGTTGTCTGAAAGCACTTGAATCGCCTTCCCTTGTAGCCAAGGCCAAAAAGCCCAGAGCCCCAGGGTTACCGCCTGCAACTCCAGTCTGTTGATGGACCAAACTTTATCCAGGATGGTCCACTGCCCCTGGGCAAAGCACCCTTCGAAGTACACTCCCCAGCCGGACAGACTGGCATCTGTTGTTAGCGGTATCCAGGACAGCGACTCCAAAAGGCATCCCCTTTTGCAGACACCCTGGATTGAGCCACCAACGGAGAACCAGACTAGTCTCCAGCAGACAGGGCAGCCTTTGAGACAGCGGGTCCGACTGGTGCAACCATCTCCAGAGCAGTACTCTCTGCAACAGTCTCATGTGGGCCTTTGCCCACGGCACCAGCTCGAGCGTGGCTGCCATGGTTCCCAGCAGCTGCAGATAATGCCATGCCGTGGGATTCTTTTTGCTCAGAAAGCTGTGGATAAGTTTTCTTAGCCCTCCTGCCCTCAGTTCTGGAAGACAGACCTTTCCTACGCCCATGTCAAACCGAGCCCCCAGATACTCCAGGCTCTACGATGGAATTAGCCTGCTCTTCGCCATATTGACCACCCAGCCAAGGCTCTGCAGGAACTCTATTACCCAGGCTGTAACCGACTCGCTCCTCAACTTTGCTCGAATCAACCAATCGTCCAGATAAGGGTGAACACACACACCCTTTCTTTGCTACCACCACAACCACCACCATGATAAGGTTCATGGAACTGTTGCCAACCCAAACGGCAACACCTGGAACTGAAAATGGCCCATAGGAACCACAAATCTGAGAAACTGCTGATGTTCCAGTCGAATCAGAATGTGCAAGTAAGCCTCCAACAAATCTAGAGAAGAAACTCCCCCTTTTTTACCGCTACGATGATTGACCTCAGAGTCTCCATATGAAAATGTGACACCCAACGACATCGATTTACTCCCTTGAGATCTAAAATCAGCCAAAAAGATCCTTCTTTCTTTGGCAACACAAAATATATGGAGTACCAACCACAGCCGTACTGGTCTGGAGGTACCAGCACCACTGTGCTGAGGCTCAGAATTCTTTCTAAGGTCTCCTGCACCACTTCCCACTTGGACCGTGCATTGCAGGGAGACTGAACGAAGGAACCAACCACGGGGCGTTGGAATTCCAGAGCATATCCTTCTCGAATGATCTCCAACACCCACTGGTCTGATGTAATTTGGACCCAGGCAGGGTAAAACTACCATAGCCGACCTCCCACAGGCACCAGCCCTACCTGGGTCCCCCTGGCTTCATTGTGACTTAAAGAGGCAGCAAACCCCCTGCCTGCCCATCAGAATCCCCGAAACCCATTATTCCTGTAGGGGAATCGTCCTCTCTGAAATTGTCCGAACCACAGAGAACGGAAACGCTGAAACTCCCTCTGTTGACCCTTGGTTGCTGTAGCAGGACATCCCTGCTTCTGCTTGTCCTCAGGCAGCCGCCTGCCCTTGGACTCACCCAGATCCTTCACCAACTTGTCTAAATCCTCTCCAAAGAGAAGCTTACCCCTGAATGGCAGTTTACCTAACCTTGCTTTCGTGGAACCATCTGCCGCCCAGTTACGAAGCCACAGATGCCGCTGCACCGCTATTACCAATGCCATACTCTTCGATATTCATTATAACCTTATTCGAGGGCTATCGGCCAGATAAGCAGCCCTGGATTCCAACCTGGCCGCCTCCCCAGCCAGCTCCTCCACTTGTTCTCCCTGAATCCACTGCGACCACCAAAGACAGGCCCTAGTTACCCATGCTCCACAAATAGAGGCTTGCATGGATAGTGCATTGACGTCAAAGACCTGTTTCAACAGGGTGTCTAACTTCCTGTCCTGGGCATCCTTGAGAGTGGCACTAACTTCCACCGGAATCATTGTCTTCTTGGTAACCGCCGAGACCGCTGCATCTACCTTTGGAGACAGAAACAGATCCCAATCCTGGTCCTCCAAGGGATAAAGGCAGGCTATAACTCTGGACTCCTTGAGATCTGCCTCGGGCATATCCCATTCTTCTTGAATCATCTCTCGCACTACCCTGTGCACCAGAAAAAAACCTTTGAGTCTTACAAATAGCCTGCAACAACGGGTCTTCCAAGGTGGAATCCTCCGCCGGAACAGTGGAAAGCATATTAAGAGCCTTAAGAGTCTCTACAATGAGCGCCAGCAACTCCTCACGACGGAACACTCAAACCACCCTAGCCCTCCTGTTCTGTGAGCTCACCTTCCTCTAAATCCTCCTCCACATCCATATCTGGATCCAAATCCTCAGGCTGTCGCGCATCTGAAGCCAGAGACTGCTCCGGCCAGTCTCTCAAGCTCCTAGGCTTCTTAGAAGGGATGCTGCCAGCCCCTAGGCCCACAGGAGTCTCAGGACACTTCTCACCCAGCTCCCCCCTCCATGGCCCTCGCTTACCCACACCAAAGGCTTGATGGAGCAGAAGCACGAAATCTGGAGAAAACATTGCCGCTATCGCGCCCCCCCCCCCCCCGGCAAGGGTGCTTGTGGAGAGGGAATGTCTGGAGCCGAGGACGGCCCAGCTACCGGCTACTGGGATGGCAAGGAAGGAGATACAGGCTCCGGTAGGCCTAACGTGGCGCCCTTCTGACCCTCTAATCCCTCTTCCAAGGCTTGTTCCATAGAGGCTGCTTCCTGGACCCAGCCTCTGACACTGTTCCTCTTCGAGTACCACAGACTAAGCGCTGAGGCCTGGAAGGCATCCCATCCAAACGGCTAGACACTCTCTGAAAACTCAGCCCCCCTCCCCCTTGACATACACTGGAGTATCAACAACCGCCTACTAGCTTCCCGGTCTGAAGCTATCTTAGTTTTGGGGGGGGGGGTTTGTACTTGTTAACTATTATGTGGAGTCCCCTTCCCCAGGAACACCACCAAAAATCTTAGGGAGCAAGACACGAAGTCCCCTTAAAGCAATACAGGCAATTCCCCCGTTCAATCCTCACACCAGCGTTTCCTGCACAGCTGCCACGCAGTTGGGGCCTTCTCTTCCCGATCACCCTGCACTCGCGTCAAAACTCAGATACGATGCGCAATTCCAGGACACCTTACCTCAGGCCAAGTTCTCCACAACACTTTCTGCTTTCACGTTGAGCTCTCCCCATGCTCAGCCGAAATTAGCGGCTTCGGCATCAGTTGAGAGAGACAGGAGGAGATGCTCCAGCGATCGCCGGCACAGAACTCCACTCTGCAAACATTTTGCTGCTCATGCTACCGGCTCCTCACCCATAAAAGTGGGTTCAGGGGCCGGAGCTATCCCCATTGCAAGATGTATCGATCTGCCAAACCAGATGAAAAAGAAAAAAGGGGAGGGGGGAACCTTACCACAGCAGCTATCACCTTGCCTTGCTCATCCTGGGTTTTTTTTTTATTTTTAATAGCTGTACTTTGTAAAAACACTCCTTCAACTAAGTCCTCTCTAACTCTCCTTAGTTGTCCCTCAAGTGAGTCCTGAACCACCAGGTTCACCGCTCCTCCAGCTGCTTGGAGACAGATTACAGGTACGAGGAGGCGGTTCCTATGCTATTTGTACCAGCGTCATCAAGATGATGTGCTCGGTCTCCAAGCTTCTGGAGGAGGTGCTAAACCCAGTGGTTCGGGACTGGACTGTAGGGACATTAAGGAGAAATTAGACCTTACCTGCTAATTGTCTTTCCTTGAGTTCTCTCCAGGCCAGTCCAGGAATGCTAGGGTTGTCAGCACCCTCCAGCACTGAGGACTGAATCACACAGAGTCTTCCTGACACCCTATACAGCTCCCCCTGGTGCCAGAGACTCTGTCTTCTATTGACAAAGCAGCTCCATATACTCCATATTCTAATAACTTACACTAAAACTAATAACCAACCAAAGAACCTTTTTTTTTTCTTTTTTATAGAACTAGCCCTGCCCCTCCTTCCCCCAGCAAGGGACAACAGACAGAGCCTCCCTTTAGACCGACTTGGATGCCAAACTGCTCGCACAGCTAAGCTGCAGTTTCAGTCATACCGGCGAAGTACTACTTCATTACAACCTGCTTACTGAATAACACAGACTCAACCTCCGTATTACGCAAATGATGTGGGAGGTCCTGGACTAGCCTGGAGAGAACTCAAGGAAAGACAATTAGCAGGTAAGGTCTAATTTCTCCTTCCTATTCGTCTCTCCAGACCAGTCCAGGAATGGTAGGGTTGTACCAGAGCAGTACCTAATTCCGGGAGGGTCCCGCCAGCCCAACCACAATGGCTGCAGCCCCTACATTTGCATCCCCCCTAGCCTGGACATCTAATCTATAATGTTTCGCAAAGGAGTGAAGGGACGACCAAGTCGCCGCCCTACAAATCTCAACCGGAGGCACTAAGACAAACTCTGCCCAGGACGTCGCTTGCCCTTGAGTAGAATGGGCCCCGGAGTCCCTTAGGAGGAAGCACTCCACACGCCATATACACTGCCCCAATAGCCTGTTTTACCCATCGAGCACTGGAAGCTTTGGAAGCAGCCTCCCCCTTTCGAGGACCCGGAAAAAAAAATCAAACAAGCGATCCGTCTTACGAAATGACTCCGTTCTCTTCAGGTAGTGGAGCATTCTAGCGAGATCCAATTTCCGCAGATTGATACTCACTTTCCCCTTCCATATTTGGAAAAGTCAGAAGAGAAATAGCCTGATTTACATGAAAAGACACTACTTTCGGCAGAAAAGGCGGCACCGGACGTAACACCACTTTCTCTGTTGAAAACTGGATAAATGGTTCTCTACAAGAGAGTGCCTGAAGGTCCGAAATCCTCCTTGCTGAACAATGCTACTAAGAAGGCCGTCTTCCAAACCAAATGTCTCAACACCTTCGACACTGGCTCGAAGGGAGGAACAGTCAGCGCCTCCAGCACCAAGTTCAAGTCCCAAGGAGGAATAACTTGCCAGATCGGCGGCCTAACATTCTTTACCGCTCTGAAAAAACGCAGAACGTCCAGATGAGTCGACAACACAGAGCCCCGTATGCGACCCCTATAACACGCTAAGGCGGCTAACTGCACTTTAAGGGAACTAAGCGCTAGACCCTTTTCTAGCCCGTCCTGCAGAAACTGCAAGATATCCGGCAGCCCCGAGGAGAACAGTTTAATACTCTTCTCCGTGCGCCAACTTTCAAAAATGCGCCAAATGTGAATATAAGACAAAGACATACAACACTTTTTTGACTGCAACATTGTCGCTACTATTGCCGCAGAGTACCCCCATCGATGCAACCATTCCCTCTCAGAAGCCATGCCGTGAGAATCAAGCTACTTGCGGCATCAACACTGGTCCTTGACTCAATAGATTGATCCGATCGGGCAGCCTCCATGGCTTCTCCACCAGAAGGCGCATCAGATCTGCATACCAAGGCCTCCTTGGCCAATCCGGTGCAATCAGGATCACCGGCCCCTCGTGAACAGCAATCCTCTGCCCGACTCGACCTATCATTGGCCATGGAGGAAAAACGTAAAGCAACTCGTTCGTCGGCCATGGTTGTACAACGTCTGCTGAAGAATCTCGCCGTCTTGGTATTGCTGAGTGTGGCCATCAGATCCATGATCGGTAGGCCCCACCGCAAGGTGACGTCGTGGAATACCGCTGCATTCAGCTCCCACTCGCTGGGATCTAGGCGATTTCGACTTAGTCGGTCTGAACATTGTCCTTGCCTGCCACATCTGCCGCCGACAAGGCTCTCAGATGCGTCTCCACCCACTGTAGTAACAGCTGGCTCTCCTCCAACAAGGAGGCACTGCCCGTGCCCCCCTACCGATTGATATAGGACACTGTAACCGCATTGTCGGAGAACACACGAACAGCCTTGCCCTCTACCAGGGCTTTGAACTGTACTAGCGCCCGACGCACTGCCCTCATCTCCAACCGATTGATCGACCATCCCGATTCTTCCGTGGTCCAACTTCCTTCTGTCACCTGTCCCAGACAATGAGCCCCCCCAGCCCGAAAGACTGGCATCCGTGGTGACCAACACCCCATTCCAGCTGTTTTAAGGGCATGCCGACTTGATGTTTGGAATCCAACCACCAGTCTAGACTGGCTTGTACTTCCAGCAGACACACCAGTTTCTGAGACAAGCGCTGTTCCTGTGGAGACCACCGAGAAAGCAAGGCTCTCTGTAGCGGCTGCATATGAGCCCTGGCCCACGGTACTAGGTCTAACGTCACCGCCATGGAACCCAACAGCTGCATGTATCGCCATGCTGTTGGAGCCTGCATGTTCAAAAAACTCCGCACCTGTCCCTGAAGCTTTAGCATCCTGTCTTCGGGCAGAAACACCAAACCGGCGACCATGTCGAACACCGCTCCACTGGCTGAAACTGGCTCTTGGCCCGATTCACCACCCAACCAAGACGTTCTAGAAACTCTACTACAGAGTCTGCTCGAATCAGCCAATCGTCCAAGTAGGGATGCACTCGAATGCCCTCCTGTCGCAATGCCGCCACTACGATGACCATGACCTTTGTAAATGTACGAGGTGCTGTTGGCAGCCCAAACGGCAGCGCCTGAAACTGGAAATATCCCATAGGAACGGCAAAGTGCAAGAACCGGTGATGTTCCGGTCTGATCAGAATGTGCAAATAAGCTTCCGTGAGATCTATGGAGGACAGCACCTCGCCCGGTTTCACCGCTAAAATTACCTACCTCAATGTTTCCATCCGGAAATGTGGTACTTTCAAGCAGCAGTTCACGTGCTTTAGATTTAGAATGGGCTGAAAAGAACCCTCCTTTTTGGGAAGCACAAAATAGATCAAGTATCGACCGAATCCACACTGGTCTGTAGGTGCTGGAACTACTGCCTGAAGGTGCAACAATCTTAGATGCATGTTGTTTACTGCCTCCCTCTTCACTTGGGCCTTGCAAGGGGACACAACGAACGCCTCTGCCAGTGGTCGGTCGAACTCCAGCGCGCAGCCCTTTTGAATGATCTCCAACACCCACTGTCAGTGGTGATGGTGGCCCAGGCGGAATAAAACTCCTGTAAACGTCCCCCGACCAGGACTTCTGCCTGAGCCTCCCCGAGTTCATTGCGGCTTTTTGGACTGGGACTGCTGGGGAGGGAGATAACCTCTGCCAAATCCTCGCGCTCCCCGAAAGGACAGCCCTCTGGCCACAAACCGACCTCTCTGATAAGGGGTATACTGAGCCACCCTAAACCTGCAGAACTCTCTCCCTTGTCCTTGCTGCAGTCCCCCTGGCCTTGGACCGTCCTCTGGCAGCCGGCCTCCCTTTGAATCGCCAAAATCTTTGACAATCTTTTCCAAGGCTTCCCCAAAGAGTAGCTTACCCTTATAAGGGAGTTTGCTGAGCTGTGCCTTAGAATATGCATCCGCGGCCCAATTTCTCAGCGAGAGAAACAGCCTAGCCACAATAAGCGATGCCATCATCTTTGCCGACATTCTGACCAGATCATAAAAGGCATCTGCTAAATATGCCGCCGCTGATTCCAGCTTGGCCCCCTCCGGAGGAGGATTCTCCTCCCCTGCAGGAGCAACCTCTCCTTGAAGCCACCAAATGGAGGCCCTTGACACATAAGCCCCACAAGTCGAGGCCTGCAATGCCAATGCACTAGAATCAGACGCCTGCTTGAGGATAGATTCCAATTTCCTATCCTGAAGATCCTTAAGGGCCGCTTCGCCCTCCACCGGGATGGTAGTCTTCTTCGTCACCGCCGCCACTAAGGCATCTACCTTTGGCATATGCAGCAAGTCCTTCTCGTCCTTGGGTATAAGGTACAACCGACCTATTGCCCGACTACCCCTCAAAGAAGCCTCCGGGCACTCCCACTCTGATTCTATCATTTGCTTAAATTACCCTATGAACTGGAAAGCATTTCTGCTCTGCCTTAAATCCCTGGAGTAGCAGGTCTTCCAGCGGCTCCTCCTGAGCCACCGGAAGGCTGATATTCACTGCCACCAAGGACTGTGCAATGAGAGCCCCCAGCTCCTCCCTGCGGAACACTGAACAAATTCGGATCTTCACCCGGTGCAATCTCTCCTTCCTCTAACTCCATGGCCCACGGGTCATGCCCCAAGTCCGACAGGCCCTCCCCGTCGTCTGCCAACCACGGTTCCGAGATCTGTCGACCCCACATGTCGAAGCCAGAATCCAAATCAAGGTTTCTCTGAGAGGGACTCTCCTCCTGGTCCTCCTCCTCTATAAACACCACTTTCTGCGACCCCGAAGGCAAGGTGGAACCAGATCTGCTCTGTGTCTGTTTCCTCTTGAGGCAATAGGCCTTATGCAGAGAGAGAATGAAATCTGCAGAAAACAATGTTTCTACCCCTTCCTGCAATCCTAAACCCTGAGCTTGCACAGGAACTGCTGGCAAGGAAGGCACATTCGATTTTCTTTACTTTGTTTTCTTTTTTACCTGCTTGTCAGCTAAAGCAGGAGAAATGGAAGCATCAGCCAAAATGGCCACCTTTCCTGCTCGATCCTGAGACCTCCCTACAAGCTCCCCCTGAGGTGAACTCTCCTCCATGGCGGCTAACCACCGCTCCAAATCACTCCCTCAATGAACACAAGACCTGCAAAGCCCCGGTCCAGCCAACCATGGATACCCCCCGCAGCACGCACGCCACCGCAATCAGCAGCATGCATCTGAACCGGAGCCCCCTCTGCTTTCAATTCTAATCTGCCACACCGCTTAGCTACTCTCTCCGAGCAATCGCACCCCGTATTACTCCTTACCTTCCGCCGAGGTTTTAAACAACTGATCGCCCGATCCCCGCTGCTAGCAGACGGCGATCAGTCACTGCGGCGGCACAAGAGGAGTGCGACTGGGGCTCCCAGGCACTCACTCTCTTGCGGGCAAATGTTGGCTCTGACGACCTCGAGGCAGGCTCTGTCCCTGCTGCCCTTAGTCCCTCTCAATCGTGAGTATTTGCAAATCTGCTCTCCAGCTTTACAGCCCTGCTAGGACCCACCAGAAATTGCCTTTCCAGATCAAAATCACCCAAACCGACAGATTCCCTAATCTATTCCTGATTTCAACTGTGGAGCCTGAGCAAAACAAAAAAAACAGTCCTATCCAGCTGCTGAGGACCGAAAGAGTCTCTGGCACCAGGGGGAGCTGTATAGGGTGTCAGCAAGACTCTGTGTGAGTCAGTCCTCAGCTGCTGGAGGGGGCTGACAACCCCTACCATTCCTGGACTGGCCTGGAGAGACAAATAGGAAGGAACAAGTATTGGCAATGCAATGTAGTATGGCACAGCGATGCTGCAACTCTTATTGTATCAGAAATGATAAAAAGAACAAAAAAAAAAAAGATGTATTACTAAAAGATTATTAAAAGCACCAAACAGTATACAGAAACCTTTTCAAAGAGGGAGCTCTCAAATGTTAGCTAGCTTATTTTATTTCACTAACTGGTTAAATTCTATCTTGTGTATATTCATGACATATATTCAAGCTCAAAGCAAATGTCTGACTCAGGCACTTATTAGGTTACAAATAATCAATATATGCCATGCCTTAGTAGTAGTAAAATCTCTTTCAATGTAAAGACAAGAACAGCAAGTTTGGATTTGGTATAGAAGAGCCAACTGTATTTGATGTTAAAATGCAGATTTCTTAAAATTTGATTCCATATTCCAGAAGTTAAGGGGATAATCTAATTTTTATAATGCATAAATTCATGAAATTGCTTTGTAAATCATATCCAAAATACAGCATGATTGATCTCATACTAGCTAAGAAAAATAATGTAGTTTAAATCTTAACACAAAATGAAAAGGACTGCAAATGCCATATCTGATCTGTGGGTTTTATTAACTGTGGGCCACATTCAGGCTGCTGGGACACCACCATATAACCTCAAGATTTCCAAAACCAGCTGTAAAACAGCTCTTCCATACATTTGATCAATATGGTCATTAAAACAAAATGATAATTCTAAAGAATGTACTTTGAGACAATTTTTGATGCAGACATTAAATAACATTATATAAAACTAGCCAGTAACAACTTATGTACTGATGAAAATAAATTTCCCTTTAATATTAGTTCTTTGCCTTCATATATATTTATTCCAGTAAAAAAACACTACCATCAATTTGATTTACCTCTAATGGCATTAAAAACAAGATGAAGTTAATTTTCTTTTTTCAGTGGGAAATAGAATACAAACTGTTAACTCAACTGAAAAATAAGAAATGATGGCTTGTCTCCAACTGTACATTAAAACAAACTTAGGGGAAAAAAAGGGTAAGCATTGATAATTTTCCAGATATTTTAATGACAGAATTAAGAGATCAAGAACATCTCATTTTGAAACAACCTTAACAAATGATATATTTTTAATTCTCTGTAAGCCAATATCTTAAGACTGCAAAACAATAAACAAGAGTACAATTTAAACTTGAAAGTAAACATTTTACTACAACCATCAGGACCAGGTTCAGATCTCACTAGTTGGTATATATCTCCCACAGAGAGAAAAAAATACATACTGTAAAAGGCCAATGTAACCTTTTTTCAATATGTAAATCCCTTTATAAGGCCATATCAGTCCATTGTTGATAGCCCCTATGTAAGTATGCCTTCTATTTTCAACTACTTACTAGAATTTTTATTTAGGTCAGCCCTGGAAACAAAAAGGTGTTTTTTTTCTGGAAGAGAGAGGGGAAGAAGTGTTTAGCCTCTCCAATGTAATTGCACCTGTAAATTTTAAACAAACTCCAACATAGCTAAATTTAGAATGTTAGCAATAAACCATTAACAGGAAAAAATGTTTACCAAATGAAAAATACGAACTTTCAACGATAAGCACATTATCAGTAGGCACCTGTAATCACGGAACCAAAAGGAAAAGGGGCAGTTTAAGAGTGTAAAAAAAAAACCCCAATTACAGAAAAATCTTTAAATTTATTTAATGAAAAACTAGAAGTTAATAAAAATTAGCAATACACTGAAAATATATACAAAACAGCAGCAGTACTATGTAGTGACTTACAAATGGAGAAGGGCAGTGGCTGATACCACTCCACATGGCTTCAGTCAGTGAGGGGAGGGGGGAACACAAAACAGTATCTTTCACTGTACATTCCGTCTACAAACACAAATTTGTTAGAATTTACATTTCCTTTATGATCATGGACTTTTTTAATACAAAAGATGCCCGATGTTTGTTTCAATATATATATATATCTTTATTTCAGTGGTTTATGATTTGATTTTCTTTTAAATATATTAGTTATAACATGCACCTGCATTCTGTCCAATAACCATCCCTTGTATTAACTTTCATTTGCCAAATCACAATTTACCAAATTTGGCAGCAAATGTCACTAGTTAACCTCGTTTAGTAAAATAAAGGTTTTCCACCACTGGCCTGAAAATGTCCAACTTCCATTTCAACACATTGAAATTGTAACATTTATGCCTAAATTGCCATTTTCTGCGAAGAGCTGTGCAATACTAGTGTCAAAGACGAGGCAGTCACTGTTCATAATAGCTGTTGCAATTCCCTCATGAATAGAGCGAGGTGTTGCTTCCCAAGTCAATCGTCGCCTATGACCGTTCAGCTCCAGTCGATAAGCAAAGTTTTCAGCTTGCTTGCGTGTTCCTATCAGTTGTACAATTGCAAAGAACTGCTGGTGACCATCATATTTTTCCTGTTTCTCCAAAACAAGCATGAAATGAAAACCAAAACACGACTGCATCATAACCCAATCAACAGCACCAGGAAGGTTAATGTCTGTAGCAAGAAAAACAATATCTTCTCCTTGTAATGTCGTTATAGATTTATGTTGATGCATCAGGTGTGGCATTACAGCATCCAAAGAACCTTGCCATTTACAAGATGCTCCAGGGCAAGGACACGAATAAGGTCTAAACTCACAAAGCTCTTCATGATCTGCTTTTTCTGTATGTGGTAAAGTTATGTCGCATCCAGAAGAGGCATACTTACATGGAAATAATACAGAATTAGCAACTTTTTCCATAGCCAAGTTACGAATTGACCCCAGTGGGCCTCGGCATGTTGGGCAACATGTGAGTTTAGGGCGACAGTTGCTACAAACAAGATGACCACTCTGACACTGAAGTATAGGTGGTAGCACATAGTCAAAGCACACTGGACACTCAAAGAGACTAGCCAAGTCATTGTTGGAAGCTGTAGTGCCAGTAAGAGCAGGTACTCTCTGGGAAGGTGTACACTTTGAAGTACCTGTTGGAAGTGCTGTAGCAGTCTGACGGCTCATTTCTGTTAAGAAGAAGAAAATGTTATTATTCACTTAAACGAGGTTCCTTCAGTACAGCAACTCATAAGTTTGAATGATTCTTCAAACATGAACAGAAAACATTAGATAAACCAGGACAGATTTCCATAATTACAAGCCTCTGCAGTCTATGTGTTGAATTTTTGTATAGCTTCTTAAAATAACACAACTCAAGCATGTAGTACAAAACAAAAAGTTGAGTATAACTGAAAAATATTTTAATTAAGTGAAAAATGATAAAAGGACAAAGTAAAGATGCTGGAAAGCTGGTTTCACAGTGAGGTCCAACAAAAATGCTCAGAGCAAAGCACATGCAAAGAAGCAAAAAGTCCAAACTGATAATGTAGAACCCTGTTGTTTTTTAGGGGAGCATTTAATTATACAGAAACATTACAGAAGTACCTTCCTGAACACGCTGCACATACTCCATATACCCTGGGGCTTAGGAGTGAGATTCATGACTGTCATGATATGCATAAGACTAACCTATTTGGAGAATTTCCCCCGAATGAAAATATCACTGAAAGTCGTTCAAGTCTGCCTCAACCTGCTGGCAAGGGATCATAACCTACTCATTTGGACTAGTCTAGCAGGGTAAGGAAACCTTGTTTCTTCTGAGCTCTAAGAGCTGGTTTGTTTTGGCATCATTCGATGACGTTCCCTATTAGCATAGCTAGCATCATCCTTGTTGAAGGATACCACATTTCATTTCTTAAAGTCAAATGTGAAATTATGGTGAACTCGACAAATATGTTACATATTTATCTACCATTGAACATTTTTTGTTATTCAACCTAAAAAAGGCTTTCACTTTCCAGTTTAATTGTAGCATTATACACAGCTATCTATGGATATTCAACTTGTTATTTTTCTCAGCTGACAAAGCTCTCAAAAACAATGTTATTTTGAGGAAAAAATAAGGTGAAATCCAAATTTATATATGCAAGCTCTCTGTGCATCAAAATGTTTGTCTTTCAACTAATTTTCAATGAGAAAAAAAAAAAGGATTAGTAAACATGCCCCATCATCAGGCATTGACAATTTCCCTGGAAATTAGGAGCCAGTCCCTGAAACCTAGATCACAGTGCCCCTTCCCCCAAAAAAGGTATATTGCAGTTACTTTTTTAAGGTTTAGGGCCCAATTTACTGTTTTCACTTTTTCTATGGGAAAAAGCTTAATAATTCGGACTCATAATGGGCCACTACACTCTGCCAACAGATGGTAGTAGGCTCCACTACTTCCATCTCCCACCACCCCCACTGACTCTAAACTATACCTGCATGTATGTGTGTGGTGCAGAGGTGGGGTACCTGCATGTGTGTGGCAGAGATAGGAGTACACCTTTTGCACAAATACACTGTGCCTTTCTAATGCTTTCATCTCTTCACCCTCCAAACCCTCTTTCCTGCTGTCCCTCGCCCACCCCAACTCCTCTGCTTCCCTTTCCAGACTCTCTCCCTTTGCATGCACCTTCTGTCCTCCATTCCCCTCACCATGTATTTATTGAAAATCAAACTCATGACATCACTGGATGTAGCCTGCTGGTCTGTCCCATCAGCCCCAGTGAACTATTGACAAAGCAGACTCAAAGGAGCAACAAATAAGTAGCTAACATGTTACAGTGGTGTGCAAAAGTCTGGAATCACTTGTAAATTTGACGTTTTTTCAACTTTGGGACCTTATATCTTAATTTCTTTTTCCTCCCAGTAGCTTTTTCTGTGTATCTCATGATAAGTGATAGATTTGGCTATTAGGGCCAACTTTTAGTATTGGTTTGGCCCTTATTTTCTGAGTTTGTTCCCCATAGTTGCCCTGTTGATAGATTTTCTGTGAAAATCGCGTAATATACATCGTTGGCCAACGATGTATTATTGTAAGTATGCTTTGAAATATTACGGACGCACGCCAGGTTTCCTTCAAATTAATGTATGTGGCCTTGAACAAGGCCGTTTGTGTGTGTCAGTGATGGCTCAGTATTTGATGGGCCACCCTTTGTTCTTGATCATCTGACTGCACCTTGTCGGCATTGAATGAACCAGTCTGACAAGGTGATCGTTGGTGACAACGTGGTTCCAAGCTGCAATGAGTGACTCAATCAGCTCACGCATTGATATCGGATTCCTCTTGGATATTTCCAAGGCCACCTTGTGCCACAGGTTCTCTACCGGATTCAGATCTGAAGACTGGACAGGCCAGTCCACTGACTTGATGTTGTTCCGCTGCTTCCAGCTGATCACCTGTCTGGAGCGATGGCAGGGTGCATTGTCTTGGAACAGGAACTGGCCAGGAAACAGCTGGTGTGCTGATGGCACCATGCACTTTTGCAGGATGGTGATGTACTTTGGCCCCGCTGACCATTACATCAACTATGTGAAGGCGTCCAACGCCACTGGCAGCCATGCAGCCCCAGACCAGGACCTTCAAAAGGATGCTTCACAGTGAGGTTGAGACACTCAGGCTTGAATTCCTCTCCAGGAAATCTCCTCTCATAGGTGTGGGCCAATAGCACCTTTTCCCACATTTCAGTCGACCAGGATGAGTGCTCTCGCTCACATGATCCGGTTGTGCCTTTGTATGTCAGTCATCAGTGGCTTATTCCATGCTTTGCAGCCCTGCAGACCAAACTGCAGGCATCGGCGACAAACTGTTGATGAGCTGACACTGACCTCACTCTTGTCTGACCACAATGGAAGTAGCTGAGGAGAGGTCAACTTGCGATTAGTCAGTGAAATGCGTCGTAGTGCGCGGTCCTGGCGTGATGTTGATGTACGTGGACAGCCTGAACGAGGCTTGTCCACCACTGAACCCGTTTCTTTCTTCTTCTGTACAATCCTAACAGCGCTCTGACTGCAGCCAACTTTCCTGGCTGACGGCTTGAAAATCCTTCCTTGCTCATAAAGGACACATGAACACGCTCCTCCAACGTCAGGGTCTGAGTCATCTTCATGTTCGATCCAGAAAGCGTATGAAATTCAAAAATTCTGCGCGTTTTTATAGCTGCACTGTTGGCTAGATATCTGCATTGTGATTGGTTAGTGAAACCAGACTCCTAATTGGTGAGAAATAACATCTGCATATTGGATAATCTCGATCCAGTTTTGTCACAGGATCCACAAAAATCCCAGTAGCTATCTCCCAGTGTCTATAAAGTATTTAAATTGGAAGCAAGGAATGCAAAAAAGTCAACTCTAATAACCAAATGTATCCCTTTTAACGTGGTAGAAAGATGAATATGCTGGGCTAACGCAAAATTTAAAAAAAAAAAGTTAGAAAGTACAAAAAACACAAAACTCAAAAGTGATTCCAAACTTTTGTACACCACTGTAATTTCAACCTTATACTTCAACACACACAACGCATAACTTGATTGACAACTAACCTCTCCTCCAAACTTGAGGGGTTGCTTCCTGCACGTTCTCCTTCGCCCCCTATGTCGAACCAGAGATAAGAGAAAGACAGAAATAGGAAGGATCAAGATAATTACGATCCTATAAAGTAGCCTACTCACCTGAAAGCTTTGCACTTCTCCCAACTGAACCATCTCTGTAAAACCTAACAGTTTGTTGTTATGGTATGTTGTTATATTGTGAACCGCGCTGATTCTGAATAGAGCGGTATATAAGAGCCTGTAATAAATAAATAATAATAAATAAAATCACTGCAAATGTAACCACACCCCGGGCAGGAATGAGGACTGAACTTGAATTCCTCAAGGAACAACAATTACCAGGTAAATGTAATTTCTATTTCCTTATCGGTCCTCCACCTCTGGGATGTAACAGAGCAGTAATTATTGGGAGGGACCTTTACAGCAGGAATGCAATACCGCCGACCTGAAACAGGCATCGTTCGCCACCAGAACATCAAGACGGTAGTGCTTAATGAGGGTATGAAGAGAGGACCAAGTGGCCGCTCTACAAATTTCTGCTGGCAGAACCAAACTGTGTTCTGCCCAGGAGGCCGCTTGCACTCTAGTAGAGTGAGCTCTTAAGCCCACAGGCGCTGGGCATCCTTGTAGAAGATATGCTGACGCAACTGCCTCTTTAATCCATCTGGAAATGGATGCTTTCGCCACAGCTTCCCCTTTGCAGGGACCTCCGAACAAAACAAATAAATGGTCCGATTTGCAAAAAGTTTCTGAAACCTTTAGATAGCGCCGCAACACCCTCTTCATGTCCAATCGGCCTAAACTATGGTCTGAAACGTCCCCTTCCGCTGAATCCAGAACTGGAAGAGACACCATATGATTCATATGAAAACGGAGAAACCACCTTTGGCAAAAAAGATGGAACTGTACGCAGTACAACCTCTCCCTAGAAAAGCACAACAGCTCTCTGCATGACAACACCTGTAACTCCAAATTCGCCTCGGCGAACAAATGGTCACCAAACACACCGTCTTTAATGTTAAATCCTTAAATGACGCCTGGACTAAGGGGTCAAATAGTTCCTTAGCTAGAGCTCCCAAAAACAAGTTGAGATCCCAAGGTGGCACTATGATTCTATGATAAGCCTGCAGCCTGGTAACCGCTTTAAGAAAATGCCCCACATCGGCATGAGAACCCAGAGAGACTCCCTGGACCTTTCCTCTATAACAAGACAGGGCTGCTAGCTGAACTCTTAAGGAACTGGCCGCCAGCCCCTTATTGAACCCATCTTGCAAGAAACTCAACACCAAAGGCACGGATACTGTCGCCGCGTGTACTTGTCTCCTTGAACACCAGTCCTCAAAAATCCACCAGATGCGCACATACGCCAGCGACGTGGACCTTTTTCCTCGCTCGAAGTAAAGTTGCAATGACCACTGCGGAATAACTTTATTCCTTAACCTTGCCCTTTCAATGGCCAAACCGTAAGCGAGAACCGATCCACCTGAAGCATTCGAAGCGGCTCCTGTAACAACAGAAGTAACCACATTAACAGATTCTCCGGCATTGGCAACCTCCAGGGATCCTCGTCGAGAAACCGCATAAGGTTGGCGTACCACGGTCATCACGGCCAGTCCAGGGCTACCAACAGAACTCTTCCTTGATGCGCCTCGATTCCCTGAACCACACGCCCTATGAGCGCCCACAGAGGAAATACATAGAGACGACCTGACGAAGGCCAAGACTGTATCAGGGCATCAATTCCTTCTGACATCCTCTCTCGCCGTCTGCTGAAGAAACGGCCCGTTTTTGCTGACCGAAAGGCCGCCATAAGATCCATGATCAACAACCCGCATCTGTGAACTATTTGTGCAAATACGTTCGGATGCAACTCCCATTCCCATCCACATGGACCCTGCTGAGGAAATCGGCCGTCACGTTGTCCTTCCCCGCAATGTGCGCCGCCGAGATCGCTGGTAGCAGAGTCTCCACCCAAGAGAACAGAGACTCTGCCTCCTCTTCCATGGTGGCACTTCCCGTACTGCCCTGTCAACTGATGTAGGCTACTGTCGCTGAATTTTCGGACAGCACTCGTATCGCTCAACCTGTCAACATGGCTTTGAACTTCTGTACCGCTAAACAGACTGCTCTCAACTTTAGCCTGTTGATTGACCAATTGCTCTCTTGCACAGACCAAGTGCCTTGCGCAAACAAATCTCTGCAATGTGCTCCCCAATCTGCGAGGCTCGCACCGGTCAACAATGAAAGCCACTCTGGCTGCTCCAGAGGCATTCCTGCCTCCAGAGACTGGGAAGCAGCCACCACCGAAGAGACTGCCTAAACCGAAGACGACAGGGAAGGCGTTTGCTCAACGAGTCGGACTGGTGAGACCAACGGCGCAGCAGTGCCCTCTGTAAAGGCCTAATATGAAATCTGGCCCATGGAACCACTTCCAAGGTCGCCGCCACTGTTCCCAGCACCTGAAGATAACTCCACGCTGAGGGTGCCGGAGCAGACCTGAACTTGCGCATTAGCTGCCGCAGTACTTGAACTCAACGATTCGTCAGGAACACCGCTCCTCTCCGAGTGTCGAACCGTATTCCCAGATATTCAATATCCTGAGAGGGAACTAAGCAGCTCTTGGTCGGGTTGACCACCCAGCCGAGCCACTGCAGAAACTTCACTACCTTGTCTGTAACTTGAACGCTCTCCGCCTTGGACTTTGCTCGAATCAACAAATCGTCGAGATAAGGGTGAACCAGAACTCCTTCCTTTCACAACACCGCTGCCACCACCACCATAGAAACATCATGACAGAAAAAGACCACATGGCCTATGTAGTCTGTCCTTCCATAACTACAACAGTCCACTTTTTACCTTTAGAGAACCTCTGTGTTGGTCCCATGCTTTTTTGAATTCAGTTACTGTGTCCTCATCTCTACCACCTCCACTGGGAGACTATTTCATGGATCCACTACTCTTTCCATAAAGAAATATTTCTGCATATCACTCCTGAATCTATCTTCCTTCACCCTCATCCCATGTCCCCTCGTAGCAGAACTTGCTTTCAATTGAAAGAGGCTCTCTCCCTGAACATTTATGCCACGGAGGTATTTAAACATCTCAATCACCTCTATCCCGCCTTTCCTCTAAGGTGTACATATTAAGATCCTTAAGTCTGTCCTCATATGCTTTATAATGAAGCCCACAAATCATTTTAGTAGCCAACCTCTGCACCGACTCCATCCTGTTCACATCCTTTTGAAGGTGCGGTCTCACCAAAGACTTATACAGAGGCATTATCACCTCTTTTTCTGCTAGCCATTCCTCTCCGTATGCACCCAAGCATCCTTCTAGCTTTTGCCGTCGCCTTTTCTACCCGTTTAGCTACTTTAAGATCATCAGACACAACCACGCCTAGGTCCCGCTCTTCTTTAGTGGACAAAAGTACTTCACCTCCTATACTGTATTGCTCCCTTGGATTGCTGCAGCCCAAATGCATGACCTTACATTTTTTAACATTAAATCCCAGCTGCCAAATTCTAGACCATTCTTCAAGCTTAGCTAGATCCCTCCTCATGTTATCTACACCTTCCTGGGTGTCTACTCTATTGCAGATTTTGGTATCATCTGCAAAGAGGCAAACCTTACCCGACAGTCCTTCCGCTATATCACTAACAAAGATGTTAAAAAGAATCGGACCAAGGACAGATCCCTGCGGCACACCACTGGTAACATCCTTCTCCTCAGAGTGAGCTTCATTTACTTGTACTCTTTGACGCCTCCCACCCAACCAATTTCTAACCCAAGCAGTAACTTTAGGGTCCATCCCTAGGGTGCTCAGTTTGTTTATAAGTCGCCTGTGAGGAACAGTGTCAAAGGCTTTACTGAAATCTAAATACACCACATCTAGAGCTCTCCCTCGGTCCAACTCCCTGGTCACCCAGTCAAAGAAATCAAATTTGTCTGACAAGACCTGCCTCTGGTGAATCCATGCTGCCTCGGATCCTGTAATCCGCTGGACTCCAGAAACGTCACTATTTTCTCTTTCAGCAGCATTTCCAATAACTTACTCACCACCGAAGTTAAACTAACCGGCCTGTAGTCTTCAACCACATCCTTACTTCCGCTTTTGTGTAAAGGCACCACATGAGCCTCTCTCCAGTCCTTTGGCACCACTCCCGACTCCAACGAGGCATTGAAAAGGTCAGTCAGTGGAGTTGCTAGAACGTCCCCAAGTTCCCTCAGTATTCTAGGGTGTATCCCATCCGGTCCCATCGCTTTGTCTACTTTAAGTTGAGCTAGTTTCTCACAAACACAGTCTTCTGAAAATTGTTCAAGATGTCCCTCGCTTCTGTTCCTATTTGTGGGTGTTTTCTGAGGTCCTGTTCCTGGTTCTTCATCTGTGAACACAGAACAAAAATATTTGTTAAGCAATTCCGCTTTATCCTTATCAGCTTCTACATATTCCCCCCCTGCACCCTTGAGTCTGACAATACCACTTTTGCCCTTCCTCTTCTCACTAATATATCTGAAAAATGTCTTATCCCCCATTTTTATTGCATTGGCTATTTCCTCCTCCTTTTGAATCTTTGCCTTCTTGACTACTTTGCTAGCTTCTCTAAGTTTTTCCAAATACAGATGCCTGTCTTCCTCTCTCTGTGATCTCTTGTATTTCATGAAGGCCTCCCTCTTTCTTCACTTTTTCAGCTACTTTCTTCGAAAACCATAGCGGTCTCCTTTTCCTTTTGCCTTTATTTACCATTTTAACAAAAAGTTTGGTTGCCCTTAAAATACCCCCTTTCAGTTTTGCCCACTGTTTTTCTACACCCCCCAGCTGTTCCCATCCCACTAACGACTCCCTGAGGTATTGGCCCATCTTCGCAAAGTTAGTTTTCCTAAAGTCTAAGATCCTCACCTTGGAATGGATTCTAACAGCCCTAGTCCTAATATTGAACCACACCATCTGGTGATCACTGGATGCAAAATGATCTCCCACTACAACATCAGAAACACTTTCACCATTGGTAAGCACCAAGTCCAGTATGGCCCCTTCACGTGTGGGGTCTGTTACCAATTGCCTGAATAGTTCTCCCTGTAGAGAATCCAGGATCTCCTTACTTCTAGATGATAGTGGAGCAGGAATGTGCCAATCAACATCTGGCATATTGAAATCTCCTATCAGTAGCACTTCCCCTTTCCTAGCAATGCTGCGTATGTCTTCAATTAACTCTGATCTTGGTGAATATCCGCGGAGCTGTCACCAGACCGAAGGGCAATGCTTGAAACTGATAATGCCCCCAAGGAAGAGCAAACTGCAAGAACCTTTGATGAAATGCTCTAATTGGGACGTGTAAATACGCCTCCGTGAGGTTGATGTTTCCATTCTGAAATGCTGAACTCGTAGGCAGCGATTTACCCCTTTTAGGTCCAGTATAGGGCAGAGAGATCAGTCTTTCTTGGGCACCATGAAATAAATGGAATAGCGTCCCATGCTGTAATCTGCCATCAGGACGGGCACGACTCCCCCCAACTGCAAGAGCCAATCTAGGGTACGGCGAACCGCAAGAGTCTTTTGCTGACCTCTGCAGGGAGACATCACAAAAGAAGTCCAGAACCGGCCTTGCCAATGTCAGTGCGTAACCGTCACGAATTATCTCCAACACCCACTGATCGGACGTTATTTCGGTCCAGGCAGGAAGAAATCCCTGAAGCCGCCCTCCTATCGGTTGGCTTCCCTCCGGGACCCGCCGTCTTTCATTGCAGTTTGAGAGGCCCCTGCGGAAGCCGCTGCGAAGCCTCTACTCGCCCCATGAAACTCCTGGGCCTTGGGAACTACCCAAACGAGACGTACGAAATCTCCTGAAGTCTCTAAACTGACCCCGAAAGGTCGGCAAGGACCTCCCTTGCTTAGGTTTATCCTCCAGGAGCCTTCCACCCTTGGACTCTCCTAAATCTTTAACCAGTTTGTCAAGATCTTATCCAAACAACAACTTACCTTTGAACGGAAGCTTACTGAGACGCGATTTAGACGAACCGTCAACCGCCCACGTTCCTCAACCACAGGGATCTCCGGGCAACCACTAACGAAGCCATACTATTTGCTAAAGCTCTGATCAAGACTTAGTGCACATCCGCCAGATATGCCGATTCAGATTCTAGACGTTCTAGCTCCCTTACACTTTCCTGCTCCAGGAGAGCAGACTGCCATAAGCGTTGAGACCACCTCTCGCCAAACAAGCTCCACAAATGGAAGCCTGCAAAGATACCACGTTAGCTTCAAACGATTGCTTCAACAAACCATCTACTTTCCTATCCTGAGCGTCCTTTAAGGCCGCGCTACCATCCACCGGGATAGTGGTCTTCTTTGTAACTGCTGATACTGCCGGCATCAATCCGCGGAGAACGAAACTTCACTTTGTCCTTATCCGCCAGGGGATAGAGTCTGTTCATAGTCCTGATCCCTCTTAGGCCCCTCCTGGCTGATCCCACTCCTCTTGGATCATCCGATCTACCACCCGGTGAACAGGAAACACTACCTGGGCTTGCCGCACCGCTTGAATGAGAGGATCCTCCACATCCTCTTCTTCAAAAGGCTGTGCCGTAGCTAGATTTAGCGTCTGGAGGGATTCTGTGATAAGTGCTGTTAGTTCATCCTTCCGGAACACCCAAATCATTTTTGCTTGATCCTCGGGTTCCAGTATTTCTCCTTCTTCCAATTCATCTGTACCTGTCTCAAGTTCAAAGTCGGCATCCTCTGTCTCGCGCCACCCCAACTCGGAGGGTGACATCATCCGGTCGGGGTCTCTTTGGAGGTCTCGGGGCAACATTACCAATTGCCCCTACCCTGGACTGCTGAAAAGCAGTGGGAAGGGCCAAGGGCTCCTGTAATTTACCTTGATGCCTTAAACAGAATGCCTGATGCATTATCAAAACGAAGTCTGGAGAGAAATCCCCCAGTTGCGGACTGGGAGCCAGTACCGGCGGTGCACTAGGCAGGCCCGTTGGGACTTCCAAACCGGCTAACGGCATAGAGATCAACAACGCCTCTCCTTCGGCCCCCGCAGGCGTCCCCTTGGTTCCTGGAACTACTATGCCTTCCATTTGCTGCTCCACGCTCAGAGTTGCACAGCCCCGACAGATGCCGGTGTCATCGACTGTGCCTCTGCATGTACCGCAGACCACACACTGTGGATGCGCAGACATGAAGATGACAGCCCCCAGGCTCTTAACAAGAAGGAAGCACAGCCAATCACGTTGCTGTCCCCTCAGCTGATTGTTTTTTGTTTTGGGTTTTTTTATCCAGGGCAAAAGCAAAAGAAAAAAAATCCAAGCACTATTCTCACAGGGAATCCCCGATAAACAGAACTAGAGAGCTCCCAAAAATAAATCAAACTAAATTAAAACTAAATAAAAACGCTGGTTACAGAGCCAAGGCCTGATGCGATCCCCAAGAGAACCGCCGCTCTAAGCCCCTACGCGGCAAAAACTGCGTGCACAAAATTGCCTCAAAGTGTGTATGGTGATTTGGTGCCAATATGCTAGCCGAGGCCTCCGCACCAAGCGCCCTTCTGTCCCCCCACACTGCGCCATGAAATGGGTCAGGTAAAGCGGGCTTACTGTGCAAAAAGACACAGCCCTTCCAGCCGCGACGTCGCTCAGCGCTGCCGCGAGCGACGTCCGTGGCGAGGGCAGCCCTGACGAAATAAAGCGACTTCTTGATGTCGGCGATCAGACGCTCCGGAGCTTTGAAGCTGTGCGGGCAGCCTCAGGAGGAGCTCTCCCCCCGTGCCGTCCAGGGGCAGAGATCTCAGGTAGTGACCTGTTTCGGCGCGACAGAAAGAAAGGGCTTAGGCTTTGTTTGTTTTTTTAAAGAGATATTACCAAATAAAATAAAATAACTATTTAATAGAGACTCAATTGAAATCTGATTGAAATTTAAGGTAAATGAACCAATTAGAATTGAAAGCTTGAAAAACTACCCCTAACACTGTCCTACACTGCTCCTTATCTGTTCCTCTAGTGAGCCCAGCACCTAGGCTCACTACGTCCTCCTGCTGCATGGATACTGGACACACTGGGACTGATGGGAGAGACCAGCAGGCTACATTCAGTGATGTCATGAGTTTGACATGCCCAGTACCAAAGCTGCAGGAGGGGGTGCACAACCCAGGGGTGGAGGACTGAACTGGAGGACCGATAAGGAACAGGCATATTTTTAATTAACCCTACTGGACACTCTGCCACTGGCCTCCAACCGACCTGAAGACACCGTCTGAGGGTAGCAGTCTGCCTGCAGAAAACAATACGAACCCCAGGTATATCTGCTTCCCAGATCGTTCTTGCCTTGTGTTCTCTTTTTTTTTTTTTTTTAAAGTTACACAAGGAGTAAAAAAAAATCAGTCCAAAGCAGTGTACAACACTGCCTTAAATCCCCTACATCTCCCTTCACCACGGAGGAACAAATTAGGGGGTCCTAACTGCCCCAGTGCGAGCGGCAAAGGAAGAAAAACAACCCTCTCCCCCTGTAGGCCTCTCACTTCCCACGCCGGATGGCCTGCCATGCGGGCACAGGCCACTGTTGTACTCCCTGCCCACACAGAAGACTTTCAAAGAACACACACCTGTACCGGCCATCCCAAAAAGGCTAGCCAGACCTTTACCGCACTGCTTTCTGGACTGTCTGCCCCTTTCAGGCACTCAGCTCCTCTTTCTCTCTGCTTCGGCGCCGTGGGCCTCAGGGATTGCACCTCCGCGCTGCTGTGCCGCAAATCTGCAGCGGCTCCTCACCCAAAGGTGGGTTCAGGAGCCACCAATTCCCCAACTCTATCCCTGCCTCCCCAACACCCAGTCAGTCCAGGGTGGGCGGGGGGTCCCTCCTCCGAAAAATATAAAGGGAATCTCCCCCTTGCTGCCTGCTCTCCTCGCTCTTTGTTTTTGTTTTGTTTTTTAAGTAAAGGAAACCACAAAGTGCTCTTCAGCACTAATAAGGGCAGAGCCAAAGGGAGGATGAAAAGGAATGGACTAACTATCCTATAGATGCTCCTTTGTTTCCCTAGTGAGACAAGAACCCTGGCTCACTACCTCCCCCAGCTGTTTGAAGACAGTGTGTACTGGAAATGGTGGGCGGACCCCACAGTATTAGTACTGGTGTCAAAAGATGACATGCTCAGTCTCCAAGCTGCTGGAGGTGGTGCATTATCCAGATGTGGGGGACTGGACTGGCGGGACGATAAGGAAAGAGAAATTAGACTTACCTGCTAATTGTTGTCCCTTGAGCAACTCCAGTACAGTCCCGCACCTCTGGGTAGTGCACCTCCTCCAGCAACTTGGAGACTGAGCATGTCATCTTTTTGATGACACAAGTGTACATATGCAGCATGCACCGCCACCAGCCCCAGTACCTATTGACAAAGCAGACTTAGAGGAGCTAGTTAAACATGCAACACTTCTACGTCTAAACAAACTAGTACCCCCTCCGTCCCCTGGAAAGGGTACCCCCGTACCCCTCCAGGATGGGGAGGCCTACCTGTTGAGCGCTTGAGCAACTCCAACTAGAGGGAAGTGAGCAACTGACATCTCTTCTGGTCCGCCCCTCCCCCAAACACTGATTACACACCCCTCCCCGGCTCCCCCTGCCACTTCCTCCACCAAGGGAATCAGCTTCAGGACCATGGTGTGCATAGATCATCACAGAAAGCACTCAGGGAGGGTTCCGGGACTGGAGTTCCTCAAGGAACAATGAGCTAGTAAGTCTAATTTATCTTTCCTTATCATCCCCTCCAGTCCAGTCCCGCACCTCTGGGATGTATCAGAGCAGTTAAACTAATTAGTTTGCTTTTCTCTGATCAGAGAAAGGCTGAACTTTTACAGAGCTCTGCTAGTGAGTGGATTTTTGCCTCCTGGGACATCTTACTGTGAGTTCTAGCTGTTTATTTAATTATTTACTGTTTGTCTAACTGTTGTTTGTTTAATTATTTAGTGTTTGTCTTAGTGGTGTGCAAGTTCAGCCTTCTCAGCTGTACTTACCTTGCCTCTCTCAATTAACTGGGCCTTGTGTGGTAGCCATTTTGAATTAATCTCTCTCCCCAGAGCCTGCTGTTTGTTAAGCTTTTCCTGTCCTTGCCTGCCTGAGTGACTCCTCCCCCTGTTTGTGTGGTAGCCATTTTGAATTAATCTCTCTCCCCAGAGCCTGCTGTTTGTTAAGCTTTTTCCTGTCCTTGCCTGCCTGAGTGACTCCTCCCCCTGACCCCCTCCCCCTGAGGTATCCTGTAACCTTGTTCCTGTTTTCTCCACGTGTGCATAGGCTGTTTTAGTTTGCTTTTCTCTGATCAGAGAAGGGCTGAACTTTTACAGAGCTCTGCTAGTGAGTGGATTTTTGCCTCTGGGACATCTTACTGTGAGTTCTAGCTGTTTATTTAATTATTTACTGTTTGTCTAACTGTTGTTTGTTTAATTATTTAGTGTTTGTCTTAGTGGTGTGCAAGTTTCAGCCTTCTCAGCTGTACTTACCTTGCCTCTCTCAATTAACTGGGCCTTGTGTGGTAGCCATTTTGAATTAATCTCTCTCCCCAGAGCCTGCTGTTTGTTAAGCTTTTCCTGTCCTTGCCTGCCTGAGTGACTCCTCCCCCTGTGTGTGTGGTAGCCATGTTGAATTAATCTCTCTCCCCAGAGCCTGCTGTTTGTTAAGCTTTTTCCTGTCCTTGCCTGCCTGAGTGACTCCTCCCCTGACCCCCTCCCCCTGAGGTATCCTGTAACCTTGTTCCTGTTTTTCTCCACGTGTGCATAGGCTGTTTTAGTTTGCTTTTCTCTGATCAGAGAAAGGCTGAACTTTTACAGAGCTCTGCTAGTGAGTGGATTTTTGCCTCCTGGGACATCTTACTGTGAGTTCTAGCTGTTTATTTAATTATTTACTGTTTGTCTAACTGTTGTTTGTTTAATTATTTAGTGTTTGTCTTAGTGGTGTGCAAGTTCAGCCTTCTCAGCTGTACTTACCTTGCCTCTCTCAACTTACTGGGCTTTGTGTGGTACCCCCATCCCCCTGCTGAGGGTTCAGGACAGGGTACCTTGTAACTGCCCTCTTTAATAGGACTTATCTCCCCCCCTCCCTCCCCAGCACCCACCCACCCCTGGGGAAATTGTAGTTTTATAGGTACTTGGACATCTTAGAGGAAAGGGGCTGCTCTCAGGTGCAGCTCTTAATCCAAATCAGTCATACACAGAGGACCTGTGATTAATTAGCTTCAGGTACACAGGGTGTATTAGGGGTATTAGATACACTTTTATTAGTATAAGCATCTACACCAATCCTTATTATATACCGATTTAAAAGACCTAAACACAAGGTTTAAACTAAGATGCAGTCAGAGGTCCAGCAACGAGATGGGGGTTCTCCAGTCTTTTGCATCGAGTGTCACATGTATGATTATCTCCCAGTTGGTGAGAGGTCCTACATATGCACTAAGTGCAGGGAGCTCTTTGCTCTCAGGGAACGAGTCCGTTCTCTAGAGGCTAGAGTAGCAGACCTGGAAGACATAAGAAAGACAGAGAAGTACATGGACGAGACCTACAGGGATATAGTCCTGAAGTTCCACCTCCAGTCTGGCAGCATCCCTGTTGCCATGGAGGAGAGAGGTCACGTGACAGGAGAGCATCACCCTGGTGTGGCAGGAAGTGATCCTGTAACTAGGACCTGTCCTCCAGGTGATGTAAAACCCTCTCGCACCGAGGACGTTTCTCCAGGGCCATGTCCCCATGAGGGGAGGGTCAGGACAGCTGTTATAGTTGGTGATTCAATCATTAGGAATGTAGATAGCTGGGTGGCTGGTGGACGTGAGGATCGCCTGGTAACATGCCTGCCTGGTGCGAAGGTAGCAGATCTCACGCACCGCCTAGATAGGATCATAGATAGTGCTGGGGGGGAGTCTGCTGTCTTGGTACATGTTGGTACCAATGACATAGGAAAATGTGGTAGGGAAGTTCTGGAGGCTAAATTTAAGCTTTTAGGTAGGAAGTTGAAATCCAGAACTTCCAGGATAGCGTTCTCCGAAATGCTTCCTGTTCCACGTGCAGGACCCAAAAGACAGGCAGAGCTCCGGAGTCTCAATGCGTGGATGAGACAATGGTGCAAGGATGAGGGTTTTGGATTTGTTAGGAACTGGGGAACATTCTGGGGAAAGGGGGGGCTCTTCCGAAGGGATGGGCTTCACCTTAATCAGGATGGGACCAGACTGCTGGCATTAACCTTTAAAAAAGAGATAGAGAAGCTTTTAAACTAGAAAATAGGGGAAAGCCGACAGTCACCCAGGAGCGCACGGTTCGGACAAAGGTATCCTTGAAGGATACTACCAAAAGCAGTGAGGTTCCAAAAGGGAGTATAGTAGCCCAAATGCCCTTGAGTAAGGAGCAGACAGAGCATAAAGATTCCCAATTACCCATGCCTACCAATAGCCAGATTAATATTAATAAAATACAGTCTCTAAAATGCTTGTATGCCAATGCTAGAAGTCTAAACAATAAGATGGGAGAATTAGAATATATAGCATTAAATGAGAGGTTAGATATGATTGCACTCTCAGAGACATGGTGGAAGGAGGATAACCAGTGGGACACTGTGATACCTGGATACAAACTATATCGTAATGATAGAGCTGAACAAATTGGTGGAGGGGTTGCGCTCTATGTTAGAGAGGGCATTGAGTCAGAAAGGATTAAAGTTTTGCAGGGAACAAAATATGCTGTAGAATCTCTATGGATTGAAATTCCATTTATGAAGGGGAAGGTGATGGCAGTGGGAGTATACTGTCGACCACCTGGCCAGAATGAACAAATGGATGATGAAATGCTCAAAGAAATCAAGGAAGCTAACAAAAGCCACAACAGAGTAGTAATAATGGGTGATTTCAATTACCCCGGTATCGACTGGGACAGTGTCACAGCAGGACAAGCTAAAGAGATAAAGTTTCTAGATGAAATAAATGACTGCTTCTTGGAGCAGCTGGTTCATGAACCGACCAGAGGGGAAGCCATACTGGACCTAGTCCTTAGTGGAACGCCAGATCTGGTGCAAGAAATAAGGGTGTTGGGACCACTTGGCAATAGTGATCATAGTATGATCATGTTTGATTTAATCAGTGGAGGACAGATAGTAAAGGAATCCACAGTACTACCTTTTAACTTTCAAAAGGGTGACTATGATAGAATGAGGAATATAGTTCGGAAAAAACTAAAAGGAGCGGTTCCAAAGGTTAAAGACTTACAGCAAGCTTGGGTGTTATTTAAAAATACTATCCTCGAAGCCCAGACCAGCTGTATTCCACGCATTAAGAAAAGTGGAAGAAAGTCCAAAAAACTGCCAGCATGGTTTAAAGGTGAGGTCAGAGAGGCTGTTGCTGCCAAAAGAGCAACCTTCAGAAAATGGAAAAAAGAGCCAAATGATGAAAACTGGAAACAGCACAAGCACTGGCAAGTTAAATGCAAAGCATTGATAAGGCAGGCAAAGCGGGAATTTGAGAAGAAACTTGCTACGGAAGCAAAACACGAAATAAAGACTTTTTCAAGTACATTCGTAGCAAAAGGCCTGTGAGAGAGTCAATTGGACCATTAGATGATAGAGGGGTAAAAGGGGCAGTAAGAGGAGACAAGGCTATAGCAGAGAGACTGAATGAATTCTTTGCTTCGGTCTTTACTGAGGAAGATGTAGGGGTGTTACCCAAGACTGAAGTGGTATTTAAAGGTGATACTGCAGAGGAATTGAGAGAAATATCGCTACACCGGGAAGATATATTACAACTATTTGATAAACTGAATAGTAGCAAATCACCTGGACCGGATGGTATACATCCCAGAGTGTTGAAAGAACTGAAATATGAGATTGCAGACCTGTTATTGGTAATCTGTGAACTTTCATTAAAATCATCTGTAATACCTGAAGATTGGAGGGTCGCCAACGTAACACCAATTTTTAAAAAGGGTTCCAGGGGTGACCCGGGAAATTACAGACCGGTGAGCCTGACGTCAGTACCAGGGAAAATGGTAGAAGCCATCATAAAGAACAAAATTACACAGCATGTAGATAGTCATGGCCTAATGGGAGACAGCCAACATGGCTTTAGACAAGGAAGATCTTGTCTTACTAATCTGATCTGTTTTTTTGAAGGTGTGCATAAACAGGTAGACAAAGGTGAGTCGGTTGATATAGTGTATCTGGACTTTCAGAAAGCTTTTGACAAGGTCCCCCATCAGAGACTTTTGGCGAAGCTAAAAAGTCATGGGATAGGAGGCAGTGTACTATTGTGGATCGGGAACTGGTTAAAAGATAGAAAGCAGAGGGTAGGGCTAAATGGCCAATATTCCCAATGGAAAAAGGTGAATAGTGGAGTACCCCAGGGATCTGTACTGGGTCCGCTACTTTTTGACATATTCATAAATGACCTGGAAAAGGGAATAACTAGTGAGGTAATCAAATTTGCAGATGACACAAAACTGTTTAAAGTTGTTAAAACCCAAGAGGATTGTGGAAAACTTCAGGAGGATCTGGATAAATTGGAAGACTGGGCATCCAAATGGCAGATGAAATTTAATGTGGACAAGTGCAAAGTTATGCACCTAGGAAAGAACAACCCACACTATAGTTACAAGATGCAAGGCTCCACATTAGAAACCACCACCCAGGAAAAAGATTTAGGAGTCATCGTGGATAACATGTTAAAACCCTCCGCCCAGTGTGCAGCGGCGGCCAAGAAAGCAAATAGAATGCTAGGTATCATAAGGAAAGGGATGGAGAATAAAACAAAGGATATTATAATGCCTCTGTATCGCTCCATGGTACGACCGCACCTTGAATATTGTGTGCAATTCTGGTCACCGTATCTTAAAAAGGACATAGAGTTATTAGAAAAAGTACAGAGAAGAGCCACCAAATTGGTGAAGGGGATGGAAGGCTACTCCTATGAAGAGAGGCTAAAAAGGTTAGGGCTCTTTAACCTAGAAAAGAGGCGGCTGAGGGGAGATATGATAGAGGTGTATAAATTAATGAATGGAGTGGAACGGATAAACGTGGATAAATTGTTTACGCTATCAGAATATAGAAGGACTAGGGGGCATGTAATGAAGCTACAGGGTAAACTATTTAAGACAAATAGGAGAAAATATTTCTTCTCTCAACGTGTAATCAAACTCTGGAATCTGTTACCGGAGGATGTAGTAAGGGCTGTTAGTTTAGCTGGGTTTAAAAAAGGTTTGGACAAGTTCCTGGAGGAAAGGTCCATAAACCACTATTAAAAAGGGACCCAGGATATCAATGCTTGGCCTAGTACAAGCACTGCAGAACCTGTGTCTTTTGGGGAAACTGCTAGGTACGTATGACCTAGATTGGCCACTGTTGGAAACAGGATACTGGGCTTGATGGACCTCGGTCTGACCCAGTATGGCATTTCTTATGTTCTTATGTTCTTAAGGTACCCGCACAACCAGCCTGAAGCACTGCCGATCCAAAACGAGCATCCCCCGCCGTCTGGACATCCAGGCGAAAATGTTCAGATAAAGTATGCCCACCCTACAGATCTCTACCAGTGGAACTAAATTATACTCTGCTCACGAGACTGCCTGAGCCCTTGTGGAATGCATCTGCAACCCCGCCAGCACTGTTCTACCCTTCAAGATGTATGCAGGCGTGATTGCCTCACTGATCCATCTGGAAATGGAGGTTTAGCTGCTTCCTCACTTTTGTACGACCCGCCAAACAGAACCAACAGACGGTCCGATCTCCAAAAGGACGAAGCCCTTTTCACATACCTTCACATCCAAGTCGCACAGCTGTGGAGTGGAAGAGCCCATATCCGCTCTCGCCCACATCCGAGCTCGCCAGAGCCGGTAAGGAAACGGCCTGATTTACATGAAATGCTCACACCACCTTGGGCAAAAATGAAGGTACCAGGCGCAGGACTATTTTCTTCTTGGAGAAGGAAAGGAATGGCTCCTAGCATGACAGGGTCCGAAGCTCCGAAATCTTGCATGCCGAGGAAATCGCCACCAGCAATATTATTTTCAGAGTCAAATCCTTCAGGAAAGCTTGACTCAATGGTTCAAAGGGTTCCCCAGACAGCACCGTCAGCACCAGATTGAGATTCCAAGGCGGTACCACTGCCTTCTTTGGCTGAAGGAGGTGGGTCACTGCCCCTAGAAAGCTCAGCCTGTCTGGGTGTGTACCCAACGGCACCCTGTGGACTTTCCCACGATACCAAAAACCGCCGCCAGTTGCACCCTCAAGGAACTGGCAGCTAGACCCTTATCAAAAACGGATTGCAAGAATGCCAAGATGTCCGGAACGGAAGAAGTGGAAGGGCGCGCCTGCCTCTCTCTGCACCATGATTCAAAGATGCGCCCTACGCAGATGCACGCCAGGTTCATAGACCACCTCGGGGCCTGTAGCAAGTCGCTATCCCCGAGCCTGATTATCCTTTCTTCTTCAACCTTGCCCTTTAAAGAGCCATGACATAAGCGAGAATTGATCCACCTGGGGCATACGAAGCGGCTCCTGTGTCAAGAGGTCCTTCCAACCGGAAGCCACCACAGTCAGTCAATCTGCCAGTATCCGAATCATAAGAACATAAGATATACCATACTGGGTCAGACCAAGGTCCATCAAGCCCAGTATTCTGTTTCCAACAGTGGCCAATCTAGGTCATATGTACCTAGCAGTTTCCCCAAGAGACACAAGTTCCACAATGCTTGTACTGGGTCAAGCATTGATATCTTCGGTCACTTCTTAATAATGGTTTATGGACCTTTCCTCCAGGAACTTGTCCAAACCTTTTTTAAACCCAGCTACACTAACAGCCTTTACTACATCCTCCGGTAACAAATTCCAGAGTTTGATTTCACGTTGAGTGAAAAAATATTTTCTTTTATTAGTCTTAGTTTACCCTGTAGCTTCATTGCATGTCCCCTAGTCTTTCTATATTCTGATAACGTAAACAATCGATCTACGTTTACCCGTTCCACTCCGTTCATTAATTTATAGACTATCATATCTCCCCTCAGCCGTCTCTTTTCCAGGTTAAAGAGCCCTAACCTTTTTAGCCTTTCTTCATAGGAGTATCCTTCCATCCCCTTTACCATTTTGGTGGCTCTTCTCTGAACCTTTTCTAAAATCGCTATATCCTTTTTAAGATACGGCGACCAGAATTGCACACAATATTCAAGGTGCGGTCTCACCATGGAACGATATAGAGGCATTATAATATCTTTTGTTTTATTTTCCATTCCTTTCCTTATCATACCTAGCATTAGACTTACCTGCTAATTGTTGTTCCTTAAGGAACTCTAGTCCAGTCCCGGAACCATAGAGTTTAGAATCTCCTCCAGCAGCCTTGGAGACTGAATGACATCACAGCTCTTCTCTGGTATAAATAGGCAAGGACCGCCCCCTTCCACCAGTACCTATTGACAAAGCAACTCAGCAGAGCAACAAATAAGTAGATAAAGAACAACAAGATAAACTAAATAAACTTTGGCTAGAATCTAAAAACCTGTGCATATTCTAACCTTCTCTTCGACGAAGGACCTTGTAGAAATGCCAAAAACGTAGAAACAAAACCGCGCTTCTGCGGGGTTCCCATTGTGGCTCCACTCTGCGTCCTCTGGAACCCCACTCCTCTTCCGGAGACATTCTCTCCAATTTGACCCCTTTTACTAAGATAAAAATGGACAACACCTTCAGGCTGCATACCCTGGGAGAGGTCTGGGACTGGACTAGAGTTCCTTAAGGAACAACAATTAGCAGGTAAGTCTAATTAATTCTTCATTTTCATCCCTCTAGTCCAGTCCCGGAACCACAGAGGATGTAACAGAGCAGTGCACATCAACGGGAGGGACCAGAAAACCCAGCCTGAAGCACCGCTGAGCCAAAATGAACGTCCTCCGCCGCCTGCACATCTAACCAATAGTGCTTCGAGAATGAATGCAACGATGATGGTCGCCGCTCTACAAATGTCCGCGACCGAAACCGAACTGTACTCCGCCCACGACGCCGCTTGAGCCCTGGTCGAGTGCGCTCCGAGACCTTCTGGAACTACCCTACCTTTCAAAAGGTAAGCCGACGCAATAGCCGCCTTTAACCATCTAGAAATGGACGCTTTCGCTGCCGCTTCACCCTTCTGCGGCCCCCCGAAAGCCACAAAACAAACAAACAATCTGTCAGTCTTCCGAAACGGCTGCATCCGCCGAAGATACTTCCAAAGAACCTGAAGAACATCTAGGGGATGTAACCTGCCTTCCGATTTCTCCCTTTGCTGCTTAGAGAATACTGGAAGAGACACCACGTGATTGGCATGACCCTGCCGTAGGAGCTCCTCCCGCTGCGGTAACTACCACGGATCGTCCACTAACAGCCGTAGCAAATCTGCATACCACGGCCTTCAGGGCCAATCGGGCACGATCAGAATCACCCGACCGCGATGTCTCTCAACACGCTGCACCACCCTGCCCATGAGGGCCCAAAGTGGAAAAAACAAAGGAGAACTCCTTCTGGCCACCTTTTCGCTAATGCATCTAGCCCCTGACATCCGTTCCCAGCGCCTGCTGTAAAACCTTGCTACCTGCGCTGACTCGAAGCTCGCCATGAGAGCCATTACCGGAACTCCCCAGCGCCTCACCAGAAGAGCAAACACCCCCAGATGTACCACCCACTCCTCGGGGTCTACTCTGCGACGACTGAGGAAGTCCGCTTCAAGATTGTCTACGCTGGCCACATGTTGAGCCGCGAGAGCCTGGAGATTGTGTTCGGCCCACACCCACAGCTGACCCGTTTCGGCTTCCAGTGTAGCACTTCCTCTGCCCCCCTGCCGATTGATGTAGGCTATCGTTGTCGCATTGTCTGACAAGACTCGGACCGCCTCCCGACCGAGTGTGTCCTGAAACTCCGGTAGCGCCAGAAACACCGCTCTCATCTCCAACCTGTTGATGGACCGAGACGTCTCCTCCTGAGACCAACGACCCTGGGCAAACCTGCCTTCGCAATGAGCCCCCCCCCCCCCAACCCAGGAGGCTCACGTCTGTCGTGAGCAGTCCCCAGGACGGCGGTCCAGTGGCATGCCGGCTTCCATATTCTCCGTTCTCAACCACCATCGCAGCTCGTGACGCACATTCTGAGGGCAAACTAACCTCTGCGATAGGACATCCGACTGATGCGACCAACGACGGAGGAGCGCCGCCTTTAACGGCCGCACATGCGCTCGGGCCCACGGAACCACTTCTATCGTGGCTGCCATTGTTCCCAACAACTGCAGGTACTGCCATGCTGTTGGAGCCGGACTCGAAAAGAAACGCCCGACGAGTTGTCGCAGACCTAGAGCCCAGGCCCTAAGCAGGAACACCTTCCCCTACTGCTTTGTTTCGAAGCGCTCCGCAAGGTACTGCAGGGACTGCGATGGTACCAACCTGCTCTTTGCAAAGTTGACTACCCAGCCCAGGCCTTCGAACATCTGGACCACCCGGGCCGTCGCTGCTGAGCTGTCCTCTCTCGACTTCGCTCGGATCATCAATCGTCCAAATATGGGTGCACCAGTACTCCCTCTTTGCGGAGCGCCGCCGCCGCCACCACCACCATGACCTTGGGAAACGTCCGTGGCGCTGTTGCCAGCCCAAAGGGCAGCACTTGAAATTGGAAATGTCCCATGGGTACCGCAAATCTCAGCCACTTCTGATGCTCTTGCCGAATCGGGATGTGCAGGTAAGCATCCGTGAGATCTAACGACGTCAGGAACTCCCTGGTCCGGACCACTGCCAGCACGGAACGCAAGGTCTCCATCTGAAAATGGGTAATCCGGAGACAACGGTTCACCCTTGTCAGAGCCAGGATCGCGCGAAAATAGTAATTAGATCTTACCTGCTAATTAGTGTTCCTGAAGGAACGACAGTCCAGTCCCTTTACTTCTGGGTTACGCAACCCTTCCAGCAGCTTGGAGGCTGAGCCCAACCTTTTTGGGGATGGAGCGGTATAAATACCACTGGGACCACCCACCAACTCCAGTATTCGAATGAAAAAGCAGACATAACTAACTTCCATCAATAACCTACCTAACATAATACCTCAAAGAGCTATTAAACAATCTTTTTTTTTTTTTTTTTTTTGTGGATAGTATAAGGCAGGGGTCGGGAGCTGCATGCGGCTCTTTCTCACCTTTGCCGCGGCTCCGGAGCACACTGCCCGCCCGGTGACAGGCAATAGTGTTCTAAAGATGTATTTAAACGTGGCATTATGGGCTCCCTCCATGTCAGCTCCCTCCCTTCTTCTGCAGCCGCGGCTCCCTGCCTCTTAGGGAACCGCGGCTGTGCTTTTAAAATCATCTCGGAGCCCTTCCTGTCTTGACGGGCTCCGTGCAGCACTGTCCCGCCTCCAAAACTTCCCTTAGAGGCGGGACAATGCTGCACGGAGCCCGTCAAGACAGGAAGGGCTCCGAGATGATTTTAAAAGCACAGCCGCGGTTCCCTAAGAGGCAGGGAGCCGCGGCTGCAGAAGAAGGGAGGGAGCTGACATGGAGGGAGGGAGCAGATATGGATGGATGGAGGGAGGGGGGCTGACATGGAGGGAGGGAGCTGATATGGATGGAGGGGGCTGACATGGAGGGATGGAGCTGATATGGATGGATGGAGGGAGGGGGGCTGACATGGAGGGATGGAGGGGGCTGACATGGAGGGAGGCTGACATGGAGGGATGGAGGGAGGGGGGCTGACATGGAGGGAGGGAGCTGATATGGATGGAGGGAGGGGGGCTGACATGGAGGGAGGGGGGCTTACATGGAGGGAGGGGGGCTGACATGGAGGGATTGGGGAGGCGGGCTGACATGGAGGGAGGGAGCTGATATGGATGGAGGGAGGGGGCTGACATGGAGGGATGGAGGGGGCTGACATGGAGGGAGGGAGCAGATATGAAGGGATGGAGGGAGGGGGCTGACATGGAGGGAGGGAGCTGTTATGGATGGAGGGAGGGGGGCTGACATGGAGGGATGGAGGGGGCTGACATGGAGGGATGGAGCTGATATGGATGTATGGAGGGAGGGGGGTTGACATGGAGGGAGGGAGCTGATATGGATGGAGGGGGCTGACATGGAGGGATTGGGGAGGCGGGCTGACATGGAGGGAGGGAGCTGATATGGATGGAGGGAGGGAGGGAGGGGGCTGACATGGAGGGATGGAGCACTGGTAATGGGGTTGAGGGGACTAGCACTGGAAATGAGCTGATTAGGGGAGGCTAGGACTGGTAATGAGCTGATGGGGGGTAGGACTGGTATTGGGCTGATTAGGGGAGGCTAGCACTGGTAATGGGGTTGAGGGGGGATTAGCACTGGAAGCGAGCTGATTGGGGGGCTTTGACTGGGCATGGGCTGATTGTGGGGAGGGGAGGATAGAGCTGCTGGCCCTGGAAGATAACTGGGGGCTAAGGCTACAAATGGGCTGATATGAGGGGATGGGAGAATGGAACTGGATCTGAGAGGGGCTGCCATGGTATTTGTACTAGAAGGGACTGGTCAGTGGGGAAGGAGGGGGACTGGAAGGAAATGGACACCAGTGGCAATCATGGGAATGCAAGTTGACATTGGAAGGTACTGGGAGTGAGGACTGGAAAGGGGCTGATATTGGGGAGGGTTACTGGGACTGGAAATAGGCTGATGGAAAGAAGTGAAGAAAACGAAAGAAGAGATAAGAAATGGCAGATGGACCATAGACCACAGAAAGAGAGCTAAGAGAAGACAGGAAAGCAGAAGCCTCAGATCGGGACCAGCATGATCAAAGAATAAATTGGTCAGACAACAAAGGTAGAAAAAATAATTTTATTTCATATTAGTGATTTGACTACAAAATCATCATAATTTTGAAATCAAATATTGTTACTTGTTGTTGTGATATTTTCTGGCGTATTTTTTTTGGTGTGTGAAGGAAGAGGGGTAGTCTTATACGGCGAGTATAGGCCAAACACCTATATTTTAACAGGAAAAGTAGGGGGTCATATATAGCATTAAGGTAAGAAACAATATATGCAGTGTTAGATTTGTTTTAAATGTCGCAATGGTTTTGCGGCTCCCAGTTTTTTTTTCCCTTCGGAAACGGGTCCAAGTGGCTCTTTATGTCTTAAAGGTTGCAGACCCCTGGTATAAGGGAAGGAGAAGGAGGAATGGCAGCGGGCGGAGGGGGATAGCCGAGTCTGCTTTCTCCTGCACTTCTTCTTGCCGAACCGGCCCTACGCTCGGTCCGATGCTCTTCAATGAACAATAGGCCTTAACGTTCGCCGGAACCGGGTGGGATCAGGGACTGGACTGTCGTTCCTTCAGGAACACTAATTAGCAGGTAAGATCTAATTACTATTTCCTTATCGTCACTCCAGTCCAGTCCCTTTACTTCTGGGATGTACCAGAGCAGTTCAATCCTGGGTGGGATCCGGCATACCGGACTGAAGAACCGCTAGACCAAACCGAGCATCCGCTGAACTCTGCACGTCCAGTCTGTAGTGTTTGGTAAAGATATGCAGGGAGGACCAAGTCGCTGCCCTACAAATATCCAGCGGGGGAACAAGGCTGAATTCTGCCCAAGAGGTAGCCTGGGCCCGAGTGGAGTGGGCCCGCAGACCCACTGGAACCTGCTTCCCCTTCAGGATGTAGGCGGAGGCAATCGCCTCTCTGATCCACCTGGAGATAGAGCTTGGCCGCCGCCTCCCCTTTGTGCAGACCCCCGAACTGAATGAATAGATGGTCGGACTTTTGGAAGGGCGCTGTGCGAGAGAGGTAACGTTTCAAAACCCTCTGGACATCTAGGAGACGAAGTTTGCTATCCCTACCTTCATGCCCCTCGGCCGAGAAGGCCGGAAGGGTAACTGTCTGGTTCACATGAAAGGGAGAGATAACTTTGGGCAAGAAGGAAGGAACCGTGCGCAGAACCACTTTGTCCTTGAGGAAGGACAGAAAGGGGGGGCTGAGATGACAGCACCTGTAATTCCGAAACCCTCCTGGCCGAGCAGATGGCGACCAGAAAAACTGTCTTTAGGGTTAAATCCTTTAAGGAGGCCCTCTTTACTGGCTCAAAGGGTTCCCCGATCAAGGCATTTAGCACTAGGTTAAGATCCCAAGGGGGGATGACCGACCTCCGCTGAGGACGCAGCCGCCTAACCGCCCTTAGGAACCTGGAGACGTCCGGGTGTGCCCCTAGGGGTTTGCCATGGACCTTGCCTCTATAGCAAGCGATCGCCGCCAGCTGGACCCATAAGGAGCTGTGCGCCAGCCCCTTGTCAAATCCTGCTTGCAAGAATTCCAGAACCTCCGGGACTGAGGCCGAGAGGGGTTTCCGACGGTGCTCTGCACACCAGGCTTCAAAGATGCGCCAAACCCTTACATAGGATAGACAGGTCGAGTGCTTCTTAGCATTCAACAGCGTCGAGATTACTGCTCCTGAGTAGCCTCGTTTTAGGAGCCGCGCCCTTTCAATAGCCAGGCCGTAAGCGAGAATCGATCCACGTGAGGCATCCGGACCGGGCCTTGCCTCAGCAGGTCCCTTTTGCAAGGGAGCCGCCAAGGTTGGTCGGCGACCATCCTCACCAGATCCGCATACCAGGGGCGGCGAGGCCAATCCAGGGCTATGAGGATTACCAATCCTTGGTGGGACTCCACCCACTGGAGAACCTTTCCGATCAAGGCCCAAGGGGGGAATACATAGAGAAGACCCTCCGAAGGCCACTTTTGGGACAGGGCATCTAAGCCCTTGGACATTCTTTCCTTCTGCCGGCTGAAGAATCTGTCCACCTTGGCTGAAGAGAACCGTGCCATGAGGTCCATGACTGGGAGTCCCCATCGGGCCGCTATCTGGGTGAAGGTCTCCTGTTCCAGTTCCCACTCTCCGTGGTCTATCTTGTACCTGCTGAGGAAATCGGCTGTGACGTTGTCTTCGCCCGCTACATGCTGGGCTGAAAGTGCTTGCAGCCAGACCTCGGCCCACTGGAAAAGGGCACCCGCCTCCTTCTCCAATGCGGGACTGCTGGTGCCTCCCTGGTGGTTGATGTAGGCCACCGCAGTGACATTGTCGGAGAGAACGCGAATTGCTCTTCCTTGCACTAAGGTCTTGAAAGCCTTGAGTGCCAGGGTGACGGCCCGCAACTCCAGTCTGTTGATGGGCCATTGCGATTCCAACTGTATCCAGCGGCCCTGGACGAACTGGTCCTCGCAGTGCGCTCCCCAGCCTGACAGGCTGGCATCCGTCGTCAATAGTAACCACTGATGCGGTTCGAGAGGCATCCCGCGGTCCAGATTCCTTGGGCACCGCCACCAGTGGAGAGCCTGTTTGGTCCGCGGAGCGCAAGGTAACTGCATTGACAGAGGCTGATGCTGGGGTGACCATCGACGTAATAGCGCCCGCTGCAACGGCCGCATGTGGGCCCTGGCCCATGGCACTACCTCTATCGCCGCCACCGCCATTGTTCCCAGAACCTGAAGATAATGCCACGCCGAGGGATTTCGTCTGCCTAGAAACTGCGTGACTAGGAGTCTTAGCTCCCTTGATCTTGAGCGTGACAAGAATACTCTGCCCCTGTTGGTGTCGAATCTTGCCCCGAGGTACTCGAGTTCCTGGGAGGGAGTCATCCTGCTCTTTGCACGGTTGATGACCCACCCCAACTCCTCCAGAACCTGGATCACTCTGGTCGTCGCCGACTGACTTTCCTCTTCCGACTTTGCCCGGATCAGCCAATCGTCTAGGTAAGGGTGCACTAATATTCCCTCCTTCCGGAGGAAGGCTGCTACTACCACCATCACCTTGGTGAACGTCCTGGGAGCCGTGGCTAGGCCGAAGGGTAGGGCCTGGAATTGAAAGTGGCCTCTTGGCACTGCGAATCTCAGGAACTGTTGATGTGACTTCCTGACCGGGATATGCAAGTAGGCTTTTGTCAAATCGAGGGACGTTAGGAACTCCCCGCCCCTCACGGCTGCTATGACTGAACGTAGGGTCTCCATCCGGAAATGCGGTACCCTGAGGCAGCGGTTGACCTGTTTTAGATCCAGGATCGGTCGAAAGGACCCTTCCTTTTTTGGTACTACGAAGTAAATCGAGTACCGACCAGCGCCGCACTGGTCTGGTGGTACTGGGACCACGGCCCCTAGAGCTATTAGTCGAGCGAGAGTTGCCTCTATCGCCGCCCTCTTTGTAGAAGAACCGCAGGGAGACTGAACAAATGCTGGAAGTATTTGTTTTGCAAATTCAAGAGCATAGCCTTCTCTGATCACCGCTAGGACCCATTGATCAGACGTGACTCGGGACCAGGCGGAAAGAAACAGCCTTAGGTGTCCGCCCACCGGCCGCCCTTCCTCCTGGACCCCCGTCACCTCATTGTTGTTTTCTAGGTCCCGAGGAGGAGGATGCCCCAAAACCTCGACCTGCTCCTCGAAACCCTCTGAAACCTTGACCCTTCGAGAGAAAACGGCCCCTGGGAAAGGAGCTTGACCTGGCTGGGCGAAACCTCCGCGAGTCCCTAGGCTGAGTACGCACTGGAGCTAGGGGGCGCCCTTGTTTTGGTCTATCTTCCGGGAGCCTGCCTCCCTTAGACTCACCCAGGTCTTTAACTAACTTCTCTAAATCCTCCCCAAATAACAGTTTCCCCTTAAAAGGGAGACGACTCAGGCGTGCCTTCGAGGAAGGATCAGCTGCCCAATTCCGTAGCCACAGATAACGCCTAGCCGCCACCACCGAGGCCATGTTCTTGGCTAGGCTTCTGATGAGGTCATATTGACTGTCCGCCAAGTAGGCTGCTCCGGATTCCACCCTAGCCGAGTTGGCCTGTATTTCGCCCGTTGAGCCCTCTGCCTGGAGCTGTTGGGCCCACCTTAAACAGGCCCGAGCCACCCAAGCTCCTGACACGGAGGCCTGCAAGGCGAGAGCGCTTACATCAAAGGCTTGTTTCAGGAGCGTATCCAACTTCCTGTCTTGTGCATCTTTTAAGGCCGAGCTGCACTCAACTGGGATAGTCGTCTTCTTAGTAACTGCTGATACCGCTGCATCCACCCTGGGAGATTTCAGCAGCTCTTTATCTGCCTCTGGAAGAGGGTAGAGGCGAGTCATGGCTCGGACTCCCTTTAAGCTTGATTCTGGTTGGTCCCATTCTTCCTGGATCATCTGGCGCACGACCCTGTGGACAAGGAAAACCTTCTGGGATCTCCTAATGGCCTGGATTAAGGGATCCTCTTAACGCCTCTTCCTGTGCTGGCATGTCTGAGGCCACATTGAGAACTTTCAGGGACTCATTAATTAATGCCGGGAGCTCCTCCCGACGAAAAACTAACTATCCGTGATTGATCTTCTTCTGGGATTTCCCCCTCTTCAAGCTGCTCCTCCTCTTCCTCGTCTAAGTCCTTAATAGAGCCATCCTCCTCTGGGGTACCCTGAGAGAGGGACGCTAGAGGCTCCTCCCAACCAAGACGTGGGCGCTTAAGAGGAATACCGGAATCCGGAATGGTTGCCCCGAGGGATCTAGCTGATTTGTCGTCAGCTGGCGGAGCAACCTCTTCTGACCCTAAGCCCTGTTTACGCAGGCAGTAGGCCTTGTGAAGTAAGAGGATGAAGTCAGGGGAGAAAAATTCTCCGGCCCCCCCTGCACTAGAGGGGGGGGGAGAAAGGCGGAAGAGGAGGAGGAGGCAGATCCGAGGGTGTAGAGAGAGGGAACTGGGATCCCCCTTCCCCTTCTAGAGGGTCTCCTGACTCCTGAGAAGGGTGTGTCATGGTCAAGTTAATTTCCTGCTCCATTGAGGCGGCCACTGCGGCACAGCTCCTGCAGATTCCTGCCTCTGCGGAGGTGCCCCTGCAAGTTCCACAGGAAGGGCAGCGAGGTTTGGACGCCATGACTTAGTGCTGGGGCTTCCCACAGTGAGCTCCCAAACAAAAAGCAGTATTTCCCCCGGAGGAAAACTAAGAGCCCCTTAGTTTGGTAGCTAAAGGCAACTTAAACCAGTTTGAAGATCAATGGAATTAAACTAGAAATAAACATTGAAGTTAAATTGAAATTAAACTTGAAATTAAAATAAAAGTAACTAGCTTAAAACAGCAGCAAAAACAAGAAACTGAACAAAGTCAAATAAATCGCAAAAACAAAGTAAAATAAAATCGTTAAGAACCAACAAACTGAAGATAAGCCTTGCGATTATGCTTCTGTTGCTGGATGGGCCCGACTCAGCAATCAGCACCCGCCGGCTCTACACGTGGTAGGCCTCGCCACGTGGAGCCTGAACGGGGGGCCGCAAGACCGCTCTCCGGGCCGGTGGATCGCAACCCGGAACGCAGCCCTGAGGCGGGAACCGCTCTCCTAAAGAAGATCGCCGCTGAAAAGCTGCCCCGCGGTCAAACGGGAGACCCGGAACTCGCCTCCACGTCCTCCTGCTCCGGGACGGGTGCGGCGTTGCCTCAAGCGCTCAGCCCCAGGAGGGCTTCGGCGCGAGGCAGGACCAGCTCGGGTGAAGTAGGGCAGGAGCCAGCCGATATCGCAGCAAAGGAATCCGGGCAAGGCAGGTCTCTTTGCTGCAGCCTGCAGGAGAAAAAACACCTCCGATGTCCTTGCTGACCCGGGGAGGGGGGGGGGGGGAGAGAGCGAGCAGGCAGGGGGAATTAAAGGGGCAGAGCTGGGAAAAAACTGAATATAAAGAAATCAACAGTCAAGAAATAAAAGGAGAAAATTTCAGTGAAAATCTAAGTAAATAATCTAAATAAAGGAAAGACTCCAGTAAGCCCTAGGCTTACGGAACCCTCCAGCTGCTTGGAGGCTGAGAATACTGGAGTTGGTGGGTGGTCCCAGTGGTATTTATACCGCTCCATCCCCAAAAAGGTTGGGCTCAGCCTCCAAGCTGCTGAAAGGGTTGCGTAACCCAGAAGTAAAGGGACTGGACTGGAGTGACGATAAGGAATGTGCCCTCCTTCTTTGGCACTACGAAATAGATGGAGTAGCGACAGGAACCGCACTGCTCTGCGGGCACCGGCAGCACCGTCTCATGCTGCAGCAGCCGCTGTAGCATGTCCTGGACCGCCTGCCTGTGCCCAGGGCTGAGCAGGGAGAACGGACAAAGGAACCTACGATGGGTCGATGGAGTTCTAATACGTACCCCTCTCGAATGACCTCCAAGACCTACTAATCAGATTTAATTCGGACCCAGGCAGGTTAAACTCCCGCAACCGACCTCCCCTGGGAACTACCCTCTCCTGAGCCCGCCTTATCTCATTGTGTCTGTTTTGTGGCCGAGGACTGGAAAGGAGCGAACCCCTGGTCTGCTCCCCTGAATCCTCGAAATCCCTGACCCCTAAGCGGTAACTTCCCCCGCTGGGACTGTCCATAACGGGGAGAACGAAAACTACGAAAGTCTCTCGGGACCTCCCTGAATCCCGCAGAACTGCGGCCCTGCTTCGGCTTGTCCTCTGGGAGACGTCCCCCCTTGGACTCCCCGAGGTCCTGGACCAACTTATCTAAATCCTCCCCAAATAAAAGCGTACCCTCAAAGGGTAACTTGCTAAGCCGAGCCTTAGACGAACTGTCCGCAGACCAGGTTCTCAACCAGAGATACCTCCGAGCTGCTACTACGGAGACCATCCCCGTAGCCAAGCCGCGGAGGAGATCAGAATGAATATCCGCCAAGTACGCAGTTCCCGACTCCAGTCGCGTGGCATCTTCAAGCTGCCCGTCCAGATGGTCTCCTGCAACCTCTGGGACAACCTCAAACAGCCACGTGCCACCAAAGCCGGTCTGCATGGACAGCACGCAAACATCGAACACCTGCTTCAACAGAGTGTCTAACCTCCTATCCTGAACATCCTTCAGCGCTGCGGTCCCCCTCCACGGGAATTGTGGTTTTCTGAGTGACCGCCGATACCGCCGCAACTACCTTTGGAGAACGAAACAGCTCCCTATTGCGGTTCGCGAGCGGATAAAGGCGAGCCAACACGCTAGCCCCCTTCAGGGCCGCCTCTGGCGAATCCCATTCTTCCTGTATCATATTCCGAAATACCCTATGGAGGAGAAACACTCTCTGGGATGTCCGCACCACCTGCAACAGCGGATCTTCTAATGTCTCTTCCGCTGCTTCCTCGCTGGAAGGCAGGTTTAGTGTCTTTAGCGTCTCCGAAACCAGGGCTGGAAGCTCTTCACACCGAAAGACTCTGACTACCCAGCACTGCTGCTCCGAGTCAGGCCACTCTCCGTCTTCCAGCTCAACTTCCGAGAACTCTTCCCTTTTTGGCGTTCCCCTCGCTCAGGTCATCAGCGAGGTAAGGCGCGGGACCCTCCGAAGTGGCCCTACACCTTTTAGCCACTGGAGCACCGTTCCCCCTACCGACCAGAGAGGCCGAGCGCTTCTGACTCTGGGGTCCATGAGGAAGAGCCGACATCGCGGGCTGAAGGAAGGCAAAAGCCTGCTGCATCAAGGCAACGAAGTTCGGCGGAATCCCAGTCGCCTCCCCCGCCTGCCCCTGCTCCTGTGACCCGGCACTGGCTCCTCAGGATCTAGAGACAGAGAGAACAGTGCCTCAGCGCCTGTACGAATAGCCTTCCGGCCTGCTAGGGGCTGTCCCGGCTCTCCGTCCATATGCTGCGCCTCTAGGGAGCAAGGGACACAAACTCCTGATTCCAGCACTGAACTTTTCCTCCTGCCGCACACTAGACAGCGTGGATTTGCAGGCATAGCAGCCGCCTCAAAGAACTGCTCTAAACCACCCCGGGAACTCCCCCCCTCCCCCCCCCCCCCCGCTGGCCCTGACCGCCAGCCCCAGAGGGAGGGCTCTCTCCGGGTTGGAGACCTGCAAAAAACAGCCTAGATACACCTGCTCAATATTTCAATAAGGGAAAGGTACAGCATAGCTCGTTTCCCTTTGAACTTCTTTTTTTTTTTTTCCCCAACAGGCCAACGCTCTGTAAGCGCCTGATGAGCCTAGCAGGTCTGCAGCCAACAAGGCTTAAAACGCTTCCAAAAAGCCACTATAAAAACCCGCGGTTTTCAAAATGGCCGCCGGGACTTTTCCCACGCAGTAAAAAAGTGTCCGGAGGGCAAAGAACTCCTTTATAAGATCCCCCGCTGAGGCAGGGACTTCTCTCAACTCCCCTCCAAGAAACAAGTAAAAGAAAATTCAAAAAGAAAGAAAAAACACCGTTAAAGTCGGCGAAACCTACTTACAGTTCCCTGCTTCAACCTGAGGTGCTGCAATGAGGCAGACACGCGCCGGAGCTCAGCCTGCTCGTGGCTTCGGCTCCGACAGTGCTCCCACCACCAATCTCACTGTCCCTTAGAGATGGCTGGGGCTAAGCCTTCCACCTGCTCCTCACCCTTGCCTGCGGGTTCGGGAGCAGGGAGGCTACTACTTCTGCTCTGTAAAGCTGCTCCTTCTCACCAAGGGGCAGGCCCCCCCCCCCCCCCCCCCCCCACGAGAGGGAAAATTGAGGGAGAAAGGAGGAAGCAGGACAGGAGCCAGAGGGAAGAAAAAAGTGGCTATTTATTTTAGAAAGTCAACCAAACAAAAAACATCAAGAATTAGAAAAGAAAAACAAAGAAAAAATTCCTAGCTCTGCCTATTTGTGCTGGGCCTATCTCTAGGCCCAGAATCTCCTCAGCTGCTTGGAGACTGAAGTACTGGTGGAAGGGGGCGGTCCTTGCCTATTTAATCCAGAGAGAGAAGAGCTGTGATGTCATTCAGTCTCCAAGGCTGCTGGAGGAGATTCTAAAAACTCTATGGTTCCGGGACTGGACTAGAGGGACGAAAAGGAATAGATGTTGACAAGCCCTCTCCTCTCAGCATTAAATACCATAACTAAATGTGTGTGTGGGGGGGGAAGCAAATTCCCTGCACATTTCATGCAAAATTTGCCCATAGGCCATTAAGCCCAAGGTCATCCCTCCCTTTAATTTCCTTATAGCACATATCCTTTCTCCCCTTAAGGGCTTATCCAATTTACCCACTTGTTCATGTGTTAAATTTAGACAAAAACATCTCCTCCAGATATCTGAATGTCCTTCCACTCACCACCCCTTCCCAACTTATACAGGTCCCTGTAAAACACCACAAATCCCTCTTTTATTTCCTCCTCTCCAACACATCGACACCCTCCCTACTTCAGCAGGGGGACTATATGAACTGCAGCTTCTTTGCTTTCAATTTACTAGCAAGCACCCTTTCTGCCCTATTCTCCCCTTCAAAGTATCTCAGACTGCCTAGTTAAATCATAAGCAACCCTATCCGCCCATATCCCCTTAATCCGCTCTCTCACCCCTTCAATCGAACCACCTCTTCCTCCCCACTCTCCCTCACTGCCACCTCCAAAAGTTTAAGTTCAGTCAAGGCTCGATCTGTCCCACTTTCCATTTTGATCCTACTTGCATGCTTCAACACCATACCCTGGGATAATTGCCTTAAAAAGCATCCAAACGTAGCCACTCCCAAATAATCATCCCACTATTAAACAAAAGAAATCTCCTATCACTTCCTCTACTTTCTTTACCATCACCACATCCTCCAATATGCTCTTATTCACTTTCCAAAATCTAATTCCCTAGTTCCTCTTGCCCTTATTCCCAATCTATCCAAACAGGAGAATAAGCAGACCAAAAAAAGATTTTTCCTTCTATGTCCACCCCCCTCACCCTATCACTACATCTCTTGTCCATAAAAATATCATCAATTCTGGAGGAACTAGAGTGCACCCGTGAGGGGGGAGGGGGTGTGTACTCCAGTTCCCCCAAATTTAAATTGCCTCTATACATCATATAATTCCATTAATTCTCCAGAACAGGAACCACATGTGAAGCTTGTGCTTGAGCAGGCTCAGCTTTACACAGCCGCTACTGCATTCTGTTATCAGAACAGGGAGATTTTCCCTGTGAAATAGGCGGACTGATCTTAGTCATCATCCCAAACAACCCCCTTAAGAGATAAAGGCTGGGCTCCCAGAGGAAAAGGCTGGTGAAGGGGTAACAGAGAGGCTTAAGCCCCTTAACACCAGTGGCAAATATGCTCAAGGGCCCCAGTCCCCTATAGGGGAACCACAGATCCTGGATCCCCAAGCAACTAGGAAGGTTTGAAAGCAGTGCATGTGCTGCTTCAGAAGCTGCTGCTCAAAACCAAGTAAAAGAGAATCCTGTGGCCCAGAGGGCCTAAGGAGAACTGCTGACTACAGACCACAAAGGCATCCAAAATAGCCAATGGTTCAACAGGCAGAAATCCATGGAGACATCAGAAAACTACATTAGGGTTCCTAAAACAAAAAAATGAAAAAAAAAAAAAACAAAACAACCAACTCCATTCCCGAGGTCAGTGTCACACACGGGGCAAAAATATCCTGTCACTGATCTGATATCGCAGGACAAGAGACATAATGCCAGGCTCCCAGTATCACAGTGGAGCTCCACAAAATCCATGAAGAAAAAAGCCTGCTGGGGCGGGAAAACTAAAAAGAACAAGGATTAATGGTAGATTTTTTTTCTTTGACATGATGATGAAAGACAAGGCAGGAGAAATTGGGCATGCAAAACATTGATGTCATTTTCCTTCCCATTAAAGTATAATTAGAGCTTACCTGCTAATTAGCGTTCCTGAAAGAACTCCAGTCCAGCCCCGGAATTCTGGGTTGTGTTCCATTTCCACCAGCTTGGAGACTGAGCATGTCATCCTTTTAATGACCTCCACCTATATATACTGCTGGCACCTCCCACCAGCTCCAGTAACCTATTTACAAAGCAGACTCACAGGAGCAACAAATAAAAAGTTAAACTATATAAACTATACCCCCCCCCTCCCGGAGGAACTCCCCGCTTCCCCCATATGCTGAGGAGACCTACCTGTGAGTCTTCGAGCTACAGCATTCATATAAAGAGGGCAACAGAAAAAGGGATAGACAGGCCATAGAACCAAGCCCGTCCCCGACTCCCAGCCGGGCCCTTAAGCGAGAGAGAACACCGGACAGATCCCCCTCCGACCCGTCCTCTCTGGCCGGGATCGCCAGACAGCGACCCACAAGAGACCCTGAGGGTGGGCTCCGGGACTGGACTGGAGTTCCTTCAGGAACGTCTAATTAGCAGGTAAGCTCTAATTATACTTTCCTTAGCGTTCCTCCAATCCAGTCCTAGAATTCTGGGATGTAACAGAGCAGTACCATCAATGGGAGGGACCTGCGAGCCTGACCCCGAGGATGGCCTCCCCAAAACAAGCATCTTCCACCACTTAAATATCCAGCCGATAGTGCTTAGAAAAGGTATGTAATGACGGATCACGTTGCTGCCTTACAAATCTCTGCTGGCGGTACCAGGCAAGACTGCCCAGAAAGCCACCAGCCACCTCGTGGAATGTGCCCGCAAGATTGCTGGCACTGTCCTACCTCTCAACACATAAGCTGATGCAATAGCTTCTTTGATCCAACAGGAGATAGAGGCCATAGCTGCAGCCTCCCCCTTTCGTGGCACCCTAAACACCAGAAAGAAATGGACAGATCTGCGGAACAACTGTCCTCCTCAGATACCTTCTCAGGACCCTACAAACGTCCAGAAGGGCCAGCCGTGCATCCTCGACTCCTTCGTCCCCGCCAGACAGCACTGAAAGGGAGACTGACTGGTTCACACGAAATTCCAAAACCACCTTGGACAAAGATGACCGCCCCAGGCATAGCGTCACCTTGTTCTTGGAAAAGAGAAGAAAGGGAGGCCGGCAGGAAAGAGCCTGCAACTCTGAAATCCTTCTAGCGGAGCAAACTGCCACCAGAAACAGTGTCTTCAAAGTCGAGTCCTTCAGAGGCTCGAGCCGAAGGCTCAAAAGGCTCCCTTGTGAGTGCTTCCAAAACCAGATTAAGATCCCAGGGCGGAACCACCACTCTTCGTGGAAGACGAAGCCTCTTCACTGCTTTCAGAAAATGAACTACATCTGGGTATGCGCCCAAAGAGCTACCTTGCACCCTACCGCGATAGCAAGATATGGCCGCCAGATGAACCCTCAGATAACTAGCAGCCAAACCCTTCTCGAACCTGGCCTGCAAAGACACCAAAATGTCCGGAAGGGACGCAGAAGACGGCTGGCACTGTCTTGTCGAGCACCAATCCTCAAAGATACACCACACCCTGACATAGGAAAGGGATGTGGACCTTTTCCAGGCTTTTAGCATGGTTGCAATTACAGGGCCCGAGTAACCCCTCTTCAGCAACCTCGCCCTTTCAAGAGCCAAGCTGTAAGCGAGAACTGACCCACCTGAGGCATATGATTGGGCCCTGCTGGCAGCAGGTCCTCCCGCTCTGTGAGCCGCCAGGGCCGGTCAACGAGAAGCCGCATCAGGTCAACATACCAAGGATGCCAAGGCCAATCCGGAGCGATTAGGATGACCAACCCTGGGTGGGCCTCTATTCTTTGGATGACTCTCCCTATCAATGCTCAGGGCAGAAATACATACAGGAAACCCTCCAGGGGCCACCTCTGAACCAATCCATCCAGGCACTCCGACATCCATTCTTTCCTTCTGCTGAAGAATTGACCCACCTTGGCTGAGCTCCACCTCGCCATGAGATCCATGATTAGACTACCACATCTGTCCACTATTTGGGAGAAGACCTCCAGGCAAAGCTCCCACTCACCCTGGTCCACTTGGACCCGAAGTAGGTAGTCTCCCGCCACATTTTTTACTGCAGCCACATGCACTGCCCACAGCGCCTGCAGGTGAGCTTCCGCCCACCCCATCAGGCTTTCGGTCTCTTCTTCCAAAGCAGCGCTGCCTGCGCCCCTTGGCAATTAATATACGCCACCATGGTTGAATTGTCCAAGAACACTGACTGCCTTCCCTTGCAGCCAAGGGGCAAAACTCCTCAGCGCCAGGGTCACTGCCCTCATCTCCAGCCTGTTGATGGACCGAAGAGCCTCCTGCGAACTCCAGCAACCCTGGGTAAGGTGCCCCTCGCAGTGAGCTCCCCATCCAGCCAGACTTGCATCAGTGGACAGAGGAACCCACTGGGGGGACTCGAGCAGCATTCCTTTCGCCAGGTTCCTGGGACAGAGCCACCACTTGAGTGCCCTCCTGGCCTGCAACAAGCAGGGGAGTCTCACCGAAAGGGGCTGGCTCTGATGGGACCATCGATGCAGCAGTGCCCTCTGCAATGGGTGCATGTGGGCCCTTGCCCATGGTACCAAGTCGAGCGTGGCTGCCTTCATCCCAAGCACCTGCAAGTAGTGCCAGGCCAAGGGCTCCCTCATCCACAGGAACTGCAGCACCAACCGCCACAGATCATGTGCCCTCCGATCTGGGAGGTACACTTTGCTGCCGCAGGTATCGAAGCGCGCTCCCAAATACTCGATCTCCTATGATGGAAGCAAGTTGCTCTTGGCCAGATTGACTACCCAGCCGAGGCTGCTCAAGAACTCCACCACTCTGGATGTTGCCCACTCGCTTTCTTCTTTGGACTTCGTCCAGATGAGCCAATAGTCGAGATTGGAAGGAGGGAATTCTCATCCACCCATGAGTGCCGCTGCCACGACCACCATGATTTTGTTGAAGATACGAGGAGTCATGGCCAGCCCGAACGGAGGAGCCCGGAACTGAAAATGTCCCCAGGGAACCGCAGAGTGGAGGTACTGCTGATGAGCTGGTCGAATGGGAATGTGCAAATACGCCTCCGTCAGATCCAGAGAGGTAAAGAACTCCCCTTCCCTGACCGCAACTATGACAGACCGGAGAGTTTCCATGTAGAAACGGGGAACCCGAAGGCACCCATTCACATGTTTTGAGATACAGGATGGGCCGGAAGGACCCTTCCTTTTTTGGCACCACAAAATAAATCGAGTACCAACCGCAGCCGCACTGGTCCCTGGAAACGGGAACTACCGCTCTTAACTGCAGTAACCGCATCAGTGTCTCCTTCACGGCTGTAGCCTTGGACAGAGCCCTGCAGGGGGAAAGAACGAAAGACTGACCCACCGGACACGCTGGGTCGATCAGACGTGATTCGGACCCAGGCAGGGAAAAACTCCTGCAACCGAAATCCCATGGGAAAACTCCCCACCTGAGGCCCCCTCATTTCATTGTGCTCTCTTTGAGCCTGAGGAGGAGGAAGAGGTGGAACTGAAGCCCCTACCTGCTCTTCGAAAACTCCTAAAGCCCCATCCCTTTCAGAGAAAAATGACCCCTCTGAAAGGGTGCAGATCAAGGGTTCAGAAATCTCTTAAACTCCCCTGGCTGTGTTTGAGCCAGGAGGGAACCACAGGACTGCTTCTTCTTTCCCTCTGGGAGACGGCCACCCTTAAGACTCCCCTAGCTCCTTTACCAATTTGTCCAGATCCTCCCCGAATAATATCTTCCCCTTGAAGGGAAGCCTTCCTAATCGGGATTTAGAAGAGCTTTCTGCCGCCCAATTTCGGAGCCACAGATAGCGTCGAGCCGCCACCAATGAAGCTATGCTCTTAGAGAGACCCCTAATGAAGTCATAATGGGCATCCGTGAGGTAGGCCGCCCCCAAATCGAGTCGAGAGGCTTCACCCATCAAATCCTCCGACAGGTCACTTGGGAATTGATTTAGTTGGGCCCAGCGGAGATAGGCCCCAGCCACCCATGCCCTGCAAATCAAAGTCTGTAGCATAAAGGCATTGATATCAAAGGCTTGTTTCAGCAATGTATCCAACTTCCTATCTTGGGAGTCTTTAAGGGCTGTGCTGCCTTCCACTGGGAAGTCGTCTTCTTGGTCACCGCGGATACTGCCGCATCCACCTTTGGGGACAGGAGCAGCTCTCTCTCCTAATCTGACAAGGGGTAGAGGTGTGCCATAGTACGCGAGCCCCTTAGACCCGCTTCCAGCGACTCCCACTCATCGTGGATCATCTGTTTGATCACCCGATGGACAGGAAAACCTTCTGTGTTTTCCAAACTGCTTGAAGCAATGGATCTTCCAGCACCTCATCCTCTGCCAGAGGGCCTTGTAGGCATATTGAGAGCCTTCAAGGACTCTCCAATGAGCACCGAGAGCTCCTCTCAATGAGACTCTGATAATCCTTGTCTGCTCCTTCTGCTCTGGAATCTCGTCTTCCTCCACTTCCAGAGCCACGTCTAGGTCCATAACTTCCAGCCCCTCGGACCCAGGAGACTGGTCTCCCCAAAGATCCAAAGCTTTTGCCCTTTTGGAAGGCTCCATTTCTAACTCCAGAGACCTCGGGGGTGCCTGATGCTTAGGGGTGCGGCCTCCTCCCGCAGGGCCCGGAGGGGACCCTTGCTGATGTAGACAGTAAGCCTTGTGCAAGAGGAGGACAAACTCTGGCAAAAAAACCCTCCCCAGTCGTCGTCCCCCACCCCAAACTCCAGAGAGGTGGAAGGAGCAGGATGCGGCTGGGAATCAGCTTGTGTTTCCTGCAAGGAGGGGAGAGAGACTGAAGTCCCCCTTTCCAGTCCAAGAGCGCCCTGAGATCAGGACAGGGGCAGACCTCTCTCAGGGTCCTCAGCCGCCTGCAACTCCTGTTCTACTGAAGCCGCCTCTTGGATGCAGCGACGGCATACCCCTTCGTCTGAGACTGTCCATCTGTGGGTACCACAGACCAAGCACGGTGGATGCCCTGGCATAGTCCTTGGCTTAAAGTTAATCAAGAATAAAGAAGCAGCAGCCCCTCCAGAAAGAGAGTATCAATCCCCAGAGAGGGGTCTCCCCCAAGGCACTACCAGCCCAACTGCCTTCTTCTCTTCTGCTTAACCTTTTTTTTTCCTACTTTAATACTACAAGCAGCTAAACTGTGGGAAAATACAACCCCCCCCCCCAGCCCGATCTTAAACAGGAAAAAAAAAAAACTCCAAAAAAGGCACACTTCCCCTGCCGCTCACCAACAAGGCCGCTCTCACCATGCAGTCCGGCGTGCAGGAGAGCCAAAAGCAGCAGGAACTAAACTTCCTCACCGCTCCCACACAACCACAGTGATCAGCTTCGGGCCCAAGTACATTCCCTGCCTTACCCTCACAACCGTAGGAAACTGTACTGGGCCGCCGCTCCCGTGCTCAGCCGCACTGGAGGGTTTTGGCCACTGGAAGACTCCGGTGTTGTCTGAGGCCCCTCCTGCCCCTAAAGGATGCTGCCGCTGTGAAATTCTTATCTCCTGGCTCCTCACCTATGAGCGAATTCGGGAGCTGGCACACAAACCCCAGTCCTATCCTGAGGGCCTCCGAAACCCTGGGGGAAGAGGAGAAGCGAGTGGAAGAGCCTCCGGACTGATTCCAACCCCCAGGAACCAGCCCCCTCCAGACAACTGCCCTGAAACTACCAGAAACCAGGGAAAAACAACAAAAAGGCAAAGGAAACACCAACCCTAAACCTAGCTTTCCTTAGTCGTTCCTCTAGTGAGCTTGCTCACTGTTACCTCCATCTGCTTGGAAACTGAGCATACTGGAGCTGGTGGAAGGTGCTAGCAGTATATATAGGTGGAGGTCATCAAAAGGATGACGTGCTCAAGTCTCCAAGCTGCTAGAAGTAGAGCACAACCCAGAATTCCAGGACTGGACTGGAGGAACGGTACGGAACAGAGTGGTTTTTGAATTAATTGAATTGGTATTGTAGAAGAACATTTGCATATTGAATAGTTTATACCTCTTGGAGGCAAGTATTAGCTTCTCTCAGACATCACTGAAAGCTGCTCTAATCTGCCTCCACCTGCTGAAAAGGGAGCATAACCCACTTGTCCGAACTGATCTAGCAAAAAGCATAAAGGGAAGTATGATAGATGAAACTTATCACGTCAAACCACTTAACAGATTTTTATACTGCTTTATTTCAGTCAGTGATTTACATTATAAAACTTAAACTTGGTAATGTACATTAAACAGGGACATTTCTTATGTTATGTACATTGATAACCCTCCATTGCCTCAAAAAAATCCAGGTTAAGTGACTTGCCCAAAACCACAAGGAGTGCTAGTGGGAATCAAATCCTGGTTTCTTGATTCCCAAGCCAGTGCTCTAACGATTAGGCTACTCCTCCACTCCGTTGTGATGGTTAACAAATCAATTGAGAACAAGGCCAAAGAGAAATTAGACTTACCTGTTAATTGTTGTTTCTTGAGGAACTCCAGTTCAGTCCCTCACCTCTGGGTTGTGCACCTCTTCTGGCAGCATGGAGACTGGGCATGTCAGAACTGTGACACCATTGCAGATATCCTGCTGGCACCTCCCACCAGCTCCCAGTAATCTAATGACAAAGCAGATTCAAAAGGAGCATTAAATAAGTAGCTATAATATTAAATACAATTTAACTCTAAAACTGAACTAAAACCCTGTAAATGAGAGGATAACTCTCCTCCCGTTTGCAGAAATAGGACAAAGGAGAGAGAAGAAAGAATACAAGGTATACTTTGCCTGAATACAGACCATATTTGCTGAACTTCTCCTACTGGATTGTAGTCACCGCACATCACAAAACAGGCTTTGCGGAAGCTGACCAAAAAAACCCCCGGGCGGGAATCGGAATTGAACTGGAGTTCCTCAAGGAACAACAATTAGCAGGTAAGTCTAATTTCTCTTTCCTTATCATCCCTCCGGTTCAGTCCCTCACCTCTGGGATGTAACAGAGCAGTAAACTATTGGGAGGGACCTGTCCACCCGGACCGCAAAACTGCCGACCTGAAACAGGCATCTCCCGCCGCTTGAACAACCAGGCGGTAATGTTTACTAAAAGTATGCAAGGAAGACCAACTGGCTGCTCTGCAAATCTCAACCAGCGGAACTAAGCTATGCTCCACCCACGAAGCCGCTTGCGCTCTAGTAGAATGAGCCTGCAGCCCCAAGGATACCCGACGACCTTGCAAGATATAAGCTGACGCTATTGCTTCACAAACCCATCTCGAAATTGAAGCTTTGGCCACCGCTTCACCTTTACGCAGCCCACCAAAGAGAACGAATAAACAGACTTGCAGAAGGACTCAGAGACCTTCAAGTATTGCCAAATTACTGTCTTAATGTCTAATGCACGCAAACTACGGTCCGATGCGGTCTTCCCCGAAACACACAAAACGGGCAAAGAGACCGACTGATTCACATGAAATGGCAAAACTACATTTGGTAGGAAAGACGGTACGGGACGCAACACCACTTTTTCCCTAGAAAAAGTCAGAAACGGTTCCCGACAGGACAAAGCCTGCAACTCAGAGATTCGACATGCCGAGCAAATGGCTACCAAAAATACTGTCTTCAAAGTCAAATCCTTTAAGAAAGCCTGATGCAAAGGCTCAAAAGGCTCCCTTGTCAAGGCTCCTAAAAACCAGGTTGAGATCCCACGGAGGAGAAACCACGTAGACGTGATACCATTCTCAAGAAACGGACATCATCGGCATGAACCCCCCCCACCAAAGGAATTCCTTGCACCTTTCCTTGATAACAAGAAATAGCTTCCAACTGCACCCTTAACGAACTGGCAGCCAATCCCTTATCGAACCCGTCTTGCAAGAAAACCCAACACTGTCGGTACTGAGGCCGGACAAAACGGACATTGAGCACACCAGTCCTCAAAAACACGCCCGACACGCACATATGCTAAGGAAGTGGACCTCTTTCTGGCCAGAAGCAAGGTGTCAATCACCGCCTTGGAATAACCCTTCTTCCTTAACCAAGCCCTTTCAATGGCCAAGCCGTAAGCGAGAACCGATGTACCTGAGGCATTCGTCAAGGACCCTGAAGCAGCAGATCCTCCCTTAGCAGCATCCGCTACGGTTCCCCATTGAGCAGATGCACCAGATCAGCAATCCACAGATGACGAGGCCAACCTGGAGCTACTTGAAGCACTCTTCCCCGATGAGCCTCGATGCGCTGCACCACTCGTCCTATGAGCTCCCAAGGGGGACAAACGTAGAGGAGACCGTGAGTGGGCCATTGTTGGATTAAGGCATCTAGACCTTCCAACATTCGTTCTCGTTGTCTGCTGTAAAAGCAACTGGCTTTGGCTGACCAAAAGGTCACCATGAGATCCATAACCAGAGATCCCCACTTGAGAACAATCTGAGCAAACACCTTCAGATGAAGCTCCCATTCTCCGGGATCCACTCAAACCCGGCTGAGAAAGTTTGCCATCACATTGTCTGTCCCTCAATGTGCGCCGCAGACAGATCCTGCAGCTGAGGCTCTACCCAATTGAAGAGACTTTCCGCCTTCATTTCCAGAGCCACGCTTCCCGTGCCCCCTTGACGATTGAGGTACACAACTGTCGCAGCATTGTCAGAGCACTCTAACCGCTCGCCCCCGTAAGGTGGATTCGAAGGCCCAAAGTGCTAGAGCTACCTTCGTAGCTCCAGCCGATTGATGGACCATTTGGCTTCTTGTTCGGTCCAGCAGCCTTATGCGAAGAGCTCTCCGCAATGAGCTCCCCATCCTGCGAGACTGGTATCCGTTAACAATGGCATCCACTGCAGTTGTTCGAGAGGCATGCCCGCTGCGAGATTCTGCAGACGAAGCCACCATTGAAGAGACTCCCTGACCCGTAATGGACAGGGGAGGTGCTTGGACAGAGTGGTTCTGGTGAGACCATCGACGGAGCAGCGACCTCTGTAAGGAGCGCATGTGAGCTCTGGCCCACAGCACAACTTCCAGAGTTGCCACCATTGTCCCCAACATGCAGAGATAGTGCCAGGCCGATGGTGCAGGAATCCTCAAAAAAAACCCAAAAAAACAAACATTCGCACACCAGAAGCCGCAGGCCCTGGGCTCGGAGATCCAGCAAGAAAACAGATCCCACACGAGTGTCGAAGCGAACTTTCAAATACTCTAGAACTTGCGTCGGAACCAATCAGCTCCTGGCCGTTTTGACCACCCAATCGAGACTCTGTAGGAACTCTACCACTCTGTCACTCGCACACTCTCGGCCCTGGACTTTGCCCGAATCAACCAGTCGTCGAGATAGGGATGAACTAATACCCCCTCCTTTTGAAGAGCCACTGCCACCACCACCATAACCTTGGTTAAGATGCGCAGAGCCGTCACCAGAACGAAGGGCAACGCCTGAAACTGAAAATACCCCCACAGTAGCGCAAATCTTAGAAACCTCTGATGATCTGGCCTAATCGGAATGTGTAAATATGCTTTGGTGAGATCGAGAGACATCAAGAACTCCCCTTGACGAACTGCCACTAAAACCGAAGGTAAGGTTCCATTTGGAAATGAGGTACCCACAAACAGCAGTATACCCCCTTGAGATCCAGAATCGGGAGGAAGGCCCCATCTTTCTTTGGCACCACAAAATAAATTGAGTATCGACTGATACCGTAGTGCTCTCGTGGAACCAGAACCACTGCTCCCAGCTGCAAAAGACGAGCCAGAGTCTCCCGTACCGCAATCATCCTCTCTCGCCCCCTGCACGGTGACATGAAAAAAAAAAAAAAAAAAGAGTTGACCACCCGATAGGCAAACTCGAGAGAATAACCTTCGCGAACAACCTCCAACACCCACTGATCGGATGTTATCTGGACCCAGGCAGAAAGAAACTCCCAAAGTCGACCCCCTACCGGCTGAATTCCTGCCTGGGTCCACCTCGCTTCATTGTGCTTTCTGAAAACCCGAGAAAGGGGGACTAGCAAATCCTCTGCCCGCTCCCCGTAATCCTTTAAAACTTTGACCTCGAGAGGAAAACCGTCCTCTTTGAAAAACTCCCAAATGGGAGATACAAAAACGCCTGAAATCCCGAGGTTGCCAACGGGAAGGTAACAGGGCTCGGCTCTGCTTCGGTTTATCCTCTGGCAAGCGACCTCCTTTAGAATCCCCCAAATCCTTGACCAGCTTATCAAGATCTTCTCCAAACAACAACTTCCCCTTAAAAGGAAGCTTGCTAAGACGCGACTTGGAGGAACTGTCCGCCGCCCAGTTCCTGAGCCAAAGATAGCAGCGTGCGGATACCAAGGAAGCCATGCTATTCGCCAAGCCTCTAATAAGATCATATTGCACATCGGCCAAATATGCACAACCTGACTCAAGTCTTGTCACATCAGCTAGCTGCTCCTGCATTTGCTGAACTGGCTGCTGCAACCCTGAGACCAACGAAGGCATGCTCTCGCAACCCAAGCTCCGCAAATAGAGGCCTGCAGAGCCAGAGTATTAACCTCAAGTCCACCTTCCGATCCTGTATGTCCTTCAAAGCTGCACTGCCTTCAACTGGAATGGTAGTCTTTTTCATGACCGCTGAAACTGCCGCATCTCTATGTGGAGAACGAAACACTTCCTGTTCTTGATCCGCCAAGGGATAGAGACGATTCATGGATCTCACACCACACAAGCCTGCCTCCGGCACATCCCATTCTTCCTGAATCATCTGCTTAACCACACGGTGAACAGGAAAAACCACCTGGGACTTTCGTACCGCCTGAATGAGAGGATCCTCTAAACCCTCATTTTCCGCTGGTACCACCGACGAAAGGTTGAGAGCCTGAATCTCACCTTCCTCTAAATCAGGGGTCTCAAACACGCGGCCCGCGGGCCGCATGCGGCCCGCGAGACAACTTTGTGCGGCCCGCGACGGAGGAAAACAAAAAAACCCCAAAACCCTGGCTTCTGCCGTTGCCGCCGTGGCAGCGGCAGAATCAATTGTCAAAGTTTTAAAAAAACTTACTTCTGCTGCTCAAGCAGCAAAATCAGCTGTCCTGCGGCCCCTTCCCCTGTGCCCGGAGATCCGAGTCTGCTCTATCAGCGGCGTGCTTTTCAAGCCGCGAAGAGAGTATTCCCCTCTCGCGCGGTTTCAAGCCGCGCGAGAGGGGAATACTCTCCTCGCGGCTTGAAAAGCACGCCGCTGATAGAGCAGACTCGGATCTCCAGGCACAGGGGAAGGGGCCACAGGACAGCTGATTTTGCTGCTTGAGCAGCAGAAGCCAGGTTTTTTTTTAATTTACCGGGGGGGGGGGGGGTGTAGGACTGGAAATGGGCTATTGGCAGGGGGGGGGGGTATGACTGGAAATGGGCTATTGGCAGGGGGGGGGGTATGACTGGACATGGGCTATTGGCGGGGGGGGTATGACTGGAAATGGGCTATTGGCAGGGGGGGGTTATGACTGGAGATGGGCTATTGGCAGGGGGTTATGACTGGTAATGGGCTATGGTGGGGGCTAGGACTGGAAATGGGCAGGTGGGGGGTAGGAAGGACTGGAGGTGGGCTGATGGGGGAGTTAAGACTGGTAATGAGCTATGGAAGGGCTGACTGAAATGGGGTAATGGGGGTTAGGGCTGGAAGTGGGCTATTGGCAGGGGGGTTATGACTGGTAATGGGCTATGGGGGGGGGTAAGACTGAAAATGGGGTGATGGGGGTAAAACTGGAAGTGCGCTATGGGGAGGTTAGGACTGGTAATGGGCTGGGGGGGGTTGCTAGGACTGGAAATGGGCTGAGTGGAAGGGGGGCTTGAACTGCAAATGGCTGATGGGGAGGGGGGCTTGGAATGGAAATGGGCTGTGAGGGGAGGGAGCTAGGATTGGAAATGGGCTGATGGGGGGCTAGGATTGGAAATGGGCTTATGGTGAGGCTAGGATAGGACTGGAAATGGACTAATGGGGGGACTAGAAGGGAGCGGATGCTGGGTGGGGCTGGAACTAGAAGGGAGCTGATGTTGGGGGAGGATTAGAATGGGATGGAGCTGGGAAAGTGAAATGGAGAGGGGAAAAATATTTTGTCTGGGAGAGAAGACAAATCTACAATTGGCCAGGTATTGGGAGAGTAAGTGGGGATTGAGGATGGAGGGGTAAAATTTGAGTGGATGAAATAGGAATGAGGAAAGAGAAAAAGGAGAAAGATTAGTATGTTAAAGCAGATGTAGAGAGAGAATGGAAAAAAAACTAGGAGAGAAGAAAGGGCAAATGGACAGCAGACGATGGAGAGTTAGCAGAAGACATGAAGAAACCAGAAGAAAGTGGCTGGAACAATTGCAACTGAAAAAAATGCACAAAAGGTAGAAAAATATCTCTTTATTTTGAATTTATTAACTGGAATATGTCAGCTCTGGGAAATGTGCATCATTAATGTTTGCGCTTTGTTTAGTACAAGAGGAAATTAATTTATAGTTTTATTTCTACAGTGTTGTTGTACATTCCAAGTTTGGCTTTTGGGGTTCCCAGTTTAATTATTGTCTTCTTGTTTCTAAATCTTTTAGTCTTTCTTTATCCATACTCATTAAAGAGGCATGTTTACTAAAAGTTAGTGTATGGTAACATTATGCAAATATTTATGCAAATGAGGCCCCTTATGCAAATGAGGCCCCGCGTCTTATGCGGCCCCCGGGTTACTTTACAAGTCCTCATTTGGCCCTCAAAGCAATTTGAGTTTGAGACCCCTGCTCTAAATCCTCCATCCCAGCTTCTGGCTCCAACTCAAGGTCCTCTGCATCCAGCCAGTTCGAACCAAGGGGCTGATCTTTCACTGACCGGGTCCTCTTAACCGGTCTACCATCAATACCACCGAACCTTTTGGTGGCCGCTTGGCCTCCTGCCGCCCAAATAAGCGAGGCATCCGCAACTGTCCCCTGGTGCCGCAAAAAGTAAGCCTGATGAAGCAGCAGCACAAAATCTGGGGAGAAACCCTCGAAAGCTGCCCCAGACACCATGGGAGTAGAGGAATTACCGAGCAAAGCCAAATTTGAAGTAGGAAGAGCAGACGTAGACTCCCACAGAGAATCCCTTCTGCAGAAACGGCAGCACCCTGCACCACCAGAGCAGTGCCTTCTTTAGACCCATCCTGTATTTCTTGCTCCATAGTAAGCCCCTCAGATGTGCAGCAATGACACACCCCCGTGACCCAGAGCGAGCCCCTACGGGCGCCACAAACCAGGCATTGTGGCCGCATAGGCATCAGTGCTACGGAATCCAAGAGACTGGATAGTAAAGGAAATGGCTCCCGTACCAGACCACCAAAAAGGGCAACAAAACAAGATTGTGCCAAATCATTTTTTTTTTAATCTTTTCTGTACTGACCCTTTAAGAGCTCCAAAACATTGAAAATTAAAAGTAATCAAAATTAATCTCAAGTAACCAGAAAACTACAAGCTGTCAGCAAAGAGCACTGTGAAGAAAAACAGCGGGAAAAAGGCCCACCAAGATCCTGAGCTCTGCTAGCCCACAGAACATGCTTCACACACAGCAGCAGGCCTAAAAAAATGTTCACAGGACACTAGCAGCAAAGATTTAAACACTCACTTCTTCCTCCGAGACCTTCGGATCCTCTCTGCACCCCATTAAAAATAACGGGCTTCCTGTGAGCAACACAGCTGAGAAAGACTGTCAGCCGGCAGCAGCAGAGAAACAAGGCCTGACGACAGTTTCTGACTGGAAATCTACAGCACAGAAAACTGAGCCGGTAAGGAGATGAAAAGCCTGCTAAAGAACTCCCCTCCATGCCAACAAGGAGGGGAGAGCAGGCAAAGGGGACAGAAATAAACAGGAGGGAGAAAAGAGACTCCTCTAAATCCCTTCCCTTCCCATCCCCTCTCAGCCCTTGATTTTTTTTTAACAAGCTTTAATGAGCTTTAAAGCTACAGATCAAAAGAAAAAAAGTTATAGGGAGAAAAGAAAAAACTAAAAACCCTAGCTAAGCTGCCTAAAGCTCTTTATCTGCTCCTCTAGTGAGCCCAGCACCTAGGCTCACTACTTCCAGCTGCATGGAGACTGGACACACTGGGAGCTGGTGGGAGGTGCCAGCAGGATATCTACAGTGATGTCACAGTTCTGACATGTCCAGTCTCCATGCTGCGAGAAGAGGTGCACAACCCAGAGGCGAGGGTCTGAACTGGAGGGACAATAAGGAACCAGGTATGCCACAGTTCAGCTCTCAGCATATTGCAGCAACAGCAAAAAAAAAAAACACACACCCCCACCACCACCTATGATGGTTAGTATGTAGGAGGAGCCTTTTTCTCAGTACATATAATCACTACTTCCCCTGGAATATAGAAAGTAATGGACAACATGTAGGATATGGATAACTAGGCTCAGCTTTAAGTGGCACATCTACTGCATCCAGCAGTTCCCCCCTTCCAGCTCATACATAGAGACCTCTGAGCCTTATTCCAAGGCTGAGTGAGATGGACCGAGCTTGCAATGAGCACAGAACATGGCTCAGCTACAGTCAAGAAACTGTCAACATCCAGCAACCAAAGCAGCCAAGTGAGCCTGCTGGTGCACCATACTGGACTTCACCCTCCTTCTGTACTTGTCCTTAGAGGAAGCTAGTCCACTATGCTTGACTGATTGTGTCCCCATCCTCTTTCTTCCTCGAAATTTGGAAAATAGCCAAAAAAAGAGCTAGAGAAATATAAAAAGTCCCACCAGTCTATGTAAACCCACACCGCCTGCACTACACATTTTTGTTAGCACAGGTGTGCCTCAGGCTTTGAAAAGGTTGGCAAACAATGATTTATTTTAACAGCTTGAAGCACATTATACATTTTTGGAGTGCTACCAAAGTTAATCACATTGTTCTCCTGATATCAGCACTTTATTACTCGTATACAATATACCAAATAGAACTATACAATAAACTTTTCTTTAAATTCTCAGTTATGGCTTTCAGAAATGTATGTTACCACCACCACCACAATGGCAGCTTTCCTTCCAGTATCACAACCAAGGAAGCAACTGAAAAGGAGTAGCTTTGCTATTAGAATAGCAGGCTAAGAACTAGAGTTCAAATCCCACTTACACTCCTTGAAGTACTCTTCATCCTTTTTCCTTGTGTACAGAAGTTTACCCCCACACGCCCCCCCCCCCTTTCCAGTCATACGTACCTGTACTTAAAAATAAGACATAAGCCCATGTCAAATATACACACACATATAAAATGCAATCTTTCAGGAATTACGGACTGGTCATGAGATTAGATGCTAAAGAGCAGATCAGTTTATTTTTCTGGGGCTCGGCATTCTTCACTTCACTCTGCTCTAAATTTAGAACTCAACTGTAACTAGAGCTGACTCCATGAGTCTTCATGCCCAACTACAAGAGATACTGTCTATTCCCATCTCATTTAACCATGCCAATACAGAGACAATGCTCAGCTGGGGGCTCACAAAGGAGATTCTTACCAGACCTATTCACTGGTAGGCACCAAATCCAATCACTAGGCGTGGCTGTTAATGCAACGAGGAGCTCCCTCCCACGGAGGCTCTTAACACTGCATCTGCAGCATCCCCGGCCGATCAGAATAAAATTGCTACCCAGACACCAGGAAAGCAATTTTAAATTTTGACTTAAGAAGTGTTTCATGTTGGGGTCTGACAATGCAGAAACTCAAAATGAGTTCTAAATAGGAACCAATGCCTCAGTCATTCAACACAGTAACTGATATGGCTGAAAGAAGTGTCAGGATACCACGAATTTACTAATCTTGCACTGCAATAGAGTTAAATACGGCGTTATCCCGTCTCTTTTGCAATCAATACAAGATAAGAAGTTCTATAAATATTTGTTTACACTGCATATAAAAATATCACAACATACGTCCATCACGAGCAAAAACATTAAAGAATTATTAAACAAGAAATGCAATGGCTATTTCGAACTGCTGCCCCAACTACAGATACATCTTCCTATCTAAAAATGTTACATGCAAAACAACTGATGATTTTACCTTTATTTTTCCTAGTCTTACGTCCTGACAAACATGTAAACAGCACTCCTTTCCACGAATACAAAACGCCATGTGAAGCTTTCCCCGTCATGAGTAGTTAAACAGTTCATTTCGTTTCTCCACAGGAACAAAAATAGGTAACAAGCCCCTCTAGGACACCTCAAACTTAAAAATAACCCATAATATCAAGACGACCGAGAAGTTTAAGGGAATAAAGTTCTTGAGAAATCCACAATCCTGGGGAAATCAGGAAGAGCGTGAAGCAGAAATAGCGCACTCTCCTGTATAAATCGAGTTTATAAACAGATTGCTGAACGTCTTTAAATTTTGAAGAGTAATCCAATTGTATTCATATTAAACAAACCGGGCATGTACAAACAAAACTTCGTTATCGAAATACTGTCCAGTCCTCGCACTCGCAATCCACATCGCCTACGAACAGCTTCTCAAAAGTTCCCTGGCTGGACTCCGAACATCGCAGCATAAAACCCACTCCCAGCAACGACAGAAAGCTGGGAAAGATCATCAACACAAATCTCTCTTCGATCAAACTTCCTAGCTTTCTCTTTTCTTAATACAAATTCGGTGAGCTTTGGCCCGTTACCCCTACATACAGCCTGCTCAAAATAACGAAACCAGGGGCGAGGTTATCCCTTGCTACAGCTCGGCACGCACAGCGCCGCAAATGACGCATTTCCGACACGCACGAGCACGCACACTACCGCCGTTCTATTAAGACTGGGATAACTAAACAGACACACCCAGAGAAGCCCAACAATGTCCTATCCGTTTAAAGAAACCACAGACAAACCCGAGCTACAAATTACAGTTATCCGGATGTACACTAGCGTATCCAGTGCCACAGTACAACGAAGAACACTGTGTAAAACTACAATTTAAAAATAAAAAAAGTGCTTTAACAGCTTTAGGTAGATAAGGCAGGGGCTTCAGAATATGAAGCTTGCCGATACAATTGTTATTTAAAAAATGAACTCTTACAGTATATTCTATTCCAGAAGCTACTTCCTTCCTCTAATGTGATAGTATAAGACAGCTTTTATTCTTTATATTCCCAACAGAAGAATCCCTTGCCGTCCACTATCTGTAGGCACTGTGTCTACATACTTTCCCTCTATAAATGGAGCGAAGTACCATAGTATTACATTAACAAGACACCATATGAAAAACTCCAGAAAGCAAATAAACGTTTTCAGAGACTGAGAAAATAGCCAGCATACCCTGAACGAAGCTGATCTCAGAAGCTAAGTAGAGTGAGGCCTGGCTTGTACTTGGATAGACGACCACCTTGGAATACCAGGTGTAGACTTACTATGCAGAAGAAAGGCTTGACAATCTACTTGCAGTTGCAGCTTACCAAGGCCCAGATGCCCAGTCACCAGGAGTCAGATAAGCAGGGCCAGTGCAGCCTCCAAAAGCTTCCAATAGAAGCTGGGGAGCGTTGCCACACAGAGCTCAGTTGGAGATGTCACTCATATGCAAGGACTTACTTTAGTTCTCCATGGACAAGCAGGAAGTAACTACAAGGTATTTAACAGAAGTGGTTTGTAACAGCGGGGTATCATCAAGGGAGCAAGACTAGGAGCAGTGGAGGAATTAGTAAACCAGATAGCAAATGATTTTTGATTATTAAGGAGATTACCCTTCAACCAGCAGGTGATCTGAGAAAGAGAGTTATTAATTGGCGATAGGTCCAGGTTAGTGGGGCGAGTGCACACAAGCAGAATGTCATCAGTATAGTAATATGTGGAAATACCAGCATCTTCAATGGCAGTAGTGAGCGGGGCGATAAAGATATTAAAAAGTAAAGGATCAAAGACAGAACCTTGAGGAACCCCCCCCCCCATGAGTGATGGGATAAGAACTTGAAGAGAACAAGCCAAACGAGACAGAATAGGAGCATAGAGAATAGAATCAATGTACGACCGTACGATGAAGACCAATGTCATGTAGGCAAGAGCAGAGAAGGCTTGTGTGATCAACCAAGTCAAAAGCTAAGGAGAGGTCAAGAGAGAGTTAGGGAGACATTACCCTGATAAAAAGGCATGGTGCACTTCACTAAGAGGAGAGATGAGGATGGTGTCTGTGCTGTCCCCTGGACAAAAGCCTGATAAGAGTGAAGAGCATTGTTTTTTGTGAGATGATCAATGAGCTGTGACAAAAAAATTATTTCCAGAATTTGAGAGAGAAAAGGAAAGTGCAGACTGGTCGATAGCTGGCTGCAGAGGTGCTCTCAAGAGAAGGCTTTTTCAAAATGGACTTAACGATGGCCTTCTTCAACAGACGGGGGACAACCCCAAAAGCAAGGCTGTTGACGACAATAGATAAAATTAGAGGTAGTAGAGTCAAAAGAATTAGTAGCTAGCCATGATGAAGGGAGAGGATCAAGAAGCATGTGAAGCAAAGAGATAGGATTAAAAGCATCCCAGCAGAGAGTAGAGTAAGAGAAGTGTTTGAAGGTAGCGAGAGGAGCCCTGCCACAGGAGGATTATACTGCATGCCCTCTCTTATTCTTCTGGTTTTCAGTCCTGGACTAAGTCCTTTTGTGGGGCTCATAGGCCACAGGAACCTGCCACCTCCCATCCGGCGCAATTCTGGGGTGCCTTCAGTGGGCGGCAGGCTGAGCCTTTCCTACCAGGTGTGGGTCCAGGTCACAAAAGATCTCTGGGTGCTAGACAGCATTCAGCACAGCTATTTTATGTAATGCAGGAAACCTAATGCCTCCATCTCCCCATGTGGTTCTGGGGCCAAGAGTGCAGTCATTCATGCCAAGCTGAAAAAATTGCTCAGTGTGCAGACAGCTGTCCCGGTGCCCCATGCAGAGCAAGGCAAAGGCCAATACTCCATCTACTTCGTGGTGCTAAAGGATGACAGTTCCTTTCAGTCAATTCTTGACATCAAGTGGGTCAACTCCCACCTGTTTACACTTCCATATGAAGACAGTGTGGTCAGTGATCCTTATGATGCAACAAGGGGAATTCCTTACGTCTCTGAATCTGGCCGATACCTATTTTCACATTCCTATCCATGAGGATCAACAGTGTTTTCTCCGTTTAACCATGCTTGTCTCGCATTTTCAATTTGCCACTTTTCTCTTTGACCTCTCTACCATCCCAAGGATGTTCTCAAGGGTCATTGGTGGCCACAATGCTGAGGCACAAAGGGATCTGTATTCACTCATATCTGGACGATTAGCCCATTTAAGCCAGGATGCAGTCAGAAGCGTCTCAGGTGTCAGCCAGTGTGGTGCAGTTCCTGGAGAGTCAACTAGATGATCAATCATGGGAAGGGTCATTTGGAGCCTTCCCAATCACTGGAATACCTGGGAGCACAGTTCAACATTCATGTAGGCAGGGTCAGCTTACATCAGCTAACAGCCTTCTGGAGTCAGCAGGTTCCAAGAGTTTGGGTTTATCTGCAGCTTCTCGGCTTGATGGAGGCATCAATAAAAATGGTCCTAGACACAAGCTCATTTGAGGCTGCTGCAGAGGTCCTTGCTGTCTTGGTCTCCAAACTCTCAGGATTGAGGCCAGGCTTCCCTTCCAACCAGTGGTGGTATCCAGCCTGCGTTCATGGAGGCAGCTCCAGCATTTGAGGAGGGGCATGCCATTGGAAATCCTTCATGGCTCCTCCTATTAACCGATGCTAGCCTGTTTGCCTGGGGAGCACACTGCAAGAGCCAAACATCTCAGGGCTGTTGGAACAGGCAGGAAGCAGCATGGTCCATCAAGTGCCACGAGGCAAGGGCCATTTGTTTGGCCCTTCTGCACTTCCTGTCCTTAGTCCGGGCAGAGTGGTCTGGGTATTCAGACAATGCCACAGTAGTGGTATGTGTCAACCAGCAAAGAGGCATGAAAAGTGCTGGAGTAGCCCTTGAGATGACCCTCTTGTTCTCCTGAGTGGAAGGAACCTCCTAGTTCTTCTGCCGCAACACATTGTGGGAGTTGACAATGTAGAGGCGGACTTCCTCAGTCACCATGGCATCAATCCCAGGGAGTGGTAATTGAGTCAGTGTTTCAGCAGATTCTGTGCCTTTGGGGTCTTCCTGCGATGAATCTGATGGCTACCTGGTCCAATGGCAAAGCACACAGGTTTTTCAGTCAGTCACTGCAAGGAGGCAGGCTTAGAGGACATTGACACCCTGGCCAAAGCAGTCTCTGCTGTATGTGTTTCCTCAGTGGCAGCTCATGGGGCATGTGCTTCACCATATAGAGCGATATCTGGGCTGGGTTGTCCTGGTGGTGCCAGATTGGCCATGGTTAAGAGATCTGATGTGATTCCTGCAGGAACCACCTTTGCGACTTCCTCCATCCTGGGGATTGTTGTGGCAAGGGCTGATTCTTCTGGATGACCCAGTCCCTTCTCGCTTACAGCTTAGCTCTTGAGAAGTGTCGTTAGCACATAAAGGCTATTCTCCTACTGTGGTTTCCACGCTCCTCAAAGCAAGTAAAGGTTCTACCAGCCTTACCTACATATGCATCTGGTGCTTATTTATTTGAGCACTGGTGCCATGAGCGTCATGTTAGTCCTAGTATGTTGGGCTTGCCTTTCTTCAGGACAGCCTACACAAGGGCCTTTCCCTTAATTCTCTGAAGGTTCAGATGGCAGCCTTATCATGTTTCAGGGGTGCAGTGGCAGGGTAGTCTATAGCCTCACACCTGGATGTGTTTTGTTTCTTTCAGGGGGTTCGGCACTTGCATCCTCCACCGAGTTTGGTTGTTCCCCACATGGGACTACTGCCTAGTTCTGCGGGCCCTGATGTCAGAGCCCTTTGAGCGGACTACACTTAAAGATCTAACCCTTAAGACTGTCATCTTCATTGCAATCTGCTTGGTGAGACATATCTCCAAGCTGTAGGCATTATTAGGCAGGGACTCTTAATTATCATTCTTGGAGAAGGTTGTGTACATTCAGCCCACCCCTTCCATCCTGTTCAAGGTGGTATCATAGTAACATAGTATATGACAGCAGATAAAGACCAGTATGGTCCACCTAGTTTGCCTAGCAAGGCAGCAAGAGTAGATGCACCTGTCACTCTGTGCAGGTCACCCCTCCCCATGCCTTTGTTTAGGGGGGTACCCACCATTCCGTGTAGGTCACCTCTATTTGCTGAGATATAAGAGATAGTTATGTTTATTTTGATTTTATCCTGTTGCTATAAAGGGATCCACTGTGTCTGTCCCATGCCATTTTGAATTCTGTCACGTATTTGCCCCCACCACTTCCATCGGGAGAGCATTCCAAGCATCCACCACCCTTTTCAGTGAAAAATAATTTCCTGACACTGCCTTTCAGTTTACCACCTTGCAGCTTCATGTTATGCCCTCTAGTTTTACAGCTTCCCCGTCTTTTGGAAGAGGTTTGTTTTTTTTCATTAATACTCTTAAGTATTTAAAAGGTCTGAATCAAATATCCCTTGTCCCTCCTCTCCTCCGGAGTGTACATATTTAGGTCTTCAAGTCTCTTCTCGTAAGTCTTCTGACACAGGCTTCAAATCATTTTGGTTGCCTCCTCTGAACTGTTTCCAGCCCCTTTATGTGTCATTGGTGAGATATGGTCTCCAAAACTGAACACAATATTTCAAGTGAGGCCTCACCAGCGATATGAACGGTGGCATTAGTACCTCTTCCTTTCTGCTGGTAATTCCTCTCTGTATGCAACCCAGCATCCTTCTGGCTTTTGCCACTGCCTTGTCACACAGTTTCGTCACCTTGAGATCCTCAGTCACTCTGGAGGTCCTTCTCCTGGTCTGTGCACACCAATCTCTTGCCCCCTATCGCATACAATTTCCTTGGATTTCTGCTTCCCAAGTGCACGACACCACACTTTGTCACATTAAATCTTAACTGCCAAGCATTAGACCATTCTTCCAGCTTTTGTAGATCTTTCCTCGTGTTCTCCACTCCCTCGCAAATTTTCATGTCATCTGTAAAAAGAAAGACTTTTCCATTCAGTCCTTCAGCAATATCACTCACAAATACATTGAAGAGTACCGGTCCCAGGACCGAACCCTGGGGCACACCTTTAATCACCTTCCTTGAGTTCCGTTTATCATCACCTTCTGTCATCTGTCAGTCAACCAATTTCTGATCCAGTTCACCACCAATGTTCCCTCTAATTTTCTGTAGGCTGTGTGCGCATAAAATATCAGCTGTGCAGCTTTTGAAGGAAGGTTAAATTTTTGTGCGCCACATAACGATGCTGAGTTATATACTTTAAAATTTGACTACACGTCAGAATACAGTATGTACACCACATTGATTTTAATCAAATTAAATGAAAATAGATGATTACTAAATGAAGAGGAAAATTTCTAGTAATTACAATCACAACTTTTAAATTTTAAGGTGTCTGTGCTGTTTTCTATCAAAATCAGAACCATAATTTTTGTGCGCTCTGTTGTAAAGTATGTGCGCTCGCTTGGCGAGGTGTGTGCGCGTGCGCACACGCACACAGCTTAGAGGGAACAGTGTTCACCACCTTGGGACCCATCCCCAAACTACTGAGTTTATTGATAAGCCTCTTATGAGGAACAGTATCAAAAGGCTTTGCTGAAATCTAGGTAAATCACATCCATCGCGTGCCCTTGATCTAGTTCTCTGGTCACCCAGTCAAAGAACTCAGATTTGTTTGGCAAGATCGTCCTTTGGTAAAAAACATGTTGCCTCAGATTATGCAAACTGTTTGTTTCAAGGAATTTCACTATTCGCTCTTTCAGGAGTGCCTCCATTACTTTTCCTGCCACCGAGGTAAGGTTTACTAGCCTGTAGTTTGTCACTTATTTATTTATTTATTTTATTTACATTCTCTTATATACCGCGCTATTCTGCATCAGTGCGGTTTACATTGAACAAACTGAAATTACATTGAACAGGGCATTATAACTTGGAGATAACTATTTTACAGGGAACATGGGCTATGGAGGGTTAAGTGGCTTGCCCAAGACCACAAGGAGCACCTGTGGGACTAGAAACACCAGTCCTTCCGGCCCAAGGTTGCTGTCCTCTAGTGGGATTTGAACCCCCGACCTTCCGGCCTGAAGTACCTTGCCCCAACCACTAGGCCACTCCTCCACTTCTTTCCTACTGCCATTTTTGTGAAGAGGTACCACATCAGCCCTTCTCCAGTCCTGTGGAACTTCTCCTGTCTCCAAGGATCTATTAAAAAAACATCCTTTAAACGGCCCTGCAAGAACCTCTCTGAGTTCTTTCAGTATCCTGGGATGTATCCCATCCGGTCCCATGTCCTTGGCCACTTTCAGTTTTTCAAGCTGCTCTAAACACATCTTCTGTGAATGGTGTGTTATCTACTCCATTCCCATTTGTATATCTGTCAATCACAGGTGGTCCTACAGGATTTTCTCTAGTTAAAAACAGAAAAATTTGAAAAATAAAAAAATGCTAAACAATGTCACTTTCCACAAATCCGTTCAACACTTTTTGAGTCCTGCAATTACAGCTCTGATTTTCCTCCTCTCCCAAATATACCTGAAAAAAACGTGTTTTTTTTCACCACACTTCACATCTTTAACTATCTTTTATTCTGCCTTTGATTTTGCTATCCTTATTTCTCTTTTAGTTTGATCCTGTATTCTTTTCTGTGCTCCTCTGTTTGCAAACTTTTGAATTTTGTGAAAGCTGTATTTTTTGCCTTTGTGCACCACTTCTTTGGAGAACCAAATAGGTTTCCTTTTCCTCTTATTTTTATTTACTTTCCTTACATACGTATCTGTTGCCTCTTTTATTGCCTCCTTTAGTTTAGCCCATTGCAATTCCACTTCCCTTATTCCCTCCCACCCTGCCAACTCCTCCTTCAGGTACTTAGCCATTTTACTGAAGTCAGTATTTTTAAAGTCTAGGACTTGTCTTATCTCAAAACCATACCACCCAGATATTTGACACACTATCTCTCTGTTGGTGAGCACTAAATCCAGCACCGAGCTCTCCCTGGTCGGTTCCATCACCATTTGTATAAGTAATGCACCTTGGAAGGCATCCACATTTTTTTTTTTACTTCTTTTCAGATTTACAGAAGAAATACTCCAATCCACATGGGGTACATTAGAGTCACCCAATATGATGTCCCCCTTCATGACTATCTTTGCAATATCAGCAATCAATTTGCTATCCATTTCTTTGGTTTGAGTTGGAGGCCTGAGGACTAAACATCAGTATGGATGACAGTGCCATCTCCTCTTTCCAACACAATCCACAATGCTTCTTTTCCCCACATCCTCTGCATGTCAGCAGCTTTAATATTGCTTTTGACATATAGGGCTACTCCTCCTTTTCTGCCTTCTCTCTCTTCTAAATAGATTATAGACAGCTATGGCTATATCAGATTCATGCGACTTGTTAAAACCATGTTTCTGTAATGGCCACAATGTCCAAATCCATTTCCACCATTACAGCTTTCAGATCAGGAACTTTGTTGGCTAGGCTTCAAGCAATTGTGCTCATTGCTTTCCAGCATTTGTTGACTGACTTGCCTGCATTTTACATGGATTCTGTTCTACACGCCCCTTCCCACTTGCCATTGATGTGTGGTTTAAAAGTGTGGCTGTTTCCAACGTCATATTGCTTTTGATGGGAGGGATGTCCTGGACTTGTCCTTCTCCATCCGTCACCTCCTTTCTCTAGTTTAAATGCCTGTATTTTTCATTTAGGATCCTTTTCCCTGCGACAGAGATGTAGTCCATCAGCACAGTATAGTCTCTTGTTGATCCTTCTGTTTCTAAAACCTTTTTGTTTGCACCAGGTTTGGAACCATGTATTAAAAGTTGTTTATGCAATGCAGCCTTTCTGCCCCCTTACCATGAACAGGTAGAACTTCTGAGAATGCTATAGTGTTCACAATGGGCTTGAGTTTCTCTCCCAGAGTCTGGAAGTCCCTTTGAACTGCAGAGGCACTGTTTCTAGCTAGGTCATTTGTACCCGTGGATGACAGCATCATTTTGGAGTGCTCACTTTCTGCACTAACTATACCAACAATTTGGTTCGTATTCCTGCTGGCTGAAGATCCTGGGCGGTATTTGACCATCTTCTCTCCTTTGAGCTGTGTTCCCAAGTTGGTGCCTCTGATGATGAAATCTCCAAGTAGTAGCAGTTTTCTGTTTTGCAATTTTTTTTCCTATTTGGTACATTGTTAGTAGATTTGACATTGAGTCTTTCATTTAAGGGCATTTCATTTTCCATGAATTGAGCACCCTCATTATCCAAGGCAGAGAAGGCATTATGCAGGGATATCTCTTGATGTATAGGGTGTTTCTGCATTACCAGAGCAACCTACCAGAGCCCACTGTGATCCATTTGTTCCTGGGCTGTTTGATTCTTTGTTTTATTTATTTATTTATTTTATTAACAATTCTTATATACCGCACTATTAGACATCAGCGCGGTTTACATTGAACAGAAAACATCCGACAGTTTACACGTGTCTGGTCGTTACATTTAACAGGAAGTATAACTTGGCGAAATAGGGGAAACTAAATACAATGCAGGGTTATCTGATAAAGGATATCCTGGTTAACTATATACAACAGTGGTACAATAGTATATGGAACAACTTGCTATTTACATTGTGAAGTTGGTCTGTTGCGGGGTCTATCTGTTTGACCACTTCTGCTATTCACCTGGGGGTTATGTTCGGAGCTGCCATTGAGATATTTAAGGAAGAGGAAATGCTTTAAAGCCTTTCTGAACTGACTTAGATTAGGTATTGCTCTGATTTGTGCTGGTAAGGTGTTCCATAGAGATGGGGCGCAGAATTGGAAGGCTCTGTTGGCTGTTGATCTAGTGCATCTTGTGGTGTCATTTGGGATAACTAGTGTGTTTAATTCTGCTGTTCTTCGTGGCCTGTTTGGTGCAAGTGGTTGTATAAGGTTGGAGAGAGAGGAAGAGGTGAGCCCCTTAGCCGCTTTGAATGTTAGCAGTAAGATCTTGAAACTGATCCTTGCCTGAATGGGGAGCCAGTGTAGCTGTTTTAGAAGGGGTGTTACGTGATCTCTCCTGGATGCCCCGAGGAGTACCCTCGCTGCACTATTCATGGCTAATTGCAGGGGGTTCAGGGTGGCCCGGGGGAGTCCTTGTAGTATGGAGTTTGAGAAGTCGAAATGGGGGAGTATAAGTGCTTGATAAATGGTACGGAAATCATCCGGTTCAAGTAGTATGCGTAGGTGTCTGAGGGATCTGATTTTAAAGTAGATTGCCTTGACTGTGTTGGCTATGTGATTCTTCATATCAAGGTGTTGGTCCAGCGTTACTCCCAGGTAGCGTATTGCCGGTTTAACTTGGAGTTGGGCATCCTTTACGTTAATACAACTAGGAGGGGTGAAGTTGGTGTTCCTCGAGACGAACAGGACTTCCGTCTTTTTGTGTTGTATTCTCAGGTTTTGTGATAGGAGCCACTCTGATATGGTGTCGAAGCAGTTAGTCAGCGGGGTAAGGTCTAGGCAGTCCAATGATATTGGCATATATAGTAGCACATCGTCTGCATATATCATGTAACTGACATTAAAGGATCTGATGATGTCACAGATGGGTTGGATGTATATATTAAACATCAATGCAGATAAAGAGGATCCTTGTGGTACACCTTGACTTTGTTGGAAAGGTTCAGATGTATCCCCGTCGACTCTGACATGCTGCCATCTGTCGGACAGGTAAGATTTGCACCATTCGAGTGCTGTTCCACAGATGCCTTTTTCCCTTAGCCGGCAGATGAGAATTTCATGGCATACCGAGTCAAAAGCCGCTGCTATATCTAGGAAGACAAGAGCGAAGCCCTGGTGTATGTTATCCACACCTGAGGTAATGTTGTTGAGGAGTGTTGTGAGTAGTGTTTCTACTCCATGTGACTCTGAAACCATGTTGAGCTGGATCCAGTGGGGCTGATGTGTCTATATGATCCTGTAATTGCCTGTGCACTATTTTCTCGATGATTTTTGCTAGCATAGGTATGCTAGATATGGGCCTATAAGATTCTACTTTTTGAGGATCAAGTTTGGTGTTCTTTAGCAGAGGTCTTACAGAGGTCTGCTTGAGCGTAGATGGGAAAGAGCCAGTGGTGAATGAGTAGTTTAAGATTTTTGCTATAGTTGAGGATATGTCACATCGCAGGTCCTTTATCCAGTGCGCAGGGCAAGGGTCTGTGTGTGCAGTGGTTGTGTTTAGAGCTAGGATGGTGTCTTCAATAGCTTTCTTCGAGGGAGTAAAGAAGGATGCCAGTGATACTGGGTAGTTTTGTTCATCAGGAGGGTCTGGTATTAATATTTTGTTGGTCTTGCACATTTTAGATTGCATGTAAATTGCATAGTCCTGTGGGCGGATCCTGCTGTGGTGCTCAGGGGTTGGCTCTTTGGCAAGTGTTTTAACTAAGTTAAACAGGTCGTGAGGTTTATTCAGTGACCGTTTCAGAGTATCTGTGTGGTGTTGTCTGATTTTATCTGAGATGGCTTTGCGATGCTCTGCCAGGTGTTGGATGTAAGCTGATTGGTCACTGCTGGTACGTGACTTTCTCCATCGTTTTTCTAGTCTTCTTAAAATGGTTAGTGAGGTTTTTAAATCGGCTGTGAACCATGGGGCGGTAGGTCTCTTCTTTGGGTTCTTGTTCGTTGGAGGGCGGATGGCGATTGCACTGAGTTTTTTGTTCCAGGAGGATATCAACTCTTCTAGACTTAGTGAGGTGTCATCAAAGAGTGTGCTCATTTCAGTAAGGATGCGTTCTCTGTTAAATGGGTGGAATCTTCTGGTAGCTGAGTTAGCAGGCCTGCTTTCATCCGTTTTCATCTTGTGTGAACAGTTAGTGGTAGGCATCAGAAAGGTGATGAGTTTGTGGTCAGTCCATGGGACTGCAGATATCGATAATACGATGTTTTGTGGTTGGTCCAAAATTAGCTGCGGTGCGAATATTAGGTCGAGGATATTGCCTTTCTCATGAGTAAGTTCTTGCACCATTTGTGTGTATCCTAGGCTATCTAGGGCATTAAGGAATGCTGTTGCTTGAGTGTCCTGTAATGATGGTAGGTTGATATCTCCTACAATCCAATTAGGTTTATTTGGACCCTGGGTGAAGGATGCCAGATTTATTATGGTTGCTAGGTCGTCTGGATCCCCTGACGGTGATCTATAGACCAAGTTTATGGAGCAAGTGTTGTTTGAGACTGATACTGTTTCTAGATGGTTGTTACTGTTGGATTCATCCATTCATCTGATGTTGGATTCATCCATTTGTGGGAGCAGTGGTGGATTCTGTTCAGTTTGTACCCTAGAAGAGGTGTGTTTAATTGCAGCTAGTTCTTCCCTTAGTAGAGTCAATTCTTTATGCATAGCAGATAACTTGAGGAATATAGGGCAAGCTCTTAGTTTCCAAATAATCCTTCTCAGAATGAAAGCGCCACAGTTATCACATTGAATACACAACATGCTGATTTAGCTGTCCTAAGAGGAGAAAAGGAGAACAAGTGTGTGTAATACCTAATTAAAGGACAGATGTCAATGTATACGATGACTATATAGGCAATGCAACCCGGGGGGGGGGGGGGGGGTGAGGGAACTGAAGTTTCCCTAGCCAGTAGACCTTATATGAACTGAGGGTACACTCATATCTTTAAAAGCTATGCAAGGAATGTAGGCAGACTGAATATTCTTATTTATTTATTTAGTATACATTTTGTATACCGCTACTTCCAGCGATCAGCAGCGGTTTTTTTGATTACAGATTGGAAATTGTCAAATCATGACAGGAGATTTTTGAGGTATAAACACATTGATTAGACAGGAAAGCACAGCACACAGAGAACTATTTTACAGGGAACATGGGCTATGGAGGGTTAAGTGGCTTGCCCAAGACCACAAGGAGCACCTGTGGGACTAGAAACCCCAGTCCTTCCGGCCCAAGGTTGCTGTCCTCTAGTGGGATTTGAACCCCTGACCTTCCGGCCCGAAGTACCTTGCCCCAACCACTAGGCTACTCCTCCCACCATTCTTAAAACCCTATATTCAACAGTTACAATTTATATTAAAAACAGGTAATTGTAAAAGTCTGAAAGCCTTAGCTAAGCATGTAGTCTCTTGAAGCTACGATGAGCAGACTGGTTCTGGTACTTGGTCAGTTGTAGAGTTGATTCAATTAGCCCCACCCTGTGAAACAGGCTTGTAACAGACAATGGAAACTGAAATATTCAAATTGAAATCTCACTATGCAAAGATCCCTGTAACCTTAAAATTTATACCTTTGCTGCAATAAGTAGAAGACCAGGTCTCTGCAAACCTAAAAGCAAATTAAATATTTCTATTCCAAGTAGCTATATATCACAAGTGTCCCTGGCCAGTAGATCTTATTTTAAATCAGTTGGTCTGCTGCTCTCCTTTATTAAGGAAGTGTGCCACAGGAAGAACGAGAACCTTCGCCTGTGGATGTCAGGAAAGTGCTTCTCAAGTATCTTAAGGTTACTAACTCCTTTTGCAAGACAAACTATTTATGCTGTTTGTGGACAACATAAAAAGGCGACACGACTGCAAAATCTACCCTGGAGCACTGGATCAAGGAGGCCACTGCCTCAGCGTATCTGTTGTGGAACTGGCCTGTTCCAGAGGGTTTGCTTCTAAACTCCATGCATGCATCCTCGTGGGCAGAGCACAGCTCCCTTTGCCCCCTCAGACATTTGACAGGCAGCAACGTGGGCATCTCTTTCCACTTTTGTCACACATTACCACTTGGGTATGCATGCTCAGGCAGACATGGCCTTCTGTTCAGAGATCTTGAAAGCTGCTGTGTCTTCTTCCTGCCCAGTGGAGCCATAGCTTTGGTATGCCCCACTTGTCTGGACTGGTCTAGCAGGACAATTTTGTTTTATTCTTTGACCAGTAGGCCACTTCTCACCAGCACCCCGCATTCCCAATGCTGGCTTATCAGTTGCCCCAGATACGGTAGTATAAGCGAATGAGTTTGTTCGAATTTCCATGAAGTGTCTTGCCTAGTTTCCCTGGTTTCCCAGTTCTGGTCACTGCAGCAGAGTGACCACCCTCCTCCTTTTGCAGCCAGGCTTGGGACTGTCCTTACGAAGTTAGAAATTTGCACTGCCGCATGGAATGTGCGAACTGGACACCATGTCGGACAAAGGGAAATCACCACCATGGAATTATTGAAGTGCAAAATCTTGATCGTCGCAGTATCTGAACTACGTCCATCTGGAACACTGACCATCCAACTGCCAACAATTGATGAAACAATGGCGCTATTCTACTCTGGTGGCAAAAAACAAGAAGCTGGCATCGGCTTTATGGTGGACAGATGGGCTGCCAGAAGTACCAACCAATATCAGATTGTCTGGCAGTTCTTACCATCGACGGCACAGTCAAGACCCATATTCTGTCCACCTATGCCCCAACCAATATCAGCCCAGATGCAGCCAAGCAAGACTTCTACAACCAGCATTAACAATATGCTGAATTCAATCCCACAGACAGAGTTGATCATCCTGGCGGGAGATTTCAATGTTCATATTGGTGTGGACAGGACCAGATGGGAAGAAATGCTGGGCAGTTTTGGCCATAGTGAGATCAATGACAGACTTCTCCTGCTGTCCTTTGTTTTCCAACTTCCAGGTTTGACGCAGCAGTCACTTTCAGCACCCTTGCAAACACCAGCTTGTTGTTGTTGTTGTTGTTGTTGTTGTTAAGTGCCGTCGAGTCTGTGCCGACTCATGGCGACCCTATGGATAGTTGTCCTAAATTGTGTTCGGTCTTCAGTCAGGCGGCTCATTGTTGACAGACTGGTACCCGTAGCTTCTGTTATTGTACCGATCCATCGCATTGCTGGCCTTCCTTCTTTGCATTGACCTTCTAATGTTGCCAAAGCATGTCTTTCTCTAATGATCTCTCTCTTCGCATGATATGTCCAGAGTATGAAAGTCAAAGTCTTGTTATCTGAGCTTCTAAAGAAAGCTCAGGCTCGATCTCCTCTAAGACTGACTGGTTTGTGCTTCGGGCAATCCATGGTATACACAGTATTCCCCGCCAGCACCATAATTCAAAGGCATCAATTTTCTTCCTATCTTTTTCACTGTCCAGCTTTCACATCCATTTTCATGTTATTGAAAATACCATGGCTTGAACAAGTCGAATCTTTGTATGGAGAGAGACTTCTCTGTTCTTGATAATCTTGTCTAGGTCCTTCATAGCCTTCTGCCAAGAGCAATGCGTCGTCGGATTTCTTGACTGCTTGTTGCTTCTTTACTGATAGTTGATCCAAGTAGGTTAAAGTTGTCCATGATTTCAATTTCTTCTCCTTCAGCGATGAACTTGTTGATTTTGCCAGTTGTCAAGATCTTTGTCTTCATTGCATTAAGGTGCAGGCCCATTTTGAGACAATGTTCTTTGATCGTGAGAAGCAAATGTTTCAGATCATCTTCACCTTGTAAAAAGCGGTATATAAACCTATCAGTCAGCATAGCAAAGGTTGTTGGTGAATCTTCCACCAATCTTCACACCTCAGTCTTTTTCATACAATCCTGCTTCTCTGATGATTTGTTCTACATATAAATTAAACAGGTAGGGGGAAAGTATGCAGCCTCGTCTTACACCTTTGCTTATTTTAAACCATTCTGTTTCTCCTTGTTCCGTTTGAACTGTTGCTTCTTCATCAATGTACAGATTGTGCAAGAGAACGATCAAGTGTTCTGGTATACCCATGCTTCTTAAATGTGGCCCAGAGTTTCTCATGGTTTACACTGTCAAAAGCCTTGCTATAGTCGATAAAGCACAAATAGATATCCTTTTGGTATTCTTTAGTCTTTTCAAGGATCCATCTCACATCCGTGATGTCGTCTCTCGTTCCTCGCCCTTTCCTGAACCCTGCTTGTACTTCAGGTAGTTCTTGTTCCAGGTATGGTTGTAGTCTGTTGAATAATCTTCAGTAGAATCTTGCTGGCATGTGGGATCAGAGCAATTGTGAGAGAATTTCCACAGTCAGTTGGATCACCTTTCTTTAGTATTGGTATAAACACAGATCTTTTCCAGTCAGTTGGCCATGATGTTGTCTTCCAAATTTCTTGGCAGAACCTTGTAAGTATGGTAACAGTTGCATCAGATTGCTGTAATACTTATATGGGAATACCATCAATGCCTGGTGCTTTGTTCTTTGTTAAGGCTTTCAATACTGCTTCAACTTCTTCTTTCATCACCAATGGTTCTGGATCATAAGGTACAGGCTGAAATGGCTGTTGGTCCACTTGATTGTATCTTATAAAAACTCTGTATATTCTTTCCACCTTTTCTTGATCTTCTCAGCATCATTCAAAATAGAACCATGAGCATCTTTTAACATTCCAATTCAAGGCTGGAATTTTTTCTTTAACTCTCGTAGCTTTAGGAAAGCCGATCTTGTTCTTCCTCTAATAGTTTCTGCTTCTATTTCCTTGCATGTGTCATTGTAGTACTTTTACTTGTCCTGTCTTGCTGCATGTTGGAAATCTCTGTTGAGTTCTGCGATTGTCTCTCTTTCTACTCTGGCTTTAGCATCTCTGCGTTTCCGGGCAATTTTCAGAGTTTCTTCCATCATCCATTTTGGCCGTTTTTGCTTTTTCACCTTTTGTAGAAAAACATTTTGCTTTCTTCCAACACAACCTTCTTGAGAGAGCTCCAGAAGAGTTATGGAATGATGTCATTTGTACCTAAAGCAGCAAATCAATTTTGCAGGCAGTCTTTAAATTCCAGTGGTATATTCTCAAGGTCATATTTTGCTGCATTCATGAGTGGTTTGCTCTCTGTCAACTTTAGCTTGAGTCTGCATACTAGTAGTTGATGATCTGTACCATTCAGCTCCAGGTTTTGTGTTTGTTGATGTTATAGAGCTTTTCCATCATTGACTTCCACAGATGTAGTCAATTTGATTTTTGTACAATCCATTGGATGAAGTCCATGTGTACAGTCGCCGCTTGTGTTGCTGGAAGAAGATTTTTGAGATGAATAGATCGCTGGTCTTGCAGAATTCTATCATTCTTTCTCCAGCTTCATTTCTGTTGCCAAGTCCATATTTTCCAACCACTTTGCCTTCTTCTTTGTTGCCAACTTTTGCGTTCCAGTCACCCATGACTATCACGATATCCTGTTTGCATGTTCTGTCAATTTCAACTTGAACTTGTTCATAGAACTCTTCAATTTCATCCTCTTCTGCAGCTGTTGGGGCATATACTTGAATTATAGTTGTGCTGATAATCTCTATACATCTACGAGGAATGCCTAAGCGTTCACCGACTAATGTATTTCATTTCATTACAGTTCTTGCAAGTTTCTTCTTTATTATAAATGCAACACCATTTTTTCTTTGTCTTTCATTTCCAGCATAGACCACCATGTGATCAACTGATGCAAAGTGCCCGATGCCAGTCCATGTCAGTTCGCCGACACCCAACAGATCAAGTTGTACACGTTCCATTTCATTCTTGACCACCTCCAGCTTCCCTTGGTTCATGCTTCGTACGTTCCATGTTACATGGTGCAAATCATCTGGCAAAGGTTCGGCCATCCTGGACTTCACCCTGATGAGCTCCCAATCCGATGTCAGACACAGCCATGGATTTCGGATGAGTGCCTGGATCTGGTGGATAAACTAAAAGGAATAATGAATCAAACACATCAACTCTGAGCAGTACCGGCAACTGTACAAAGAGGTCAGACAGAAGATGAAAGCGGAACGAGAAGCTTACTGAAACTGTGTCACAGCCAACCTGGAACAAAGAGAATCCAGGCATGAGTACCGGACTCTGTATCAGACCCTCAGGAGACCGAGTGGTAAAACCAAGTCAACCAATGACATCAAGAAAGCAGATGGCACCTTTGTGAGCTCCCCTGGTGAATGCCTGCAACGGTGGAAAGAATTCTTCCAAACAGCTATATAACCACGATCCGCCCCAGGGACCACCACCAGAGCCACTACCCTTGACCTGCTGGAGAATCCATTCCTCTACAGTGAGCCAACAGTCAATGAAGTGAAGAGTGCGATAAGATCATTGAAGAACGGAAAGGTGCCCAAAGTGGACCAAGTCACTGCCAAAATTATCAAAAGCTATGGGAAACATCTTGCTGCAATGGCTTTACGTCTTAACACTCATCCGGTGTATGGAACGCGTTCCATAAGCATGGAAGAAAGCCATCATCGGGCCAAGCCTGAAGAAAGTCAATAGCCGGGAATGCAAGCACTACCATGGCATCAGCCTCCTTTCAATCGTTCGCAAGGTATTCATGAAGATTGTACAAGTAAGGCTGCAGAAATATTGTTAACAGACCAGCCGAGAAGAACAACCAGGATTTAGGCCACATCGTGGCTGTACCAGTCAAATATTCACCATTTGTAAACTGACGAAGGAAAGGATCAGGTGTGGAAGATGGCGATGGTTTGCTTCCATTGACTTCAAATCCACATTCAACTGTGTTCACTGGTCCGCCCTGTGGAGGGCATTGGAGAATGAGCATGTGCCACTGAAGATCATCCAACTTCTCCAAGTATCATACAATGGCTCAACCAGCAGTGTGCAGATCTGAAATGAGCTATCCAAGGAATTTCCTATCCAAACTGGAGCCTGCCAGGGAGATGTTGCCTCATCCCTGCTTTTTAATATCATGATCAATGCCATTATGAGGAAAACATTCAAGGACACATGTGGAGTCCAGTACGACGTGAACAACTTACTGACCAAGTTGAGGTACACAGACAACAGTGCCATATTTGCTGACATGAATGCAGAGGTCACCGACATCCTTTACAACATTGCCCGCATCGCCCAATCTTATGGCCTAAGAATCAATGCGGACAAGACCAAAGTTATGACCACGGATGGATCACAGGCCAATGTTCAACTTGATGGAATCCAAATGGAGCAGGTCCCAGAATTTAAATACCTGGGATCGCTGGTGCAGGAGAAGAAGGTGGCATCCACCAATGGCCACGCAACAGTAGCGTTTTCCTCGCTCAAATGGTGCTCATGGAAGAAGGCCAATATCTCCACCAATACCAAAATTTGCCTCATCCGAACACTGATCCCGCCAATTCTCTTGTAATCATGGACTCTGCTCAAACCTGACGAACAAACTCAAGGTCTTTCAAATGTGATGCCCGAGATAGATTTTGGATGTCTCTTCGTGATCGCCATCAAAACGAGACAATTCGGACAAAGTGCAATCATCAACCTTCAGTTGAAGAACAAATCCAAACTCACAGACTTCGATGGTTTGGCAATGTTTGTAGAATGACCACTACTCAGCTGCCATACAAACTCCTCTCACGAGAGCAATCTGTCCACTGGAGGGTTCAACGAGCAGCACTGAAGAAAATGTGACTCAGTGACTGACCATCAACGAGGCCAGAAATAACCGCCACCGATCGCCAATGTTGGAAGCGTATTGTGAATACCACCTGGAATCAAGTGGCACCTACAGCAGCATATTGGTTGAGACGACGACCTGCTCCCCAAATGCCAACTACGGCTAGAAGGCGGCGACGGCGGCATTTTACTTACCAGATAACGTCCGTTCCTTAACTCCTGCCAAACCATTCCAGGACCCACCATGGGCTGCTGTACATAACATAAGAACATATATGCCATACTGGGTCAGACCAAGGTCCATCAAGCCCAGTATCCTGTTTCCAAGGGTGGCCAATCTAGGTCATACGTACCTAGCAGTTTCCCCAAAAGACACAGGTTCTGCAATGCTTGTACTGGGTCAAGCATTGATATCCTTGGTCCCTTCTTAATAATGGTTTATGGACCTTTCCTCCAGGAACTTGTCCAAACCTTTTTTAAACACAGCTACACTAACAGCCTTTCCTACATCCTCCGGTAACAAATTCCAGAGTTTGATTACACATTGAGCGAAAAAATATTTTCTCTTACTTGTCTGGAATACAAGTAAGAGAAAATATTTTTTCGCTCAACGTGTAATCAAACCCTGTAGCTTCATTGCATGTCCCCTAGTCTTTCTATATTCTGATAACGTAAACAGTTGATCTATGTTTACCCGTTCCACTCCGTTCATTAATTTATAGACTTCTATCATTATCTCCCCTCAGCCGTCTCTTTTCCAGGTTAAAGAGCCCTAACCTTTTTAGCCTTTCTTCATAGGAGTATCCTTCCATCCCCTTTACCATTTTGGTGGCTCTTCTCTGAACCTTTTCTTTTTTTTAAATTATTTATTTATAAAGATACCTTTTACATAGTCATATTGTATAAAACAATTACAACCAATAATACAGAAATAATACAATGAAAACTGATTATTTAGAAACAAATACTAATACACAGCCCACGTCTCGGGGAGAGTCTTAACAGAATTAAGGCAAATAGACAAAGAAAGAGAACAAGGCCATACCACAAGGGCATAGCCAACTTTAACCGGACAGAGTATAATACCCTCACCGCCCACCTATATTAGTCAAGATTTACTACAAACCTTTTCCCGTTCAACAATCCACTTTTCTAAATCGGATGAGGAAAAAAAGACAAATTTATCATAATGGAATGAAATACAACACTTGCAAGGATACTTTAGAAAAAAAGTGGCCTCCAAAGCAAGAACCCTGAGTTTTAACAAAAGAAATGATTTTCTACGTAATTGGGTAGAACGTGAGACATCTGGAAATATCGATACCTTATCACCACAAAATTGGAACTCCCTCCTCTTGAAATAAGATTTCAAAATAGAAATCTTATCCTCAGAGGATAAAGTAACCAACAGAGTGGTCCTAGTGGCAATCACATTTTGTGTATCCTCTAAGAAAGCTGTTAAATTGAAATCAACTTTATCTGACACAGGTAACACCTCCCTTTCCTCAGGACTGGCAGAAACATTAGTTGAAAGATAATAACATTTAATAACCAAACAAGAGTCAGCCTGAGGAAAAAGGAGTGTGTCTTTCAAATACTTTCTAAAGAGGATTATTGGAGACAACATAGAGCAAATAGGAAAATTCAATAAGCGAAGATTCATCTTACGAGCCAAGTTTTCCAGATTCTCCAGCTTCTGATGCAAAAGAGAGCTATCTTTGGCATGAGCTGCTGTGAAATCTGCAAACCTGCTAACCTGAGGCTCTAGTTTCGCCAGAGCCGAGCCGCAGGCTCCGATCTGGGAATCCAGAGAGTGAAACTTTTGAACCGAGTCCTTAGTAAACTGACATAGTTTGGGAACAGTCTCAATAAGCATATGTTCCGTACGAGAAACAACAGCCTAAACATCCGAAAGAGAAACTGTAGAGGTGGACGGTTTAGGAGATAAAGGGGAAGGACGACTCCAAGGAACCTCTTTAGGAAGAACTTGTAATGAGGACATAACAGTAGAGGCTTCCCCAGATAATTCAAGAAAACCAGGGGGAAGCGGTGGAGTACGCTCGATAGAACTCAAGCTTGCTCCTTCAGTGACTGGATCAAGAGGAACAGTACCTGGAGTGACGGGACGCGGCGTGGAAACTAAATGTTTCTCAATTGCACCTGCTTGAGACTCATCAACAGGGGGCTTCTTCTTGCGCTTACCACCTGGCATACCTCCCAGCTCACAGAGGGGCATGCAACCCCCTTAGAAACGCGCCCCTTGGAAGACGCGCCGACGGCTAGCGCCGTAAAGAAGCAAATTATACTAGGACCTGGGGGATGACGTCAGCCGACTGCCCGCAGAACCGCCAGCCACGGAACCAGCCTCCTCTCCACCACTGTGCCCGGACGGCAGATGAGAACACTCCCGGTGAGAAGCAGCAAGGCAAGGGCTTTAATCCAGGACCTGGGGATGACGTCAGCCGACTGCCCGCAGAACCGCCAGCCACGGAACCAGCCTCCTCTCCACCACTGTGCCCGGACGGCAGATGAGAACACTCCCCCTCTGAACCTTTTCTAATAACGCTATATCCTTTTTAAGATACGGCGACCAGAATTGCACACAATATTCAAGGTGCGGTCTCACCATGGAACGGTAAAGAGGCATTATAATATCTTTTGTTTTATTTTCCATTCCATTCCTTATGATACCTAGCATTCTATTTGCTCTCTTGGCTGCTGCTGCACACTGGGCCAAGGGTTTTAACATGTTATCCACAATGACGCCTAAATCTTTTTCCTGGGTGGTGGTTTCTAATGTGGAACCTTGCATCGTGTAACCATAGTTTGGGTTGTTCTTCCCTAGGTGCATAACTTTGCACTTGTCCACATTAAATTTCATCTGCCATTTTGATGCCAAGTCTTCCAATTTATCAAGATCCTCCTGCAATTTTCCACAATCCTCTTGGGTTTTAACAACTTTAAATAGTTGTGTGTCATCTGCAAATTTGATAACCTCACTCGTTATTCCACTTTCCAGGTCATTTATGAATATGTCAAAAAGCAGCGGACCCAGCACAGATCCCTGGGGTACACCACTATTCACCTTTCTCCATTGGGAAAATTGGCCATTTAGCCCAACTCTCTGCTTTCTATCTTTTAACCAGTTCTTGATCCACAGTAGTACACTGCCTCCTATCCCATGACTCTTTAGTTTTGCCAAAAGTCTCTGATGAGGGACCTTGTCAAAGGCTTTCTGAAAGTCCAGATACACTATATCAACCGACTCACCTTTGTCCACCTGTTTATTCACACTTTCAAAAAAACATAACAGATTAGTAAGACAAGATCTTCCTTGTCTAAAGCCATGTTGGCTGTCTCCCATTAGGCCATGACTATCTACATGCTGAGTAATTTTATTCTTTATGATGGTTTCTACCATTTTTCGCGGTACTGACGTGAGGCTCACCGATCTGTAGTTTCCCGGATCACCCCTCGAACCCTTTTTAAAAATTGGTGTTACATTGGCAATCCGCCAATCTTCAGGTATTAGAGATGATTTTAATGATAGCTCACAGATTACTAATAGCAGGTCTGCAATCTCATATTTCAGTTCTTTCTCTTGCACTAGATCTGGTGTATTCTGTGGTTGGCTCTGCAGGCTCATACCCTTTTGGACAAGCCTTCTGTCACATTCTCTTTTTCAGCCTCTCTCATCACCTCAACTCCTTGGCCAAGGCCCAGGCCCAGACCCAGACCCTCAAGTCCTCTACAGACCATCATAATTCCTGATTTCATGCAGGTCTGCACCTTCAGATAACAACTTCGCCATGCAAAGCGTTGCTGGCACAGGCATCACTTTGCTAGCACACTTTCAGTTTTGAGAAAGTATCTCTCTCCTTACAGAATGAAAGTCCAAACGGCTTAACAAACTTACATGAGTAAGCTGATGAATTCTGCTCCTGATAAAAAAATAACTTGCCCCTTCCTGTACACCCAAGGCAAAATAATCCTTTCACTCTCCTACTGTATTGTCAGCTGATTTCACAAAATTTCTTGTTGTTCAGATGTCTTCTGAGGCATTCTCCCTGGCTTCACCCTTCCTTGTCAACATTTCTCCCCCTGCCTTGCTCCCCTACTCCTTCACCTTAGCCACCTGCTCCTTCCCACGCCTGGTCTACATTTTTATCCCCGCTGACATCTGTTACTTTTGGAACAGGCCATATCTTCTCTCTGTGCTCCTTTGTCACCATTAGACCCCTGGCCTCCCTTCTCGTTTATAAGAACGACTTCTGTTCTTATTCCTTCTATCCTTACCTTCCTAAAGTTCAGTCTGTCATGGGACCTGGCTCCTTTAAGCTGGAAGATAGTTATTGTCTTTCCCCTTCTGAAAAAGTACTCTCTCAGTCCTCTTGATCTCTCCAAATCCCCCTTTTATCCAAGATTCAGGGGGGGGGGGTGGAGAGAGGGAAGTCTTTCTGCAACTCTCCCAATTTCTTGAAAGGTCAACAAAGTATCCAAGACAGACCTATTTCAGACCAGCCCCCATACTCCAACTCTTCTTACCGCACTTCTCAACACAATTCAGTTCTCTCTTGACCAAGATAAGATCCTGTTGCTCATTCCTCTTGACCTCTCTTTTGCTTTTTATCTTGCCTACTATTCTGTTACTGTGTTGACTCAAGGAAATAGAGCTGTCTGGTATTGTTCTTAATTGGTCATACTTAATCTTCACTCTTGATCTTTACAAGTTTCTTTAAATAATGTATGTTATCAGCCTCATAAACTCTCCCCTGCAGTGTCCCCCCCAGGGCTCCTAGCTCTCATTCTTTTTAACATTTTTCTGGCCCCTCTGCCCAGCTATTTCGATTTTTAGGCTGCAACCCTTTCATCTATGCAGATATGCAGATTCTCTATGCTTTTGAGCCCTATTCTGGAGACACATTCCCTCTACAGGTCTACCTTTCATCAGTTGTCATGTGCTTTAAGTCTCATCAGATAGCTCGATGCTTTGAAATGCAAATCCATCCAATTCCCTAGTTCCAATTCACATGTGCCCTCTCTTCTCACTCTAGATAGTACTCCCCCCCCTTCCTCGAGTCCTTCCGCACTGTCAGTGTGCTCCTAGACTCCTCTCTTTCCTTTAAGCCACAATTGGACATAGCCAATAAATGCTTTTTTTTTTGCTCTTCAGATGATTTGATCAGTTAAAATCTACTTTTATACCTCACAACTCAAGGTGCTATTTTTGGCCCTTGTCATTTCCAGAACAGACTACTGCAATCACTCAGTATATGTGCTCAAACATCTTCAGTTCATTCAGTCCATTGTTAAATTACTGTCCAACGCTTGCTGGTCCCGACCACATCACTCCCCTTCTGATTCAATATCACTAGCAGCAGTTTTCAGCTTGTCTTCAATTCAAGATCCTTCCCCCCCCCCCCCCAACTTAGCTGACCAGATCACACCCTATGGTCTCCCTACCATGTTTTGCACTCTTCTCAAGTTGCCCTTCTATCCACTTACTCTCCACCTCATCTCTACCTGAAGTTTCACCCCACCCCACTCTTAGCTCTCGGTCCTCACCTTTGGAGCTCTATGCCTCTGTACTTTGCCAGAAACCTTCCTTCCCCAAAATTTAAAAAGACCTAAAACACATGGTTCTTCAAGCGTGTCTTTGCACAGGCCCTTGAGGCAGGGGCCTGCCTATCTTGCCTGTGGCCCTCTTCTCCCCCTCCTCTTTTGCTCCCTCCCCCCTTCTTGGGATATTGATTGTAATAGTTTCTTCCTCTAATTTGTTTTGTACACCACTCTGCTATCCTTGATATTTTATGAGTGGTATAGGAAATGCTAGGAATAAATAAAATCAATTTCATTAGCTGGTTTAAGACCACATAGAGGTCCCATGACATTGTGGGTAGGTTGATGGGAGGCTTCGAAAGAAGCAAGCCTTGCATGAAGTGTACTACTAAAGGCTGTAAATAGATGGGGTTTACCTTCCACATGATAGAGATATGTGCCAACTGCACCGAGGGCTACCCTGACCTAATTGTTTTTTAAACTTGACTCTGATAAATGTAGAAAGTATTCAAGAAGTTTTTGTATTAGACAGCAAAGAGACCCTTTCCATCACACCAGGCAGCAAATCTCTTCCATTTAATGTTTGTGATCTCCTAGTGAAATCTCTCCTGAAGCTAAGACTCTAGTGATGCTAACCAACAGGTTCAAGAATGTTAGTATCAACTAGTCAACATCTAGGCAGTGAGGGCCAGGGATCTGATGTTGGGGTGTAACAGCATCCCCTGCTCCTGCATGACAAAAAGTCTATTCTTATGGTATCTCTGATTGACAGTTTCAGAAGAGAAGGGACCCATGGTTCTCTGTGCCAATACAGTGCTGTAAGAATCATGGTTTCCCAGTCCCTTCTCAGTTTCAAGAGAGTTTGCACTCTAAAGAGGTAGTAGAGGATGTGCATAGAAGTCATACCTGAGAGGAAGGCATCCGAGGCTGGTTTGCTATGTGTCCCTTATCCTGGAACTAAGGTGCTTTCCTGTTCCGAGGAGTGGCAAACAGGTCTGCAACGCCAAAAAGGTTTAGAGCCACCTCCCAGTCCAGGAACCACTTGTAGGACTGCAGTATATTGCTCAATTTGACTGCCAGGACATCTGGCTGAAGATGACGATCAGTGGCTTCCAGCATCATTCCATGAGAAAACAGCAAAGTTCCACTTCCTGTCTCCTAACATGGGGAGGAACAGGATTGTACATCCTGTTTGTTGATGCAGTATATGGCTACTTGATTGGCCAACTAATCGCGGACATTCTCAGAGCATTTAATATTTCTCTCAATTGCAGGAAACCAATTTGATAAAGCCTGTCCTAGGCAGGACCATAAACCCAGAGTATGAACCCCATCTATATGGGCTCCCCAGCACAGTTTGGATGCATCTGTCACAAATAATTGTGGGTAAAGAGAAAGGAACAGTGACAGTTATGTCATTTCTGAGCCTGTGTGTGGCCTGAGAGACATTGCCAAAGGTGTTACCATGTCCTGTTGAGGCCACGTGGCCCAGTATCCTCAAGATGTTCCATGCTGACTCCTTTGAATTTCTTCTACAAGTAACCAGTTTGGTGATTCTTTGTGGCAGAAAGGCTTTTGCACAAGTTGTGTAGTAGAGCTCAAATGAACTCCAACTGAATTGATGGATTTAGTCCAGACTTCAGTTTTATCATAAATTACTCCAAGTAACTTCTGCATCTGTATGGTCATGCACATGTATCCTTGAGCTCCTTCCAGGGATGTGCCCTTGACCATGCAATCATCCAGATGGGGAAAAAGGTGGATACCCAGTCTGCATAGATATGCTGCAACAAACGTGAGGCATTCTGTGAATACAGAAGGTGCTGATGTGAGGCCAAAAGGCAGTACGAGGCACTGTTCGTAATATTTCCCCGATGACAAATCTCAGAAGTGCCTGTGACTAGCATGTATGTGAATGGAGTAGATGCATCCTTCAACTCCAGAGAACATAGCAAAGTCCCTTATGGTAGGTAGAGAATAAGGGTGCCTGGGAAAATCATTCTGAACTTCTCATACTAAAATATTTTTTTCAGAGCCCTGAGGTCTAGGATGGGATTGAGCTCCCCCATCCTTTTTGTGGACAGGTAATACCTTGAGTATAATATCATCTTCCCTTCTTGTTCTTCTGGAACGGGCTTGATCACGTTGGTCTCTAGAAGGGAAGAGAGCTCCTTGCAAGTACTTCCGGGTGCCAAGTTGATGCGCTCTCGGTGGACAATTTGGTGGGATGCCAGACTCGGGTCTTGACAAATTTTGTGCAGATTTAGGAGCCGGTGCATGTGACCTCCTCATGCCCCACCCCCCACCTCACTGCACATCATCTTTAAATAACAGAGCTTCAGATAGCAAGTATCTATGTGGGTGTGTGGTGTGACAGTGGTATGCCTATCTGTATGGGATGTGGTAGTGGATGCCTTTGTTTGTTTCTGTTTCTGCAGAGCTGAGGAGCCTGTGTGTGTGATGTGTAGAGGTGGGGTGCCTGTGTCTGTGTGTGAATGTGAATCCATGTGTGTGTGTACATAGTGTGGACCTGGGATGCATGTCTCTCCTACAGAGGTGGGGTGCCTGTGTGTGCATATGTGGTGTGGGGGTGCTTGTGCATGTGTTCTGGGGACAGGGGAATGCGCCTTTTGTTCCCAGGATGTCATCCCAACATTCAACGCACTCTTTGTTCCCCCTCCAGCCCCTCCCCCCACTCTATTTCCCTTCCAAATTCTCTCCCCTTTTCCTTCCTGCCTAGCACTCCCAGCCACCCAGCCTACATTCCCACATCCTCTTTCCTTTGTTTTGTTATTGGCCCTTTAAGTTTTTCCAGTTTCACTCTCCCCTCCCCGCTAATTCTTTTTTAAATTGCTGCCCCAATTAGCTTTCTTCTTCTGCCTTCCAGGCCACGACCCCAGCCTTCCCCTCCTGTTCTGCCAATGGGGATCAATCTCCCTCAGGCAGACAAAAGGGTTCTTGCCCCACAATTGTGATTTTTTTTTGGGGGGGGAGGGAGAGGGGAGTAAATACCAGGCGCAAATTTCTGGGCAACCTGGCACCTGAGATTTGTCATGTTCTGTGCCAGATAGATGAAATCTGTATCCTAGCTGGACAATTTTCAGAACCCATCTGTTGGGAGGTTCTAAGGAGCCACCAAGCTGGCATAAAACATAGCTTCCTCCCCTTCCCAAGCTGCCTGCCTCTGTTCACAAATAAGATCCAGACTGTGGGCCTCTTCCTGTCAACCTCCAGCCAAGAAGACCACCGTTACCACTTGCAGGAAACCTTACAGGGGGGAAAAAAAAAAAAAAAAAGACACTGCCGTAACCACCGTTTTCAGTGCAGAGCCAGCTCCTAACAGCACTGATACTCCCATCAAAAGTTCACCCTGAAGTATCCCCATTGTACTCCAAGCAAAAAAAAAAAAGCCAGCCACGCCACTAAAATGGCGGTTCCCATATATGTTGCAGCACCAACCAGACCACCGAGAGGAAATCGCCAGTGTTAAAAAGCCACACTGCAAAGAAAAAGAAAAACACACTGCAAAAATAAAGCCATAGAAAGGGAATCCCTTCGCCCCCATGACTAATCATTTATTAAGCACTACAAGGCATACGCAGCACTATACAAACACAGAGAAAGACAGTCCCTGCTCAAAGAGCTCACAATCTAAGAGACAAACTGACGTGACAATACAAGAAGCATGAGGTCAAAGGGAAAAGGAGACACAAGAAAAACAAAGATCATGGTCCGAAAACAGTCTCAAAAAGGTACATTTTTAGCAAGGATTTGAAAAGGGAGAGAGAGAAGAGACGATGTAGAAATAGGGGAAGCTTATAAGGAGCAGGAATGTGAAAGGATTGAAGTCTGGAGTTAGCATTAGAAGAGAAGGACATAGAGAGAAGGAGACCAGAGGAGGAGCAGAGTTCACGAGGAGGGGAGTAGGGAGAGAGGAGGGAAGAAAGATAATGAGGGACTGTAGAGTGAATGCATTTAAAAGTTAGGAGAAGTAGTTTGAAACGAATAAGGAACCGAAAGGGAAGCCAGTGAAGCGATTTCAATAGAGGGATCACATGGGAGTAATGCGTCTGGCAGAAAAATCAGTCGTGTTGCAGAGTTCTGAACAGATTAAAGAGGAAACAGGTGGGACTGAGGAAGACCAGTAAGGAGGAGGTTGCAATAGTCAATACAGGAAATAATTAAGGAGTGAATAAGAGTCCTAGTAGTGTCTTCAGAGAGGAAGGGATGAATTTTGCTAATATTAAACAAATAGAAAATGACAGGTTTTAGCAATCTGTTGAATGTGAGAGAAGGAGAGTGAGGAGTCAAAAATGACTCCAAGGTTACAGACTGAAGAGATAGGTTATAGTATAGTATTATCGACAGTGACGGAGGAAGGCTTAAAGGAAAGATAAGAAGCTCGGTTTTATCCATATTCAATTTCAGACTTCCATGGAGGCACCGACAACTATTTTTTTAAAATAATTTTAATAAAAGGGGAAAAGAGAGCTGTATTTAAAAGAAGAAAATAAGACAAATTAAAAAAAAAAAAAAACCTTAGGGATACTGGGGGGGGGGGGGGGGGGGAAGAGAGGAGAGAGCAGGCAGACAATGGCTCCTCCTTACCAGTACCCCAGCAAGGCCCCACAGGGCTTCCCTCGTTACAGCCCAGCAATGCTGAGGCCTGCAGACTGAGCACTGCAGAGCATCCCTTCAAGCTCAATTCTGCAGACCTTCCCTTCTAAGAGTGCTCATCAGTCCTTGGGGGAGCTGAATTTCAGGGGCCATACACCGCAACCTACACCCCAGGGAGCTAGGTCAAATCCTGCTCAACAGTCCACACTGCAATCATCTTCTGAAGAAGAGCATACTGGCAAGTTCCAGCAGGGGCAACTTAAGGCAATCTACCGCCTTGAGACGAGAGAGTAACTGCAGCCTGCCCCTACATCCCCCCCCCCCCCGGTACCAGTACAAAGATATTGAGCACCCTAAACAAAAAATTCTAGTCATGTAATCCCTACCCCCATCATTTTAATAATTATATTCAACAAATCACAATCATCCCAACATCAATGCTCCCACAACAATCCTATAAAAAATGCATGAAATGGATAACATACTTTTAAAATATGAGGTGTGACAAAAAAGAAACGAGACTGTGGCAGCCACACCCATGACTCAATGCCTATTGGCTAACCGCTTGTGTCACTGTGTTGTGCAACATCTCGCTACTATTCTGCTATAATATTTTTCATCTCTCTCACTCTGTTTTTCTTTTTCAGGTTTTTTTGTAGCACACAGCTCCGTCGCTTTGTCACGCAACTGGAGGTGGCAGAAATATGGAACAAAGAATCAACTTTAAATTTCTGGTTAAGTTGGAGAAGGGCCCAACTGAGTGTCTCCAACTTCTCCAAAAGGCTTATGGAGAAAATGCAATGTCAAGGCCGCGAGTCTTCGAGTGGCACAAATGCTTCAAGACTGGCTGTGAGGAGATGGAGGATGCCCCCAAGTCAGGATGGCCTTACACAACAAAGACAGCTGAGAACATTGACAGAGTTAACCAGCTGGTGCGGAGTAATCGCAGATTGACAGTGCGGATGATAGCTGAAGAGCTCAGCCTGAACAGGGAGTCAGTGCAGACCATCTTGGTGCAGGAGCTGGGGATGCGGAAGGTGTGCGCCAAGATGGTGCCCAGGCTTTTATCGGATGACCAGAAGTAGCAACAGGTCAATGTTTTTCGAAACTTGCTAGTGAAGATCGGAGATGATCCAGCGTTTGTTGGCTGAGTCATCACAGGAGACGAGACTTGGGTCTTCCAGTACAATCCTGAAAGCAAGAGACAGAGCCCTCAGTGGAAGACTCGACTGTCACCCAGACTTAAGAAGGTGCGTGCATGTCCAAATCAAGGATCAAGGTCATGCTGATTGCATTCTTCGACCAGAAGGGAGTGTTCCATCATGAGAGTGTGCCCGAAGGTCAGACAGTCAACCAGCACTTCTACCAGCAGGTCCTCAATCGCCTCCATGACCGGGTTCGTCACAGCAGGCGGGCTCTGTGAAGAGACAAGTCGTGGCTGCTCCACCACAACAACATGCCCGCACACATCGCGCTCAGTGTGAGGCATTTCTTGGCCAACAAACAGATCACAGCTCTCGACCACCCTCCTTATTCCCCAGATCTCGCACCATGCGACTTCTGGCTCTTCCCCATGCTGAAGACTGTGCTCAAAGGAACTCATTTTGCCTCTGTAGAAGATATCAAGGCCACTGACAAGGGAGCAGAGGGACCTCAAGGAGGAGGACTTTACTGAGTGCTTCTCTACATGGCAGAAGCGAATGCACAAGTGCATTAACTCTGGGGGGGGATTACTTTGAAGGGGACAATGCATAATTTCTCTGTAGATTTTGTAATAAAACATTTATGGGACAGTCTCGTTTCTTTTTTGTCATACCTCGTATTAAACTTTGCTTTGTATTTATTATGTGCAACCCACTCTCCCTGTGGGTAAAATTATGAGCTATTGACCGAGCTGGTGAGGCTGTCAGGATCTTTGATTTGAGTGCTGCAGCTCTTTTCTGTCTCTCTGAAACTGGTGCCCTAGTGGCTGCCTAGTTAGGCTAGCCCTGTCAGGCACTCAAAATGCAGGGGACTCCTCAGGGCTCTAATTAGGGAGCAGGGGATCCCTTCACTCAGAACACCAGTTAGGTTACTCAAAGAGAAAAACAAACCAACATATTCAGAAATACACACACACACCAAATGATGAAATTAGGCCTTACCTGCTAATTGTTTTTCCTTGAGTACCTTTAGGCCAATCCAGTTACACATGGGGTTTTCACCCTCCTCCAGCAGCCGAGGACTGAGCATGTCAGAATTTTGACAAGTCACTACAAGAGCTCCTCCTTTCGCTCCCGACACCAGTCTCCTACTGACCAAGCAGCCTCCAAGCACCAATACGGACATCAAGTAAATATTACCTACTGGTCATCCCGTTAGGGTGTTTTTATGAACAAGGAACAAGAAATGAAGCCTGGACACTCCCAGACCTCATGAACTATGTACAGATCAAGGCCTACATGTTCAGACTGCAGGTCATGACGCCCAACTTAAGTGGAAAACTGCTAACCCCCCAAATCACAGTATTTCTTATCTGTAGTCTTCATTACCAGACTGACACCCCCACGCCAATGACTCACCTTAATGCTGAACACCCAGCCGGGAGGGTCCTGGACTGTCTTGAAGGTACTCAAGAAAAGACAATTAGCAGGTAAGGCCCAATTTCACCTTCCTAATCATACTTCCAGGCCAGTCCGGTTACATATGGGATGTAGCAAAGCAGTATCTAAATATGGGAGGGACTGGTGAGTCCAACATGAAGAAGTGATGCCTCGAACTGTGCATCCCCCGCCGGCTGAACATCCGGACGGTAGTGCCGTGCAAAGGTATGCAATGAGGACCATGTCACTGCCATGCAAATCTCCACCGGCAGCACTAGACTATACAGCCCAGGCGGCCACCTGCACCCTTGTGGAATGTACATATAGCCCCGGAGGCACCTTTCCGCACGCCTCAAAAGCAGGAGTTGACCATCTGCTTCACCCAGTGAGTTATAGAAGCCTTGGAGGCCGCTGTCCCCTTGCGCGGCCCGCCAAACAGAAACAAACAACTGATTAGAAACTTAAAACGTCTCAGTCTGCTTAAGGTACCTGTGCAAAAAGTCTCCACAAATCCAGCAGGTCCAATTGCCTGTCCTCCACCGAATCCCCCAGCTCCGGGAACGCAGGCAGAGTGACAGACTGATTCAAGTGGAAACACGAAAGCACTTTGGGGAGGAAGGACGGTACTGGTCACAGCACCACCTTCTCCCTGGATATATGTAGAAAGGGCTCTCTACAGGACAGAGCCTGGAGCTTAAAGATCCGCCATGCAGAACAAATGGCTACGAGAAAGACCATCTTCAAAGCGAGATCTCTCAATGATGCCCTTGCAAGTGGCTGGAATGGAGGACAACCCAGGGCCTCCAAAACCAGTGTAAGGTCCTAAGGAGGAATCCCAGACTGTACTGTAAGACGAACCTGCTGTACCACTCGAAGGAAACGGACCATATGTGGATGCGACACTAGCACTCAACCTCAATAACAGAAGAGAGCCGCCACTTAGACTTTCAGAGCCAAGCCTTTTTCCAGGCCACACTGTAAAAACTGCAAGACTTGTGCCCTTTTTCTTGTGTGATGCCACAACTCGTTTGATGCACACCAGTCTTCAAACACTCAACAGACCCTGGCATAGGCTAAAATGGTCGATCTTTTCCTGGACTGCAGCATCATAGCAATCACTGAAGCAGAATAACCTCTGCGACTTAACCTTACCCTTTCAAGAGCCAAGCCTGCGGCATCAGTACTGGACCCTGGGAAAGCAGATTTATCCTGTCCGGCACTCCAGGGTCAATCTGGTGCAATGAGAACCACCGGTCCTCCATGAGCCTCTATCCTGTGCAGCAGGCACCCAATGGGTGCCCATGCTGGAAAGACGTATAGTAGCCCTCCGATGGCCAGGGCTGTGTGAAAGCATCAAGAACTTCATATATATGCTCCCTGCATCTGCTGAAGAAGCAATGCACCTTGGTGTTCCCCAGAGTGGCCATGAGATCCATCACTGTTACCCCCCCCATCAGACCATGAAATATCATGGCACTCAGCTCCCAATCGCCTGGATCCAAGCAATGCCGACTAAGTCCACCTGCACATTGTCACTGCCTGCCACCTGTGCGGCGGAAAGTGCCACCAGATTCTCCTCAGCCCAGGTCAACAAGGCCTGACTTTTGTGCAGAAGGGTCGCACTGCCTGTGATGCCCTGATGATTGATGTACCACTGTCATTGTGTTGTCTGAACACACTTGAACCGCCTACCTTGCGATCAGCGAACGGAAAGCCAGGAGAGCCTGAAACACCGCCCTCATCTCCAGGCGGTTGATGGACTAGCTACTCTCCTCCACCATCCAGCTTCCCTGAGTCACCTGCACCAGACAGTGGGCCCCCCAGCCCGAAAGGCTGGCATCCGTCATGACCAGTATCCATTCAGGTGGATCCAGAGGCAATCCCGCCGTGAGACTGCTCTCCTGTACCCACCATAGCAGGCTTTGCCTTATTTGCTTTGGACAGGATAACTATAAAGTGAGTGGCTGACACTGTGGGCACCAGCGTGAGAGTAAGGCCTGCTACAGTGGCTGCATGCAAGCCTGAGCCTAGGGCACTAAATCCAACTATGATGTCATCAACCCAGCAGCTGAAGGTAATACCATGCTGCTGGTGCCCTCATTTTCAGAGAGCAGCAGATCTGTGCCTGAAGCTTTCAGACCCTGTCCTGCAGCAGAGAAACCTTCCCCGTTTGAGTATCGAACTGAGCCCCCAGATAGACGGGTGCTGCACTGTTTGAAGCCGACTCACTACCAAGTTCATTATCCAGCCGCTATGTGGCAGCCCTTCTACCTCCGACTTCACTCAGATGACCTAGTCATCCAGATAGGGATGAACTAGAGCTCCTTCCTTCCTTCTGCAGGGCCGCCACCATTACCACCATGACCTTGGTAAATGTGCGCAGCACAGTAGCTAATCCGAATGGTAGAGCCCAGAACTGAAAGTGACCTTCGGGCATCGCAAAACACAGGTACCGCTGATGGTCCAGCAGGATGGGGATATGCAAGTAGGTTTCTGCTAAATCCAGGGCGGAAAGGAATTCCCCTTGCTACACTGCCAAAATAACCGAGCAAAGGGTTTCCATTCTGAAGTGTGGAACGTGCAGCATGCGATTCACATGCTTGAGGTTGAGAAATGGCCAAAAGATCCCTTTCTTTTTGGGGACTACAAAATAGATGGAGTATCGACCTAATCTGCACTGGCCTCGGGGTACTGGGCACGACTACCTCCGACTGCAATAAGCAGTGAAGAGCATCGTGCATGGCAAATGCCGGGTGAAAGGACAAAGGCGTCGGAGAAGGGGTGGGTGAACTCCAGCGTGTACCCTCCCAAATAATTTCCAGAACCCACTGGTCAGACTAAATAAAACTGCTGTAACCAAACTCCAATCACCACCTCCACCTGGGCCATCTTGGCATCATTGTGGTTTCTTGGCTGAATCCGGCAGGGAAGAGAAACTCCCCCAAGTGATTCCCTGGTAGCCTCAAAAAGGTTGAGCTCTGGGACTGTATCTGCCCCTGATATGGGGCAAACCAGATGGAACGAAAACGCCAGAAATTCCCAGGTTGCCCCCGCTGGGGAAGCCCTGGCTTAGGTCCTTTTGGCCTATCCTCAGGCAAATGTCCACCCTTGGAGACCCCTAGATCTTTGACTAGCTTTTCAAGCATCTCACCAAAAAGTAGCTTACCCTTATATGGAAGCCTACTAAGCCTCAACTTGGAAGCCACATCCGCCATCCAATTGCTTAGCCATAGAAACCTCCATGCTGCAAACACCAAGACGATAGTCTTCGAGAAGATCCTTACCAAATTGTAGAACGCATCCGCTAGGTATGCCACGACTGACTCCAGCCCCTTCAGAGTTCAACTGCCCTTCCTGATCAGGAAGACCTTGGAGCCAGCGAATAGAAGACCTGGAAACGTAGGACCCACAAATTGAGGCTTGCAGTGGAATCCAAGGCCTGCTTAAGGAGAGACTCCAGCTTACGATCCTGAAGATCCTTAAGGGACCCCCCCCCCCCACACACCTTCCACTGGAATAGTGGTCATCTTCGTGACTGCTGAGACTAGGGCAACCACCTTAGGCATCTTGAGGAGATCACACTCCTCCTACGGTAGAAGGTACAACCGACCCATTGCTCTGCTCCTTCTCAAGGTCGCCTCCAGAAACTCCCATTCCAACTCAATCATCCTCTTAACCTAAAGTACCAAAAAACACATCTGTACTCCACTGAATCCCTGCAGTAAGGGATTTTCCAGAGACTTGTCCTGTGCGGCCGACGGCTGGACAATGTTCAGAGCTGCCAGCAAATAAGAAATGAGGGCAGCCAGCTCCTCTCTATGAAATACTCTGAAAACATTAAGATCCTCCCCAGGAGAGATTTCACCCTCCTCTAAATCCTGCATTCCCTGCTCATCCCAGAGATCGAGGGGCCCTCTCCTAGCTCCTCAGAGACCTGAGTCAGCCAGGTCCCGGGCTCCCTTTTACTCAGCTTAGATGATGGCCCCCCAAATGGATCCTGCAGGACCTCAGAGACCCCCGACTGGGCAGACTGTCCGAAAACAAGGCCCCTGCCTCCTCTTAAGGCAGTAAGCTTTATGGAGGGAAAGGATAAAATCCGCCGAAAAAACTGATGAGTCCAGAAACTCCCTCAGGCTCTGACCTCTGTGCCAAAATGGCAATCCCGGAGGACTTTGCCTTGCCTTCGACAGTACCTCTCCGGAAGTCGAGGCCTTGGGAGCATCCTGGAGCCCCTGTTGTGCTTTGGAGGGCTGATCGGCATCAGATGCACCCTTTGGTGAATCTCAGTGATGATGAAGGGACTTACCTCGAGGATCAGTATCGAGTTTCAATGCCGATGATGTAGACTTAGTCATGTTTGGACTTTGAGGAGACCTGAGAACCAAGAAAGGGATCAGACATCCTTGACAATATGGAAGCAACTGAAATAGAGTCCGGGACAAACAGAGAACCATACTACCTGGCTCTATTCTTTAAGCCTCTTTTTGTCATTTGTTGGCACAAAGGACACCAAGTCGGTAAATGGTCTGGACCCAAATATTTCAAACACCAGTCATGTTTACTCGGTGACTGATTGTGCCAGAACATTTGGTACATTTTATTTAAGCCGCTGATGTGTTTTTCCATCATGGCTGAAGAAAGTAGGCCAAGGCCTAATTTGGCAGTAGAAACCACCAAAACTGGAAAAAATGAAATACACAAGAAACCATCTTTAAAAAAGAAAAGAAATATCGGGGCTGATATCAAGGAAGGTACCGCGACGACGGAAAGGTAGAGCACAGATTTAAACCAAAATGACCTTTTTCAGCAGCAATAGGCAGAAAACAATCTGCTGGCTCTATGGAAAATGAAGAACTGAGGAGAGGACTTGAGAAGGCGGGAAGGCAGATGTGCAGGCACAGAGGTTTGCTCCCAAAGGCTTTCCAGCTGGACGCTGGGGATTGTTCCCACGAGGGCTCAGTCGGTACCGACAATACCCATATGTGAAGACTGCATTCCTGCTTGTTCCTGGAGATTTGCTACTGTCTCCATGCTCTTGATAAGGGGGGAGAGGACAGTGAACTGAAAATCTGCTATTTTAAGTGCTAAATTGGGGTCATAATGTATAAATGGAAAGCACTGCTTTGAATCATGACTTGACTAACTACATACTTGTAGACCAAGCTATCCACAAACTCCACTGGCAACCTACCCTTGATCCAGACATTCAACTACTCCCACCCATGGATAGGCACATACAGTCCTTCACTGTAACCCCTCACCCACTTAGACACACCAAATCCAATTGCTTACCCTCAAACACATCCTATCCACTCACGTCACACACACACATCACACCTAGCAGTCAGTCACTTAAGGCATATATCAAGCAAATTGGCATTAGTTATTCACTACCTATGCAGTCACATGCTCAGAGACACTGCACCCTGTCACTCTGCATGTACATTCATACAGTCAAGTGGACTGGGGCATCTGATTCCAGTAACATATGCTCAAAATTTACAAAAGTACCTGCTTATAAGTAAGTTGTAAACAATTATTTAAATCTCCGTATATGAGAAATAAAGGTAATACTTTTGGATAATCGTGCATAATTCTGCTTTTTTTCAGCACATATTATTTAACTTTTGGTGCATAGTTGCCTGGGGTATAATTATATTTAATAACTATATCATTCCATTATTTCTGTAACCAGAGCCAGTGCAATGGTATTATAAAACACCACCCCTCCTACAATACCGTAAAACTGCTCAATTGGACATCCCAACTTTTAAATATTTGCTTTATATACGTGTATCCACTCTACCTGTGGGTAAAAGAATGTGATGGTGGCTCCGAGTTTGTATGGCTGGCAAGATCTATTGTTTTGCTTTGAGTGCAGCTGCCCTAGACAGCTGCCTACTTGTCTAATGGTTGGGCTGGCCCTTTCTGCAAGGGAAATAAAAACGCAACACTGCATCCATAAGGATAATTAATAAACCAGATTCTTCCCCCATCTTGGTATACTGGTTTATCAGCTAGCTTCGCAATCATAATTTAAAATAATAGATCACATTTTTTTGTGGTATACTTTTTTCATATTTTATTTTAGTTTAACAGCTGTTCCAAAGCATATGTGTGCAATGCACAATTTTCTTTAATCCCTATAAAATAATGTTGATGACTATAGTTGCCTTAAGTAAGTCATCCCCATTTTTTATTGTTCTGTGTATCGAAAATATCTATACACGGAGTAAGGCACTGGCACTCTACAAAGTTACTAGCAACAACTAAATATTCTAAATTTGTATTTTCAACAGTTTTAGAGATTTATATAATTTGAGCCAAATTATCACATTCGAGCAATGTAGACAAGTCCATATTCATCTTATTTAATGATCCAAACATTCCTAATGTCAGCGTCCAGTGCTTTTGTGAACTATGAAATACAAATCGCCACCTTCTTGCCTAGAGGAGCCCGATATGTTAGATTACACTTCTTGCTCAAATCAAGAGTATCAACATCTTCGTCGCACGCCTCATTTCAACAATCCACATTTGCAGGAACAATAGAAGTGTCAGTGAAAGCTCCAGATGCAGTACAAAACCAAGAATGCGGCCTTGCGGACTCCCGCCATGATAGCAACAACAACAAATGGGTACAATTTTATCATCAAAGTAGAAACCCTAGATAAACAGCTGTTAAATCGAGTAGATCAATAAAAGCGCAGGACAAAATCAGGAGACGGGTTCCCTAGTTCTTTATTCTGCCCGGTGTACCTGATGCTGTTGGACCTATCCTTTTTTCCTCGTCTGTATATACACAAGGTCGCTTTTACAGCTATTGCTGTCCTTGTTCACCGCCGCCAACATGTTTTCATACTGCCTTTCTTGTGCATGGATAAGGAAATAAATTTCCAGAAAGGATGCACTTAGGCCGCAGATCTCATTTCTGCCCCTCTTCAAAACGCTTTTCCTGATAACGGCCCCAACATGCAGATAGCCCCAACACATTAACCATTATCACCCACACAACAGAGGATCACTCTACCCCCCACCCCACTCCACTCCTTTTCACTAAGGCTCCACAGAAGAATAATGGCCTAATTGGACGCCGCCGCCACCACCAGCAATGACACGCGGTGGCCGGCGCCCCGGGATTACGCTGCCGGAGAGGCTGAGGAGGAAGAGGAGGCCTTTTCCTTCTCCCTACATTCAGAGTCTCCATTGTTTCTTTTCAGTTTCCCCGTCCTCAGTTCACAGGCCCGGCATCCTCCGAACAGGCCGCCCGCTGCTCCACTGGCGAAAGCGGAACCGGCTCCTGAAAACGCGAGAACAAAACAAATACACCCCCACCCCAACAAACAATCATCTCATACACCAAACTCCGCTACCCGCTCCGAAAAAAAGACAGAACTGACTCACCTGTCTGCTACACGATGCAAGTCAACGCGACGGCGATTACTGTCGTTTTTATTTTATTGTAGTTTCTACGCCGGTAATAATCACTCGCCCGCCTTCGATCGCCACCACCGCTGCCCTCCCCCCCTCCCCTCTATTCATCCACACGTGCCCACGGACACTGCTAAAGGCGCACGAGCTCGCGCAGCGACTGTTGCGACGCTGTTTCCTAGACTTGCAGCCGCTGCCAGGCTCGCGCCGCCGGCTAAGTGTGACACTGCAGAGGGGGCGCGCGCACGCGCTTGCGCAGCCTATGTGAGCTCGCGCTTTCGAGCTGCTTTCCTTCCTGCTCTGTCAGTCCGCCGACGCTCGCGCCGGCTCTGAGTAGGCATGTGTGCTTGGGGGCCCTCTCGCTTCTACAGTATTTCACTTTGGGGTCACTGCCTATGCAGCAGAGGAAGACTTCTGTTCTCGCCTTTCACTAAACCTACAGATACGTCAACATTTGATGATATGTACTTTCCCTCTTTGCTAAGGAAAGTAGTAGCATTTACAGACTGAACACCTGGTGACTGTCATAAAATAGGGTGAGCAGTGGCGCCAGTAGGGTTGCCAACTGGCTCCAGATGCGCCCGACACGCTTGAGCCAGTCCTGGATTTACCCCATTGCATGCAGGGATATGTAGCTCTGATTTCTCCATTGCACTCTATAAGAAAAACAAGACTACATGTCCCTGCATGCAATAGGGTAAACCCAGAACTGGATCAAGCCTGTCGGGCGCATCTGGAGCCAGTTGGCAACCCTAGGCGCCAGTCGGTCCATTTGCACATTTTTCATAAACATTCACTATACTGTTAGGCGTGGAGTAGTCCAGTGGTTAGGGCAGCAGTATGGGAGCCAGAAAGATATCCTTTTTGCCCATCCGGCAAGTCATTTAACCCTCCATTGCCTCAGGTACAGACTTGATTGTGAGCTTGACAGGGAATACCTACTGTACCTGAATATTACTCACCTTGAACTAGGACTGACTCATGTTGACCCTCTAAGAGCTGTATTCAGCCTTCAGTCAGGCAGCTAATTGTTGATAGAGTAGCATTAGCTGCTCTTATTGTATTGATCCATGTATTACTGACCTTCCATTTTTGCATTGACCTTCAACCTTGCCAAACATGATATCTTTCTCTAATGATCCCTCTCTTCGCATGATGTGTCTAAAGTACAAAAGTCAAAGTCTTGACTTCTGTGCTTCTAAAGAAAGCTTAAGTTTGATCTCCTCTACTACAACTGGTTTGTTCTTTGGGCAATCCATGGTATACACAGTATTCTTGCCAGCACCATATATATATATATATATATAAAAAGGAAATTATCAAATTATATGTAATGGGTGGGGGGATGGAGCATGAGAGCTATTACCCCAGGCGGGCCCTGCCAGAACACTATACAATTTTGAACATACTAGTTTAAGGATTCTGAGCACAAAAGAGCAGGAAGACCACCTGGCTGGGGCCAAATACCTTGTCCCAGTAGGAATGCTATATCATCAAGACTGGTCCAACCACTAGATAAACTAGGCAGTTGCCTAGGGCAGCAGTTTCTGTGTGGCAGCAAAGAGCAAGGCTTTCAATGCTAAACAGTAGATTCTGACAGCCAGGGAGGGAGTAAGGCTTAAGGTTTGCCTAGGGCATCAACACTTTGAACCAACTCTGGGGCCAACATCTTCAGGGTCTTGGTCACACCACCCAGGCTAATGCAGCAAAACTTCAGTTTTATTGAGACCCAAAGGAGTCAAGCTGACTCTCCAAAACAGTCTGGTAGCAACTTTGAGATGAGGTAGAAATGCATTTTCATTAATAGTGTACTCTCAGAGGCATAGGTTGATTGCCATGGGCATAGTTGGGAGGAGCAAGGAAAAACAATGGTTCCCACTCCCCCCCCCCAAAAAAAAAAAAACCTGCTGCAGGGCGGAGTTGTGTTTTAGTGTGAACAGGGTGCCTCACTCTCTACCACAGCATCCTCCCATCTCCTCCCCATGGTCCAGCACCTCACTTCAAACATTCTTCCTTGCCAGATTACTTCATAGATACTGTATCAGCATAGTAAGCACTGGTAATGGACACTATTGAGCCTTCTAATCCATTGATATAGGAGGCTCTGCACTTACTGCCTCTGTGGGAACAGCCAGGAAGCATGCATTAGCAGGGGCAGGATGCGCAGAGCCTCTAACAGCAAGTGGACTCAGAGGCTCAGTAGTGTGCATTACTGACTCTTACCACTGCTGTTGCTGTGTCTATGCAAGAGAGTATGTGCCAGAAGGGTGAGAGGGAGAGTGCTGGGAAGGATGGCAGGGGGGAGAGTGTGCTAAGAGATGGAAGGGAAAGGAGGGAAGAGATAGATAGATCACCGGAGAGGGGGAAAAGAAAGATAGGAGGGAGGAGAGACAAGAGAGGAGGGGGAAGAGGAGATGAGAGGTGGGTAAGGAAGTAGGGAAAGAGAGAGGGGGAAAGAAAGAAGAGCTGAGACAACAGTGGAGAGGAGATAGGAGTGGGAAGGGATAGAAGTGGGGAGAAGAAAGGAGGGAAAGAAACAAGGGGGAAGGGCAAAGAAAGAAAAGGGAAAGATGTCAAGAATGAGGGAATTATGGAGAGATGGGGGGATATGCGTGCATGTCATGTTGGTGTCGGGGAGGTGTATGCCTGTCTGTGTGTGTCACGGGGGTGAGTGCATGTGTGTGTGTCATGAGAGGTGTCGGAGCATGCACGTGGGTGTGTCATGAGGGGTGTTGTATGTGTGTGTGGGATAGGGTATTGGAGTGCATGCACGTGTGTGTCATGGGGGTATTGCATGTGTGATGGGTTATCGGGGTGCATGCATGTGTGTGTGTATTTTGTTGGACATGTGGGTGTGTGCGTGACATGGGGGTATTGGGGGTGCATGCACGCTGTAAGTATTAGCGTATGTGTCTCATATCCCCTCGTGTTAAATGTATCCCCCAATTGACCGCTTTGACCCGGTGAAAAGCGGGATATAAATACAGCTAAATAAAATGCATATGTGTGTGTGTCATGGAGGGTGTCGAGTGTGTGCATGTGTGTGTGTCAGGAAGAGTGCCAGGGGTGCATGCATATGTGTATGATTGTGTTATAGGGGTTCGGGGGTGCATGCATATGTGTGTGTGATGGGGGATGTCGTAGGGGTGTGTGCATGTGTGTATTTGTACCATGGAGGATGAGTGTATATGTGTGTGTATGAGTAATGAGGGGTGATAGAGAGGTGCATGCATGTGTCTGTGTCATGAGATGTATTGATAGGTGCATGTATGCGTGTTTGTCATGGTGAATGTCGGAGGGCGCATGCGTGTGTGGGTATATGTGAGTAAGTGATGGGGATTTCCCATCCCTACCCTTCAGTACCCTCTTTTCTGTATGCTGTCCTTCCCTTCACACAGCCATGCACTCTCCATTTCACATTCTAACCAATTGCACTCTCTCCTTTCCCTACCTTTTACTCCCTCAAACCTTAATCCCTTCTCTAACCCTGCCCTCCCTAATGCTCTGCCTCTCCCCTCCTCTCTAGTGCCCCCCCCCACCATTTCCTTATGCTTTCCCTGCCTTCCTCCTCTGAACCTGCCCCTTCTCTGCATTTTTCATCCCTTCCCAGCTCTCAGGTAGCCAGGCCACAGTCCCGCTCTTCATACTGGCAGGACTTTGGGACTCCCACCAGCAATTTCTAGCCTCACTCTACTCTTCACACTGGCGGAAACCAGGGACTCCCACAGATGATTTCTGGTCATGCTGGTGGAATCAGGACTCCCGCTGGCTTTTCAACCTGTTGCTCAGAGAGGAAGGGGAGGCCGTACACATCTGTTTGTTTACACATGCTTCAGCATGTGCAAAGAAACAGATGTGTACAGACAGACACACAACTTCACCCATCTGGCTGCAGCCTTCCCAATAGGTGCTATCACATATGCTAAATGTGCCTACAAATGGGTAACAGAAGAAAAAAACTTGGAATCAGAGGGAGAAGAAATGCAGAATAAAGAAAATTAATTAATAAGGAAAGGCTAGAGAAATAACAATAATCTAAGAGAAAGATCATTAGAGAAAGACATCATGCTTTTCAAGGTTGAATGTCAATGTGAAAGAGGAAGGCCAGCAATGCAATGGATTTATACAATGTGTAATCAAACTCTGGAATTTGTTACTGGAGGATGTAGCAAATATGTTAATGTAACTGGGTTTAAAGGAGGACAAGTTCCTGGAAGAAAAGTTCATAAACAATTATTAGAGGACTAGGGAAATCCACTGCATACTCTGGAGTAAGCAGCATGGAATCAGTGTATCTTTTCAGGAACCTGACAGGTACTTGTGACCTGGATTGGCCACTATTGGTGGATCATTGATCTGACCCAGTATGGCATATCTTGTATTCTTATGTTCTTAAGCAGCAAAGAATGTAAAAGAAACAAAAAAAAGAATAAGATTACATTAAAAAATACCAAGGATTTTTTTTAACTTTATTTTTCCACATTAGGACCACAACCAAATGTAGACCAATTTCACATAGTGGCCAATAATATACTACTAGACCAGTGCTTTTCAACCTTTTATCCCATATGACCCCATTTTAGCAACTGAAAATTCTCGTGACTCCAGATAATGAAATCAAAATAGCAAGTCTACAACTTCTTTCCCCTCCCTCTATTCACCTAAAGCAGGAAGGTGGCAGCAACAACAGTAGTGGCAACAGCAGCAGCAGTCAGCACAGGGTCCCTTGTGTCAGTGTGCAGTGTGTACTTAGACCCCAGTACTTAGCATGGATTCCAGTCTAATAGGAAGGAACAAGGGCCTATGAATGTTCACTGGTTCACAGGCCACATGCTGACTGGTGACTACTACTACTTTGGCTTAGGTCACAGAAAGAAGAGTCCTGATCCCAAGTTTGGGAACCACTGTACTAGACACTGCTCAGTACTCATGTAAGAAAATTATCAAAAAAGCAATGGGTATAAAATACATTATAACAGAACTTAAGAGAAATAGAAAGGCTTGAAAATATTTTATTGTGTCACCCTGCTGAGAAGGATAAGGCTGGTGGTAAGAGAAGGGGCTAGGGGTGAGAAAGCGATGGAGTGTGTCTATGCATGTATACGTGGCTGGATTTAAGATGTTGATAGAATGGGAAAGCAGTGGGGAGGAGAGGATTCTCCCCCAGAAATAACAGAGCATGGTCCTACAGCAAGTGGAATAGGCTCCTGTTTAGCCCAGGTATTTGGCGACTTCAAAATGTGGTGCCCTAGGCAAGTGCCTAGATTGCCTGTGCCTAAATCTAGCCCTGTGTGTGTAGGTTTGAAAAAAAGAGAGTATATGTTGGGGGGAGGGAAGGAACCTAAATGATGTACATCTTGGGGGAGAAGGAGAAAGATCACCCCCTGCCACTAATCTGAGCTCCCTACCCCTTATCCCCCCAAATAGCAGGCAAATTACACCAATGGTGACTGCTTTGGTTGCTGGTATACAAAAAACTTTTCTGCTGCCATGTAGCTGAAAAACAAGACTTTTGAGAGGTTCCTCTTCAAATTGGTGGTGCATTTGCACCACTGCACATTCTCTTTTTCAAACCTACACACACAGGGCTGGATTTAGGCATAGGCAACCTCGGGAAGTGGCACTATGCCCATACTTATTCCAACAATCCTTCATGTAACTTCATTGGTACAAGGGATAGTAATGCTCTCCTTCTATTTCACATCACACACTTCACTTCTTAGAACCTCAACGGCCTCTGGCTGTGTCCCTCCCTTGCAGTATCAGGACTTTCTTTCTGGAACCCTTCTCCTCCAGATTCTTACCAGGCTAGTTGTCTTATCTCTTTCTCCTCCAGTATGGTTCTGTTTGCTGCCAGACCTCTCAGTCTGGGAGACCCCACTGGTCTATGCTAATTCAGCAGTGTTGAACCAGCTCGGTAGAAACAAAGACCCTCCCTGGTAGGCACCCCTTTGCTGGTGCTTGTCAACTGCTCCACCGGTAATGACAGTTGTCTCCCCGTTAGCAGGAAAGCTTCTGGAAGCCTGCCTCCACCATCTTTCTAGCACTCTTACTCTCACTCTTGTCTGTCACCAGGTGAGGTGAACAGGGTGCTTGTTCTAGAAAGCTCAGAAATATACTTTCTTTCCAAATGTTTGTGTATTTATATTCCCATCAAGGTACTGTATATCTCAATCCTTCCCCTTGGGCTGGGCTCCTAACTGCTCACTTATCAATCACTCAGACAAACTCCTATGCTGGGTCCAGGCTCCCAAACCTCTCCTTATTAGTACTCCAGGGGTAGAACAGTAGGATGAGATGAGAAGGAAGTTTTAGTGACACCCAGGTCACATATCCATAGGGTGGTCATTTTAAAAGCCTTAGTCGTGCATGCGGACATCCAAATCATGGAAATGTCCTCAGAGCCATTTTACAGATTCTTTTATTTATTAATTTTTTTAAATTTTACCTTTATGCAATTTTACATTAAATCCAAGAAAGTTCACACAAACAATGGTGTACAGAAAAAAGAGCAGAACAACAGAAAAATACAAATCCACTATCAAAACATTAAGTAAACGCTAAACATAGCATATATATGCCTGCTCACCCTAGCCCACGATACAAGTGGGAGGAATATGCAATCTAATTATAACACAGTACAAAGAAACACAGTAGGATTAATATCCAGCACATCTTTAATTGTGAGGGTTCGGGTGGAAAATCTATAGAGGATTCCAAATACCTAGCATTCACAAAAGCAAGCAGCAGAGAGGGCTCATAAAACCTCTTCGGGGGTTAGCAGTGGCCGCAATGGTCTTGAAACCCCAACACAGCACTTATCCATCATCTCCAGGGCTGCGCGTGGTTTCTCTTATGCACAATATGCTACTTCCACCCCTCCTCTGATGCTGACTTCTGGTTTGATGGACCTATATTTTAGAATACCTTCTCAGGAGCACTGCCTACCTGTTCTAATTATCTTTCAAAAATGTCAGAAAATCATTTGCTCTTAGAAGCAATTTAGTGAGGTTCTTTAGGAAGATTATATTTGCTAAATTTTGGCATGGTATTTTGGGCAGAGTGAACAATGGGCTGATGTTCGCCACTGAATATCCGGATAGTGCTACTGAATTCTTCCTCTAACTACGACAGGCAAAAGTGAAACCAAATATTCAGAAGTGCACAGGTAGCGACTTCTGCTGAATATCCAGTTTCAGCAGTGACTGCCGTGGGCTATAATCCGAATTGCAATGATATTCAGCCATTATCTGGATAGCCAAAGCACATAAAGTTAGGCCTGCTTTTTTGGCTTAACATTATGCATTTTCTTATCAAGTCTTTTTTTTTTTTTTAGTGCTGTCAAGTCAGTGCTGACTCCTGGCAACCCAGCTGCCTCTGGGTTTTCTTGGCAATATATCACCAGAAGATTGTCAAGCCTTTTCTTCTGAGGCAATGGAGGGTAAAGTGACTTGCCCAAGGTCACAAGGACTGCCAGTGGGAATCAAACCCTTGATCTTCTGGGTACTAGGTAATTGCTCTTACCCAGTTAGCGGACTGAAAATTGCCATTAGCCAGATAAGTGCTCGCACCACCATCACCCCACCCACTGGATAGTGCTGTGGCAGCTAGAGGAAATATTCAGCGTCACTATCTGGATAGTGCTGCTGAATATTGGGCTCAGTGGAATTTATTTGATTAGCAGAGATTGAGAAAATTCTGTCTCCTGTCTATCTGGAGGCAAAATAAATGCAAAAATTAAAGGAAAGGGATGAAACTTGGCATGGGAGAAAATAGAGCGGAGAGACACATCAGGTTTGGTAATGGGACAGATTGGACAGGGGTTCTAAGGAAATAAGTCCTCCCTCCCCCCCCCCCAAAAAAAAGAAAGGCTCAAATGCATTTTTATGAGAGGAGTTCTAGCTTCTGTAACATAGAAAGTTACATAACAGTAAAACGCCAAAATGGCAGTTTCAAGCAATTCTGTGAATCATAGTGGAGAGAAAGACGATCTTCAAGTACTGAGAAATGCAGTCAGAGACCAAAAAAAGGTGCAGAAAGATACAGAAATATTTCCCATCACATTGGGAGCCACAGGCTTGATTACCAGGAATTTCCAATCACACCTTGATAGGTTGTATATACACATTACATCTTGTGAACTTTAGAAGGAAGCTCTCTTTGGCTTGATGCAAATACTACAGCGAGCATTAGCAGTAACTTTGAGAGACTGAAATCATACTCTACATATGGAAGTGACATAGATGAGGACAGTATCTGAATTCAAAAAAGCATGGGACAAACACAGAGGATCTCTAAAAGAAAAAAAGGGGACTTGTAGTGGTTGATATGGAAGGACAGACTAGATAGGCCATGTGGCCTGCTGTCATGTTTCTGTTTCATATCCAGGAATAGGAGTGAGGTTCATTATTGTCATGGTATGTGCAAAACTAACAATATACACAACAAATAGCCGAGAGCAGAGAAGATAATCTAACAGTAAAAAAGCCGCTCACAATATTAAATATATAAACTACAAAAAATATAACTCATACCCTAACATCATTTCCAGGCAATAATGACCTCAGATGGCACAACTCCACATTTAGTGATAAATCACCATAGGGTGTTGATAGACGCTCACATCACCGGTCATAGCCTCCCTGCCTTCCTAAATTAAATATACCAAAACCTCACAATACATCTAACACACCCTTAACTACAACCCTGGGAAAAGTCTCAAAATGTCTTTATAGCAATAGAGCAAATATTCAAACACTAAAACACTAAAACATACTCATAAATATCCACACACACACCACCAATACAATCTCATTCACTCATACTAAAAAACAGCGCCAATATGATATGCGTCTGCACTATAATTTTAAGGCTGAATGCAGCCTAAACAAATCACAGAGCGATACCTACAAATATAATAAAAAATAATGAAAGTTCAAAATTCACCAACGGTAACACAAGAATTCAAATAACTTATCTTGCAACAGTGATCTTGTAACCAGCCAAGTCTCTAGCTCTTCAACAGACGCTTCTCATTGTCAATTCTGACCTCCAACGCAGACAGAGGAACCACACAGCTCAGGAGAAATATCAAAAGTCAATGTTGCTAATGAACTTCTAAAGATGACCAAAGCTCTTTACAAAAGCCTTTGTTTCGCCGTAACCTGGCTTCATCAGGAGCGACGTCATACAAAAATCTATCTTCCAAAATGACTCCTCACTGTCTCCCGCCATCCCAATTCAGCGTGTGACGCGCCTAATAAAACAACCAAACACCAATCAAAAACCAACTCAAAACTATGACATCATCTTAAAGTAACAGACACATATAAAACCATCATCTAAACCCAAAAGCTGCACAGTGACACCTCAGCCGAACTGAAGCACAAAGCATCCATCAATAATATTAATCAAAAAAATAATGTCCATTCAAGACGGTCATTAAGACCGCCAGGTTGCAAAGTCCGTAAATTAAAAATCCATCGTTGTTCCTTTTGCAAAAGCACCTTCTTACGATCACCTCTCCGAACATATATATAGTTAATATTGTGAGCGGCTTTTTTACTCTTAGATGTGCAAAACTAACCCATTTGGAGAAATTGCCCCCAAAGTTAAATAGCCGTTAGGGAATTGCTCCTTTCAGACTGCCCCTCTCCTGTTCTCAACTCTTCCTAAACCTCAGACTGCTCCCACCCCAAAAAATACCTCCTGCAAATGCCCTCCAAACCCTCTAAAATGCCCTGTTTCCCAAAAATACCCCTACATTTCCACCACTACTCTGCAAAGTAACCTTACCCCTAAAACCTACTCCCTGTAACTGCCTTACTACCCCACAAACTGCCCCAGACCCAAAAACTACCCTCCACAACTACCCAATCATCCCAAAACTACCGAACCCCTAAAAGCTACCCTATGAAACTGCTGCTGGACATGCACTGCCTGCCATATCCTCCGCTGTGCCTGGGCATGGCAGGCGCGTCTCCACCTCTGGAGCACCATGTGCATGGCCCACATGGCCTCTCTGCTAGTCTAGCATTGCTTTCTAAATGCACAGTTAGAGTACAGGCCTGCATGCGCTCCCTCCTCTACTGTACACTGTTCTGCCTCTCAACAGGTTCACTGGACCCCTTCTGAGGTCTTATGTGCCAGGAAACATTGCTTAGGCTTACACGGTTTGTGACATCCAATGTTGGTGCACATGGGTTTCAAAAATCTGCTTTACGTGGGTTTCATGGTGCCATGCCCCCATTCTGCCCCTGGGCCTCGACGCATGGAGCTGTGCAGGTAGCTGCAACTCAACAATTCAAGCTGCCTTGTTGAAAATCTGCTCTACGTGGTTAAGGCAGTTTTACTTGGGTAAGGCCCTCTTTTACACGGATAACTCGTGCCTAGCGCTTCAAAAATCGGGCCCTAAGTTTCTTTCATCTGGGTCAGAACATTGCACTTCAAAAAGACAGAAGGAATCCATTATGGCTGAACAGATTGCTTATAATATATGAACACATTGCTAGAAAAACGCAGTTGATTTAGCTTGATGTCCAGTAATCCTAATGATCATTTTGATATTTTATAACTGAAAGAAAAACAAAAGATAATTCACAAGATAAGCAAAACCAGTTTGATGCAGTCTTAAAGAGAAATGAATTAGATAAATCTTTTCATGCAGAGAGAGCCCAGACACACCATCTTAAAGAACAGAGGATTTCAAAATATGTCATCAAGGCTATTAGCCTGGGAATATTTAAGAAAACCATACACATGACTCCATATTAGTTATGGAACTAAAAATCCATGGTTCTTGGGAATTTGCAGCTTGCCAGCCGAGTCTGCAGTTACAGAATTTCAGAAACTATAAGGGTACTTCTTCTAAATCCCATAAAGGATATATACTTAACATGTGGGTTGAATACACAGTAAGTGCAAGCCTCCGCAGTAACTGTTGAGGCGTGACATGCCTGTTCCCAGAAGTTAACATGCAGATTCATACACTAACATGTGGCACAATTAATGTGGGTGCACCTACGATACCTCTACGGCATTGGCTACCGTATCCAGATATTCATTGGCAGTCAATACCTGGATACTGCATCCAGCACCACAATTGCTGGGCAACCCTTCAAATATTTTCATTTCATTTCAGTTATTATACTTTGTGTCCTTTTACATAAGCTCAGTAAGCAGTTAACCTGGCACTAAACACCCCTGGTAGTTACTCATAGTGCAGGGAGGGATGGGAGCGGAGAGTGGGCATGTCAGCTGGTGACAGCTAGTGTGCGAGACATTGCCATGGGCTTGCTGTCATGACTGCCAGTAGCATGGTAGTGTTAAGTGCAGCCGGCCACTGGAAGCCTAGTAATACAGAGAAAAATACTGATGCCTCTCCCCCCGGATCCTGACCTAGCAATAATCCGATCCATGGCCCCCCCCCCCAATCAGAACATCCCCCCTTCAACATCAGCCTGGCCAGGCAGCATGGGGCGCATAGGGGACATAGACATATTCAACGGCACTAACCGTGTAGGTGCTGTTGAATATTCCTGATTAAGGCATTTACACAGTTAACTGGGCTGTAAATCATAAAAATGTCTTTTGAATATCAGTCTCATGATCTCTAATACTAGTACTGCGGGACTACCATATGAGGTTTCTGGCAACATTTTGAGGGATGCTGGAGCTAGAGCAGGCATGCATGGGGACTGCAGATCAGGGGGATCAGATCCAAAGGAATCAGGTTGGTGGGAGGAGGATCGGAGGCTGTAATCAGGGTTTGGAGGGGTCCTTTCCCCTATCTGTGCTTTCTGGTCTGCGTTCCTTGCTTTGAAGGGTGATACATGAAATTAAAATATTCAAAAGGTTGTCTGGCAACTGTGATATTCAGCAGTAGTATCAGATTGAGCAGCTCTTGCTGACCTTATCCGGATAGTAGTGATTTTCAGCCGACACTTAGCCAGACAGCAAGCTTAGGCCTGCCTTTTGAAAACTGGCCCTACAATGTGCAGAACGTTTCAGAATTTTAAAATACTGAGAGCAGAATTCCCATAGGATAAGGGCTGTTATTATGATAGCTGTGCAAGATTGAGAGAGGCTGGGGTTATAGCATTGGAAAAGATCCTGGGTAGTTGTGAACAAAGGCTCATGACCCCATAGCTCATTAGAACTCACATCTAACTGAGTCGGAAGCCCAAAAGAACAGGAGGAAACTACTGGACCAAAAAAGAAACCCCTGTAAAAAAATGTGTGTTCTTGAATTGTGGCAAAGATATGATTTGTGAAGTTCTGCTGCTAAATTTATCTACATGCTTTTTAGCTCAGATGTCATAAATAGTCTTAAGAACTGTGACAAATGAGACTTAGACTAATTGCATTGCACTGGTGTTATTTTTATGTAATATTGATCTGTATGATTTATGGACTCCCTAAGCCAACACACTTTTTCTGCTTCTACCCAGTGTTCATATCCAATCTCACCTTCCCGAATAATTAAGTCATGTTTCATTCACCTGTCCTATGTTCTACTTCTTTAAAATATAGACACGTTTATGTGTAAAGATTTTCAAGCAATTCACCAGTTAGGTAAACAATTCCCTATAGCTTTACTCAATAAAGACTACCCTTAAACTCATGTGCTTTAGCACCTTCTTAACATTTTGCAGTTGGAGCAGGGATGAATCCAAATCCTTGGATATCAGTTATTCAGGATAACTGGGGAAAGCCTTTAGTGATTACCTGTGTTATGAGCAGGCTGGGATACATGGAGGGGAATTTTAGAAAGGATGTCCAAGTGCAAAATCTGGTATGTCTAAGCCATAACATCTGAAAAAAAGCAGCCACATCCAGGTGCAGACATGATTTCACAAACGTGGACGTGCCCAATATGGACACCTGGAGGGGTGTCTACATAGACATTCCCAGAATAGTATTCCAGAACCTGGAGGTCTAGGAATAGCCTAATAGCAAGCATAGTGGGCTAGAAACAGGGCAAGCAAGGTTTAAATCCCACTGTTGCTATTGTTGACATTGTGCTGAGTACTGGGGATGATGGAGTGCTATCCATCTGCCAAAACAAACATGATGCCAGACATCCATGATGTTAGTGAGATTTGAGCGGGATGTCCAGGTTCCAGTGAATGCCCTAGCCATGCCCCCATTCAGACCTTTTTGAAAAACAGCTTTTTCTTGGGTCTTGCAGCTTTGTGAGACTCTTACTCCATTGTCTGTTAGAATGCAGCGTTGGGAGCAAGCAACTTCTAATTTACTATCTACACATGGCTATTACTAAAATCGGAAATACCATGTGTGCAGTCCAAACAAAAACACCACTATGGTGATCCAAATAACACAGCTAAAACAATAAGAATCCACCAATCCAAAATGTGCAGGTGTAATGACTCTTATTAAAAATTCAAAAATGTCGGAGATACCGTTAAAGTGAGAGGAATGCTCACTCCCCCTCACACGGTGTTTCCTTTTAATAGTTTTTATTTTATTTCATAGCAACTTAACTTATCTTAGAAAGAGGCATTTCTGGTGGAACTCATTAAAGCTGGAATATGTCCACTACATGAATCACATTTTGAGCCCCAAATCAAGGCTCTGCATCAGGTGTTCAAGCGACTCCACGCCTCCAAAGAAAACCTCAACACAACTGTGAGTGCTCATGGATTTAGTCCTTGAACTCACTCACAACCTGCTGCAATAGTCAGGACCATTCCCACCAATTTCCCCATGCTGCTTTGGAGAGATGAGCTAGAGGAGGAGGGCGTAGGGAGAGAGTGGAGGTCTGTGCAGGAGGGGTGAGTGGGGTAATGAAGGTGGACAGGCAAAGGCATTCCTAACAGGGGCTATAGATTTCAAGCAAAGGTAAGAGTTTGTGGCTTTTTAAATTACTAGCTCTCTGCCTGGGAGCTCTTAAAAGAGTTTTGGTACATTTTTAAAACTGTTGCATTCTTTTTGGTGCTTTAGTTTAAAAGGGGAAATATTTTCTTTAGTGAGTAGGTTTAAAACTCTACTTTAGTATCTTTCTTCAGCTCTTTGAAGCTACTGACACCTCATCAGGCGTTAGTGGGCCTGATTAGCCTGTGAAAGAACTGAGAGCAGGTTTCAGAATCTTGCACTGTTGAGGCATTCCTAACAGGGGCTATACATGTCAAGCAAAGGTAAGAGTTTGTGGCTTTTTAAATTACTAGCTCTCTGCCTGGGAGCTCTTAAAATGGTTTTGGTACATGTTTAAAACAAAATTACATTCTTTTTGGTACTTTAGTTTAAAAGGGGACATATTTTCTTTAGTGGGGGTAGGTTTAAAACTCTGCTTTAGTATCTTTCTCAGCTCTTTGAAGCTACTGATGCCTCATCAGGTGTTAGTTCCCTCCCTACCCCCCAACTCCCACCCACCCCTAGTGAGCAGTCTTGCTTTATAAGGCGCCTCACCAATTAACTACACACAGGGACTTGAAACAGCACATTTTGAACACACTTAAAAGAGATTTAACTGCTTTTTCTCTGAAAGGACAGCTGAGAAACTGGCTGGTACTTTGGTAGGTCTCTCTCTCTTTTGCCTCAACAGATACCTAAGCTCCATCAACTGAACAATGGATGGGAAAAATCGTATTGCCAAAGCTGTTTCTATTACAACTTCTGCCTCTGTCTAGACAGAGGCCCCAATGCCAGTTGAAGGACCTGTTCCATGTGCAGGAAGCCTGCATGCCGAAGCTCTCAGGAAACAAGTGGAGAGAAGGTGGCAAGGCTGAGGAGCATTCAAGACAGTGAGAAGTACATTGATGAGATGCTTCCTGCAACATCCAAGCTCTACAGCAGAGGGGAAGATGGGAGCCTACAGAATGTTGAAGATTGGATACAAGTCACCAGGGCCTGCAGAATCACCAATCTAACTTCTCCAGCCTTGGAAATGAAGAACATTATGCAGCCCTGGAAGTGGAGGAGGTGAAAGCATCCCTGGAAAGGGAAGAACCAGAGCTCAAGCACCCCAAAACTGCAGAATCAGTGACCACAAGGAAGCGAAGGGTAGTGGTGGTTGGTGACTCTCTTCTGAGGGGTACTGAGGCGTCCATCTGCCGACCAGACTTGATGTCCAGAGAGGTATGCTGTCTGTCAGGTGCAAAAATCCGAGATATTATGGAGAGTTTGCCGAGACACATCAAGCCCACTGATTATTACCCAATGGTGCTAATCCATGTTGGCACAAATGATACTGCCAGGTATCCCTCTGAGCATATCAAAAGTGACTTCATGGCTCTGGGACAGAGGGTGAAGCAGATAGGGTCACAGGTGGTGTTCTCTTCAATTCTCCCTGTTGAGAGTAAAGGCCAAGACAGAGAAGCTCACATCCTGGAGATGAATGCATGGCTGTGTGGATGGTGTCATCAAGAGTGTTTTGGTTTCCAGGACCATGGGATGCTGTTTCAGAGTAGAGATGGTTCCATCTGTCTCAGAAAGAACGACATGTCTTCAGTAGCAGACTGGCTAATCTACTGAAGAGGACTTTAAATTACATCTGTTGGGGATGGCAGAAGAAAGCCCCCAGGTAAGTGAAACATTAAATACCTTTATGGAAATGGGTAAAAGGGGCAACATATGGAAAGCGGTGTGTATAAATGCTCACAACATGGGAAATAAGATCCCAGATGTTGAAGCTTTAATGGGCTGACTTGGATTTAGTGGCAGTTACAGAAACATGGATCACAGAAAACCATGACTGGAATGTAACTATACTAGGCTATACTTTATTCAGAAAGGACAGGGTAGGAAGAAGGGGAGGAGGAGTGGCACTACATGTAAAAAATAATATTAAAGCTTTGGAACTAAAGAGCTTAAAAGGGAGAGAGGAGGCACTGTGTGTTAAACTAGAAAAAGTGAAAGAGAAATCTATTTGCATTGGTGGGATATACAGATCTCCCTCACAGGAGGAAGAGGTGGACAGAGAGTTAATTGAAGACATACGTAGCATTGCCAAGAAAGGGGAAGTGCTACTGATAGGGGATTTCAATATGCCAGATGTTGACTGGCACATTCCTTCTGCAGTATCATCTAGAAGTAAGGAGATTCTGGATTCTCTACAAGGAAAACTATTCAGAACCCGCAAGGTAACAGAACCCACAAGTGAAGGGGCCATACTGGATTTGGTGCTTACCAGTGGTGAAAGTGTTTCTGATGTTATAGTGGCAGATCAATTTGCATCCGGTGATCACCAGATGGTGTGGTTCAGTATTAGGACTAGGGCTGTTAAAATCCATTCAAAAGCGAGGGTCTTAGACTTTAGGAAAACTAACTTTGCCAAGGTGGGTCAATAACTTAGGGAGTTGTTAATGGGATGGGAACAGCTGGGGGATGTAGAAAAACAGTGGGCAAAATTGAAAGGGGATATTAAAAGGGCAACCAACCTTTTTGTTAAAATGGTAAATAAAAGTAAAAGGAAATGGAGACCGCTATGGTTTTTCGAAAGAAGTAGCTGAAAACGTGAAGAAAAAGAGGGAGGCCTTCATGAAATACAAGAGATTACAGAGGGAGGAGGACAGGAATCTATATTTGGAAAAACTTAGAGAAACTAGCAAAGTAGTCAGGAAAGCATTGATTCAAAAAGAGGAGGAAATAGACAATGCAATAAAATGGGGGAATATGTCATTTTTCAGGATTTTGCCAACTACGCACAATCCAAGATATGCCGGACTATCAAAATCCCGACTACAACCATCACCCCGGAGCGAAATTGCCCTACAGCTCTAACCGTATTCTCTACGCCTACCAAGAAAGGCATTGAAGACACTATTATGGCCCTTAACACCACCACAGCTCAGTCTGATCCATGCCCAGCCTTCTGGATCAAGGAGCTTCGCAGCCACTTCAGTCCAATACTATCAAAAATAATGAACCTCTCCTTTACAACAGGTTCCTTCCCCTCAGCTCTTAAGCATACCTCTATCAGACCTCTTCTAAAAAACTGCAAGCTCGATCCACAAAAAGTAGATTCATACAGACCTATATCCAGTATACCTCTACTTGCGAAGATCATTGGAAAAGAGGTCCAACGACAACTACAAGATCACATTGACGCTTCTGCACCATTAGACTCCTGCCAACATGGTTTTAGGGAATTCCATGGAGTGGAAACTCTTCTTACCACCTTCTTCTGCAAAATAATCACTGGCATTGATGACATCCATCAAGGATTTGCTCTCATCTTTCTGGACATCGCTGCAGCTTTTGATTCAGTAAGTCACGAGCTCCTCTTAGGAAGACTAATTGAGAAAGGTATTAATGGAAGAGCGCTTGAATGGTGCAGATCTTACCTGTCCAGAAGATGGCAACATGTTCGTTCAGGAGGGATAATTTCGGAACCTTTCCACCAAAGCCAGGGAGTCCCACAAGGTTCCTCCCTTTCTGCCCTCCTGTTCAACATTTACATGCAGCCAATTTGTAAGATCATCCGATCCTTCAATGTTGACTGCATGTTATACGCCGACGATGTCCTGCTGTACATACCCTTCTCTACGGAACATCTGGACCTCTCTCCACTGACGAGCTGTTTCAATGCAATATCTGACTGGCTTCTCTCCCAAAACCTCCGAATTCAACATAAGAAGACCGAAGTACTCTTCATTACGAGGAACCCTAACTTCACCCCACCACAATTCCTTAAAGTAAAAGAAGCAGAGTTACAATCTAAACCAACAATACGCTACCTGGGAGTCACCTTGGATCAACGCCTGGACATGAAAGCCCACATCGGAAACACAGTCAGAGCAGTATACCACAAGATCCGCTCTCTCAGGCATTTACGATCCATGCTGGAACCAAATGACTTCAGGACTATATATCAGGCGTTGATCATACCTCATTTTGACTACGCCAATGCCATCCTACAAGGCTTGCCCCTATCCACCTTGAACCCGCTGCAGCTCGCCATGAACGCGGCAGCAAGGGTCATCCATGGAGCCTCCAGAAGTGACCACGTGACACCTTTACTGATACAGTTACATTGGCTACCCATACAGGCTAGAATCATTTTCAAGACTTTGTTACTCACTTTTAAAGCTATTAACAAGCTCTCCTCTGAAGCAATAACTGCCCTCATCCATACCACATCCCCAAATAGAGCAAGAAGATCCACGGCTATAAACTCCCTAAAAGTTCCAAAAGCAATAACAGATTGCACTGCATCTACAGCCAATAGGGCGTTTAGTATCAGTGCGCCAAGATGCTGGAACGCATTACCTCCAGATATCCGGGCCATTAAGAGCCTTACACAGTTTAGAAAAGCCCTCAAATCACATCTTTTCAATAAGTACCTCATACAATCCAACACCACCCCTTAGTGGTGCATATGTTTCTATAGAACTCATGTTTATATGACTCTATGTTGCACGATATGTAAATAGTTACCCCTGTTATCCCAGTTATTTGCCCTGTTATCTGTGAACTCATACGTGTTAATTGTACTGAGCATTTTTGTTCCATGTAAACCGCGCTGATGCTGAATAGTGCGGTATAGAAGAGACTTTAAATAAATACATAAATAAATGTTAGTGAGAATAGGAAGGGCAAAAGTGGTATTGTCAGACTCAAGGATGAAGTGGAGGAATATGTAGAAGCTGATGAGGATAAAGCGGAATTGCTTAACAAATATTTCTGTTTTGTGTTCACAGATGAAGAACCAGGAGCAGGACCTCAGAAAACGCCCACAAACAGGAACAGAAGCGAGGGGCATCTTGAACAATTTTCAGAAGACTGTGTTCATGAGAAACTAGCTAAACCTAAAGTAGGCAAAGTGATGGGACCGGATGGGATACACCCTAGAATACTGAGGGAACTTGGGGACGTTCTAGCAGCTCCACTGGCTGACCTTTTCAATGCCTCGTTGGAGTCGGGTGTGGTACCAAAGGACTGGAGAGAGGCATATGTGGTCCCTTTACACAAAAGCTGTAGTAAGGATGTGGTTGAAAAATTCAGGCTGGTTAGTTTAACTTCGGTGGTGAGTAAATTATTGGAAGCGCTGCTGAAAGAGAAAATAGTGAGGTTTCTGGAGTGCAGCGAATTATAGGATCCGAGGCAGCATGGATTCTCCAGTGGCAGGTATTGTCAGACAAATCTGATCGATTTCTTTGATTGGGTGACCGAGGGAGAGCCCTAGAAGTGATGTATTTAGATTTTAGTAAAGCCTTTGACACCGTTCCTCAGAGGCGACTTATAAACAAACTGAGCACCCTAGGGATGGACCCTAAAGTTACTGTTTGGGTTAGAAATTGGTTGAGTGGGAGCCGACAAAGGGTACAGGTAAATGGAACTCAATCTGAGGAGAAGGAGGTTGCCAGTGTTTTGCCTCAGGGATCTGTCCTTCGTCCGATTCTTTTTAACATTTTTGTTAGTGATATAGCGGAAGGGCTGTCGGGTAAGGTTTGCCTCTTTGCAGATGATACCAAAACTGCAATAGAGTAGACACCCAGGAAGGTGTAGATAACATGAGGAGAGATCTAGCTAAGCTTGAAGAATGGACTAGAATTTGGCAGCTGAGATTTAATGTTAAAAAATGCAAGGTCATGCATTTGGGTTGCAGCAATCCAAGGAAGCAATATAGTATAGGGGGTAAAGTACTTTTGTCTACTAAAGAAGAGCGGGTCCTAGGTGCGATTATGTCTGATGATCTTAAAGTAGCTAAACAGATAGAAAAGGCGACAGCAAAAGCTAGAAGGATGTTTGGGTGCATAGGGAGAGGAATGGCCAGCAGAAGAAAGAAGGTGATAGTGCCTCTGTATAAGTCTTTGGTGCAATCTCATTTGGAGTATTGTGTAAAACTCTGGAGACCGCACTTTCAAAAGGATATAAACAGGCTGGAGTCAGTACAGAGGGTGGCTACTAAAATGGTTAGTGGTCTTCATGATGAAGCATATGAGGACAGACTTAAGGATCTTAATATGTACACATTAGAGGAAAGGCGGGATAGAGGTGATATGATTGAGACGTTTAAATACCCCCATGGAATAAATACAGAGGAGGAGAGCCTCTTTCGATTGAAAGCAAGCTCTGCTATGAGGGCACATGGGATGAGGGTGAAAGGGGATAGATTCAGGAGTGATATGCAGAAATATTTCTTTACGGAAAGAGTGGTGGATCCATGAAATAGTCTCACAGTGGAAGTGGTAGAGATGAGGACAGTTTCTGAATTCAAAGAAGCATGGGGCAAACACTGAGTATCTCTAAAGGAAAAAAGGAGACTGTTGTAGTGGTTGATATGGAAGGGAAGATTAGATAGGCCATGTGGTCTTTTTCTGTCGTCATGTTTCTATGTTTCTATGGACATAAAGGGCCTTTGAGAAACTTGTGCCACTGGAGCAAGGGGGTGGAGTTAGGTGGGGGCAGGAATGGGGCATGTGAAGGTCCTAACATAGTAACATAGTATATGATGACAGATAAAGACCAGTATGGTCTATCTAGTTTGTCCAGCAAGGCGGCAAGAGTAGTAGCGTCTTGTAATTGAATTTAGTATTTTCTGAAAAGCAGATGTCTTATGAGCTTTTTTTATAATTAATTGTGAGATGATTATATAGGGGCATGTTATTCTAAAATGCACTAACTGTTAATATGTGGTTTAGCACACAGTAAGCCCACTGCACTAAAAGTTAGTACAGGCCCCGTGCTGAAAATCCTGCACTTCCCGGTTAGCCTGCGATTGGGCATGGTCGAGGTAGAATGTGAACATTGAGGTGCATTGTGGTTAGCACTGGCGTCTTGGGCATGTGCTCAGATGTTTAGTATTCTTGGGTTGGAGACTTAGTAGTTGGCAGCTTCCTCTTAACTTTGGGCCCAAAACATGTGCCTAGTTTACCTGTTCACTAATCCTGTTCTGCTAAACATTACAAAGGTCAGTGGGACTCTAGGCAAGCATCACAATTATAGGTGTAAAGTACAACTACAGCACAAAAACGTAGGGTAGACTCAGGGTATAATCATTACTATAGCATTATAAAATCATTTAAGAAAGAAAATAGAACAGATTGAAATAAATAGCAAACCTGTTTTACCTGGAGTTCAGGAAATCGTCAGACATTTTCATTCCTTGAAAAAGGCACATCTGCATGGACAGTCAATTTTATTTTGAATTCTTTGAATTTGGGTAGCTTGATAGTTCAGGTAGAAGGTGCTAAGCACTATCATGTGGAAGATCCTAAGTTGTAGTTGTTGTTGTTAAGTGCCTTTGAGTCGGTGCCGATTCATGGTGACCATCTGGATAGTCTTAAACTGAGTTCAGTCTTCAGTCAGGTGGCTCATTATTTATAGAGTAGCACCCACAGCTGCTGTTACTGTATCGATCCATCTCATTGCTGACCTTCCTCTTTTGCATTAACCTTCTACCTTGCCAAGCATGATGTCTTTTTCTAACGATCTCTCTCTTCGCATGATGTGTCCAAAGTATGGTTATGGTTACACAATGCAAGGTTCCACATTAGGAACCACCATCCAGGAAAAAGATTTAGGTGTTATCGTGGATAACATGTTAAAACTCTCCGCCCAGTGTGCAGCGGCGGCCAAGAGAGAAAATAGAATGCTAGGTATCATAAGGAAAAGAATGGAGAATAAAACAAAGGATATTATAATGCCTCTGTATCGTTCCATGGTGCGACCGCACCTTGAATATTGTGCGCAATTCTGGTCACCGTATCTTAAAAAGGATATATCGTTATTAGAAGAGGTATGAAAAGAGGCTAAAAGCTCTTCAACCTGGAAAAGAGACGGCTGAGGGGAGATATGATAGAGGTCTATAAATTATTGAATGGAGTGGAAGAGGTAAACATAAATTGATTGTTTACATCATCAAAATATAGAAAGACTAGGGGGCATGCAATGAAGCTACAGGGTGACCTATTTAAGACTAATAAGAGAAAATATTTTTTCACTCAACGTGTAATCAAACTCTGGAATTTGCTAACAGAGGATGTAGTGAAAGCTGTTAGTGTAGCCGGGTTTAAAAAAGGGTTGGACAAGTTCCCGGAGGAAAGGTCCATAAACCATTATTAAAGGGGACCCAGAATATCCACTGCTTGACCCAATACAAGCATTGTGGAACCTGTGTCTTTTGGGGAAACTGCTAGGTACTGTGATAAGGAAGCTTATCATAGCTCAGGTAGGAGCTATAGAAAAGATGATGTGACTCTGAACAAGCAACCTGTCAGTTCTGGTAGAAGCAAGAAAACAGAGTTTTCACATAAAAGACTACCAGTCCCAGAATGCACCAGGTTTCCAGCAGCCATGAGAGGGGCTGAAGTGAGAGAATGTGTGTGCAATCAAGAGAGCTATGAGGTAATCCCTAAGCACTCATCTCAAAGGGCAGGGCCTGATTCAACACAGCTGCGCTGTGTTAGGGAGCAGCACACATTAGAACAGGATAAGAGTAGAGCTTTTTCTTCAGATAACAGTTTCAGCAACAGTTGGAAGAACAGCTTCAGCAAAAGCCACGCAGATAGAGAGAGAAGGAAACTCTCTGGAAGGAAGAGAAGAAAGGCCATTGGAAGGTCTGGGAGATTCCAAGGCAGTACTCATACTGGGAGGTATTCCAAAAGCCAGCAGAGTCCTTTGGACTGGATTCAGCCAGAGGAATGGAGTGGCAGAGATAGGAATCACAGTGGCTACCTGGAAGAGAGAAGACTGCATGTGGAAGGGACTTTCAGACCAAGGCCAGAAGGTATGTGAGAGAAGATCCAGTGTCCAGGGATCAAGATTGGAAGGCTGGACATCAGAATTGGATTACATATTGGCCAGGCTTTACAGAGAGGAATTATGATGGCAGGAGAGGCTCAGGTATGAACACTGATCCAGACCCTATCTATAATAGAGAATGGCAGCAAGGGAATAAGCATTCTCATGATAGTGCCTTAATGAAAGACTCATCTGTGCCAATGTATGATATTGACCCTATGATTGTTGATGAAAGGGGGAGATACAGCAGATGAAACTATTTATATGGACTGTTCTCTATCTAAATGCTATTGCTAGCTTTCTCTGAGCAAACACATCAGCCATCACAAAGAAACCTAACTTTGTTCTTTATTTCCACTGCAAACAGCTCTTAAAGCAGGATTTGGGCTCACACAGTAGCAGCCAGCCAGCTAAAGGCTTTCAGCTGGTCCATTGATAGTAATTAGGGCTGCACCTGATTGTGTGTGTGAGCAAGGGAGAATCACTGCTGAGATCGGCGTGGAAAATAAGCAGAAGTTAACCTAACCAGCAAAGTTTATTCTTTACTTTGTGCCTTTGTATTTGGTAATTACTTGCTAAGAAAACATTAGCTAATTGCCTGACAAGCTGAAGGTTGTTGTCTGGTTTACTTTGTGACTTTTTGTTATCCATTTTAAACACTGCAAGCAAGTAACCTCATTTATAGTGCTATCAAGCATACATGTGCTGGGTGAATTAAACCCCATCAATAAAAGAAGTATTTTATTGATCTTACCACTTGGTTTCACAACTCAAATTATTGTCATCAGCTGTGTTTGGGAGTGAATGAACTACAATACCCACAATACCTTGCAAGAATCATATGAATATATGCATCGTCAAGATTGTGTAAGTTCTCACCCTAGGCAGCCGTCTGACAGTACTTATGACTTAGATTGGCCACTGTTGGATACAGGATACTGGGCTTGATGGACCTTGGTCTGACCCAGTATGGCATATTTTATGTTCTTATGAAAGTCGAAGTCTCATTATCTGATCTTCTAAAGAAAGTTTAGATTTGATCTCATCTAGTACCGACTGGTTTGTTCTTCAGACAATCTATGGTATACACAGTATTTGTCGCCAGCACCATAATTCAAGGGCATCAATTTTCTTCCAGTCTATCTTTTTCACTGTCCAACTTTCACATCCATATGACTTTATTGAAAATACCATGGCTTGAAGAAGTTGAATCTTTGTATGGAGAGAGACATCTCTGCTCTTGAGAATCTTGTCTAGGTTCTTGATAACCATTCTGCCCAAAGCAATGCATCTTCGGATTTTGTGACTGCTTGTCATTTCTTTATTGATAGTTGATCCAAGTAGGTTAAAGTTGTCAACTATCTCAATTTTTTTCTTCATCAATGATGAACTTATTGATTTTGCCAGTTGTCAGGATCTTTGTCTTCCTTACTTTAAGGTGCAGGCACTGTTCCCTCTAAGCTGTGTGCGTGTGCGCGCGCACACACCTCGCCGAGTGAGCGCACATACTTTACAACAGAGCGCACAAAAATTATAGTTCTGATTCTGATAGAAAACAACACAGACGTTCTTAAAATTGAAAAGTTGTTGTGTATTTATGGTTTTCCCAAGTTCTACAATATTTTCTAGTGCAATCAATGTGGTGTACATACTGTATTCTGACGTGTAGTCAAATTTTAAAGTATATAACTCCGAGTGTCGTTATGTGGCGCACAAAAATTTAACCTTCCTTCAAAAGCTGCACAACTGATATTTTATGTGCACACAGCCTACAGAAAATTAGAGGGAACATTGGGTGCAGGCCCATTTTAAGACTATGTTCTTTGATCTTGAAAAGCAAATGTTTCAGATCGTTTTCAGTTTCAGCCAGTAATGTGGTATCATCACAGTGAAGGTTTTTGATGAGTCTTCTACCAATCTTCACAACTCGGTTGTCTTCATACAGTCTCACTTCTCTGATGATTTGTTCTGCATATAAATGAAACAGGTAGGGGGAAAGTATGCAGCCTTGTTGTACACCTTTGCTGATTTTAAACCATTGTTTCTCCTTGTTCTGTTTGAACTGTTGCTTCTTGATCATTATAAAGACTATGCAAGAGAACGATCAGATGTTCTGGTATACCCATGCTTCTTAATGTGACCCAGAGTTTCTCATGGTTTACACAGTCAAAAGCCTTGCTGTAGTCGATAAAACATATATAGATTTCCTTTTGGTATTCCTTTGTCTTTTCATGGATCCATTCACATCCGTGATGATGTCTCTCATTCCTTGCCCTTTCCTGAACCCTGCTTATACGTCAGGCAGTTCTCATTCCAGGTTTGGTTGTAGTCACTGCTGAATAATCCAGTCACTCATGACTATCAGGATGTCCTCTTTGCATGTTCTGTCATTTTTAGCTTGTACTTGTTCATAGAACTCATCAGCTTCATCCTCTTCTGCAGCTGTTATTGGGGCATATACCTGAATTATGGTTGAGTTGATAGACATTCCTCATAGATGAATAGAAATTAAGCGTTCACTGTCTGCACTGTATTTCATTACAGTTCTTGCAAGTTTCTTTTTGATTATAAATGCAACACCATTTCTTCTTTGTCTTTCATTTCCAGCATAGTAGACCATGTGATCATCAGATGCAAAGTGCCCGATACCAGTTCATTTCAATTCACTGACACCCAACAGATCGAATTGTACATGTTCCATTTCATTCTTGACCACCTCCAACTTCCCTTGGTTCATGCTTCGTATGTTCCATGTCCCAATATGTAAAACATCTTTGCAGCTTCTGACTCTCATTCCATGCACAGCTACATCAGGAGTCAGATGTCCCGAGAGCTTTTGATCCAACCACATCATAATTGCTGGCTTTACACTGAAAAGTCTTCAGCTGTAGCCAGTTGAGTGCCTTCTGACCTGGGGATCTCATCTTCCAGCACTATAGTGCAATTTGTTTTATTGTGACTCTCCATTGGGTTTTCGTGGCAAGATATGGAAGTAGATTGCCAGGCCTTTATTCCGCACAGGTAATTCTAGTGTTGTTGCCATTATCTCAGAAATGTGATCCTCTGCTTCCATCCCATTACATTTTGCTGCTGCCCAGATGGGTGTTTTGTCTTGGTCTTGCCACCTCATTGGAAGGGGGTCAGAAGCTGCAGGCCATGTGTACCGAAGCACATGGCCTGCCACGGGCACCAAAATAGTGGCAGTACAATGCTGCTGCTTTCAAACGTCCGCCGCCACCAAGCCAAGCCATCTCCACCCCTGAAGATGGAATCAGCAGTGGCACAAAGCTGCGGTTTTTAATCTGCTGCTGGCACTGAGCCACCCCCGCCACCAAAGACGGAATTGGCTGCAGCAAGGGGGAGGTGGGTCAGTGGCATGTCGGGGGGGAGGGGGCGCGGTACGATCAGGTGGGGAGGCAGCATGGCCGGGACTTCCCTTTGGGCCAGCCCTGGGAGTTAGGGCCCATGATTACAGAGTTCTAGAAGGAGCATGGTGAATGACCCCACATCCAGGACCATTGCTGCAATGAACAGACTAGATATGTTGGATAAGGGTGAAGGACCTATATGATAGGAGGAAAATTGAAGTCTTATGATCAGGGGCGGCCCAAGGGGGGTGCGGGGCCATGTGCGGAGACTCGGTGCGGGGCCTCATTTGCATAAGGGGCCTCATTTGCATAAATATTTGCATAATGTTACCATACACTAACTGTAATATACATGCCTCTTCATGAGTGTATGGATTAAAAAAGACAAAGATTTCTACATTACTATAATCCAGTGCCAACCGCCAGGCACATTAGGAACTACTACAAACACTGCCCATTTAGAACCCATAGCAAACCCACCGTATCCCAACAGCACTACCAGGACTCATAAAGCACCATACACTACCTATCAAAAGGCAACACTGCAAATATTAAACCAATACATTTCAGAGAATAACAATACATGACCTACTGGGGAAAGAGAACAAGTGACAATGTCAAATAGGAATTACATAAACAGAATACCTCAGCTCAGTTACACATGCAGAACATAGACTATCACCAAACAAGGAATCACAATTTAAAAACAGGAAGACAATAATTAAACTGGGAACCCTAAAAGCCAAACTTGGAATGTACAACAACAATGTAGAAATAAAACTATAAATTAATTTCCTCTTGTACTAAACAAAGCACAGACATTAATGATGCACATTTCCCAGAGCTGACATATTCCAGTTAATAAATTCAAAATAAAGAGATATCTTTGTACCTTTTGTGCATTTTTTTTTCAGTTGCAATTGTTCCAGCCACTTTCTTCTGGTTTATTTGTGTCTTCTGCTATCTCTCCATCGTCTGCTGTCCATTTGTCCTTTCTTCTCTTCTAGTTTTTTCCATTCTCTCTCTACATCTGCTTTAACATAATAATCTTTCTCCTTTTGCTCTTTCCTCATTCCTATTTCATCCACTCAAATTTTACCCCTCCATCCTCAATCCCCACTTAGTCTCCCAATACCCGGCCAATTGTACATTTTTCTTCCCTCCCACACAAAATATTTTTCCCCTCTCCATTTCATTCTCCCAGCCCCATCCCCTTCTAATCTCCCCCAACATCAGCTCCCTTTTAGTTCCAGCCCCACCCAGTATCCGCTCCCTTCTAGTCCCCCACATCAGCCCATTTCCAGTCCTAGCTCCCCCATCCATTTCCAGTCCTATCCGAGTCCCTTCATCAGCTCATTTCCAATACCAGCCTCCCATCAGCCCATTTCTAGTCCTTTCCTAGCCCCACCATCAGCCCATGTTAAATCCTAGCTCCCCTCCACTCAGCCCATTTCTAAACCAAGCCCCCCATGAGCCTACTTCCAGTTCTAGCCCCTCCATGAGTCCATTTCAATCCACGCCCCCACCACCGCCATTTTCCAATATTAGCTCCCCCCAACCCCCCCTGCTCAGTTCTCTCCTCGCCCCCCCATCCGCCCTGTTCCTGTCCTAGCTCCCTCCCCTAAGAGCCCATTCCAAGCCCACCTTCACATATGCTATTTGCAGTTCAAGCCCCCTTCCACTCAGCCCATTTTCCATTCCAAGTCCCCCTCCCCATCAGCTATTTGCAGTTCAAGCCCCCCACTTCCCCTCAGCCCATTTCCATTCCAAGCCCCGTCCCCATCAGCTACTTGCAGTTCAAGCCCCCCACTTCCCCTCAGCCCATTTCCATTCCAAGCCCCGTCCCCATCAGCTATTTGCAGTTCAAGCCCCCACTTCCCCTCAGCCCATTTCCATTCCAAGCCCCATCCCCAACAGCTATTTGCAGTTCAAGCCCCCTTCCACGCAGCCCCTTTCCAGTCCTAGCAACCCCCCCAACCCATTACCAGTCCTAGCCCCCCCATAGCCCTCTCCCAGTCCTAAACCCACCAGCCCATTTCCAGTCCTAATCCCCCATCACCCACGTTTCAGTGTAAGCCCCCCCAAAGCCCCTTACCAGTCCTAACCTCCCCATCAGCACACTACCAGTCCTAATCACCCATCACTCATTTTTTAGTTTTAGACCTCCCTTAGCCCATTACCAGTCATAACCCCCCATAAACCCACTTCAAGTCCTAATCCCAACAGCCCATTTCCAGTCCTAATCCCCCATCACCCAATTTTAGTTTAAGCCCCCCCAGCGCCCATCACCACTCCTAACCCCTCCCCAGCGCCCATCACAACTCCTAACCCCCCCAGCGCCCATCACCACTCCTAACCCCCCCAGCCCAGCACCCATCACCACTCCTAACCCCCCCAGCCAGCCCAGTGCCCATCACCACTCCTACCCCCCCCAGCCAGCCCAGTGCCCATCACCACTCCTAACCCCCCCAACCAGCCCAGTGTCCATCACCACTCCTAACCCCCCCCAGCCAGCCCAGCCCATCCCATCACTACTCCTAACACCTCCCCCCCCCCCAGCCCATCACAAATCCTAACCCCCCCCCAGCCCAGCCCAGCCCATCACTAATCCTAACACCCCCCCCCCCGCCCAGCCCATCACTACTCCTAACAACACCCCCCCAGCCCCGCCCAGCAGCACTTCTAACCCCCCGCCCAGCCCAGCCCCGCCCAGCACCACTCCTAACGCCCAGCCCAGCCCAGCCCAGGGAAATTTTTTAAAAAAAGAAAACCTGTTTCCTGCCGCTGTTGGGGCCGCCGCGGCAGAATCGAGCGTGCCGCGGGGCCCCCTGTACCCGGCACAGCCTCTCCTCCCTGTAGCAGCTCTCTAGTTGGAGCTGAAGTCAGACGCGCCGGCTTGCAGAGCGCGAGGGAAGAGTTTTTTCCCTCGCTGCTCTGTTAAGCCCGCGGGGGCTGATGGGAAGTTCCCATCAGCCCCCGCGGGCCTAACAGAGTCGCGAAAGGGAAACTCTTCCCTTCGCGCTCTGCAAGCCGGCGCGTCTGACTGCAGCTCAGAAGAGAGAGCTGCTACAGGGAGGAGAGGCTGTGCCGGGTACAGGGGGCCCCGCGGCACGCTCGATTCTGCCGCGGCGGCCCCGACAGCGGCAGGAGACAGGTTTTCTTTTTTTTTTCAATTTTACTTTTACAAAAGAATGTTTTTTGCGCGGGGCCCCCTGAAACGCGGGGCCCTGTGCAAAAAACATTCTCGCTCAATGGACGGGCCGGCCCTGCTTATGATACCAGATGCTAGCCCTGGTTCCAATTAAGATGAAAGTACAAAAAAGCAGGAGGAAACTGCCAGGTGAAATAAAACATGTTGACTTAAGAGAGATTACATTGGGGCCCTTTTACTAAAGTGTGTTAAGCAGCTAACATGGGAATTGGCATATGCTGTTAGGATATGTCTGTGCTGTTATACAGCTGCTTGACACATAGCACATGCTAATTCTCATATCAATTACATAGTGTGAAATGGGGTGGGGAATGGGACTGGACAGCAACTTGTCACATGTTAGCTGTTAACTGCTGATAATGCAGTAGGGGGTGTTAAGTGCATCTATGCAATCTCTAATGCAGTTAATATGCAGTAAGTTTATTGTCTCTGTGTTAACTACACAGGAAGATGCTGGGCATTCCCCCAACAGCACAGAGACTTTGTAGTTAGAGTATGTTAGTTTTTGCTACCAACACGTGGTAACTGCAGAGTTTTCATGTGCTTTAGTAAAAGGGCTTTGTTGTGCACTGCAATGAAGAGGGGCTTTTGCCATGCTGTTAACTGGTATTCTATGGAAACATTATAATATCAGATAAAACATACATACCTTTAGTAAGAAATGTCTAATAGAAACTATACTCCAAAATGTGTTCTCTTTATTTGTATCATATCATCAAAGTACTTTAGATGGAGTTAAGTTGGCTAGCAGCCATGTGTTCAGTTTTTTGATGCAGACAGCATCGGAGATGGGGAGTGGTTTTGAAATCGGTGTAATGTCTGTGGTTCTGGAAGTAGAAAGTCTGTTCATTGGAGAGGCTCCACACCTCTTTGCTGTTCCAGTTTTCAGGTGAAGCGGCTGTGCTGCAGAAATGTGCTTTGACCTACTTCCCTTCAGCCTCCCATAATGGGCTAGAAAGGAGTAGACACTTTGCTAAATACTTACAGGCTGAATCTCTCCTTCAGGCCAAGGGTGTGCTGTCATGACTGCTCTATCAGAAAATGTGTAGGTGTATGGGAGGGAAAAGTTTGAGGACAGGACAAGAACTTGGAAGGATTTACAGAAGGAACAGAAGACCTTCAAACAGCTTAGCCAACTACCGGAGCAGTTGTTTTGCTCACTTTAGAAAATAGAGCCTAGAATGCTTACTATGGACCATGTTTATTAAATGTTAGCGCGCACCTTCTGCTGCATTCCCAGGTTGTTCCTATGGGCACAGTGGCAGATAGAGCCATGTTTACTAGACATTAGCGTGTGATATCTGTGGAAGCGGAAACTCCAACTAAAGCTGCAAAACTGTCTGGGGGAGGGGGAGGGGGAGGGGGGGTGGACAAGCTAACGTTATCGCATTAAAATAAAAAGCCAAGGAGAAAATGATCAATATTCATTATACAACCTGATTGTAACTTGCCTTGAACTAAGTTTTTTTAAAAAAATATTTTGGGGCTGATATCCAACGGCGGTAGCCAGCACACTTAGAATGTCTGGCTGTCACTGCTTTAAATTAAGACTGGATATTTGATGCTGGGGTTATAGAAAGCCATCAGCAGTGAATATTCGGTGTGCCAGGTTAGCATTTTAGCTAACTGTGCAGCAGTGATATTCAGCCACTACCCTGTTAGCCAAATTGACTAAAGTAGACCAACCTTTTAAGTGCCTAACATTAGCCATTTTAAGTTAATCCGCCAGCAGTTGAATATCGCTACTGGCCTGTTAACTTCAGCATTGTCCCCAGAACATCGATATGCAGTTAACATCTTCAGTGGCAAAAAATAGCTATCCCACTCACCGCAATATGCAATATAATTGTTCATTGGTGGTGGTTCTGTCACAGCTCTCTCTTATGTGGCTCTGACTGTCCCCCTCTCTCTCTCCTAGGGTTGGCTCTAGACTCACTGGCACCGGTGCAAAAACTGGCACCTCCCACCCCCTTTAGTAATGGAAACTCTGGGACATTTTCTCCTCCTGTTGTACTTAAGATGCCTAATGGATTTTATTTTATTGTACACTGCTTGGTTCTGTAGAAAGGTGGTTTTTATCAAATAATAAACATAAACATCATCACACGCCCCTTTCTGTGTGTCCTTTTACCCGGCTTCCCCCCACCCCGCCACCATGCTTTGGGAAAGCTGAAGTAGAGTGTAAATAAACTTCAGCTTAAACCCGCAGCCAGGGACCATCACCCTCCCAAACCCTATCTCTTTTACCTTGCCCACATGATGTAGATGGACATAGTGGTACCCTTTCGTGCATGGCATCCTGTATGGCCCAAAAGCTGGTCTTGCTTTTGTCCCACCCTCTACCCAGTATCTGCTTTTCTTCCCTGATCCTTGCCCAGCAGCATCCATTTTCCTACTCTTTCAGCCCTCTGTCCCTGTGTCCATTACATCTCTCCCCATTTTTCATCATGTTTTGAATTCTCTACTCCAGATAGTATGCCCAGGCTACACCAGAAAGTCTAGCTGGTCTCAAGGGGTGGAAGGACTAAAAATAAAACTTACCAGAAAAAGCTTTGTAATGCCAGATTTGATTCAACATGCATGTTATTTTCATTCATATATTCTTTGCAGATGTAATTACAAAAGATGATATCATTTGGATGGGAACAGCCTGCTTGCATTATTAACCTAATTTCCATGTGTTGGTATTAACTAAGCTATTGTTAGGTGCTCTAGCTATTTCTGGCTTGTTGGATGAATCACGGTATCAAACTCTTGGCAGAATATCTGCTTTTGTAAATCTCTTTCTAGAACCTTCTCCTCCTGTTTCACCTACATAGCAAAGAAATATGCTTGATATAGAACATCCACAATTTTTATGTTATGATATTTCACAGCAATTAGATGTCAATTTAGTATTAGCTTTTATGCACAATAGATTCTCTTAAATACCATTAGAAATTACTCATTGATCTCAATTTCTGGTACACAGAAGCCTATGTTCTAACCTGCATTGGCTAACACCCATGATAACACACATGTCAGAAGATCTTAAAAATCCTTCTCCCTTAGCAGTGAGGTCTGTGTCTTCACAGCTGTGCTGTCAGGTTAAACGTTAGGCAAAATAGCTGGTCAACTAGGGCAGCTGCTTGGGATAGGGGTGGGGGAGAGGGAGAGGCACGTCAAAAAGCAACCGCAATCAAGGCAAAATAATAGGTCCTGACAATCTCATTGGCTCAAAGAACCATCAACCCATACTTTTACCCAGAGGGAGAGCAGTTTTCAAATAGCCCATTTACCCATGTAAATGGCTTTTAGAAATTGCCCTCAATGGGGGTAATGTTATACAACATTTCATGGTGTAAAGCCTCTTGTACACTCAGAAAAGGGCTATTTTAACATTGTGTGACTGCATATCCAAGTAGAAAGTAGGTACATGCATAGGGCTTGCCTATGTTATCACAATCTGTGCGTAGACAATCCCTGGTTAATAGGGTGGGCGGAGCAGAAACAGAGTTACAATGTATGCATGTATTTTATTAAATACATGGGTATACACATAGAGTATATGTGCAAGTTTACACTTTTTATTGAGCAGGCTTAAGTATATGTGTGAGCATTTGTGTGCTATTGAGGCTGATTTTAAAAGCCTACTTTGTTGCTTTTATAAAATAGGCACCTTTTTAGACTTTTCACATAGGTCTCTTTATCAAATCATTCCCTTTATGTAGATATATATGAAACAAAGTTTAACATTTAAGATGCTCAATTATATATTTTTACATGATTGTTCTGGGAGGAATGATGTTGAATAAGGAGAAATTTTACCTGATCACTTTCTAACTTTGAATCCCGATAGGTCAATCCAAAAGAGTTGAGGTTATGCTCCCTTGCCAGCAGGTGGAGGCAGTCTTGAGCAACGTTCAGTGATGTCATTACTAGGGATATATGCTGGTGTAGCATGAGAGAAACAAATATGACACTATCCAAATGGAATAACTCAGAAAAATTCATAACACATAAGATTAATCAACAAATCAACTGTGCAACAAATATCATGAGCAGGTATTTGGCTTTCTTATCAGAAGTAACTCTGCATCAGGCACTGATATAGACAATGTGATCCAAAGGGAGCAGGACATCCCAGTCTCTGCTGAACAAGTTCCCCACACTGGCAATCTTCTGAGTGGCCATCAGGTTGAACACTGGAAGACCCCACCTCTGGGACTGTGAGTTTGAATGCATGAGGATTGGATTCCACTTGCCTGGATCCATGGTGTTCTGACTCAGAAAGTCAGCCTGTATGTTTTCAATGACCGCAAAGTACATTGCAGACAGGGAAATCAGATATTTCTCCACTCAGCACCACAGCTCTGTGACCTCAAAAGCCACTTCAGCACCTCAAGTTTCACCCAGCTTGTTGATGTATGCCACAGCCATAGCATTGTTTGAGAACACTCAGACCATTTTGCTCATATGAAGAGGCTGAAATCTCTCCAGGGATAAGTGGATTACCCTTGCCACCAAGTAAGTTTTTGCTTAGGAGGCCCCCTCAGTGTGTTCTCCAGCCCTTCAGGCTGGCATCCAAAGTGACAATCACCCACTCCGGGATCTCCAGCAGCATCTCAGCCATTAGATGGTGGGGCTGAAAACATCACTGTAACTGCTCCCTGGTCTTCTTGGGGAGAGAAAGGGTCTGGTTGAACAACTGGGAACAGGGAGACCAGAAGAGCCAGTAGGTGCCTCTTCAGAGGTTGCAGGTGAGTCCTGGCTCATGGAACGAGCTTTGGGTTGTCTGGGAGCTGCTGAACTCAGCACAAGGGAATTCTGGTGACTAGGTCTGCATGCAGGGCTGCTTGGGAACCCCCAAAGTGAAGGCTATAAAGATAATTTTAAGGAGAGTCTCCACCCTCCTATCATGAGATTCCTTGAGCGTAGCAACTCCTTCCACTGGGATAGTCATGTGCTTGGTCATGGCTGTAACGAGGGTATCCACACAAAGGAGCCTGAACAACTGACTCAGCTTCTTCTGGGGTAAGGGATACAACTGAGAAAGGATGTTAGGGGGCCCCTTAAGACCCATCTCTGGATTCTCCTGGGGAAGATTCTCCAAATGGGTGATTTTTGCACATATCATGACAGTCATGGACCTCACTTCTAAGCCAGGGTGTGTGGAGTTTGATCTCAGTCTCTCAAAATTACTGCTAATGCTCGATGTAGTACTTGCATCATGCCAAAGAGAGCCTCTCTCTGGAGTTCGTAAGATGTTACATGTATGGGTAATTTATCAAGGTGTGCTTGGAAATTCCTCTTAATTAATCCTTTGGCACCCAACACGATGGAAAATAACTCAGTATCTTTCTGCCACATTTTCTTGGTCTCCGACTGCATTTCTTGGTACTTGAAGATTTTCTCCCTCTCAGCGTGATTCACAGAGTAGATTCTCCCATTGAGAAACCAGGAGCTGCTTCTTGGGATAAGGCAAAATTAACAAAAAAAAACAGAAGGATGCCTTTTACCCTGCAAAACAGGGTCCACCTGGGATACTTGCACTGGAGCAGGAACCACAATGTGTAAGGCCTCCATAATATCCTAAATCAGCATAGGCAGATCCTCTCTAAGTAAAAGGTGAAGCACTAAAGGATCCTCACCCTCTGCCAAGGGAAGCTGTTCATCCTTCTCAGACTCACTTTCCAGAGAGACAGAGTCCTCTTCAGCCTCACAATCATCCTTTAACTTATTCAACACACTGCGGCCAGATTAATTTTTCACGCATCCAGATTTTGCCACCTCTGCCCTGCCTCTGCCTTCCCACTGCAATTTTTCCTCAAGAATGCCTGCAGCAAAAAAAAAAAAAAGTGGCGGGAAGGCAGAGGCAGGGCAGAGGCGGCAAAATCTAAAATTAAAAAAACCGGAGTGCCACCGCCGCACAAATCAGCCTGATCGCTTGCAGCGATCAGGCTGATTTGTTCGATGCCGGCAGCACTCCAGTTGTTCCTACTGGATGAGAGGGAACCCTTGTCAGTTCCCTTCCAGCCTCCTCCTTCCCCAGTGTCAGCCCCCTACTCCCCCAATGTCAACCCAGTTGCAGGCCCCAGCTTTCGGTAATCGTCTCTTTCTCCCCCCCCCCCCCCTTCTCAGGCCCATGTGGAACTTACTCGTCACTCTGCATTCTTTTTTCTAGGCCCCACTTTATGAAATTCGCTCCTGCTCCCGCTCCGCACTGAGCTATCCCACTCCCACTTTAAAGCTCTCCTCAAATCCCATCTGTCAAGCTTTTGATCTCCCTTCCCCCGCCGGTGGCGCCTTGTCCCCCAGCCGCACCCCCCACCCCACATAATCTCCTCTCAACCACTTCACATCCGCCATTCCTCCCGCTTCCTCTCTCCGTCCCTCTTTGCCCCGCCCCCCCAGACCTTTTCTGTTCTCTACCTTTTTGACTGTCTCTCTCTGTCCTATTATTATTGGCGTTCTTTTCTGTCTGTATTGTTCAGTGGCCTTTACTGTTTTTGTATTGTACACCGCCCTGACACCTTGGCCTGGGCGGTCTATCAAATGTCGCAAATAAAGATAAAGATCTTTCCATCATGTCAATTTCCTTCCAGCCCCCTCTTCCCCCTGTGTCATCCCAGCCCCCCTCCCTCCCCCCTCCCTCCCTCCCTCCCTCCATGTCAGCCCCATTGCAGATCTCACCTTTCCCTTATCCCCTGCCCCCTCCTCCCCTCTCCCCATGTCTGCTGCTACCACCCCCCATGTCAGCCCCCCTCCCTCTGTCAGCCCCGTTGCAGATCTCACCTTTCCCTTATCCCCTGCCCCCTCCTCTCCCCCCTTCCCATAGTTCCTGTGCCTCCTCCTTCTGTAGCCACGACTCCCTGCCTCTTAGGGAACCGTGGCTGTGCTGCTGAAGCTGGTGCAGAGCCTTCCCATCTCTCGGAGGGCTCCGTGCAGCATTGTCCCGCCTCCAAAGGAAGTTGTAACAACTTCCTTTGGGGGTGGTTGTAACAAATTCCTTTGGGGGCAGGACAATGCTGCACGGAGCCCTCCGAGAGACGGGAAGGCTCCGCACTGGCATCAGCAGCACAGCCACGGTTCCCTAAGAGGCAGGGAGCCGCAGCTGCAGAAGAAGAAGTTAGGTGGTGAGTTTTGCTGTTGCCGAGAAGCGGACTCGGCAGCAACAACTTGTGTGCTTTTTTTTTTCTTTTTTTCATTTTTTAACTTTGAAGGCGAAGTGAGGCGGCTGTATTATTAGCAATATTGACTTTTGATACTTCTCCCGAGTTGCATGGTTCCTCTGTCTGCGTAGGAGGTTGGAATTGACTATGAGAAGCGTCTGTTGAAGAGCTAGAGACCTGGCTGGTTACAAGTTTACTGCTGCAAGATAAGTTATTTGCATTTTTATGCTATTGCTGGTGAATTTTGAGCTTTCATTATTCTTTATTATATTTGCAGGTATCGCTCTGTGATTGGTTTAGGCTGCGTTCAGCCTTGAAACTATAGTGCAGACGCACATCATATTGACGCTGTTTTTTAGTATGAAAGAATGAGATTGTATGTGTGGAAATTGTGAGTATGGTGAGTATGTTTGAATATGTTTTAGTGATTGTTATTTGCTCTATTGTTATAAAGATATTTTGAGATTTTTCCCAGGGTTGCAATTAAGGGTGTATTGGATGCATTGTGATTTGGTGTAATTCCTTTAGGAAGGTAGGGAGGCTATGACCGGTGATGTGAGCGTCTATCAACACCTTATGGTGATTTATCACTAGATGTGGAGTTGTGACATCTGAGGTCATTATTGCCTGGAAATGATATTGGGATATAAGTTAAAAATTGTGTAGTTTATATATTTAATATTGTGAGCAGGTTCTTTTATTGTTGGATTACTCTTTTTCTGCTCTTGGCTATTTGTTTTGTGCAATCAATAGCTCCCATCACGTGTGGTATCCCAGCTAACACCTCAAAGGCCTGGTTCAGGGTCCACCACTGTTGCCTAGTGTGTGGAATGGCAATATAATTCCGCACCCGGCTGACCATGGCACGCAGTACTTGGTGGAGACAGCGTGAGAAAGTGGGGCGGCTCATGCCACCCACTGCGGCCACAGATGACTGGAAACAGCCAGAGGCAAAGAAATGTAGGGCAGCAAGGAGCTTGACCAAACCTGGTATGGCATGTGACCGATCAGTCAGGGGCTCGAGGTCAGTTCTTAGATCCTCATAGAGCTCCCTAATAGCCCCTGTGCTCAGTCTGTACAGGGAGATGACCTGGTCCTCTTGGGCGTGGCTGGCGAGCCTGCACCTCAGCACGCCTCCTGCGCCGTGCGTGCACAGCCCCTGCCTGCCCTGCCCCCACAGCTGCAGGTCTGATTTGCTGCGGGACTGCACCCATGCCCTGTGCCTCAGCCCCATAGACACCATCTCCCCTGTCACGCAACCGCACCACCTGCCCACCTCGCGCTGCAGCTGCAGCAAACACAAAGGCCGCCATAACCTCCACCCGCCCTGCTCCTCTAAACCACTCAAACACAGACAACACTTCCCTAACCAAGACACACACCTTACACACCACACAGAAACACAGCCACACAATACAACCAACAATCACAAACCCAGTCATGCTCCACAATACACCTGATTCAGACTCACTCCTTCCGTCACTGCCAACGCACACCTTCTTTCTCCCTCGCCTACAAAAAAAACCCTCAACGTGCAACATGTGCTCAGGACAATTTATAGAGTTTTTTTACGTAGCGCGTGTTGCACGTGCGCATTTGCGTGAGCATGACCGCTGCGCATGCGCAGTTGGCTGTGCGCATGGCGCATGTGCCGCACAACGCAACACTGCGCATGCGCCATGGCTCACACGCTAACTAACGCACGCACCCACGTTCTGCTTCTGCGTGGCGCATGTGCAATGCGCAAGCCAACTGCGCATGTGCAGTGTGCACGGCGGCACGCGTGCACGCACGCTCTGCGTAGTTGACTGCGCAATGCGCAAGCACCCATTTCCCGCCTCTGGGCGGCGCATGCGCAATGCGCGTGGCCAACTGTGCATGCGCAACTATGCAGCCAATGTGCTCACGCAACTGCGCACGCGCAATGTAAAAAACCCTATAAATAAACCTCTACACGTGCTGCACATTGAGGGGTTGTTGGTAGGCGAGGGAGAGAGAAGGTGTCTGTGAGAGAGAGAGAGAAGCAGGTGTCTAGGAGAGCTAAGGTTTTGTGGTGCGGGTCAGAGTGTTAGAGGCTTGGTTGTGGAGGATAGGTGTGAGGTACAGCAGGGGATACAGAGAGGAGGGGAGGCAAGGAGCAGGTGAGTGAGAAAGGAGAAGAGGTAAAGAGCAGATAGCAGAGAGAGGAGGGAGGTGTGAGGTGGAGCTGAGAAGGGCAAGAGAAGGAATGTCTGACAGGGAGGGAGAGGACAGGGAGATGGAGCCACAGGACAGGGCAGGAGTGGAGAGGGAGAGGGAGAGGGACAGGGAGAGGGAGAGGGAGGTGGGGCCACCTGTTGGGGAGGAGACAGATATGGCAGGGAGTGTGGTGGAGGCTGCAGGGCCATCGGGCCAGCCCACACAGGGTCCTCTCACTACAAAACGTAAACGGATACTGGTGCCAGCTCTGCAAAGGAAGAGGGCCCAGAAATTCACACCACACCCTGCTCTGGACAATTTCACTGTGGGCTCATTCACCTTGTATGGGGACGGAGCGTAGACCCTTCCAAAATTCTTTTCTTTTTTTTGGAGGTTTTTTGGGAGTGTTTTTTGATGTTGCCCATTGATATCACTATTGGCCAGCTTGGTTATGTTTTTTTCCATTTTTTTGAGGTCATTTTCACTGTTTCTTTGCCCTTTTGTTCCGTGCACATGTATCACACTTATCACTTTTTGTAGGTTTCCCTGGTTTTGCTGTACATTGCAGACGGAAATGGTTTCTTTTCCCTTTAAATCGGCTGTAACGCGAGGGTTTCTCTGGTGATATTTTTTTGCCTCGGATTTCACAGCGTTAGTGTGCGGAAAGCCTCTCCCCTCCCACTCTCCACCCATTGACCCCTTCTCTCCGCCCCTGGGGAGCCTTCCTCCACCCTCCGGGAGCCTTTGCCCGCCTTCATCGCTTGTTTTCGCCGCGGCGCGCATTACCGCGCGATAACGTACCTGTGCGCTGCAAGATGCGACATTATCGTGCGATAAGGTACCTTATCGCGCGATAACATTACAGAGCGCACATTAAGACGGTTTAGTAAACATACCCCTTAGATTCTGAGCCCTTCAGGGACAAGGGAATAAAAAGTACCTGTTAGTATACATGTAAACTACACTGATTCTAAAGAGCACAGTATAAAATAAATAAATAAAAATAATGCATGTGTAAAAAGTATGCACATGGAAAGTGTGTGCCAACTTTTATATGATCTATCCATAGGCATTCCTAGGAGCATATTTTGGGTGGAGGTAAGGTTGAAATATACACATTTATTTTAGAAAATATGTGTATAAACACAGTAAGTGGGAATTTTATAAAAAGCCCCCTAGATTTATATGCAAACAATGAGCATAAATCTAGGTATTTTAATCATATACAATGCATAAATTGGCATTTATGCAGGTAACTGGCATGGTTGCTATCCTGAAAGTATTGCATCGGCCTGATCACATGTACTTTCCCACTGTGAGTGTGCACAGGGGCAGCATGCACAAATATGTGCTTGAATTATACTATAATTTATGTAGTATGTGCCTTAGGAATTTAGGCACAGGTATGTACACCATCCCTAAGGCTGGTGTAAGTGATTGCGCCTCAAATTAACACACATTTTTAGCCGTTTACCCTATTTCTTGACTTTATGAAATAGGCATGAAATGCTTAGAGCACATGCACAAATGTACATCTTTGGAGGAGGTGTAAATTTGTGCACTATTGGTGCTGAATTTGTGAGTCTATTTTATAAAGGCACAAAGGCATTATAAAATACATTTTAAATAGGCGGCTTTTTGGGCTTCTCATTTAGGCATCCCATTATAAAATTATACCTATAGAGCCCATGCACACATTTACACCTTTATAGCAGGAGAGCATTTGTGGGAGAGAATTTGTACACTAAGAGGGATTATGTTTATGCTTATTAAGATTCTTGATATACTGCACCTTATAAACCAGGGTCTTTTACTAAAGGGTGCCTAGCTGGCAGGGCCTGCTCTGGTGCACTGGGACATGCGTTTCCAACTAGCGCGGGGCCATGACAGCATGGGACGATTCCCATGCTAACTGTGCAACACATGTTAGGGTCATGAGTGGGTGTGGTTAGCTCAGAGCAATTAGTGCTGGGTTCACATTGTGTGCTAATTGCATTAGCACAGGTTCACCTAACGTCACCTCAATAGATGGAGTTAAGTGCACCCTAATGTGTCCCATGTTAGGGGACAGCGCTTCACATTAACTGATGGGAAAATCCTTTCCACACTCCTGATAGTTAATGCAGTGGCATTGCACCTAACACACTACAGTTTTGGCACTTTTAGGTGCAATACTCTAGCACCCATTAGTAAAAGGACCCTTCTTGATAATGATTGTGAAATCCTATTGTATAAAGGGATATAGAGTCCTATTAGGGATGTATTCATTAGCATGCATTCAGTTTGTATTCCTGCCTTAAAAATGTTATTGCACACTAACGGGCCTCAGGACCATACAAGGGTATTGGCAGCCTTAGGCGAACCTTCAGCCTTATGAAGCCTAGATGAGATTTTGAAAAATGAATTCAACAATCGTGATCATTGAGATACCATCCCTCCCAAAGCAATCCTGGAAAATGCACAATTGGACATTCTGAGGGAAATTTCATAAGCTCCCATGCAGTCTATGCTTGTTGCCTCACACGTTATTTGGGGCCTGTTATATAAAGTGAAGTACTTTAATAAATAGGGGCGTAAGTAGTGTAAAACTCTACGCACAAGCACTTATGCCTACTCTAGGACAGGTATAAATGCCAATGCCCAGATTTTTCAGAAAAGCACATATGTCGCATTATTTTATAACTTATGTGAATAAATTTGTGCTCCACCTAAACTCCGTTCCTGTGCACACCCCCACTGAAAGCACACACAATAGGACTTACACGTGTACTTACAGAATAGTGACCACCTAATGCACACTTGCAGATGCCAGGGGGGAGGGGGATTGAGGGATATTTGAGAGGGGATTGGGGATTGGGATATTTTTTAAAGCATTGTCCCCTTTAAGTTGCTTCCTGGGAGCATCAGGCTATGTGTTAGTGGCCCGATGTTCCTAGGTAGGAAAGATAATAGGTGGCATTAGTTCCTCATTAATAACACAGCTTGCGAGGTTTCACACAAGCTGTATTAATCATTTTGCATATTAATGAGCTATTTTGCATGCATTTGCATACATTACATCTCATTGTTAGTTTACATGGTGGTAAAAAATCATATGGTAAGAGCAAATAACACATGTTTTTGTCCATGCATATTATTTTGCAAATAGTGTAAATTATTTCATTAACACACCTTAATAACTCTAGTCCTCAGATGGGCATGATCCTATTTATCTGGGTGGAATGTCAATTTTACAAATTGTACCTCTAAATATGCCTAAAAGTGTGCGCACTGTTTCACAACGTGTATACTTTAAGACCCATTTAGTGGGGGCATTCCTGGCAGGACTGTTTAAAAAAAAGTGCAAAGATTGTGTTTTCAAATTGACACACAGTTTCCAGATACATTTTATCCACATACAAAAAAAAAAGTTCTAAAGTCTGTGGATTCTTTGTACCCATGCCAGTTCTCAAAAGAAAAACATGCATGTATAGTCCCTTTAAAAATAACGCACATGGCGACATTCGTGGACTTTACACCTAGGCAAAGCTGTTTGAAAATTGCCCCCACCAAATGGTATTAACCTTCTGTTCATCCAGCCCTTAATAATTTTTTAAAGAAATAAATTGCATTGGTGTTCTATTCTTAGACATCATTCCTAACTTTTCATTTGCCTTCTATGTTTTATATGTAACCCCCAATTTATCTCATTAACTAAAAGAATACATTCATGTAAAATCATATCTGTTATGCTCATACATGATGAGTGTCATAAGTACTACCAAGGTGCTGTATGTTGTAAATGCTTTGACTATCTAAATAATACAAATTAATCTATGCTTTCTTCTTTGTTTAATTTGTTTTCTTTTTGGACTCTTGCGTTCTTGCTTCTGTCTAGCTGTTGCTAGCTGGGGCAAGTTATTTTTTCTGTTGCTAAGTGCAGTTCAGATAAATAAATATTATTGTGAGTTTCTACTACCACAATTCTAGAGGGATCACCCTAGGTTTCTGTGAAACAAGATTCTTCGGCTTCTGCAAATGATCATCCTTTTTCGTTGAAGGATGGTCATGAATTCCAAAGATTACTTCCAAAACCACCATTGCATATCTTAAGACCTGCATAAACACCAAGGACCTGCTTGTCAAAGATTTTTCTCTGTAGACATAGAATGGAAAATACAAAGCTGAGGAATAAAAACAAAATTCAAACTTATATTTATTAATCTGCTTATGTATTTTATCCCTCCATTTCTCCAAAAAAACAGATGTATTGGTATCATGCTGAGGCCAATATTCAGAAACCTACTGAGATAACAGTGTATGAGTGCTAGTAAGGCATCTCTCCCATCCGTGGGCACTGGAAACTACCATGGAGGAATGTGAGTAAAAGGAAGGAGGTTTGGAGAGCGAGTAATAGATGTTCCCCCCATTGGAGAGGCCTGTTTGGTATCTTCCCCTGTTTGATAAGTTTCACTCCTCCTTCTTACAACTAGCTCTCAAGCTTCCTCATTTTTAATGCATCTACCTAGTGGTGGCACGAGGGTTTCTGCTGCCCTAGGCAGACCCTCTGTGCTGCCACCCCCCCCCCCAAAAAAAACCCTGCCTCCGTCTAGCCTGCCATGCTGCCCCCTTGTGCTGAAGCAGCAGTGACTTTATCTTTATCTTTATCTTTATCTTTATTGCACATTTTATATACCGCCCATTGTCGAAACATGAGGGCGGTTTACAATAAAATAAATGTAAATGCTGGCATTAAAAGAAAGGAACTCCATTAAAATAAAGAGAAAGAAGGACCAAAGGGGGCCACCGGACAAAACAGTAAAATCAAACCAATAACCCCAACAGTAAATTCAATAATAACAGTAAATTCAAACAATAACCAGACAAATCCAATGTCAAAAGACCAATAGGACAACAAGTCAAACAATAATCAAACTGGGTGGTAAGACAATAAACATACAGACAGACAGAGAACTATACAGGACATTCAAGGGGGGAGGTCAAACGCCTGTTGAAATAAGTGGGTCTTCAATAATGTCTTGAAGTTCTGGTAAGAGGGTTCTAGCCGGAGGGAGGAGGAAGTGAGTTCCATAGGGAAGGTCCTAGGAAAAAAGAAAGCAGCGTGACGTGACGTGTTTGTTCCAGATGAGCTTGTGTAGGGGACGGAAGGGATAAACGATTGGCATGTAAGGTGCGAAGCTGTCGGTAGGGAGTATGGAGAGAAATCAAGTCAGCTAAGTATAGGGGGGATTGGAGGAATGAATGACTCTGTGGGTTAGTATAAGGAACTTATATTGAAATCGGAAGCGCAGAGGAAGCCAATGGAGGCGATACAGAAGACGGATGCTATGATCAGATCTACGGGCAGAGGTAACCAGTCGGGCAGCTGTGTTTTTGCAAAAGCTGCAGGCGTTGGAGCTGGTAAGCCGGAAGATTTGCATAGACTACATTGCAGTAGTCTAGTCTTGATATGACCAGCGCAAGTACGAGAGTGATAAAAGAGTCGAGGGCAAAACAGAACGAACAGAGCGGAGCTGACGCAATATAAAGAAGGAGCGACGGGAAAGATTGGAAATGTGCTCATGGAAAGACATGGAGGAGTCCAGGGTAACTCCTAAGTACCGGAAAGAGGAGGTAAGTGGAATGTGGACAGAATTAATCTGGGGTGCAATGTCTTGGACAAGATGTACCTAGCGAGACCCACATGGCTGTGGATTTGGAGGGGTTAAGGTGGAGAAAATTGGAGGAAAGCCAGTCTGCAATATGAGTGAGACAGGTATTAAGTGGGGAAATGTCAATACTGAGCGGAGAGGTGTGAAAGAGGAAACTGCTGTTTCAGCGCTGCGTCGGGTCTTAAAGTGCCTGCGTGCATGTGCGCTCATGAACTTCCGCTCCTGTCCCCCCCCCCCCGATGCAGCTTTCTTGGAGGCCGGGCAGGAGTGGCAGGCCGGAACTGTGTGTACGTGCATGGGCATTTTAAAGCCCACCACGGCTCTGAAGTAGCAGTTCAGTGGCTGCTTCCCGGGGGGGGGGGGGTTGGGGTATTGATGTCACCCAACAAAGTCTAGCGCTCTAGACCACCGCCTAGTTCGCCTAGTGGATGGGCCAGCCCCACATCTACCTACAACTTTCCCTGACCCCAGCCCTCACATTCCTATCACTCACTCCTTCTCTAACTTCTCACTAGCTCCCATTTCTCCCTCCTCATCTCCCCCCTCCTATGCCCAGAATCTCCTCTCTCTCCTCTCCAGGTCTGGTATCTCTCTTTTTTCATCCTCCCTTGGTCCAGCTTCTCCTTTCTCTCTCCCCCCTCCCTCTATCCAACATCTTACATCCAGCATCCATCCCCTTTCCCTCTAGTCTCCTCTCCTATATCCAGCATCCTCTCTCTCTGTCTCCCTAGTCCCCCCTGCTCAGGTAACATAGTAACATAGTAAATGACGGCAGATAAAGACCAGCATGGTCCATCCAGTCTGCCCAGCAATACGGCAAGAGTAGGTGCACCTGTCGCTCTGTGCAGGCCACCCCTCCCCATGTCTTTGTTTAGGGGTGGACCCACCACTCCATGCAGGACACCCCTATTTGTTGAGAAGTTAGTTGGTTCAGTTTATTTTGTTTTTATCCTGTTGCTGTAAAGGGATCCACTGTGTCTGTCCCATGCTGTTATGAATTCCGTGTTTGCCCCCACCACTTCCATCGGGAGAGCATTCCAAGCATCCACCACCCTTTCAGTGAAAAAATATTTCCTGAGATTGCCTTTCAATTTACCACCTTTCAGCTTCATATTATGCCCTCTAGTTTTGCAGCTTCCCCGTCTTTGGAAGAGGTTTGTTTGTTCATCATTCCTCTTTAAGTATTTAAAGGTCTGAATCATATCTCCCCTATCCCTCCTCTCCTCCAAAGTGTACATATTTAGGTCTTCAAGTCTCTTCTCATAAGGTTTCTTACGCAGGCTCCAAATCATTTTGGTCGCCTTCCTCTGAACAGTTTCCAGTCTTTTTACATCATTTGCAAGATATGGTCTCCAAAACTGAACACGATATTCCAAGTGAGACCTCACCAGCGACTTGTACAGTGGCATAAGTACCTCTTCCTTTCTGCTGGTAATCCCTCTTTGTATGCAGCCCAACATCCTCCTGGCTTTTGCCACCGCCTTGTCGCACTGTTTTGCCTCCTTGAGATCATCAGAGATAATCACACCAAGGTCTTTTTCCTGAACCATGCACACCAACCTCTCACCCCCTATTACGTAAATTTCCCTTGGATTTCTGCTACCCAAGTGCATGACACTGCACTTTTTCACATTAAATTGTAATTGCCAAGCATTAGACCATTCTTCCAGCTTTTGTAGATCTTTCCTCATGTTATCCACTCCCTCGGGGGAGTCAACTCTGTTGCAAATTTTTGTGTCATCTGCAAAAAGACAGACCCTTCCCTTCAGTCCTTCAGCAATATCACTCAGAAATACATTGAACTGTGCCAGGCCCAGGACCGAACCCTGGGGCACCCCGCTAATCACCTTCCTTTCATCCAAGTGAGCTCCATGTACCATCACCTTCTGTCGTCTGTCATTCAACCAATTTCTAATCCAGTTTACCATCTTGGGAACCATCCCCAAGCTACTGAGTTTATTGACAGGCCTCCTATGAGGAACAGTATCAAAGGCTTTGCTGAAATCCAGATAGATGACATCCATCGCATGCCCCTGATCTAGTTCCTTGGTCACCCAGTCAAAGAACTCAATCAGTTTTGTTTGGCAAGACTGTCCTTCAGTAAAACCATGTTGCCTCGGATCTTGCAACCTGTTGGTTTTGAGAAAGTTCACTATTCGCTCTTTCAGGAGCGCCTCCATTACTTTTCCTGCCACCGAGGTAAGGCTCACGGGTCTGTAGTTTGACACTTCTTCCCTGTCACCACTTTTGTGTAGAGGTACGATATCAGCCATTCTCTAGTCCTGAGGAACCTCTCCTGTTTCCAAGGATCTGTTGAATACATCCTTTAACGGCCCTGCAAGAACCTCTCTGAGCTCTTTAAGTATCCTGGGATGTATCCCATCCGGTCCCATGGCTTTGTCCACTTTCAGTTTAGCAAGTTGTTCCAACACCTCATCTTCTGTGAATGGTGTGGTATCTACTACATTCCCAATTTTTATATTTGGGAGTCCCAGCTGGTCCATCTCCAGGATTTTCTTTAGTAAAAACAGAGCAGAAGTATTTGTTTAGCAATTTCGCTTTTTCAGTGTCACTTTCCACGAGACCTTTCCCAGCACTTCTGAGTCCTGCAATTCCAACTCTGATCTTCTTCCTTTCCCGAATATACCTGAATAAAGTTTTGTCGCCACCCTTAACATCTTTAGCCATCTTTTCCTCTGCCTTTGATTTTGCTATCCTTATTTCTCTTTTTGACTCTTTGAGTTTGATCCTGTATTCATTTCTGTGTTTTTTTATTTGCAAGCTTTTGAATTTTGCAAAAGCTGTGTTTTTTGCCTTTATTTGAGCAGCCACTTCTTTGGAAAACCAAATAGGTTTCCTTCTCCTCTTGTTTTTGTTTACTTTTTTTACATATTTGTCTGTTGCCTCTTTTATTGCCACCTTTAGTTTAGCCCATTGCAATTCCACTTCCCTTATCTCCTTCCACCCTGTCTTCTCCTGCTTTAGGTACTCGGCCATTTTATTGAAGTCAGTGTTTTTGAAGTTTAGGACTTTGAGCTTGCTATTTTTGGCCTGTACCTTGGCTTTTATCTCAAACCACACTGTGTGATGATCGCTGTTGCTCACAGGGGCACTCACGCAGACATTCAACATGCTTTCACCGTTGATGAGCACTAAATCCAGCGTTGAGCTTTCCCTGGTTGGTTCCATGACCATTTGTCTAAGTGATGTATCTTGGAGAGCATCTACAATTTTTTTGCTTCTTTCCAGATGTGCAGAAGGAGTAATCCAATCCACATCAGGTAGATTAAAGTCACCCCAAATGATTGTTTCCCCCTTTGTGGCTATCTTGGCAATATCTATAATCAATTTGTTATCTATCTCTTCAATTTGAGTCAGAGGTCTGTAGACTACAGCAATATGGATGACAGTGCCATCTCCTCTTTCCAATGCAATCCAGAGCGCTTCTTCTTTTCCCCATGTCCCCTGCATTTCAGTAGCTTTAATATTGCTTTTGACATAGAAGGCTACTCCTCCTCCTTTTCCATTTTCTCTGTCTCTTCTGAATAGATTATAGCCAGCTATGGCTATATCCCAATCATGTGATTCATTAAACCAGGTTTCTGTAATGGCCACAATGTCCAAATCCATTTCCACCATTAGGGCTTCCAGGTCCGGAACTTTGTTGGCTAAGCTTCCAGCATTTGTGCTCATTGCTTTCCAGCATTTACCTGGCTTGTGTGTATTTTGCATTGATTTTGTTCTGCCCACATCTTCCCACTTGTTTTTGATGTGTGGTTTAAAAGTGTGGCTGTTTCTGATGTTATTCTGCTTTTGCAGGGGGTGGTGTGCAGGTCTTGACCTTCCACATCCATCACCCCCTTTTCCTAGTTTAAATGCAGATCCACATACTGCCTGAATTTTTCACTTAAGATTCTTTTCCCTGCAGCAGACAGATGTAGTCCATCAGCACAGTATAGTCTCTTGTTGGTCCATCTGTTTCCCCAGTCGCCAATAAATCTGAATCCTTCTTGTTTTGCACCAGGTCTGGAGCCATGTATTAAAGCTGTTAGTGAGATGCAGCCTTTTTGTCCCCTTACCAACCTAAGAACATAAGAACATAAGATATGCCATACTGGGTCAGACCAAGGTCCATCAAGCCCAGTATTCTGTTTCCAACAGTGGCCAATCTAGGTCATATGTACCTAGCAGTATCCCCAAGGGACACAGGTTCCACAATGCTTGTATTGGTTCAAGCATTGATATCCTGGGTCCCTTCTTAATAATGGTTTATGGACCTTTCCTCCAGGAACTTGTCCAAACCTTTTTTAAACCCAGCTACACTAACAGCCTTTACTACATCCTCCAGTAACAAATTCCAGAGTTTGATTACACGTTGAGTGAAAAAATATTTTCTTTTATTAGTCTTAAATAGTTTACCCTGTAGCTTCATTGCATGTCCCCTAGTCTTTCTATATTCTGATAAGGTGAACAATCGATCTACATTGTCAGACGGCTGCCTGGGTGAGAACCTTCACAGTCTCGGCAAGAACATATATCTATATGATTTGCAAGGTATTGTGGGCAATGTAGTTCATTCACACCAGACACAGCTGCTGACAATAATTTAGTTGTGCTCTTGGTTATTTCTCCCAACACAGATATGCTTGGTAGCACATAAATTATGTATCTTGCTTTCAGTGTTAACTTGGAAAAACAAAGTCAAAATCAGGAAAACAACAAATGAAAAGTCACAAAGCAAGAAACAAACTGTTCTTTTCAGGCTAACTTCTGATTACTTCCCACATAGATACAGAAGTGATTCTCTCCTAGCTCACAAGCAATTAGGTAAGGCTTAACTACTAGCAGTTACCAGCTGAAACCCCTTAGCTGGCTTGCCTTCCACTGTGTGGGTCAAATCCTGCTTCAGGAGCTTTTCTGAGTAGATTAAAGAACAAATTTGTATTTCTTTGTGATGGTTGCTGTACTTTATAACAGAAAGTTACCAACGGAGTTTAGATAGAGAGCAGTCCATATAAACAGGATCCTCATCTGCTATTATTCCCCCTTGTTCAACAAGCATGGGTTCAATATCATGGATTGGCACAGATGAATCTCTCAATGGAGCATTTTCAGGAGAATACTTGTTTCCCTGCTGTCTTTCAAGGTTATAGCTAGGGCATAGATCAGTGTTCATACCTGAGCTTCCATTGCTGCTAGAGTTCCTCTCTATATAGCCTGGCCAGTATGTAGTCCAGTTCTTATGTTCAGCCTTCCAATCCAGATCCCTGGACACTGGATCTCTCTTCACATACCTTCTGGCACAGGTCTTAGGGTCCCTTCCATGTGCAGCCGTCTCCCTCACGGGTAGCCTCTGGTGATTCCTAGCTCTGCAGCACCATTCCTCTGGCTTTCCCCAGTCCAATGGTTTATGCTGGCCCTTGGAATACCTCCCAGTATACGTACTGCTTTGGACTCTTCTAGACCTCTCAAAGGCTTTTCTCTTCCTTCTTCCAAAGGGTCTCTTTGCCTCTCTGTCCGTCCGGTTTGGCTTCTGCTTCTGATGATCCTTCAGATGAAACTGATGATCAAACTCAAGCTGATTCTCAGGATACTGAGGACAATTCTCTGGATATCCAAGGTGATCATGAAGATGGTCATCTGTAGAATAAACTCTACTCTTATTCTGCTTAGATGAGATCCTCCCTAACACAGCACAGCTGTGCTGAATCAGGCCCTGCCCTTTGAGATGAGTGCTTAGGGATTACCTCATAGCCCTCCTGATTGAACACATGTTTCCTCACTTCAGCTCCTCTAATGGCTGTTGGAAACCTGGTGCATTCTGGGACTGGTAGTCTTTTATGGCAAAATTCTGTTTTCATATTTCTACCAGAACTGACAGGTTGCTTGTTCAGAGTCACTTCACCTTTTCTATAGCTCCTTCCTGAGCTATGATAAGCTTCCTTATCACATACCCCCCTGCTTAAGTTATTACGGACTGGTGTCACTGGTGAAACTTCTTCTCTACAGTCCGTAATATGGGAAAGGGCATCCGCATTCTTGTGTAACTTCCCAGCACGATGTTCAACTTGAAAATCAAATGCCTGTAAGGCCATGTACCAGCGTGTCAACCTGGCATTGTGGTTCTTCATTTGCTGCAACCACTTAAGTGGGGCATGGTCCGTGACCAACTGGAACTTTCTCCCTGTAAGGTAAAACCTTAACGCCTCCACTGACCACTTGATAGCTAAACATTCTTTTTCTATTGTGGAATACTTTTGTTCAGCCGGTGACAACTTCCTGCTCAGGTACATCACAGGATGCTCCTCCCCTTCGTGACACTGGGATAGAACCGCTCCTAGCCCTACGTCCGATGCATCCGTTTGAACCAGAAAGGGTTTCTTGAAGTCCACCCCTTTCAGTACCGGTCCTGTACACAATTTTCCTTTTAAGACTGAAAACGCTTTTTCAGCTTCAGGTGTCCACTTTAGCTGGTTTGGACAATTCTTCCGCAGCATATCCGTGAAAATTGCACTTTTCTCTGCGAATTGTGGTATAAACCTGTGGTAGTATCCAATAAGTCCTAAGAAACTTCTTAGTTGTTTCTTTGTTGTTGGAGGAGGAAAATTCCTGATGCTATCTACTTTATTCATTAGAGGTTTAATTTTTCCTCTTCCCACTAGGTGGCCCAGGTATTTTACCTCCCTATTTGCAAAGGCACACTTCTTCGGGTTTTAAAGTGATTCCCGCTTGCTTCATGGAGCACAAGACTGCCCTGATCCTCTTCAGATGCTCCGCCCAGGTGTTACTATGGATTATGACATCATCCATATATGCAAAAGCATAATTTTGGTAGGGTCGAAGTACCTGATCCACTAACCTTTGGCAGGTAGCCGCTGCTCCATGCAGTCCGAAAGGCATCCTCTTGAACTGTAAAAGGCCAATGGGGGTGCTGAACGCAGTCTTCGGCTTCGACTCCCTGGTGAGAGGGATTTGCCAATATCCTTTTGTCATATCAAGGGTGGTTAAGTATTGAGCCTGTCCCAGCTGGTCCAACAGCTCTTCAATTCTTGGCATTGGATATGCATCAAAAACTGATATGGTGTTTACCTGCCGGAAGTCAATACAAAATCTTAAAGATCCATCAGGCTTCGGCACCAGGACTATGGGGCTATTCCAGGGACTCTTTGACTCCTCTATTACTCCCATGTCCAACATCTCCTGGACTTGTGCCACTACTTCCTGTCTCTTGGCTTCAGGCAAGCGATATGGCCTTTGACGAACTAATTTCCCAGGTGGAGTTATTATTTCATGGGCAACCAAATGTGTCTCCCCAGGTATGGGTGTCAACGCATCTGGGAATTCTTTAAGCAATTTCCTAATTTCTTCCTGTTGTACCACTGTCAGGTCCTCACTATTTGGGGCTCTGATTTTTCTTTACAATCAGATACCTGGGGTCCCAAATCTTCCTCTTCATTCACCTCCCTCTCTCGGGCACAGGTGGCAGCTAGGTTTTTAACCCCTTTGACATCAGTAGAACTAAAGCCTTTGGTTCCACGTTCAGAATTCTCCAGGGATGTGACCTCCTCCACAGGTGGAAAACCCAGCCTCTCACAGATCAATTGGGCAATTCTGTCTCCTGTCTTCACGTGATAATCATTCTGTCCAAAATTAAACAACAGAACTTTAATATTGCCCCTGTAATCGGGATCAATTACTCCCGCACCCACATCGATGAAATATTTAAGGGCTAATCCGGACCTTGGGGCTACTCTCCCATAGCATCCAATAGGTATTTCCACTTGGAGACCGGTGTCAACCAGGGCTCTCCCTTGGCTAGGTACAGTCACATTTTCTATGCTGCACAGGTCAAACCCAGCAGCTTGAGGGGTTGCCCGCTTAGGAGCTTGGGCCTTCTCTGTGACCCTATGGTACTTTAGGACGAATGTCTGCTTTGGGGTAGCTTGGTATTCTGGACGCTTAACCATCTTTTTAGCTGGGGTCTGAGGACTTCCAAATAATGGCCCGGGAGCTATTACCATTAAACCTTCTCCCTCCTTCTTTCCTAGTCCTTCCACTAGACCCTGCTTAAATCTTGGCCAGTCTCTTCCTAGAACCAAATCAAAGGGTAGCCTAGGCACCACTGCTAACAGGACTTCCTCTTGTTCCCCCAGGCACTTAACCTTTAGCCTATAGGTGGGATATGATGTTGCAGCACCATGAATGCATCTGAAGTGAACTTGGCTTTCAGGGGTTCTAGGCACAAATCCTTCTTGGGCCTCTATCCTCTTCCATAGCCTTTTTGACATCATACTCTGGTCTGCCCCAGAGTCTAACAAAGCATTTGTGGTAATTCCTTGCACATCAACCATCAAAAGAAATCCTTCTTTGGGCTGTTTTAAATCCACACCCATTAAGCTAGTGTGTGACTGGCATCCCTTCTCTAAATGTCCCCAGCTTCCACACTCGAAACATTTCTTTTCACTCCCCTGTGTCATCTGGTTTGGAACAGTACATTTATTTTCAGAAATATTTTTAACTATTTTCTTTTCTGATACAGCACAACTTGCCTCAGCACCTATCTTCAGAGGGCCACCCATTCTATGGCAAGCCTGCGTGGCTCCCAAGAATCTCTCTGCTAGCATGGTTGCCTCTCCAAGATTTTGGCAATTTTGCTGTATAAGGAAAGTGTGCAGATCTTTAGGCATAGCAGACATAAATTGTTCCAGCATGATAATGTCTAATAACATTTCTACCGTCTTTTGCTCAGGCTCCAACCATTTTACAGCTAAACCTCTGATTCTCTGACTCAGAGCCCTGGGTGTTTCATCCACTCTCAATGTAGTAGCTCTAAACATTCGCCTATACTCTGAAATAGACAACCCTAGGTGATCTCTAATAGCAGCCTTTACATCCTTATAATTCAAAGCCTGGGCTGCTGGCATTGCTCTGTAAGCTGCAAGCGCCTCTCCAGTTAATGAGGCTGCCAGCCTTACTGCCCACTGGGTCTCTGGCCATGCTAATGCTTGTGCCACTCTTTCAAAAGACTCTAGAAAATCATCAACATTATCATCTGGAGTTAGCTTCCCAAAACTAAATGCCCCAATTCCTTGATTGAGTCCCACACTGTCCACATGTGGTGTACCAGTATTTACTGCTGGTCTTGCATCTGTTCCACTTTGGCTCTGCAGCTGAACTAGGGCTTGCACCAGATCAAGCACTGGCTTCTGCTGGTCCATTAAGGCTTTCATAGCAGTGTCCTGAGCCTGCTGTGCTAGCTCCTGCTGCCTGCTGAACTGGGCTGCCATCCACTGAGCTAGTTCCTTTGAATCCATCTTGAACCCTGTAAGAAAATACAAAGAAAAAAACACAGTGCACCACCTTCCAAACCTTTTAAGCCTTTCTTCATAGGAGTATCCTTCCATCCCCTTTACCATTTTGGTGGCTCTTCTCTGAACCTTTTCTAAAATCGCTATATCCTTTTTATGATACGGCGACCAGAATTGCACACAATATTCAAGGTGCGGTCTCACCATGGAACGATACAGAGGCATTATAATATCTTTTGTTTTATTTTCCATTCCTTTCCTTATCATACCTAGCATTCTATTTGCTCTCTTGGCCGCCACTGCACACTGGGCCGAGGGTTTTAACATGGTATCCACAATGACGCCTAAATCTTTTTCCTGGGTGGTGGTTCCTAATGTGGAACCTTGCATCGTGTAACCATAGTTTGGGTTGTTTTTCCCTAGGTGCATAACCTTGCACTTGTCCACATTAAATTTCATCTGCCATTTTGATGCCCAGTCTTCCAATTTATCAAGATCCTCTTGCAGTTTTCCACAATCCTCTTGGGTTTTAACAACTTTAAATAGTTTTGTGTCATCTGCAAATTTGATAACCTCACTCGTTATTCCACTTTCCAGGTCATTTATGAATATGTCAAAAAGCAGCGGACCCAGCACAGATCCCTGGGGTACACCATTATTCACCTTTCTCCATTGGGAAAATTGGCCATTTAGCCCTACCCTCTGCTTTCTATCTTTTAACCAGTTCCTGATCCACAATAGTACACTGCCTCCTAGCCCATGACTGTTTAGTTTTGCCAAAAGTCTCTGATGAGGGACCTTGTCAAAGGCTTTCTGAAAGTCCAGATACACAATATCAACCGATTCACCTTTGTCTACCTGATTATTCTCTCCTTCAAAAAAACATAACATATTAGTAAGACAAGATCTTCCTTGTCTAAAGCCATGTTGGCTGTCTCCCATTAGGTCATGACTATCTACATGCTGAATAATTTTATTCTTTATGATGGTTTCTACCATTTTTCCTGGTACTGATGTCAGGCTCACCGGTCTGTAGTTTCCCGGATCACCCCTGGAACCCTTTTTAAAAATTGGTGTTACATTGGCGAACCTCCAATCTTCAGGTATTAGAGATGATTTTAATGATAGTTCACAGATTACTAATAGCAGGTCTGCAATCTCATATTTCAGTTCTTTCAATACCCTTGGATGTATACCATCCGGCCCAGGTGATTTGCTACTCTTCAGTTTATCTAATAGTTGTAATACATCTTCCTGATGTATCGATATTTCCTTCAATTCTTCCGCACCTTTAAATACCACTTCAGTCATGGGTAACATCCCTACATCTTCCTCAGTAAAGACTGAAGCAAAGAATTCATTAAGTCTCTCCACTATCGCCTTGTCACCTCTTAGTGCTCCTTTAACCCCTTTATCATCTAATGGACCAACTGACTCTCTCACAGATATTTTGCTACGAATGTACCTGAAAAGGTCTTTACTTCGCGTTTTTGCTTCCGCAGCAAGCTTCTTCTCAAATTCTCCCTTTGCCTGCCTTATCAATGCCTTGCATTTGACTTGCCAGTGCTTGTGTTGTTTCCAGGTTTCGTCGTTTGGCTCTTTTTTCCATTTCCTGAAAGATGCTTTTTTGGCAACAACAGCCTCTCTGACCTCACCTTTAAACCATGCTGGCAGTTTTTTGGACTTCCTTCCACTTTTCTTAAAGCGTGGAATACAGTTGGTCTGGGCTTCCAAGATAGTATTTTTCAACAACAGCCAAGCCTGATGTACGTCTTTAACCTTTGCAACTGCTCCTTTTAGTTTTTTCTTAACTGTTTTCCTCATTTTATCATAGTCTCCCTTTCGAAAGTTAAAAGGTAGTACTGTGGATTTCCTTACTATCCCTCCTCCACTAATTAAATCAAAGGCGATCATGCTATGATCACTATTGCCAAGTGGCCCCAACAACCTTATCTCTTGCACTAGATCTGGTGTTCCAGTAAGGACTAGGTCTAATATGGCTTCCCCTATGGTCGGTTCATGAACCAGCTGCACCAAGAAGCAGTCATTTATTTCATCTAGCAACTTTATCTCCCTAGCATGTCCTGACGTGACACTGACCCAGTCGATACCGGGGTAGTTGAAATCACCCATTATTATTACTGTGCTGTGACGTTTATTAGCTTCCTTGATTTCTTTGAGCATTTCATCATCCATTTGGTCATTCTGGCCAGGCGCTCGATAGTACACCCCCACTGCCATTGCCTTCCCCCTTTTACATGGAATTTCAATCCATATAGATTCTACAGCAGATTTTGCTTCCTGCAAAACTTTAATCCTTTCTGACTCAATGCCCTCTCTAACATAGAGAGCAACTCCTCCACCAATTTGATCAGCTCTATCATTTCGATATAGATTGTACCCAGGTATCACAGTGTCCCACTGGTTGTCCTCCTTCCACCATGTCTCTGATATTCCAATCATATCTAATCTTTCATTTAGTGCTATATATTCTAACTCTCCCATCTTATTTTTTAGACTTCTAGCATTTGCATACAAGCATTTTAGAGAATGTATTTTATTCATACTAATTTGGCTATTGTTAGACATGGGTAATTTGGGATCTTTAAGCTCTGTCTGCTCCATACTTGAGGACATTTGGGCTACTTTACTCTTTTGTGGAACCTCTCTGCTTTTGGTAGTATCCTTCAAAGATACATTCTTCCGAACCATCCGCTCTTGGGCGACTGTCGGCTTTCCCCTAATATCTAGTTTAAAAGCTGCTCTATCTCCTTTTTAAAGGTTAATGCCAGCAGTCTGGTTCCATCCCGGTTAAGGTGAAGCCCATCCCTTCGGAAGAGCCCCTCCTTTCCCCAGAATGTTCCCCAGTTCCTAACAAATCCAAAACCCTCATCTCTGCACCATTGTCTCATCCGCGCATTGAGACTCCGGAGCTCTGCCTGCCTTTTGGGTCCTGCGCGTGGAAGAGGAAGCATTTCGGAGAATGCTACCCTGGAAGTTCTGGATTTCAACTTCCTATCTAAGAAAATTTAATTAAAAGGAAGACTCCAGTAAGCCCTAGGCTTACGGAACCCTCCAGCTGCTTGGAGGCTGAGAATACTGGGGTCTGTGGGTGGTTCCAGTGGTATTTATACCGCTCCATCCCCAAAAAGGTTTGGCTCAGCCTCCAAGCTGCTGGAAGGGTTGCGTAACCCAGAAGTAAAGGGACTGGACTGGAGTGGCGATAAGGAACTAAGACCTTATCTAGGTGGCGTGTGAGGTCTGCTTCCTTCGCACCAGGCAGGCATGTTACCAGGCGATCCTCACGTCCACCAGCCACCCAGCTATCTACATGCCTAATGATCGAATCACCAACTATAACGGCTGTCCTAACCCTTCCCTCATGGGCACATGGCCCTGGAGAAACGTCCTCGGTGCGAGAGGGTTTTACATCACCTGGAGGACAGGTCCTAGTTACAGGATCACTTCCTGCCACACCAGGGTGATGCTCTCCTGTCACGTGACCTCTCTCCTCCATGGCAACAGGGATGCTGCCAGACTGGAGGTGGGACTTCAGGACTATTTCCCTGTAGGTCTCGTCTATGTACCTCTCTGTCTGTCTTATGCTTTCCAAGTCTGCTACTTTAGCCTCTAGAGAACGGACTCGTTCCCTGAGAGCAAAGAGCTCCTTGCACCTAGTGCACACGTAAGACCTCTCACCAACTGGGAGAAAATCATACATGTGACACTCAATGCAAAAGACTGGAAAGCCCCCATCCCGCTGCTGGACTGCTGTCTGCATCTTAGTTTTAAGTTTGTGTTTAGATCTAAGTTCTTTACTTACTAAGGGTTGCTATGGATATTTATACTTATAAAACTGTAGCTAATACGTGTAGTATACCTTGTTCACCTGAAGCTTAACTAATCTCAGGTCCTTAGTGTATGACTGATTTGGGTAATGAGCTTCACCTGAGAGCACCTCCTTCTTTTAAGGTGTGTAAGTACCTATAAAGCTACGATTATACCAGGGGTGTGGGGAGGGAGGGAGGGAGGGAAATAACACTTATTAAAAGAGGGCTGCTACACAGTACCCTGTCTTGTGCTGCTGAGGTAAGCTATATTCTGATTTGATTTAAATTATAGCTCTTAGCTGCTGCTAGGCTCTAACTTCTTATGAAATTTAAACTACAAGCTCTCTGCTGGGTTCTAAATTTAACCAGAAAGCTCTCTTCTGTGTTTTAAATTTAAGCTAAAAGTACTTTGCTGATGCTAGGCCCTGAGTGACTATTCAATTTAGACTACAAGCTCTCTGCTGGGTTCCAAATGTAACCAGAAAGCTCTCTTCTGTGTTTTAAATTTAAACTAAAAGTACTTTGCTGTTACTAGGCTCTGAGTGACTATTAAATTTAAACTACAAGCTCTCTGCTGGGTATGAAATGTAACCAGAAAGTTCTCCTCTGTGTTTTAAAACTAAAAGTACTTTGCTGATGGTAGGCCCTGAGTGACAATTAAATGTAAACTACAAGCTCTCTGCTGGGTTCCAAATGTAACCAGAAAGCTCTCTTCTGTGTTTTAAATTTAAACTAAAAGTACTTTGCTGTTACTAGGCCCTGAGTGACTATTAAATGTAAGCTACAAGCTCTCTGCTGGGTATGAAATGTAACCAGAAAGTTCTCCTCTGTGTTTTAAATTTAAACTTAAACTGCTGCTACTAGGCCCTGACTGATTTAACAAAAAATAGTGGGTTCACAGATTAATTAGCTTTAATACAAAGAATTCCTTTTAGAAAATTACCAGAAGTATATACTCACAGTTGCAGATCTCTCTCCAGAAGTAACAGTCCCTTTTTCTAGTCCTTCAAGAACAGAAAGAACCTCTGAGAATGCAACAGTGTTAACAATGGGCTTGAGTTTCTCTCCCAGAGATTGGAAGTCCTTTTGGACTGTAGAGGCACTGTTTCTAGCCAGGCCATTTGTGCCCAAGTGGATAACAACATCAAGTTTGGAGTGTTCACTTTTTGCGCTAAGTACTTCAACAACTTGGTTTGTATTCCTGCTGGCTGTCGAGCCTGGTAGGCACATGACTATCTTCTCTCCTTTGAGCTGTGTTTCCAAGTTGGTGCCTCTGATGATGGAATCTCCAAGTAGTAGTAGTTTTCTGATTGGTGAGGTTTTCTTCATATTTGGTGCTTTAGCAGGAGATTGGGCATTGTCTGACTCATTTAAGGGCCCTTCAGTTTCATTGGATTGAGCATCCTCATTAGCCAAGGCAGAGAAGGCATTATGCAGGGATATCACTTGATGTATAGGATGTCTCTGCGTTACAGGTCGCAATCTTCCAGAACCCACTGTGATCCATTTGTTCCTGGGGTGTTTGATTCTTTGTGGGAGCAGTGGTGGACTTTGTTCAGTTTGTATCCTAGAAGAGGTACGTTTCATTGCAGCCATTTCCTCCCTCAGTAGAGTCACTTCTTTATGCATGGCAGCTAGGTCTTTCCTTAGTAGAGTCAGTTCGTCATGCATGGCAGCTGACCTGAGGTACATAGGACAAGCTCTTAGGCTCCAAATGATGTGTCTTGGAATGAAAGTACCATAGTTATTGCACTGAATGCATGACATGTTGGTTAAGCAGTCCCAGAAGAGGAAGAAGAAGAAGAAAGGATGAAGAAGATGTGGACTGTTAACCCAAGTAAGAAAGGATAGATGGCATGTATGTGACCACTATAAAGGCAATGTAGCCCCTGGGGGGGGGGGGTGGTGAGCAGGAACCTAAGTGTCTCTGGTGAGTAGGCTGTTCCTGAACCGTGGGCACACACCGATATCTGATGTAAGTCTATACAAGGAAAGCAGTCTAAATGCCCCCAAGCTTAGTCTAAAACCACAGTTAAGAGCTATAATAGTAAACCCCCCAAAAATCAACAGTTAGAATTTATAGTTTTAAGCCAGCAGAGAAGATAGAAAGGTTTGTTCTTAGCTCAATGGAGGCTTCTCAACTTCTGAAAAATCCCATTGTTGTCTCTATCTCTCTCTAACCCCCCTCCCCTGTAATCCAGCATCACTACCATTTGTGTCTCTGTTCTTCATCCTTGGGCCCTATCATGTACAAAACAGAAAACACAGAAAGCAGCCTTCATACTGATATTTCTATATATAGCCTCTGCTTTCGACTCCATATGTCATCTTCTACTACTTACCAGGCTGAAAGAAATTGGAGCTAAAGGAACAATGCTGCAATGGATCAAATCCTACCTAACAGACAGGAAATAATGAGTAAAAATAGGTCCTAACTCGTCCAAGCCATACCCTCAACTATAAGTAATTCCACAAGGATCAGCCCTATCAGCACTACTTTTTAATCTCTACATAAAGCCCATCTGAAAAATTATCCAAAAACATAATGTCTACGGTCACATATATGCAGACGATATTAAGTTATACACCCCATTAGACACTATCAATCCCAATCTGAACAGAATAGTCAAATGCTTCAATGAAGTTGCCTCATGGTTAGCTGAACATAAACTACAAAAAAGCAGAGGTCCTTTACATATGAAGAAACGAAACATTCAATCCCCCAACAACTCTGAAAATAAAAGACGCATATCTTGAGGTAAAAAATGAAGTCAAGTACCTAGACATCACAACTGATAGACAACTAAACATGACCACCCATATTAACACCACCACAAGAGCAATATACTCCAAGTTAAAAGCCTTACAGCACCTACGACCCCTCCTATCCACTAGTGATTTCCACACAACACTCCAAGCAATGGTGCTTCCCCACCTGGATTTCCGTAATAGCATTCTTACAGGCCTTCCAAAGCGAACCATACAGCAGCTTCCAGCTGGCGCAGAACACAGCTGCCCGAACCATCATCCAAACCCCAATCAGAGAACCAATCACACCAATAATGCAAAAACCTCACTGGCTTCCAATAAACAGCAGAATAAAATATAAAAACCTACAAACCATTTTCAAAGCCTTGCATTCTGAACTCCCTACCTACTTAAGATCACTCCTACAGACCACCCCAGCAAATAGAGAAAGGAGAACCTGTGCCAGAATCTCGCTGGCCAGCCTGGCAGAATTCATCCACATCCAGCAGAGTCTTCTTTCTCTATGTACCATAATTATGGAACTTGCTCCTGGAGAAAATAAGATCCATAAGAGAACTTCAAATATTCTGCAAGCTCCTAAAAACTTGACAATTCCAAGGACACTGTCAAGAATCAATCACCTAACATCACACAGAATTCCACAAGTGTCTACTAGCTACCTGCCACCCACCTCACTAGCTAGAGAAAACCAACCCATACTACCAACAAAATACTTCTATCATTATGCTTACCCTAAAAACGTGTTTTTGCAAATATAACCAGTACTGTAAATATAACTGCAATGTAAATAGTTTTTTGTGCCATCAAGTCAGTGTTGACTTATAGTGACCCAGCTACCTCTGGGTTTTCTTGGCAAAGTATCACCAGAAGTAGATTGCCAGCCTTTTCTTCTGAAGAATTAATGCCACAAAACCTGTTGAAATCACCTTAATACACCAATACAACCAAATTCCAACATATATTGAACCCTAAACCTATTATTTTTTTGTCGGAGTCAGTCGTCAAAGTGAGTGGAAGTTGACCACACACCACCGCGACATCTCCTTTTTTCTATAAATTTATGAATAAAACTTCACACTTAGCTCCGATGATGATCTCCCAAATGATAACATGCCAGAGTATCAAAAGCGACGTGCCACACATTTCGGATTGTCTTCAAAAAAACATTCAACCCTGCTTCAGGCCATCTGAAACTGGCAAATCCTTGATCAAAGTCGTAGAGCTTACATAGGAATAATCAGAGGTAAGGGCACATATAGCCGCTGCTCACTCAGCGTCTGACGTCACTTACACCAGGTGACTGCAAACTGTCAATCATAGTAAACTTCGAAACATTGCAACTGCTAAGGGGGAACCCACTGCAGGAGAACACCCTGCAGTTAAGCAATGAGATGAAATGAAACAATGAAAATCACTATAGAAGAATGATACACTGGCCAGTCTGTTACAAAATAGTATGCCAATCGATTTGCATATTAAAGCCATCGGGAACAACCGTAGCGGAGAGTGTTTTTGTACGTAAACGCAAAGCATGTTCTGACAACCGCAATTTGAGCGACCGTTTCGTGCGTCCTATGTAGTATTTAGAACAAGGACAAATTATCAAATAAACCACATAAGTGGAAGTACAATCTGTGTTACTAGATGACGTAAAGGTCCTGGATGTATGGATGTCTAACCAATCCATTCCTGATATAGTCAAAGTACAATATCCACAGTTCGCACATGGGAAATGTCATTTTACTTTCTGACTATAAACAGGACGATCTAACTTATGAGTGGTCTTCATAAGTAGATCTCGTAGATTCGCTTTTCGGGCATATGCTATCTGTAAGGTTTTATTACAAAAACAAGAGTGAAGCCCCAATACGGGCCAGAATTGCCGTAGCAACTTCGCTACTTGCATCATATTTTTTGTATAAGGCAAAACTCCGGTAATAGTGTCCTCAGTGGATTGAGAACTAGCTGGAAGCAGAAGCCAATCCCTGTGAGCAAATCTGGCTCGTTTATAAGCCTTTGTAATCACTGAAAAGGGGTAACCACGTTGTATGAGCCTTAATCGCAAATCCTGTGCATGAAAGAAAAATTCCTGAAGAGTCGAGCAATTACAACGTAAACATAGGACACACGAAACGGTCGCTCAAATTGCGGTTGTCAGAACATGCTTCGCGTTTACATACAAAAACACTCTCCGCTCCAATAGTGGAACACTGTTTGCAACATTCTCATGCCTTTCCTTCATTACGTTGGCGAGTTTTGGATTATATACCTAGCGATCCTAGAGGTGGTAATCGCGAACAGCGGCTACAGCTCTGTGAGCAAAAATGGATCTAACGGCTGAATACGGTTGTTCCCAATGGCCTTAATATGCAAATCGATTGGCACACTATTTTGTAACAGTGTATCATTCTTCTATAGTGATTTTCATTGTTTCATTTCATCTCATTGCTTAACTGCTGGGTTTTCTCCTGCAGTGGGTTCCCCCTTAGCAGTTGCAATGTTTCGAAGTTTACTATGATTGACAGTTTGCAGTCACCTGGTGTAAGTGACGTCAGACGCCAAGTGAGCAGTGGCTATATGTGCCCTTACCTCTGGTTATTCCTTTGTAAGCTCTACGACTTTGATCAAGGATTTGCCAGTTTCAGATGGCCTGAAGCAGGGTTGAATGTTTTCTTGAAGACAACCCGAAACGTGTGGCACGTCGTTTTTGATACTCTGGCATGTTATCATTTGGGAGGTCACCATCGGAGCTAAGTGTGAAGTTTTATTCATAAATCTATAGAAAAAAGGAGATGTCGCAGTGGTGTGTGGTCAACTTCCACTCACTGACGACTGACTCCGACAAAAAATAATAGGCTTAGGGTTCAATATGTGTTGGAATTTGGTTGTATTAGCCTTTTCTTCTGAGGCAATAGAGGGTAAAGTGACTTGCCCAAAGTCACAAGGAGTGCCAGTGGGAATTTAACCCTTGATCTTCTGGGTATTAGGCAGTTGCTCTAACCACTAGGCTACTCCTCCAAGCCATGTTATGTGTTATGTAAACGTTACATGAGAATTTGGATTCACTTGTTGTCAAAAGTTGCCTGTTACTTGTAATAGTTATTTATTCTATGTAAACCGCCTTGATTTACTGATGGGGTGATATATAAAACCATATAAATGGAGCTAAGTGTGAAGTGCTCTGGAATGATCTCCCACTAGACCTCCGCTCCATAAAGGACCTTGCCCAATTTCGGAAGGAACTCAAAATATATCTATTCTCTGAACACTTCCAAATCTCCTACCCACTAGCTCTGTTCCACAACATCCTCAGACACACCAACTCAGAACCCCCCTAAACCACAACTAGATAACCTCACACAGCCCCCTCACACACATACAAAATTCTTGGTAAAATGGAAATAAATTCCACCACACTCACATGATGCACGATTATCTTGTAAACCACTGTATAGAATCGCTTGTAAATAACCTATGTAAATAGTTTGGACAGTTTTTACACCTGTCACTACTGTAAAAAGTTAGAAAGTTTCTCTGTTTCAGTGTAATGTATAAAGTAGTACACATAATTTGTTAATCTATTCCATGTAAAAAGTTAGAAAGTTTCCTGTTCCATGTAAAGTATACAGTAGTATACATAATTTGTTCCATGTAAACCGCCCTTGATCACTGGAAGGGGCGGTATAGAAGAAATAAGTAAGTAAATAAATAAATAAATAAATAAACATCCCCTTCAACTTCTCTACCCCTCTCCCCTAAGTTTAGCCTCTCTATATCTGTGTCCCTGTTCTCCCTCCCACATACCCGTCAGGTCTAGCATATCTCCTCTCTTTCCCCAAGTCCACCATTTGCCCATCTGTGTCTCTATTCTCCTTTCCATAGCCCTTGAACCCCATTATATCCAGCAGACCAGTACATCCCTTCTATCAGCCTTCTTCTTCCCCAAGTGCAGCATTTCCCTCATCTGTGCCGTTATTCCCCTCTCGCACAGCTCCAAGTCCAGCACACTGTCCCCCTCCTTCCCAATCCAAGCTACTGTAGCAGTAACCCGGCGAAAACCTGCAGCAGCCATCACTGAGTTCAACAAACACGCACCAAAGAGTGATGCAGGTTCCGTCTTCTCTGACGCAGGAGGAGGTACGTCAGAGGAGACGGGACTCAGCATCCCTTCTGTGCAGATGTGTCACAGCAGTCCCTGCGTTCTTTAAACTCTGCCGTGGCACAGGCTGAAACCGGGTAGGTGGTGGATGTCTACCTCAATGCCTGCTGAGCACCAACTGCTGCTTGCTGCTACTTGCAGTAATGAAGCAGCAGTTGGCACTCAGGAGCTTAGCACTGAAGCAGAAATAAATGCCTTTTCAATTGCTGGTTTTAAGGGTCTACTGAAAACCAGCCAGTTGGCCACCTAGCATGCAGATACCCAGTAAGTAGGGGCCTATATGTCCACAACCCTGGACTGGCAGTGGCATACATTTCACCGAAGCAGCTTCTGCGGTGCATGGGTTCCCTGGGAGGTGGGGGCCCATTTATAGCTACTCCTGTAACTTCAAAGGCGGATCCCCTCTTCTCCGAAGTGCTCTTTCTGATATTTTGCTTGGGAGCCCTTGATTTGAACTTCTGCCACTGTGGACTGGCCTAAAGACTTCTTCTAGAAATCATTTGTTCATTTGGTAGCTCTGAAACACAATACAGCAATAGCCTGACGTTGCTCAGTGTTGCCACCTCACCTATGAGAACACAAAGAGTCCAACCCAGTCTTGGTTTTGTCCCAGTTGCCGTTCTAATGTCTCTACAAAAAGTCACCATGCTTATAGAAAGAGACAGTACCAGGAGAGACTCAGCCTCTTTGAGTTGACCTGGGTGAGATGGCAACTCTAGCTGTGCTGAAATGTCAATTGGACATAATGTACTGCTTCCATTCGGACTCCTTATGAGAGGAAGTGAGGAGAACCACAGAACCCGAAAGAAACCTGCGCAGGGAGAAACAAAGGTAGCAGCTCTGAATACTTTGCAAATGCTTCCTGTTTCTATGGTAACAACTTCTTTTGTACTTTCTTGCTGCAGATGTCCAAGTAACTGCATTATTAAACAGTGAACAAGCCGCAACGTAGCTATTGAAAACAGAATGCACCATGTTTTGACTAAATGGTAGTTCAGGTATGTTTCACTCCAGTGAATAGTGTTTGCTGTGGAGGGTCTGTATTTATTTTATTTATTTATTTAATAGTTCTTATATATCGCGCTCTTTATTATCAGTGCAGTTTACATATAACAATATACTCTCAGACAGGAACAATTCTGTCCTGAGTTCACATATAACAGGGATAGTAACATGGATTTGAACTGGGGAACTATGTACAATAATAGTAGTGAGTAATAATGGTTATTTATATTTATTTATTTTATTTATATTCTCTTATATACCGCACTATTCAGCATCAGCGCGGTTCACATAGAACAAAAATCTCAGTACAGTCAACATGCATGAGTTTACAGATAACAAGGGAAGGAACTTGGATAACAAGGGTAATTATTTACAATCTATTCTATTTACATTGTTGGTGTTCTATTTAGTAAAGTACATTTGGAAGTGGGGTGTATGTCTATTTGTCCCTCTGCATGAAGTTTTAGGGCCCATTGTGCAAAGGATTTATGCTCCTAACTTTGAAGGTTATGTGCCTAAATTGGCCTCTTTAAAAATATACTAGGGTGAGCACCAAAATTTATATTCAGAATTTCAAAAAACTTCTAAATTTAAAAGCATAAAAAGTGGGTGGCAAAAGGGACATATTTAGGGAGAGAGGAAAAGTTTGGAACTTAGCACTGATTTTCAGCACTAAGCTTATACTGTAAATTAGACTCATAATTCTATGTACACGAATGGCAGACCTAAATTTTTAAGTATCGGTGGTTATTTTAGAAGAGATATTCATCAGATGGGCGTTCAAAAGAGCCAACAAGGATGTCACCAAGGCAGGAACATACCAAACCTGATTTTAGAAGTGGTTAGTTCAGCACATCTCCATAGTAGCCACATCCATCTCTGAACATCCGGGGAGGGGGCAGCATTTCTGGGTGCAGTTAGGACAGCGCAAGCAGCCACACACCCAGGATGTATTTCACATAACGATCAAGATGTGCTGGGCACGGTATCCAGTGTCTTCCCCATCTGCTATAAATCATGAATGGGCTTTGTTGTCCATGCTGACTGTGGTTTGCGATTATGAATAGAGTAGCTTGTGCTAGAGAGAGATTGGTCTATTTGCATTCATGTCCTCTGAGCAGTCTTTGATGCAGTCCTCCTGTGCCTCTTCTGTGGGTCCCCCTCCTGCCAGAAGCACCCACCGTACCCTGCCATTTCCCATTATCCAACCCACAGCCCACATCAACCTCTCCCCTCCCTGTCCCCAGACACTATCCCCCCCTTGCCCTGCAGTTGTGTGTTCCCCTGTGCTCCTATGTTGTTTTCATCCCCTGTCTGTGCCCCTACTGTCATACTATGAGCTTACATGTGCATATGCGTGCTTGCATGGAGGTGAAGTGGTGTGTGAGTAGCTTGTAGTGCATTTCTGTATATGTCTGTCGCTCAGTCTGTATATCTGTGGGTTTCTCTGTGTGTCGTGTATCTAAGGTCATTGCACTGAGTGTAGGAGGAGGATAAGAAAGGTAATTGGTGGTGGTCAGGAGTAGAAATGGTTTTGGTGATAGGATTCAAATGGTGTTGGTATGGGATTCAAAGGGTATTGGTGGTGAATGAAAGCCATGTCTAGATGGTTTGTGTTGGCCCTACAGGTGTAGTCCCACAGGGAGGAAAGAAGAGAGATAAGAGGGCACCCATATTGGACCAGGATCTAATATCTGGACCTCACTGATTAACAGATTTGTCAAGACTGCCATTCACCATCTATGTCAGGAGCTGTAACCTCTCCTTCGCTGTGCCACGCAGAGGGACTAGCCCATGCCCAGGCACCTAAGGGTCCAAAACCCTAGCATTCCTGGCAGCAGGCAGTTTTCAATCTGTGCTGGATGCCACAGAAGGCCTCAGCCAAGGTTGGTGCTAGAGTCTCTGACACCCTCCTGCAACCTATAGATTGGCACCCCCTTCCTTCATTACTATTAATGGTAGGTTGCAGTCTTCCTTTCCCAAAACTTCTTTGTGAACTCTGTTCATATGATGCTGATATTTTTCCTTATACTCAAATGTTCTAACAAGAAAATTGCAGTGAGTAGGCACATTCATAGCTGGAATAAAAAGAAGTACTGAGGAGTAAATATTTCACATTTTATATATATGCTGTGATAGCAAAGGGTTAATGCAATTGAAGCAAACACAATCAATGTATTATTTATTTAACTAATAAAATATCTACAAAGGTTACAACCACTTAGTTTATCCTGCCCCTTCTCCCACCTGTTATTGTTGCTATAGATACTACTGCCGCTCTATCTATGAATATGTGGTTGTGCAGCTCTTTTTTAAATCCGACAAAAAGGTGAAAGTGATAAAAGGAGTTAGTATGGCTGGACTTAATAAAGTCAATAGACTATTATTAAGACAGACTTGAGGAAAGCCACTGCTATCCCTGGGTGGAAGCTGCAGTGAGCATTATGAGACCGACACAATCCCAGAGCTGATAACAACAGTCCAGACAGTCGACAGTGGCAGTGTCAATGTGAGAAGCACCACTTGGCTGGACTTTGGGATTTCTTTGAGAGCACTTCTTCACTGCTGCAAATGTGAAACATGCAGAGAATTTGCTGGCATCGCAGCCAGGCTGGACAAAAGTAGCAAGATCACTCCATAGCCTTCCATGAGAGCCAGCAGTGGTACTCCATGTTATAGACTGGCAGTGATGCTAACTACAAGTTTCAGGCCTTGCTCTGGTGCATGTGTGTCTGACTCCGACCAACCAACTTGCTGCACTGGAAGCTCCTCAGACTCCCTCTATTTTCTGTGGCTGGCAGGCTGGCTGGGACATAAAGGTAAATATCACTCCAGCAGTGTGCCACAAGAGGGAAAGAAGGAGGTCCGGCATCATTGGTGTCCTGCAGCAAAGCTGAAACAAGTTGAAAAGTTCACACTTTACAGTGTGACACAATGGCATGTTTCCCTCATTCACAGGATCAGACATTTGGGGGCTTCATTTGTGTGTGCCTTAGGAAGTGTTGGGGAGGGGGAGTGTTCGTGCATGATTGTGTGTCAGTTGGTGCGTGTGTTTGTGACTTACTCTGTGTCATGGAGACTGCTGGAGGCTACATGCACACGTGTGTGTGTGTGTGCATGTGTGCATGCACGTGTGCCATGAGGACTGTCGGGTGCTACAAACATTTGTGTGTGAATGTCTGTGGGTGTCATGGGGCTTGTTGAGGGCTATGTGTGTGTTTGTGTCATGTACTGTAGAGTGTCAGGAACTGCATATGTGTGTGTGTGTGTGCCATGAGAAGTGTTGGGGCAGAGCTGTGTATGTTAATATCTGTCAGGAACTGTATGCGCATGTGAAACACTCTCACTGTATGACAAAGTGATATATTTTCCCTTTCTTAATTTGCACAATCATACATATCTGGGTTTGTGTGTGTGTGTTTGTGTGTGTGTGTGTGTGTGTGTGTGTGGAGGAAGAGTTCAAAGAGAGATGAAAAAGTGTATCTTGTTATGGTAGTAGAGGCTGTATGAGGAATCTTTATAACTAGTGTCTATGTATGTGTCTTGCTCTTCAGATAGTGTGGATACAATGCCTGTTTATTTATTTTAACAGTTTTTTGGTATACCACTTTATCATTTCAGTCAAAGTGGTTTACACTGTAACTTAAACTTGGTAATGTACATTAAACAGGGACATTGATAACCTGGAATTTTCTGAGGCAATGGAGAGTTAAGTGACTTGCCCAAGGCCTCAAGGAATGCTAGTGGAATTGAACCCTGGTCTCTTGGTTCTCAACCCACTGCTTTAACTACTAGACAACTCCTCCATTCCACTTCCTTGCTGTCTTGGGTGTCATAGACTACACACATGTAGTCCTTATGCCCTCACAAGGGAGAGAAGCCATCTACTGCAATAAAAACATAAGAATATAAGATATGCCATACTGAGTCAGACCAAGGCCCAACAAACCCAGTATCCTGTTTCCAACAGTGGCCCATCCAGGTCACAGGTACCTGGCAGGTTTCCAAAAAGACACACAGGTTCCAGAATGCTTGTATTGGAGCAAGCAGTGGATTTCCCGGGTCCTCTTTAATAATAGGAAGGGATTCCTCTCCATGAACATGCAGTAGTCTGTAATGCCTAGGGCAAAATCACAGACGTCTTACCATGGTTCTCTGGGTCCTGCCACAACTCCTACATACTCACGCACTCTGGTATATAGCAGAGTGTATGAAATCTGTGGAGAGATTAGTGGAGGCTGGCTGTTTGGTAAGTGGGCAAAGATGACATTCCACAGATTATTAATACATATGGAGGCTACCAAACCTGAAAGTGAGCAGTGCTAGGGCATTATCCCAGCACAGTGTTCCTCAAGTGAACAATTGGGAGGCTTGTAATAAAAGATTGGCTGTGTAGGCTAATAATCACAGACATGGCTAATGGAGCTATGGACCTGGGTTTAAATCTCACAGCTACCCCATGGAATGATGTTACATGTGCCTGTGTGACGGCTAGCATGATTTGGCATCATGGGCCTGCGCCAACTGCAAGGAGATGGATGCACACACAGCCTGAAATTAGTGTGGCCTCATACGTGTGTTACTGGCTGGGGCCTTAGTAAACATATCTGAACTCACCACCCGCAGCAGCAATATATAAAGGAAGTGCTTCCAGGCGCATGGACACAGAAGGAGTATCCCTTCAGCTCCTGATTACCATCGGGGTAGGAGGCAGGAACCAAAAGGCTTCCATGCCCTCTATCACAAGGCCAATTGGCCTGGACTCACTACCCCAGCAGCAACATATAAAGGAAGTGCCTCCAGGTACACGGACATAGAGGAACCAGAAGACCTCCCTGCCCTCCACTGCAAGGCCAATCTGGCCTGGACTCACCACCCACAGCAGCAACATATAAAGGAAGTGCCTCCAGGTGCATGGACACAGAAGGAGCATCCCTCCAGCTCCTGATTGCCATTGGGATAGGAGGCAGAAATCACAAGGCCTCCCTGCCCCCACCACAAGGCCAATTGGGCCTGTACTCACCACTCCCAGCAGCAATATATAAAGGAAGCACCTCCAGGTGTGCCTGTACCTGGTGGGCCTATGCCTGAGGGCCTCACCAGAGGGCTCTTTGGCATGGACCCTTAGGTGGGGACCCTATCAGCACGAAAGAACGCAAATGAACCAACATCTCTAGATATCCGGCGACCATCCTGAATATAAGAGAAACACCGGAGCAGCAGAGCCAGCTTGCCAGTAAGCCCTGCCCACTGCCCTGACATTCCACTCCCAGCCACAGACTAACTCCACCACCTGAGGACCAAAACAGTTCCAGATACATCCACAAAAATGCCTCAGTCCACAAGAAAACGCCAACCTTTGTGAACATATGGACTACCAAAATTACCAACCATGCTGGCAATATATGTAACCATGTACACCCTATGTATCCTTCTCCTCCTAACTACTGCCCACTACACCATCCTCTCATCCCTCCTTCTCCATATCACCCACCCCAACACTACCTAATGCTCACCAGACCAACAACACTAAACAACAGCTCTACAAACACATAATACCAATCCGAGCAACCAACCACCTTTACCTTCTCATTATAACCATCAAATCCCCTGCACTAACACTCACATATGCACTCATAAACGCAAGGTCCATCAGGAATAAAATCCCCACCATCAGAGACCTACTCACTGACTACAGGTTTGATATCCTCTGTGTAATGGAAACCTGGACTGCTGACACCGACAATATATTCCTCAATCTACTCAGACCAGAGAGCTACTCCATCTTCAACTGCTCACAAAGTCATCATAAAGGCAGAGGAGCTCTGTTCATAACCAGATCACACCTTCACTTTTGACTCCTCGCAACAGAGAGCACAGATGAAACAAATACCATCACCATCACAAATAATAAATTAACCCTTCTCTTCATCTACAGGTCCCCTACCAACACATTATCTGACCTCTCCAATATACTAAAAAAACTCTGTAAAACATAGAAACTAACAAAGACCTCCTCATCCTAGGGGACCTCAGCCTCCCTTCACTGCAATGGAAACAAGCAGAAACATTCATCACAACCCCCACACATGAAAAAGGTAACATCCTTGACCTGATATTCACCCCTACCCACCCGACACACACCCAACCCCCACACACAGTACAAATACACAAGGTGCTCTGGTCAGACCACGTGCTAATCACCTTCTCCTTTCCCCTCAACCACCCTATATCCCACACCACACATCAACAGCCCCAATGCAGATTCAAATAATTCAACAAAGACTCCTTCCTAGATGATATCCTACCAAACCTAGGGATTGACTCAGAAGACCCAACCATACTCACAAACAACTGGAACCACATCATAAGAACAGCAGCTGAGATACCAGCAAGTCCACCCAAAACAACCAAAAACTCCAAAAAACCCCATGTTATACCCAAGACCTATAAAAGATGAAAACCCAGCTCCGAAAGCTTGAGAGAAAATGGCAGAGAACAACACTCGAGAAAGATCGCAACAACTACCTAAATCTGCTACGAGACTACCATACAGCCACAGACAAAGTTAAGTAGCAATATCATACAAATCTTATCAACTCATCGATCAACCACCCTAGAGAACTCTTCGACCTTGTCAAATGGCTCATAAACCCACCCACAACCCACCACTCAGCCCCTGCTCTCAACCACCAACATCTGACAGCCCACTACAAGCAACACCACCCCCATCCCAACCCCACCCCACCCTGTCCAATGTACCACCCTCTACACTATCACCAGAGACACCATCACCTACCTGCTGGACTGCCTTCCACCCCATCACCATAGATAACATTAAATCCATCCTAACTACAATCAACACCACCACCTCCCCCCTAGACCCCTGCCCTAGATCAAAGCAGCAAAGACAGATCTCAGCCCTATATTTACAAGTATAACCCAAGCAGTATTACAACAAGGACAAATGCCTGAGCCCTTGAAACTCTCCTCCATCCGGCTCCCCCTGAATAAACCCAACCTTGACACATCGGACCCAGCCTTCTACAGGCCCATCACCGGCCTCTCCTTCCTAATAAAGGCCATTGAGAAGACTGTCCAACTGCAACTATAGGGCCATATTGACAACAACTCCCTCCTGAACCTACAACAACATGGATTCCGCCTCCTACATGGATTGAAAATCCTGATGACCGCACTCGTCAATAACCTAATCAAAGGCATACAAGACCCAACCCAAGGCTTCCTACTGATCTTTCTTGACATCTCAGCTTTGTTTGACACTGTTGACCACAAAACTCTCCTCCAGTGCCTGAAATCAATGGGAATCCAAAAAACAGTATACAGATAGTTCCACTCTTACCTCTCTAACAGACAGCAACAAATAAAACAAGGATCAAATACGTCCAGCCCTTACCAACAAACACAGGGAGTCCCCCAAGGATCTATTCTATCAGCACTCCTATTCAACCTTTACCACCAACCCCTCTGCAAGATCAGCAGAATACACAACATTGATTTCCACATCTATGCTGACGACATCATGTTGTACAATCCTCTCCACACCAAGCAACCAAAATACACAAGGATTCAATAATGCTTTGCTGACATCTCCCGCTGGCTGATAGCCAATAACCTTTCAATCAATTACAAAAAACCAGAAGCACTATTCATCAGACAACACATTCCGCCCACCCCCCCACCATACCAATGAACAACATCCAAATACACATACACCAAGAACTTAAATACCTAGGCATCATCATTGATCAGACCTCACCTTCAAGACACAAATAGCAGCCACAACCAAAGCAATATTCTACAAATCTAAGACTCTAGAATGCCTACGGCCCATTCTTGATTCATCAGATTTCCACTCAGCCCTCCAAGCACTAATCCTTCCTCATGCTGATTACTGCAGCACAATATACCACAGTCTTCTGCAGTCCACCTTCCTCCCACTACAAACTGCTCTACACACTGCTGCACACATCATACAAGGAGCATCCAAATATGACAGAATCACCCCTATACTCAAATAACTCCACTGGCTACCACTCCCCTCCAGAATCACATACAAAAACCTACTATTAACACACAAGGCTCTCCACTGCACCCCTGCTACCCATCTACAAACCCTTCTTCAGCCCCTCAACCCCAATAGGCCATGACAACTCTCCACAACCCACAAACTTGCTATACCACACTCCAGAACAAAATACTGTGATGAGGAGAGCTATGCTGAGCCCATGGAAATAGAGGAAAATTGTAAATATACCTTTAAGGAGAGAGACAGACAGGGAATTCACAGCTTTCAGAGTGCAGGTAAAGGAAGAAAACATGCAGTCACTGAAGTCAGGCCACACCCAAGCTCTGCTAACCTAAGTGCAGGCTTTGGGAGTAATGAAAAACACCTGAGTAAGAAGCAGTGGACGCTAGTTAAGAAACAGCCTTATAAACCCAGGGAAGGAAAAGGAAAGGAGCCAGCACCGGGGAGCAGAAAGGAAATCACCGGGGAGGAGAACGGTGAAGATTTTGGTGAGGAGCTCAGCATTGAAAGTAGCAGCCATAAAGAAAGCCAAGCTTACAGGAGGAGGGCTGTTAGTCCTGAAGCCAGCTGAGGTGTGGCTAGGAGAATTGCTGATGAGGGTCAGACTGCAGTTCCAACGGTTCGTGGTCCAGCTCAAAGAGTTCAGGCTGCCAAAAGGTGGGTGGACAAACTCACAGCTAGAAGTGACCAGAACCCAGCTGGGTGGAAAGAACCAGGGCTGAACAAGTTAGAAGAACTGAGGCAGTTGATCCAGAGAAGGAATCCTCACATTCCAGGTACAAACATTCCTTATTGTGGAGAGCACCTGTGGAGAGAAGTCCAGGAGCTTTTACAAAGCATTAAGCCAGAAACAGTTCATGAAAGCTCAGAGTCAGACGTACATGCTGAAGAGCAGGAAGAGATGCAGGTAGACTGTCCTGAGCAGGATTCTATAACTGAGGAATTAGCAATGGACTGTTCATTGTGCCAGAAGGCAGATTGAAAGCTTTCTGATAAAAAGTCTTTAACCAAGAAAGCACTGAAGAAACAGGGTGAGTTAACCTATCTGTGTTAATGCTAGGAACTGCTTCTAATGAAAAGAATACATGCATGACTTGTATTTGAATTACTAAAGAAGCAGAGGATAAAAATGGACACTTTGCTTTGCTTGAAGGAAGAAGCTATGTTTTATTTGCTGAACGATTGATGAAAACAGCTACACATGTTAAAAAGGCTTATGAAGCAGTTTCAGTTCTAGTTTGTGTATAATGTCCTGATGTTATTGCTTGGAGAAGAATCCTAACGTTTGTGTTGAGCCTTAGTGCTTTGGGGAAGATAAATAAATTTCTTGTTTGCCTTTAAAAACCATCGGTTTCACACTACTGTCTTTAAATAAGGAGAAACAACTACAAGTCCCAGAAGTCCAAGCTGTGGACAAGAATAGTATAATTCTTTATTTAAGGACTAACATTGCAAGCCCTGTGCCTTTAGGCCTTTGGCCCGGGCTAGGGTGACAACAATACTCACAGCAAATCTGCGACAGAGCCTTTGAACTATATGTACCCTCTCTCTGGAACACAATCCCAAACCATATAAGAAATATCCCTGGCCTCCATTCCTTCCGCAAACACCTCAAAACTTTCCTGTTCTTAAAACACTTCAACCCTGACTCTGAACCAGGAACTACTGATCCCCTCAGTTAATGTGCACACCGAAACTGTTAACCCTATGGACCTAATTGTTACATGGATTTAGTTGCAATGTTCCATGTACATAGTTTTATACATAGTTGGCTGGTTCAATGTAAACCACTTTGACCCGGTGAAAAGAGGTATATAAGCACTGCTAAATAAATAAATACGTAAATAAATAAACATGCCCCCCTTGGATAGTGTGTACAGTTCTGGCCATCCAATCTGAAAAAGGATACAACAGAAATAGAAAATGTTCAGAAAAGAGTTGAAATATCTCCCTTATAAAGAAAGACAAAACAGATTAGCACTCATCACCTTGGAAAAGAGATGACTAGGGGGAGATATAAGTTTCTAAAATCATGAGTGGGATGAAATGGTTGTTTAAACTTTCAAACAACATAAAAACAAGAGGACTAGATTGTAAGCTCTGATGAGCATGACTCTGATGGGCAGGGACTCTCTCTTGTATGTTGGCTACCTCTTGTAGGTTAGCTGTACAGCGCTGCGAGCATGGCGCTTTATAAGTGCTGAATAGTAGTAGTAGTAGTAGTAGTAGGACAATCCATGAAACTAATGACTGAAAACAAATCCTAAAAAAGGTGTTTTTTTTCATACAGCACATAATTAAATGGTGAAATTTCTTGCAGGAGGACATCATCAAGGCAACTAATATCGTGGTTCAAAAGAGGTTTGGACAAGTTCCTGGAGGAAAAGTCCACAAAAATTATTAGCCAAGTAAATTTGAGCAAGCCATTGCATATCCCCAAAAATTAGATATAAATAATAGGTCTGCTTTTTGGGACCTGTTGGTTACTTGTGACCTGGACTGGCCATCATCAGAACAGGATTCTGGACTTGATAGACCTTGCTTTAACTCAGCATTGCTTATCATATTTTATTATGTACCTACCTACCTCATGTCCCAATTGGCTTCTGCTCTGACCACAGTATGGAGCGGTTCACCAATTAGCTGTTTGAACTATACAGGGCTTTGCATCTATAAGATGCTACATGAAGGACTTCTGGTGATGCATCGCTGGAGGGAAGCTGTGTGAGGGGAGAGCTCCCGACTTGAGCAACCAAAAACCTGCTATTAATACTGTGGCAGGTGCAGGCCTGTGATCCACGGGGTCTGACATAAGCAGGCAGGCCTAACTAGCTTGACCTGTAAATGAAGTCTGTGGAGAGGCACATAGGAATTGCACATCCCCCAATATGCTGCTATTGTAGGATAGAACTCTGTAAGAGAATTAAACTAACTTAGGTAAGCAAAACTGAGAGATGGAAAAATACAGAAAAATGTGTTTAAAAGTTACTGATAAGAAAAAGTACATCTGCAAGGAATATAATTGGGAGTGCTGACAGATGAGTTGCAGAGCCCTGCTCCCCTGCACGCACAAATTGGCTATATGGCCTTGAGAGTATGAAAGTAACAAGTTGATGAACTGACCATTGTAATTGGGACTAGAAGGGGGGTATGCAGGTGCCATGCCCACTGAAGGAACATAATTGGATAAACTTATCAGTACCGGGACCAATGGAAGGGGTACGGGAGGTACGGGAGAGTACCGGGACCAATGAAATGTTTTTCTATACCTAGAATGGAACAGAAGTCTATAAAAGTTGTTGTAATGCTAGAAAACTTTGCTCAGCCATTTTGAAATTGACTTGCTTGAGACTTGTGCACAAATAAATGATTTGGACCTTCTGAACAGACTCCTGGTATCATTGGTTTGTCTGCGCTTTGCTGCTACATATTCTTGGTGCGTTGGCCGGGAAGTTGTGGAATCAAAGTGTATATAGGGCAATATACCACGACTTTCCGCCTCTATAGGCTTGGTCCTGCCGGGATCGCGCCCTTCCGACGAGGGCTGCTCCCTGGCGCCGCCGGTCCCTTGTATCGGAGGGAGCTGGTCGGACCTTGGCGGGTGCCGGGCCCGGCTGGAGCCAACGCCTCGAACCCGAGTGAGGGGAGTCCGAGGTCCAACTCATGCGCCTGCTTGGGAAGTTTGAGGACCGGATCCGGTGAGTATAGTTTTGATTTGGTGTCTAGACAGAAATAGAAAGAGCAGTACTGCCATTGGAACTTGGAATTTGGAATTTGTAATCTCGAGATATTGGGAATTGGTAAGAGAGCATGATCACCTCTCAAGGAAGGGCCGAGTAACCCCGCATGGGAATTCGCCGGGTGAAACCCTCATCCTTTTTGTAATTGGGAAAAAGACTAGTCAGAATAGATAGAAACGAATGCATTCTGGGATACGTTGCTAGCATGATTGTGTGAACGAAGTGTGAATGAGAGGTCTGGCAGCACGGACCAAGTGAAGGCGGACCCCTGAGTAGCGCATTTCCTGACCGGGCGACCGCGTTCAGGTCGCGAAAAGGGGGAAGCGATTGTCGTCTTGTCTTGTTATTTGTACTCCCTATACGTTTCTAGGGCCGTAAGGACCCCTTACCCACGGTCCGCCCTCCTTTTCCCTTTTGTCTGTTGTTGCGCGCACACATCGAAATGGGAGGGGCGGGGTCTACTAGAAACACTCCATTAGAATGTATGATCGCACATTTTAAAGAGGGATATTCAGGAGATTATGGTATTAAAATGACAGCAGCCCGTTTGCAGATTTTGTGTACTAGGGAGTGGCCCAATCTAGACCCCATCTGGCCCCGAGAGGGAACGTTTAATGTAGAGATTATTCAGTCAGTACACCATAGAGTGCGGATAGCGCACCCCGATCAGTACCCCTATATAGATTCCTGGTTAAGTATTTGTGAAGATCCGCCCCCTGGGCGCAGCGCTGTTATGAGGAACAGTGCAGAATAATGTTAGCTAAAACAGATTCTAGACAGAAAACGGAACAGCCTAAAATGAAAGAGCAGGATAAGAAGTCCAGAAAGAAGCCCATCCTGGTAGATCCTGATTCCCCGGAGATAATTCTCAGACAGCCTCGAACCCCAGGTCCGATAAGAGTAGCCCGGCGTCCGGCCCCAGAACCCCAGAGACGGCCGGAGCGGGACCCAACCCCTGAACCCCCTCCTGGAGGGCAGAGAGAGGAATTAGCTGAAGAAGAGGATGCCATAAAAAGCGAGTCAGAAGTAGAGGGAGAAGAGGATGAAAAAGAAAATGTCCAAAGTGAAGATGATAGCGTACAAGCAGTTGCTAGTGCCAGCGGGCCGGCAAAAGAGACACCCAAAGTGAAACCTGTTGAGAAAGCAAAAGTAGTCCCCGGGAAGATAGTTAAGAAAACAGTCCTTAGATCCCAAAAGACAGCTCCCGCCAAGATGCTGCCTTTACGGCAAGTCCCTGGAGTGCCCATAAAAAACGATAATGAAGAGGTGGTGGCGGGACCCTTAACTTATGTGTATATCCCTTTCTCAACAACTGATCTGTTAAATTGGAGGTCGCATTATGCCTCCTATACTAGCAAGCCCCAGGAGCTGACAGAATTAGTAACTACTATTATGGAAACCCACCAACCCACCTGGCCAGATTGCCGTCAGCTCCTGACCACCCTATTCACGACAGAGGAGCGAGCACGAATTAGAAAAGCAGCTATTGAGTGGATGTCAGATAACCCTGTAGCTCCGGGGCAGGGACTGAGCAGAATAGACTATCGGGAAGCGGCTCAGAAAGAATTCCCGAATGAAGACCCCCTTTGGGACCCAAATACCGAAGAAGGAACCACAGCCCTAGCCCGTTTCGCCAAGGCTTTTTACAAGGCCTGAAAAGGGGGGGCCAAAAAGCTATGAACCTTTCCAAAGTTGCAGGAGTTATCCAAGGTGTAGATGAGAGCCCAGCAGATTTTTATGAAAGACTAACTGAAGCATACAGGATGTATACCCCCTATGATCCCGAGGCACCAGGAAGTTTATGTATGGTGAATTCTGCTTTTGTAAACCAGTCTCAACCAGACATTAGACGTAAATTACAGAAGTTAGAAGGGTTTGCGGGCATGAATGCAACACAGTTACTGGAAGTCGCTCATAAAGTGTATGTGAATCGTGATAATGAAAGACAGAGAGAATGTGATAGAAAGATGAAGAAGAAAGCTGATTTTTTGGCTGCGGCCATAGTTGAACAGAAAAGGGGAGGTATCCCTAGTCGACGGAGCAGAGGAAGAGGGCGGGGTCAAGGCGGAGGCCGGACCCAGAAGCTAGGCGTGAACCAATGCGCCTACTGTAGAGAAGAAGGACATTGGAGAGATATGTGCCCGCAACTCGAAGACGCCCAGCAAGATGACGACAGCGATCATCAGTGGCGAGAAGAAAGACGAGGCTATCCCCGAAACCGCGGAGGAGCCAATCGAGAACAATTCCAGCGAGAAAGAGGAGGAGGAGCCATTCAAGCATTGGCCACAACGATCCATGATGAAAATGACGTGGATTAGGACAGACCGGGCTCCAAGTTTGCTTTAGGTCTCCAGGAGCCTATGGTCGGAATACAAATAGGAGACCAAGTTATGGACTTTATGGTTGATACTGGAGCACAACATTCAGTAATAGACAAAAAAATAGCCCCATTTTCTACAAAAGCAGTCACCATTATAGGAGCAACTGGTGCCAAAGCCACAAAGTCTTTTCTCCAGAATCGTATATGCAGTCTAGGGGGACAGCAAATAACTCATCAATTCCTTTACATGCCCGAATGTCCAGTGCCACTACTGGGACGAGATATGTTAGCCAAGCTTCAAGCACAGATATCTTTCTCTGAACAAGGAGAAATGCAAATGACAGTAAATCCCCAAGCCAAACCAGCAGGAATAATGCTGCTGACAGTTTCCCCGAGAAGAAGAATGGAGGTATTACATCGATGACTCTATCCAAGACACTTATTTTGAACAAACTTTAAAGAACATTCATGCACCACCTGGAGTATGGGCAGAAGGCAGTCCCCCAGGCCTAGCCAAGCATATAGCTCCAGTGATTGTAACCCTCAAACCTAGTGCTACACCAGTGCATGTCAAACAGTACCCTCTCCCAAGAGCTGCAATTGAAGGCATTCATCGCCACCTACAAAGATTGCTCGAGTATGGCCTACTAAAAGTATGTCAATCCCCATGGAACACTCCACTTTTGCCAGTAAAGAAGCCTGGAACGGATGACTACCGCCCAGTACAAGACTTAAGAAGAGTAAATGATGCCGTTGAAACTATACATCCAGTTGTACCCAATCCTTACACTCTTCTAGGACTGATACCTGCTGAAGCTACCCATTTCACTGTACTGGATTTAAAAGATGCATTCTTTTGCATAAGATTAGCCCCTGTAAGTCAGATATTGTTTGCCTTTGAATGGCAGGACCCCATCTCTGGAAGAGGGGGCCAACTCACCTGGACAAGATTACCCCAAGGATTCAAGAATTCGCCTACCATCTTTAGTGCTGCACTGAATCAAGACCTTTCAAGCTATCCAGTGGCCCCGGGAAAGAGAGTGCTTCTCCAATACGTGGACGATCTGTTGATAGCTGCCATATCAGAAAGTGAATGTATACTAGCCACCAAAGATCTCTTGCAGTTACTAGATGAAGCTGGATACAAAGTTTCCAGAGCAAAAGCACAGCTATGCCAAAAAGAAGTGAAATACTTGGGTTTTCGTATTACCCAAGGAAGCCGAAGATTAGGCAGAGAAAGAAAAGAAGCAGTATGTAGAATTCCAACTCCAACAACCAGAAAGCAAGTCAGAGCCTTTCTGGGAGCAGCAGGATATTGCCGAATCTGGATACCTAACTTTGCCCAAATTGCCAAACCACTGTATGAAGCCACAAAAGGAGAAGAGAAGTCACCACTGGAGTGGGGACTTGAGCAGGATACAGCCTTCCAGAAATTAAAGGAAGAATTGATGTCATCACCAGCACTTGGACTACCAGATGTCCACAAGCCTTTCCACTTGTTTGTACATGAAGCACAGGGAAATGCCTTAGGCATGTTGACTCAGAAATTGGGAAATTGGGAACGACCTGTAGCATACCTATCGAAACAGTTGGACACTGTGGCCAAAGGATGGCCACCTTGCCTGAGAGCAGTTGCAGCTACAGCACTATTAGTGAGTGAAGCAGACAAGCTCACACTAGGACAAAACATACGAGTCACTGTGCCACATGCAGTCCTTGCCCTTATGGAACAGAAAGCAAATTATTGGCTCACCAATTCCCGAATGTTGAAGTACCAGAGCATGTTATGTGAAAACCCACAGATACAACTGGAAGTGAGTCATGCCTTGAACCCAGCCACCTTGATACCCATCAGTGAAGAACTCCCAGAACATGACTGTATTGAAGTCATGGAAACTGTGTTCTCCAGTCGACCCGACTTGACAGATGTGCCCATAGACAATCCCGACCAGATCTATTATGTTGATGGGAGCAGTCTCATCCTCGATGGACGACGCTGTGCCGGATATGCAGTCGTCACTCAACACGAAGTAGTTGAATCATCAGCTCTAGCCTCAGGCACATCAGCCCAAAAAGCCGAATTGATAGCACTCACCAGAGCATTATTGTTAGGAGAAAAACTTGTGCTAAATGTATATACAGATTCCAAATATGCCTTCACCACTCTGCATGCCCATGGAGCTCTCTATAAAGAACGAGGGCTCATCACATCTGGAGGAAAATCAGTCAAATATGGTCCCGAGATATTGATGTTACTTGATGCAGTTTGGGCCCCAACACGTGTAGCTGTTATGCATTGTAGAGGACATCAAGCAGGAAAAGGAGAAGTTGCCCGAGGAAATAGATTTGCAGATGCCTCAGCACGACAAGCAGCTATGACAGGACAGATTGCCCCACAAGCTATGCCAATGCAAGCAGCATTGTTTCCAGTACCTCTGAATTTATGGACACCACGATATACCACCAAAGAATTGGATTACTACTGTAACAAAGAAGATGGAGTACTGAAAGATGGATGGATTGAGCTGCCACCAGAAGAGGGCAGTCAACCCCCTGGACGAATAGTAATTCCTGAACTGCTAGGACCATCCTTTGTCAAAGCTTTCCACGAAGCTACCCACTATGGGAAGAGTGCTATGGAAAAAGCACTCAGACCACATTTTTACATCCCTCTGCTGACAACCGTATCAGCCTCAGTAGCACGTCAATATCTAACCTGTGCCAAAAATAATGCCAAGCAAGGCCTTATAACGGCACCCCGAGTTCAGTCAGGAGGTGTAACTCCCATGCACAACCTCCAAGTTGATTTTACCGAAATGCCAAGAGCCAATGGATACCATTACCTGTTAGTATTAGTTTGTACTTTCTCTGGGTGGGTAGAAGCCTTCCCAACCAGAACTGAGAAAGCCCGAGAAGTTACCAAAGTTTTAATGAGAGAGATTGTCCCTAGGTTCGGAATTCCAGCAGTAATAGGGTCAGACAATGGACCCTCATTTGTCTCCCAGGTTACTCAACAGTTAGCAAAAGCTTTACAGATACAGTGGAAACTCCACACTGCATACAGACCCCAGAGTTCAGGGAAAGTTGAGCGAATGAATCGTACCTTAAAAGCCCAAATGTCCAAGCTTTGTCAGGAGACACACTTGAAGTGGCCCCAAGTGCTCCCAATAGCTTTACTCAGAATACGCTCAGCTCCTGTAAAGTCAACAGGATTTTCCCCTTTTGAAGTTCTGTATGGTAAACCCCCACCAATAGTGCAGGGAATTAAAGGAAGTTTAGCCCAAATTGGTTCAGAAGTAACCAGACAAGAACTCCTAGCTCTTAGTTTTGTTCTGCAGACTCTCCATGCGTGGATCCAAGACCAGTTGCCTATCAACTTGACGGAACCCTTGCATCCCTATCAGCCTGGTACCTCGGTGTGGATCAAAGATTGGAAGAAGACACCGCTGGAACCCCATTGGAAGGGACCGTACACCGTCATCCTGTCTACCCCAACTGCAGTAAAGGTAGCCGAGATCGACGCCTGGATCCACCACAGCAGAGTCAAGCCCGCCGCTGATCCTGAACCTGAGCAGTGGACGGCAGAACAGCATCTTGATGCACCCTTGCGAGTTACTCTGAGACGGCAACCAGCAGCTTAGACACTTCATCACAAGTGCTTTGCAGTAGCCAAGTCTTTCGAAGAGGATTGCTGTTTTCCATGCAGCAACAGTTTTGTTTCAACGAACTCAATCTGTGCATGATTTTGCACACTACTTTGATACTACATTGACTAGCCAGACTTCACAAGCCAACTGAAATTGCTAATAAGTTGGTTAATGTGTACTGGACAACCTGAGGATCTTCAATCAACACTCAGCACCCGTTAAATTGCTTCATTAGCAAACGGGACGAAGAATAAGAGAACGTCGTGATCAAGATCAGCAAGCTGAGGATTCAGAAGAACTCCAATCAACATCAACATGCATCTTTACTTTTGCTTTGCCTTGGTTGCCTTATTTGGAGGTTTTGAACAGACTTATGCTTTACCTCCATGCACTGCCTGCATTACTTCTACTCGAACTGGACTGAAAGTAACTCAGACTTTGATTTACCACTCGTACTATACCTGCAAGGGAAAAGTGACTCGGTGTATTTATAACACCACTGAACTAAATGTTTGCACTTATGGCAAGATTAGATCATGCTATAATCCGCATCAGAATCCATCCTATTATACGTTGGAAATAAGATGGAAGGATGCAGATGGACCTATACTAGCTGCTACACCACCACTTAAGGACATTACTAAACCTGCTGTTTTGAATTTTGATGCATGTAATGCCATTAACAGAGATAGTTATTCCACCTGTGGTACTTGGGAGAAAGCGTATCGAAATGACCATAAGTACATGTGTCCAGAAGGTGCCACGGGATGGTGGAAGTGTACAGGTAAAACGGGATCAGGCTATAGTACTGCACCAGCAGCAGATTACTATTGCCCGTATTGGGGATGTGTTTTCTATGCTACCTGGAATAATGGTATAGTTGATGAGAAGATAGATAAACGAATGGCTACCTTAACCAAGCCAACCACAAATGATAAATGTCAGAAAGATGCTTGTAACCCCTTACACTTACGTATACACAATCCCTATGCATGGAAACAAGGATACAAGTTTGGTTTACGTATTGCCGGAGGGGCAATAGATCCAGGAACCATTGTGTATATCAGATTGAATACCCAAGCCCACAAGTCATCTAAATATCATATCCATAACACCTTCTATGAAGCCATGCATGTAAATAAGTTTGAGATCCCTCATCCCTCACAGAATTTATTTCTAGAATTAGCCGGAGCAGTAGTATCTAGTCTTAAGATCTCAGATTGTTATTTCTGTGGCGGAACCCAAATGGGAGACCAGTGGCCATGGGAAGCCCAAGAATTGAATTATTCTTTGATTTACAATCAGACTGAATTACACAAGACTACCAGTGAATGGGTGTTAGCGCACTCAATCGTTGGACGTCTTTGCTATGCCAGAACTGGACCCCAGTTCACCCAGAAGGTAGGACAGCTGGTCTGTCTTAGCCAGAAGTACTATAATGCCACGACCAAAAAGACAGCATGGTGGTCAGGAATCAGACACCCTGAACCTCCTAACCCATTAGCCAGATTTCCTGAACTTGCTGGTTTATGGACTAACCTTGCCAAAGTCCATGCCTGGCAAGCCCCACCTGGCCTATATTGGATCTGTGGAAACCGAGCGTATGCCCAACTCCCGCCACAATGGGGAGGAGCATGTGTCTTAGGAACCATCAGACCTTCTTTCTTTCTGTTAAACACTGAACACGGAGAACAATTAGGATACCCTGTATACACTACCCACCGACACAAACGAGCACTAAGACAGAAAAGAGAAGCCTTACAGATAGGCAAGTGGGAGAAGTGGCAAGGTGATGATTGGCCACCAGAAAGAATCATTGAGTATTATGGGCCTGCCACTTGGAATGATGATGGTATGTATGGTTATCGTACTCCAATCTATATGATTAATCGTATTATTCGCTTACAAGCAGTAGTTGAAATAATAACCAATGAAACTAGCCATGCTCTTACGCTCTTAGCTAGACAAAGTACTCAGATGCGCACTGCTATATATCAGAAGCGCTTAGCACTTGATTATTTGTTAGCAGCTGAAGGAGGAGTATGTGGTAAACTGAATTTAACTAATTGCTGTTTGAAAATAGATGATAAGGGTCAAGTAGTTGAAGAAATCGCTAAAGATATGCAAAGACATGCTTATGTGCCAGTGCAAACTTGGCACTCATTGAAATTCCCTAACTGGTTTGCTAACCTTTTCTCCTGGCTGGGAGGATTTAAGACTTTCATTGTCTTAGTACTAATTCTTGTTGTTGTTATTTTCCTATTACCATGTTTAATCCCATGTTGTATGCGTTCCATTCATAATGCTATTGACAGCACAGTAGAGCGGAAGACCGCAACTAAAATAATGGCTTTGTATAAAGCCAGCCCTAGTCGTAATCCTTCAATCATGATGTGATTCTTCAAAAGGTGATTTAATTCTCACACTTTATTAAGTAATAGGGTGAGATTAATCAAAGGGGGGAATGTGGCAGGTGCAGGCCTGTGATCCACGGGGTCTGACATAAGCAGGCAGGCCTAACTAGCTTGACCTGTAAATGAAGTCTGTGGAGAGGCACATAGGAATTGCACATCCCCCAATATGCTGCTATTGTAGGATAGAACTCTGTAAGAGAACTAAACTAACTTAGGTAAGCAAAACTGAGAGATGGAAAAATACAGAAAAATGTGTTTAAAAGTTACTGATAAGAAAAAGTACATCTGCAAGGAATATAATTGGGAGTGCTGACAGATGAGTTGCAGAGCCCTGCTCCCCTGCACGCACAAATTGGCTATATGGCCTTGAGAGTATGAAAGTAACAAGTTGATGAACTGACCATTGTAATTGGGACTAGAAGGGGGGTATGCAGGTGCCATGCCCACTGAAGGAACATAATTGGATAAACTTATCAGTACTGGGACCAATGGAAGGGGTACGGGAGGTACGGGAGAGTACCGGGACCAATGAAATGTTTTTCTATACCTAGAATGGAACTGAAGTCTATAAAAGTTGTTGTAATGCTAGAAAACTTTGCTCAGCCATTTTGAAATTGACTTGCTTGAGACTTGTGCACAAATAAATGATTTGGACCTTCTGAACAGACTCCTGGTATCATTGGTTTGTCTGCGCTTTGCTGCTACAATACCTCCCCTGAATTTTACATCTATCAAGAAAGTTATTATGAGCATTGTATGAATACTACTACAGTAAAGCATTTTATATCCTAAACGTCTTTAGCTGACAGCTCACATCGCAGGGGAAAAATCAAAGGCTCACATTGTACTATCAGGAAAGTTGCCTGTTGTCCCAGAATTCTCAATACTGTTTCAGAGTTTACCACCACTACTTATCATTTGTATAGCACAGTTTCCAAATAATCACACAGAGGAAACAGAGATCTCGGGTGGGAGGAAGGGATGTGACCGGCTCACTCATTCTTTTAAACTTAATATCTAGTGCACTCGTACTTCATGGGCTAGGGACTTCAGTAAAGTGACTAGGTTATTTGCTTTGGGAGAGGCTGAAATGGTTTAGCTTTCATTGAAGGTATTCTCTTTATGCCTTTCCCTTGAGTCACTGCTTACCCTCTGTAACAATCTTTTTGCCTCCTCTCAGATACACAGTTATCTTTCTTAGAACATTCTATGGATTTCTAAGGCTAAATCCTGCTTTTCAGGAATCAGAGTCTGCAACATAAGGAGTCTGCATACTTACTCAGCGTGGAGGTTATATGACTCTTGATGAATTAGGCCAGTGGTATTCACTGGCAGTCTTTGAGGATCACAAACAAATCCGGTTTTCAAGAAACCTCCAATGAATATGCATGAGATAGATCTGCATGCATACTACATCCATTGTATACAAATCTATCATGAATATTCATTAGGAATATCCCCAAACCCCAATCTGTTTGTGATCCTTGAGAACTAGAAGTGAATACTACTGAATTAAACCTAAAGTTTCCATCTTTTTGTCAGATTGACCTAGTCCTGGTTTTACTCTAATGCAAAATCATTAAAAAATATATAGGAAAAATATTCATAACAAAATAAATCCAAGATTTTATAAAAATGTAACAATTAGATCAGCTTCTACCAAACCACTCAATAAAGAAAGGAGGAGGGGTGCTCATATCTCTATGGAACCCACCAATGAATCATTTGTCTCGTCGTTGCTCAACATATCCACCATCCATATTCAGATGGAAGAATATATTCCAATAGCCCCAAAAAAAGATGTGGAACAATTCATTCAAAAAGATATAAAAAAATAAGTAGCAGTTCATCAAAAATCAATCTGTCACAACACATTCAATTGATTAAAATACAAAATGGATGGTAGAAAAACGAGGTAAAAAGCATTAGTAATCCATACATATTGATAATGATTCATAGTATGTGAAAACCTCCTCCTTTTATATATATATGGATATGAACTCCTCTCCTTGTTTCTTTATAGAGTTTTTTTGGGAGCAGTTGATCTAATTGTTTATCTCTATATTTTTTTAAATGTTGGATTTATTTTGTTATTAATAATTTTTTTCTATAAAGTTTTGATGCTATTCTTTAATATTTCTAGGCGTAACTGCAGTATTGCTGCAGTATTCATTTTTTTACTCTAATGCATTGTATACATGTCTTTTGGGAAGGAAATTGGAGCTACAAGTCCATGCATGCAATGGAGCAAAACCAGGCCTGTTATCAACCTGTCCTGAAAATATGGAAACAGCTGGCAACCCTAGCTATTGAATAGCTATTCATCAGTAAGCAGAGCATAGAGACAAGACAGCATGGACAGAGAGCAGTCTGGGAAGAACTGAAGAGAATCCCCTAAAATCAAGGACACCTGGTAACTTTATGTTTCTTGAGTTTCTAAAATTCTTTCACTAGACAGTTAAGGACTCATTCCATTCCGGACATAGATCCCCTCTGTACATCCTGTCTGAGCCGGACGTATAGAGGGGATCGCGATTCTGATCCCACGAGGCACATCTATCCCCGTGGGATCAGAATCGCGAACAGTCCTGTATGTGCAGGCTGGGACTGCGATTCAGTCTGGCCTGCATGTACAGGACTTTTCTAGCTAACTCAGTCAAGACTCTTCAATAGAGCCACTGCGATGCCGGCCGCCGTAAAATAAAGCTTATTCTCCGCAGTCTGATCTCCGATCTGGCCTCCTAAGGCCAGGGTCAGGCTGCGGGGAATGTCCTCCGGCCCCCTTGCCCCATCCGTGCCCCAGCATTGACAAAATAACATGTTCAGGGAAGTTATTCCACCTTGGAGATGGAATAACTTGCCCGCACATGTCTCTGCCCTGGATGTTTAGGGCCAACATTAGAATTGGCCCTGTAAATCCAGGGCCGGCGACCACCCACTGCCCACCCAGACTCTGCCCCTTCCCCGCCCCGTCTAACTTTCCCACACAACTGGCCGGGAAGTTAGACATGGCGGGGTAAGGCATGAATAGCGGGGATTCCTTCCTGCTATTTGTGGCACAGAATCGGGCCCTTACTCTATAAAAGTGATATGAATATTAAGAATGTGTATAGACAGCTAGATTCTTCTTTTTCCATATCTGCATTGGAGGTAGTATGTATGCAGATTTATCTCACAATATTCATTAGTGATATCATGAAAACTTAGCTTGTTTGTGGCCCTCAAAGACTGAACTTGTTCACTCTTATATTAGATATATTTGCATGCACTGGCTCCATTATATGCAACTCTATCTCACACATATTCATTGCTTTATCCTGAAAACCAAAGGCTGGATGAATCCCTAGGACTGGTTGAGACCATTGCTTTAGAGCAAGGCTATACGACAATCAATGCTTTTTCAAGTGCATTTAAGATTTTTGCTTGATCATGTTTCCTTTTGTGCAGTTCCTGGAATACCCCCTAGCCAGTTTGATTTTTCAGGCAATCTACAGTGAATATGCATGAGATAGATACTCTTCCTGGAACACTTTTCCCCACTTTTAGCAGAGGCCCAGGCCACTAGCTGGGATGATATTCTTAGTACAGCACTTGACACAGTGGCCCCACGAAGAGTATATTCACAGCCCTTGCACCGATCTCATAAATGGTTTCATGATGGCTTGCGCCTCCTTAGACTTCATACCAGAACTGCAGAACGGAAGTGACTTAAGAGTAGATCCCTCGCTGATACATTTTAATAACTATCATACAACTATCGCTCCCAGAACCTGCAGGCAAAAAAGAATTATTTTTCCTCTATAATAAAGAATTCACCCAAACCAAGCCAAACGGTCTTTTCTGTGGTGAACCAGCTTGGGACCCTTAAGCCAGTCGACTCTTGCCCAACCTGGATGGGCCCCACCGCCGAAGATCTGGCTACTTTCTTTTTTGAAAAGTTGCTGAATTTCATGCAATACTCCCAGCCCATCCCCCTTTTTCTCTTCCCGGCCCACTTAATCTGAAGTACTCCAATACCACTCATATGTGGTCCCACTTTATACCTATTACATTGTCAGACCTATCCCACACAGTGCAGTCTATCAGGAAAGCCACATGTGGACTGGATCCTATTCCCTCAAATTTGTTATCTGAACAGTCTCTGAAGTTGCTTCCAGTCTTGCTGTCTATCGTAAATGGTAGTCTATCATCTGGCACAGTTCCCAACACTTGGAAGAAAGCTATCTTAAGGCCCATACCAAACGATCAGCAGGGCGACCTTAAAGACCTAAAAAACTATTGACCCATTTCAAATCTTCCTTTTGTATTCAACGTTACAGAGAGGTTAGTATTTAGATAACTTTGATCATATTGAGTAGACGTATGCCCTGCATCTCAACAGTTGGGCTTTCGCCCCCAGCATAGCACAGAAATTATCATGGCAGCTGTGCTAAATGAAATTCGTAGGGTCTGGGATCAAGGAAAAATAACTATTGCCATTTCATTGAACCTTTCAGCAGCATTCAATCTAGTTGATCACAGACTGCTTATAACATGGCTTCATGATATAGGCCTCTATGGCGCTGTACTTTTCTGGTTCCATTATAACGTTCATTCCAGGTTCAAGTACTCAATTCCCCCTCAATACTGTGGGGTCGCCTTCGTGGGGTGCCCCAAGGGTCCACTTTCTCTCCTATGTTATTTAATATCTTTCTTAGTCTGTTGGTTACCCTTATACAGATTCCTGGGATCTCTGCTTTCATCTATGCAGATGATATTTTGCTGCTACACTCAACTGATGAGCTCTCACCAGATGTCTCATCAGTTAATTCCTGTTTAGCAAGATTTGCTGAGTGGCTATATAGCCATTCCCTAAAACGTAATCCAAGCAAAACTGTAGCCATGTGGTTTACAGACTCCATAAATAGTCCAGGTCTTGCCCCAGAAATTGAAGGTTTTCCTGTGACACTGCAATCTACCCTCAAATACCTTGGGATATTTCTGGATCCCCAACTATCTTTCTCTCCACAACTGTCTCGAGAGGTCAAATCCTCATTTAATACTCTCCGACACTTCAGGGCTAAATAGCCTCTCCTTGACACATCATCCCAAATAGTGGTGGTACTCCATACTTTTATGTCATTGTTGGACTATTGTAATATCATATACTTAGATTTTCTACTATACCAACTTAAACGGCTGCAGACTGTGCAGACCTCAGCCATACACACCCTCGCCTGCACGCGTTAGTTTGCCCGCGTTACACTGTTACTCATACAGTATCATTGGCTCACTATCTCTTCACAGGTTCAGTTTAAGGGGCTAATTTTCACTTTTAAAGTCATTCACGACATGGCCCCAGAATACCTCTCCACTTTGGTCACTCTTCATGCTCCTGCTTGGGCCCTCCGGTCCCTCCATGGATTTTGGCTATACCCCAACCCCCTCCACTATTAAATTTGAGGTTATCCGAAGATTCGCCTTCTCCGCAGAAGCCCTGGCCTTGTGGAACAGCTTACCTGCTTCTTTAAGGATTGAACCAGATTTGAAGAGCTTTGAAAAAGCTCTAAAAACTCATCTTTTTGCGTCAGTCTTCAGGGTATACTCATTGCCTGCGTGAGTTGCCTTTGGTTTGTCAGTTGCTACAGTCTTTCCCGTCCTATGCCTATGATACTTAGAGGTCTATTTACTAAACAGCAATAGCGGCGTTCATGTGAAATCGGTGCCGTGGCCCCATTTTATTCAATGGGGCCATGGCACTGATTTTGCACAATCACCACTATTGCTGTTTAATAAACTGACTCTTTAATCTTTTAGTTGTGTGTCTAAACTGCTTATGCACCTTTCCTGTCACTAGATTGGCATTCCTTTCTTATTTTGTGTTTTGTTTTATTATAAACCACAGAGGTGGATTCAGCTATGCGGTATATCAAATAAAGAGAACCATAATCATAAACATTTGCATGCACTGCCTCCACTGAATGCCTATTTTTCTCATGCATATTTCATTTCATTTGTACTTCTTTATCACCCTTTTCTATTCATGGTAGATATCCTGAAAACCAGACTGGTTGGGGTGCTCTAAGGGGGTCATTTACTAATGGGTGTACTGGTAGTGTGTTATTGTGCTGCCAACTTAGTGTGGAGGTCTCTGCTAACATTTAGGGGCATATGCCTCCGTACCTCTGCTGACAGCGCGTTTAGTGCGGTTTACTAAGCATGCCACTAAGACTGGCTTGAGAAACACTGATCTGCACTAGACTTACATGGTTCTAAACTTCGTGCCTTGTACTAAACTTACATGGTAGAGCTGTGCTCACACGTACCATTTTGAAATGTTTAATTCCTGAATGAACTGTTAAAGGTCATCTTTAGATGCTGTAAGAAGGGATACAAAACCTGCATAAATATACATTGGCCAACTTAGGTGAAATACCACAGAACAGCAAAAAGAAGCAAATGAAAGCAGCGCTTCTCAATCCAGCCTCTAAGACACACCTAGGGGCATGTTTCAAAGCAGCAGTAGCTACTGCTGCTTTGTAAACATACCCCCTAGTCGGTCTGGTTTTCAGGAATGAATATGTGTGCTTGATTTGTGTACACTGTTTTAGAAGGAGTGAAATTCAGCTTCATCTGATACACACTTTATGAAACACAGATAGGCATAGGGGCATGTTTACTAAAGGATTTAACGTGTCTAAATAAAGTTAATGCACCTTAAGTGGCCAGAACCATTTTATTTCTATGGGTGCAGTGGCACTCAGCGTGTGTTAATGTCATTATTGTGCGCTAACCTTTAGTAAACATGCCCCATAGTCAGGGACAGCTCTATCATTAGGCAGAGTGAGGCGGCCACCTCAGGTGGCAAAAAATGTCCCCCAAAACAGCCCAGCCATGGCCACCTCACTCTGCCTAGACCTGCTGCTACTACTGTGCCATTGTTGTTGTCACCACTTCTCCTGCGTTTGAAGCGGCATCAATCACCCCCTCCCGACATTGAGGACTAGTGTCAGGTTAAAAAAAAATCAAACAAAAGTGTGTGGTCTTCCCAACTCCAGCACGCTTGTAAGGCTCCAATGGTTCTGCCTCCTTCTGGCACATATTTCCATGTCACAGGGGAATGGGACCGGAAAAGACTTAACAGGTGAGCTGGAGTCAGGAAGACCCCGTGCTTTCACTTGCTTTTGTTTTTTTAAGCCGTCGCTGCCACCAATGTTGAGAGAGGCTATATTGGGCATTGGTGGGTGGGTGGGGCATGGAGGTGGAGGGTAGATTCTGGAGAAAGGGCAGGGGGACAATGCTGGACATCAGGAAGCAGGGAAAAGATAATGGATGGGGAGGGGCAGGGGAAAGATGCTGGATGGAGGCAGGGGTACAGATGCTGGATGGGGGGGCAGGGGAAAGATGCTGGATGGGGGACATGGGTACAGATGCTGGATGGGGTGAGATAGGGGATAAAGGGCATGAGGGCATGGAGAACAGATGCTAGGCATAGGGGGATAAAGGGTAAATGACATTGTATGGAGGGCATATACTGTGCATGGGGGTAGATAGGGAAGAAAGTGCAGATGCTGGACACTGAGGGATGGAGGAGGAGAGGAGAAATTCTGGGCATTGGAGGGGAGAATAAGAGATGAGATGCTGGAAACAGGAGGAGGGAGAGAGGAAAGATGCTGGGCATAGGGTGAGGGAGCAAGAGAAAAGATGGTGGTCATGGGGAATGGGAGAGAGGAGAGATAGTGGACACTGGGAGGAGGAGAGATAAGAGGAAATGCCACAGAAGAGGGAGAAGGGAAGGAAGAGGTGAAATTCTGGATATGGGGTGTGGAGAGATGTTGGAAATAGGGATGGAGAGGAAGGGGGATATATTGGAAATAGGAATAGGAAGAAGAATGGTGGACATGGTGGGGTAGGGTGAGAAAAATGTGGTGAGGCGCTAGATGGAGGAGAGCGAGGAGAGAGACCCTGCACAGTGGAGGAAAAAAGGGGAGAGATGATGGATGTGGGGGGAGGAAGAGAGAAAAGGGAGAATTAAAAGCTGGGGAAGGAGAGGACTGTGTAAAGGGTTGAAAAGTGGTAGATGCAGTATTGAGAAAGGACTGAGGACTGGATGGTAAGAAGGAGTAAAATCTAAATTGACAGAGAGATGGAGAAAAAAAATAAATGGAAAAAAGCTGAAAGGAAAAGATGAATGCCAGAGACAAAAGGAAGTAAAGAAGACAGGAGAGGAGTGAAGTGGCAGATGGGCCGGAGACTCTAGAAAGCTAGTTAAGATAAGACAGAGAAAAGCAGAAACCAGAGACGAAGATCAACATGATTAGAGAATAAAATGGCCAGTCAACAAAGGTAGAAAATGTAATTTTATTTTCAATTTAGTGAATGGAATATGTCAATTTTTGGAATTTACATGTTCTGTCTTTATATTTTGCACATTTCAGGGTCATATGCATCTCTTTCTGTTTCCCTGGTGTTGTACTGCATGCAGAAGTGTAGCTAAGGGTGGATCATGACCCTCCACTCTGGCATCAGGCCCACCCAGTTAGCGGCAGCAGAACAGTTGAATAAGAGGATAACTGGAGGCAGTGTCGATATTCATACTGCTTTGTGCCCATACATGTTAATCCCAGGCCCAGGGCTGGCCCCTGAGTTGGTTTCAGGTGTTGGCACCGTAGGCAAACCTTCAGCCTTATGCTCCCCCTGTTTAGCTTTGCTCTTTGCCATCCCTCAAAAACTTTCATTCTAGGCGACTGTCTAGTTTGTCTAACGGTTGTGCCGGCTGTACCCAGACCCCACTAAAAATAATCAGCCTCACTGATGCAGAGTATGGCTTCTTTGGTCTTTAGTTTAATTTTTGTCTTCACATGTCCGTTTTTAGTTTGTGGTAATTTATTCTTTATTTAGTGATGATCTATGTATTTTCTGAGTGTGTGACCAAAGCCAGGTATTCTGTTAGCATGGAGTTTCTATATAGGGATCAGAGGTAATTCGTGGGAATAGGGCCCACTGCAATACTTATAGTGCTGCTCTTTTCTGGATAGGCCCTTTGTTTGAGTTTTGGATGTTAATGCTGCTATAGTATGGTAATTTTTACATGGCTTTGTATTACTTCACAATATACCCAGTATGTTTATGTTTTATTTTGCTTGATATACTGCACCTTCGAGCCATCAGGACAGTTTACAAAAGAAATTACAGAGAAGTTAGAAAAGAGGAGAAAAGACCGTCATTGTCAAGACAGGAAAGAGTACACACTCATACAAGCATAAAAGCAGCACAACAAAGTGGAGGAGTAGTCTAGTGGTTAGAGCACTGGCTTGGGACCCAAAAGGCCAGGGTATAATTGCCACTAGCACTCCTTGGGCAAGTCACTTAACCCTCCATTGCCTCAGAAGAATCCAAGTTATTAATGTCCCTGTTTAATGTACATTATCAAGTTGAAGTTATAATGTAAACCGCTCTGATTAAAATAGCATAAAAATCCTGATAAATAAACAGGGTGAGGGAGGGATTAGAGTAGTATGGAACAGATGTGTTTTGAGTTTGGTTTTGAAATTGGGGTAAGAAAGTTCGAGGTGGAGGTCAGGAGGTAAGGAGTTCTAGACGGCGGGGCCAAGAAAATACAAGGCAGAGGAGCGGGTGGACTCTGACTGGGCTTGTGAAGCGGAGGGTAAGTGAAGGCGGTTGGCATGAACTGTGCAGAGAATTTGGGATGGGGCATGAAGGTGCAAACTATCAGAGAGATATGTGGGTGTACCGGTGTGAAAAGCCCTGTGAACGAGAGACGTTTATACTGAGCGCGACCCCTGAGGGGAAGCCATTGAAGACGGATCAGTAGAGGGGTGGTGTGTTCGAAACCAGAGGTATGGGCAATGATACGGGCAGCAGTATTCTGTATGATTTGCAAACGATAGATCTGGTATTAGGGAAGACCGAGTAGTACAATGTTACAATAATCCAGTTTGGCCATGACCAGATTTAACAGAAAGGAGTGAATAGCATGGATACGATGAAGCGAGAGGAAAGAATGGTGAACAAGAGAGGAAAGATGGGTCTAGCAGGTACAAAAGGAATCCAGGATTACCCCAAGGAAGCAGAGGGAGTCAACCAGAAGAATAGGACCAAATGGAAACGAGGGAGCCAGTGAGGTGGAAGGGCCAGCAGAAGGAAACCATATGGCAGCAGTTTTAAAGGGATTAAAGTGAAGGAAATTCTTGGATAGCCAGGTAGCAATGTGGGAGAAACAGGTATTAAGGGGAAGCAGATCAGGGGCAGAAGGGTCTATGTGGTGTAAAAGAATAATATCATCAGAATAATAATATGCTGAGATCTCATGCTGTTGGACATGCAGAGTGAGGGGGATTAAGAAGACATTGAATAGGAGGAGGGCCAGGACAAAGCCCTGTGGTACACCACAGGAAAGTTGGAGGGGAGGGAAGGTAGAGGAAGGAGGGAGCTGTGACAAAGAAAAGAGTGGAACCAGACCAGTGGTGAACAGTGTTGTGGATACTGAGATTGTGTAGACGAGCAAGAAGAGTGGTGTGGTCAAAAAGATCAAATGCAGATGATAAGTCCAAGGAAAGAGCCAAAGATAGATCACCTCAATCATGAAACTGGTGAATTTCATTTAAGAAGGAAAGGAGAATAGCTTATATTGCTGTTAACTGAGATGACACCAGAATCAGAAATTATTTTTTGGTATGTTGAGTTCTGTGGGAAATGTCCTTGTTCTGCTCTGCATCCATTGTTGGGAGATGGGTTTCTTTTGGATGCAGAACCATGGCACACTTTCAAATGCCAAAATAAAATGAATTATAATAATTGTGTTTTGGTGTTATAAACTGCACTGTGGTTCTTGCTTTCTGATTTTGCTCCTTGGTATGTGATCAACTTGTATCTCCTTTGTCGCTGGCAGAATATTTATTTACATTAAAAACCACGCCGGTCCAGTGTATAGTGTCAGGATTCAATATGTTTTATATTAAATTTCCAGACTAGATAATTAAACTGTTACAATTTTTGCTGCATATAAACATTATTGTAAAGTTAATAAAAAAAGAAATTATATAGGCTGGTGTGCAAAGACCTGGAGAAGGATCTTGGAGTGATTGTTTCTGAGGATCTCAAAGTGGCGAAACAGTGTGACAAGGCAGTAAGCAAAGCCAGAAGGATGCTAGGTTGCCTCACTTGGAATATTGCAATCAGTTTTGGAGACCATATCTCACAAAGAATATAAAAAGACTTGAAACGGTTCAGAGGAAGGTGACAAAAATGATTTGGAGCCTACGCCAGAAGACGTATGAAAGGAGACTCCAAGACCTAAATATGTATACTCTAGAGGAGAGGAGGGACAGGGGAGATATGATACAGACCTTTAAATACTTAAGGAGTATTAATGAACAAACAAACCTTTTTCAAAGAAGCTGTAATACTAGAGGGCATAACATGAAGCTGCAAAGGGGTAGACTTCAAAGCAACATCAGGAAATACTTTTTCACTGAAAGGGTGGTGGATGCTTGGAATGCCCTCTCAATGGAAGTGGTGGGAGCAAATACAGTGACAGAATTCAAAGTGGCATGGGACAGACACAGTTGATCCCTTTAGAGAAACAGGGTAAAATCAAAATAAACTTAACTGTCTCTGATATCTCAGCAAGTAGAGGTGACCTGCATGGAGCAGTGGGTACACCCTAAACAAAGGCATGGGGAATGGTGACCTGCACAGAGCGACGGGCGCACCTACTCTTGTCACTTTACTGGCAGACTAGATGGACCATGCTGGTCTTTATCTGCCGTTATATACTATGTTACTATGTTACTATATAGCCTGGGAATATATTGCTTTCTTTATCCTTGGGGCAACCACCTGACTAGTGTCCTGAGTGAGGGGATCCTCCTGTTCCTTGACTAGAGATCTGAGAAAGCCGCTCCATTTTGGCTGCAGGGGAGGGGGGGGGGGGTGAGTGCCAGCTCATCTCTTGCCTCAGGTAGCAGATTGTCTTGGGTCACCCCTGCCCATAGTCATACTCTATGGGGTATGTTTACTAAACCGCGCTAATGTGCGCTACTGTGCTAATGTGCGCTAATGTGCGCTAATGTGCGCTGCGCGATGTTAGCGTGCACTAAGGTACCTTAGCGCACGCTAATGTCACGTACGGGGCCCAAATATGCACGCTCATGTGCACGGCGCTCATGTGTGCGGCGCTCATGTGCGCGGCGTGCTAATGTGCGATGAAGGCGTGGAAAGGCTCCCGGAGGGCGGAGGAAGGCTCCCCAGGGGCAGAGAGAAGGGCTCAATGGGTGGAGAGTGGGAGGGGAGAGGCTCCCCGCACATTAGCGAGGCTGAAATCCGATGCAAAAAATACCGCGAGTGAAAACCTCGCGTTAGAGCCGATTTAAAGGGAAGAGAAACCATTTCTGTCAGCAATGTACAGCAAACCCAGGGAAACCTACAAAAAGTGATAAGTGTGATACATGTGCACAGAACAAAAGGGCAAATAAACATTGAAAAGGACCCCAACAAAATTTAAAAAAATTATAATCAAGCTGGGCAATAGTGATAGTAATGGAAAACATAAAAAAACACTCCCAAGAAAGCCCCAAAAAATAAATATGAATTTTTGAAGGGTCTACGCTCCGTCCCCATACAAGGTAAATGATCCCACAGTGAAATAGCACTGATCAGGGTTTCCCTCTCCATTGGACAGGTTTCCTATGGCATGCACATGTTCCACAACAGCAGGGCGGGCATGTCAGAATGGGCAACTGGACAGATGCTGGGAAAGGGGATACAGAGGGCTGCAGGCGGCACATGCTGTGGTGCAGCTGGGGCACAGTGCGGACTAGGCAGATGCCTAGGTGACACTTAGGAATGCTGAAACTGAACAGCAGCCAGACAGCAACTGATGAGTGTTTACCCCCAAGGGCACAGAACATTGGCAGGCGGTGTTGGGGGGAAGCGTGCCTATGCAGGCACACCTACCCCAGAACATGCACCATAGGCAGCCGCCTACCTGCACACTGGATGGCTTGAGACTGCACACCACCAGCACCACCAGCAGAAGGGCATGTCAGCATGATGGCAGAGGGGTACTGGTGGTGGAGGGGGGCAGTGGCAGCTGCCCAGAGCCAACCATGGCCTAGCCCTGTGTAGGTGGGTGCCATGCACTGCAACAGACAGGCTCTGTCTGACAAACAGTCATGGTATCTCCAGGGACTGCACTGTCTCTGTGAGCACAGTGTGGTGCGGTGAGCACAGCCAGTGTGTTCAGGAGCAGAAGGTCACAAGTTCAAGTCCCAGCTGGGGCTTTTGCCAATCCAGTCCCCATATTTTACCCGCTACCAAATCGTGATAGTAAGGACAAACCTTTATTGCAGAGAACATACGCATGGTTCAAACGCCTATATTTTACCCCACCGAGCACAGACACCAGAAACATGTGCATTACCTGGAGCAGAGTCCCCCAAATTCAGTCCTGGAGGGCCACAAATCATTCAGGTTTTATGCTGTCTCCAATATAAGGCCATGTCAGCATGGTGGCGGAGGGGTACTGTTGGTGGAGGGGGCAGTGGCAGCTGCCCAGAGCAGACCATGGCCTAGCCCTGTGTAAGTGGGTGCCATGCACTGCAACAGACAGGCCCTGTCTGACGAACAGTCATGGTATCACCAGGGAATGCAGTACACACGCATCACCAGGGAATGCAACATGGTGGTGCAGTGCACACAACCAGTGTGTTTGGAGACAGAAGGTCACAGGTTCAAGTCCCAGCAATGGTGCCTGCCAACCCAGTCCCCATATTTTACCCACTACTACAACGTGCTAATACAGACAGAACCTTTATTGCAGATGACGTAAACATGCCCAAAACACCTACATTTTACCCTACAGAGCAAAGACACCATAAACAGGCGCATTACCTAGAGCAGAGTCTTCCAAATGCAGTCCTGGAGGGCCAAACACCATTCAGGTTCCATGCTGCCTCTAATAAAGATGCCTGTGCTGCATATCTATGCACCACCCCCATGGTATGCAGATGTATCTCATGCATATTCATGCATGACAGCATGAAAACCCGAACAGTGTTTGGCACACCAGGACTGGAGTTGGGAACCTCTGCCGTAAAGCAGCAGCCAACAGGGGCAGACACACCCACACCCACACCCACAGGCTCCATTAGCCAATGCCTCCTGGAGAGGCAGGACATTGGGCCCTGCGTGCATCTCCCAATACTAGCCCTTGCATACCTTAGCAATGCCACCCTACACCTGGGAATATGGTACACAGCTATCAAACGTTTGCTATGATTACTGGCAGATACCAATTCCTACGTTAAGCATTGTTTGCTGATTGAGCTCCATCATAGCAACCTTTCTGCTGTCTGTGGAGTGTGCTTCAGGTCTGGTCTCTGACAGTGTTTACCACCCTGGGGAGTGACCCCCAACAGTATTGCGTACCATATCCATGCCTGCACTGTGCCCAGGACTGGTGTGGTGGCCAGGGCTGCTAAACTCCTCTAGAGTAGCACAATGCTGGCATAGGTGTGGGAGTGTGTGTCTGTCTATCCAGTGTGTGGTGGCTGCAAACACCCTCCACAGCCCACACTGCCAGCACTGTTGCCAGTATTGGCCTGCCAATGTACATAATGAGGAGCAAGGTACCATGGGTCTAGCCCGGACAGGGTGGCCTGGCCAGGATGCATCTGCACAGGGCATAGGGCACTAGCTGGGACATTGTAGTGCCCGGCCACCACCTGAACAGACAGGGTGGCCACAGCATGTCCTGCTGGGAGATCACTCTCACCCTGACTGTGCAGTGACCACAGCATTGCTAGGCACGCCCATAGTGCTATATAGCATTTCTCTTATGTGATATTTCTGGGTTTCCTTTTGGGGCCTTGTCACTGACTTATCTGCTTGGTGTGTATGCTGATATCCCAGTTCTGGGTGCATGCATTTCCACCAGGAACATGCACTATGGACTAGCTATCAGACTGTTTGCAGCTGGTATGTGTCTTGATGGAGTGCCTTGCAGGGTGCAGTGGCTGAAGGCTTGCTGCAGGAGAATATCAGATAGTGGTGGGGTGCAGCTTAGCATATCCTGGCCTAATGTCTGTCTGCTATTGTGTTATGGATGTGTACAGAGCTGCATTGACTGCCCTGTAGGTGTCTGTTCCCCAGCAGGACTGGGGTTGATAGTCCCCTCTACTGCCACCATTGCAGGGAGGTAGAATGTGGATCTGTTGATGGGAGATCCTGTTTACCACCCTCAGCCCTGCAGGAGGAGGGTGGTGGTACATAATCCTCCTGGGGGTCCATAGGGGCTACACCTGACTGAGACATACAGATATATCCAAGGTGTGTCTGCAGAAACTACCTATCTCACACATTAGCACTGCTGGGAACCTGCAGCATGGCCTATTTCTGCCGTGGAAGGTGCTGTGGACCTGGTGCTGGGCGCCTCACCGCACCCTCAGGGTGAGCACAGTACCTGCACAATGTGACGGTGTGTAGCTACTCTGTGCCAGTAACACACACGGTCAGAACCCCCGACCAGGCCGAGGTGCTGTGGGGGTGCACATGGTCAGTTCCCCCTACCAGGCCGAGGTGCTGTGGGGGTGCATACCCCATCTTGTGATCATCTGTAGACAGCTGATTTGCATGTGCAGTGCATCATGGGTACGGGTGGGCTAACCCTATCCTGGTGACCACAGCAGACTGTCTGTGTGATGACATGCAGTCCCTCTGCAGCCAGCCAGGGGCTTGCTAGCAGCTATAGAGCTGTAGCCCACTGGTTACTTCACTGCCTGTAGAGCCAGAGGTCATGGGTTCAAACCCACAGTGGGGTTATTTGGTAGGGCTCCCCAAAGCATTATCTCTTTTTAATGTACATTATTGCTGCCAGCAAAAACACCCTCAGTGTACTGTACCCATAAGGTGCCTCAAAGGGCACTTTATAGGGCACCCTATAGGGCACCTTATGGTTACCGTCCATTTAAGGTGCCTTATAAGGTGTCCTATGGAGCGCCTTATAGGGTGCCCTATAGGGGACATTATAGGGTGCCGTGGCGGACAGTGCATTTTATAATGTACCCTATGGAGTGCCTTATAGGGTGCCTTATGCGGCACCTTAGGTTACGGCACGTGAGGGTGTGTTTGCTGGCAGCAATAATTAAATTACAAATAAAATGCCTCAGGAAACAATACTTACATGTCAAAGCTGATGCCTCAGCCAGCCTTACGTATTGGGCACACTGGGGATGGAACTCATGACCCCTGTATCATCAGTCAGTGCCTTAACCATTGTGCTACACTGCTGTTCCTCCTTGCATTTCAGCGCACCTACTTATGATTTTCATGCATTTAAATGCACAGTGCTGCCATCAAAAACAGTGCTATGACCTTGCTGTGCCTCATAGGGCACCCTATATGGTGCCCTATACGCCACCCTTTATGCAACATTGTAGGGTGCCGTGGCAGACAGTGCACTTTAAAATGTGCCCTCTGGGGTACCTTATGGGGCGCCTTATGTTACAGTGCTTTCAGAGTGCGTTTGCTAGTAGCAGTAATTAAAATAAAATTAATATGCCTCAAACTGCAATATTACACATAACAGGTAGTGCCTCAACCAGCCTTATTCAGTGGGCACAGTGGGGGATTGAACCCATGATCCCTGCACCATCGGTCAGTGTCTTAACCATTGTACTGTGGCTCTGTTCCTGTGTGTGTACATCAGCGCGCCACTTATGCTTCCCGCGCGCGTTGCTCATGCGCTAATGTGCGCGGCGCACATTAGGGCACAGCGCACATTAGCACATGATTATTCCCGGTTTGCTTTTTTCAGACTGACACGCCCACTCCTTTTATGGCATCCCGCACACTAACGCGGCGCGTACCTAACAGGGTTTTAGTAAACATACCCCTATGACTGCTGACCATTTTCATCATTTTGAATGCTGCACTTATTGTTATTTATTTATTTATAAGTTTTTATATACCGCCTCTTCCAGAGATCGGGGTACTTTACAGAGAACATAACAAAAACTTTACATTGTAACACAATTGAACTCAGTAACTTTAACATTGGAACAATAATTGATCTCATTAACAATCCACATGTTAATTACTACCAACTATTTACAAAATGTAATTAGTGGAAATCATGAGTTCTATTCTCTGTGAGCTAACTTGGTAAAAGATTTAAGAGTGTTAGATATAGGTAGGATATTGCTTATTGCAGTTTGTCAGAGGGATTGTTTTAGTAATCTATGAATAGGTGTGTCTTAAGTTCCTTGTGGAACAGTTGTAGATCCTTGATTGCTCGTAAGTTGTCTTGAAGAACGTTCCATAGAGCAGGGGCAACACATATGAAGGCTCTGGTACTGGTAATTTGATTGGTGTTTCGGATGTGCGTAGGTATTACATATGTGTTCTGGGAACAGTTCCTCCTGGGTCTTATGTTTTCAGGTAAGCTGAGTAGTGAGGAAAGATATTATGGAGCTATTTTGTTATGTAGTTTAAAAACTAGCTATCGTAATGTACTTGTATATTATTCTTGCTTCAATGGGTAACCAGTGAAGCTTATGGAGAATTGGGGTGATGTGGTCAAAAAAGAACTAAAGTTTTCATAAATTTGGCATCATCCTTTTTGGAAATATTTCATGTACAAATCACTAAATATCAAAGAAGTGATGGGATTAGCAATGATTAGTAATTTTCATAGTAGGAATATTCTCCACGATTCATGAAATTTATGAGGATCCCTCTTATTCACTTTCATGTTTTTTTCACCACTTTCTTTGGACTGGTTCATTATATAGTTTGCTTATCTGTGCATACTTGAAGAACTGCCTCAGGAGCTCAGAACTGATGACGTTTGGAGATAAGATGCAAGAATGACCTTTATGCTGTACAGATGACAAGCTTTTTGTTTCTGTTGTGTCAGTTTTGAGCCCCTGAAGCAGATCTTCAATTAAAAACTGAGATTGTCTCAGGTCCCATGGCAGTCACGGATGTACTATTTTATTTGCAAATTGAAAAAAAAACCCAAAAATGTGATTTTTGGTTCATGTTTGATTTGAAAACAAAGGGCCTGATATTCAGTAAGGCGGCGAAGGTGTCACAATGCACAGGAAAAACATGCTCAAAGAAAGGCACGAATTGTGACTACTGTAAGGTGGATTAAATGCAGGCAAACCACGAATATGAAGGTTAGTGAATGTGCGGCAGATGGTGCAGAAGCCCGTGAATGTGCCATATTGGAGGAATCCAAACAATGTGTGTAGGGGGTCAAAATTCCTGCATATATGGGACCTAGCATATTGTGGATATACGTGATTGGGAGGAGCCCATGCATCGTTCAATATGTCTTTGAATATATCTGCGTGATATGATGCAGACAAACCACAGACACAGGTAAAGAAACCCCCACATTGCGATGCCCGGGTGTCCACTGCAGGGCTTCCCATTGGCACACTCCCCGAGTAGGCCCCGAGCAGGAGTCACAGACAAAATGGAGAGTTGGAAAAGGAAGAAGAATTTCAGCAGGGAGGAGGCAGAGGCCCTAGCACACATGATGCTGAGGTGGGAGCAGGTGCTGTACCCCAGGGTCCACCACAGGGCCAATCTACAGCTGGCCACATGCATCTTGAGGGCCATCCAGTTGCGACTGCATGAGTGAATAAGCCATTGGTGCAAGGTGGTAGGTGGTGGGTGGTGGAGGGGCATGATAGTAAGCAGGCCAAAAGAGGATGGTCCTCAAACCCAGAACCTCAGCCTGCCCCCCAAAAGTTATCCATCACGCAAGGGAGAACAGTCTCTTGGAGGGATCAGCATCCAGCCCTGCAGTTACATAACCCAGGACTGCTGCTATAGTAAACAACAGCCAGCTATCTATACAGCAGGTGCAATAACTCAGCTGGTAGGTGCGCTACAGCCAAGCTAAGAGGACACAGGTTCAAGTCTGGCATAGTGCCATGGAACCAATACACTCTACAGGGTGTCCACATTATCAGCTGTCATTTTTAGCAATGCTAATCTCTGCTATGTGGCAGTCCAAAGATAAAATGTTGGCCGGGGTAGTGTGTGTTCCCGGCCTCTGTATGGCCCCATGCAAACATAATGATGTGGGAAGCAAAGGTGTATGTGTGGCAAAGGCAGCTCCACTGAGAGGGCAAGAGGGGAATGGTGAGCAGATGGTGTGAGGGCAAGGGGAGTGAAATAGCAGTGTAAAGGCAGGGGAGTGATATTTGTGTTAAGGGAGGAGAAAGGGGCACATAGAGGCTGGGGGCCAGTTGGCTTACCAGCTGTGTATACGCACTGCAACACCAAAGCACCAAAGCACAACGTAAATGCCTAAAGAGGGTACTGCAGGCTCTGTGGTGGAGGGATGGGAGAGGGCAGTGCAGAAGGTATAGAGGGGGGCCGATGAGCTGGTGGCTTTCGTACATCATTCACGTGGGAGGGGGAAGATGTCTGAGGTGCTGTGTTAAGCCTAAAGGACACCTTATGATCCCACCAATCTCTCCCACAGGGATTTTGGTGTGAGGTGGACCCTGGAAGCCCTGAAATGCAAGTTCAGGACTATGAAGCGCTGTACTCCAGATCTTATCCAGTGCCTCCGAGAAGTGGTAGTAGCTGCAGCAGCAGGTGAGCCAGGAGTCACCCATGTCACAGAAACCCACACCAGTGAATCACATGCAGACAGCTATGTCAGCTAAGCCTGCAGCGATGTGGGCCTGTGATTCAGCAGTATATACGTGTCGGAGAGGGCAGTCAGACAGTCGGCATTGCAAAAATGGAATAGAAAGCCATGGAAGTAGATCGGGGACCCAGAGTCTGGGAATAGAGAGGGGAAGGCCTAGTCCTACAGCCATAGACAATGTTGTAGTGTAAACGAGGTAGCCTGCCTTGCTATGTGACTACAGCATCTAGCTGTGAGATGCCATGTAATGCCACATACCAGGAGCTCTTCAGGGAACAGTGGCAGAGTCAGGAATGAACTCAAGACTGTTTTGTGAACCTGTGCCTGTATTACCACCAGCTCCAGGCACACCAGTAAAGAGTAATAACATAAAAGAGGGGTTCCCATACAGGAAAAAAACACACTAAGCATTAGAAGTGCAGGAGTAGAGAAATTTGAAATTAACTTCCAGCATCAGATACAGAATATTCCAAGTAGAGCAATGTACTCTCTCAGAGCGAAGCGAAGAAAGAAGTAACCTCATTGTAAAAGTGGAGGAAAGAAAAGGACTAAACTGCTTGTTATATAGTTCTTGTTGCTGTTTTGCCAATTGTTTTAAGAATTGTATCAGTGACAAATAGGTCAACCAGAACTCAGTGACTTTCAGTCTTGAAGGACTAGCAAGAGAGCTGCTACTGCTGGGAAGAAATCTGCACTTGTAAGTACTTACCTCCCAAGACATTCACTAAATCTTGGGGAAAAGGAAATTCTTTTGGTTAAAACTGATAAAATCTGTGTTTTTTAAAATTCAGTGTTTTATTAAGTGACCTAGGGCATAGTACTACAAGCCAGCTTTCAGTGAAATTAAAGCCAGCTGGGCTTAGTATAACAAGCCAGCTTTCACTTAAATTAAAGTCAATTAGAGTATATCTTAACAGAGAATGTAGAATAGGGTAAATATTCTTTGAGGACACAGAGAGAAATTATTTTCTAGAGGCAAAAGACCTTTCAGTTAGGAGGCAGGAGAACTGTGAAATTGTCTTAAATAGGGGTTAAAGTCAAGTGACAGATCAAAGAGGCAATTTGAAAGACTCCCCCTATCAAACCAATGGCAGTGTGAATCACCCAAGAAATTAAGAGAATGTCTTAGAAGCATGGATACAAATAGGTCATCCCTCACACCCACCCCAAGTATAATCTTTGATTTATGGCCTCCTAAATCAGTTAAGGGGAAGGGGTGATCTTACTCAATTTGAGGTTTAACTGATTATCTTCATCAGCAGGTTAGTAGGCTTTAGAAGTAGATTAATTAAGTCCTTGCAGTTCACCTTGAGGTGAACAATAAAAGTCTTTTATACTTATTAGGTATAATTGTTCAAGTATCCCTATTCCCAAGGGTTCAAGTATCCCTATTCCTCTAGCAACTTTACATAACAATTTTAAATAGCTTTTAAATCTGACATCAGTCCAGCACCCAAAGGGGGCTATCCAGTCTTTTGCACTGAGTGTTATATATATGATTTTTTCCCGGTTGGTGAGAGGTTTTGTATGCACTAAGTGCAAAGAGCTCTTTGATGTCAGGGAACGAGTCCAATAGAGGATAGAGTAGCAGAGGAGCTGAGGCAGACAGAGAGGTATGTTGATGAGATCTACAAGGATGCCATAGAGGAAAGAGGTCACGTGAAAGGAGAGCATCACCTTGATGTGGCAGGAAGTGATCCTGTAGCTAGGATCCTGTAGCTATCTTCTAGGTGATGAAATTCCCTCTCACACCGAGAATGTGTCTCCAGGGTCAAGTGCCCATGAGGGAAGGGTTAGGATGGCCATTGTAGTTGATGAGTTGATCATTAGGCATGTAGATAGCTGTGTGGTTGGTGAACATGAGGATTGCCTTGTAATATGCTTGCCTGGTGTGAAGGTAGCAGACCTCATGCACCACCTAGATAAGATTTTAGATAGTGCTGGGGAGGAGCCTGCTGTCTTGGCACATGTTTGTATCAATGACATAGAAAAATGTGGGAGGGAGGTTCTGAACATGTGGTAGTTGCAACTGCTCTGTGCTAGCTGCTGGGAGCGTGGCCAGTATGTTCCCAGCAGTTACCACACAGAGCAGCACTCTAGTGTGCTGCGGCAATGTGCATTATTACCACAGATGCCCTGTATGCCACCTATTGAGGTGGCATTCGATGCACCTGCACTAAGTGCGTGAGATGCAGGTAGAGTGCAGTGTGTATCTGCATGCTACCTGCACTGGGCTCCCCATGCTCACTCTCTTCTCCTAACCCTCCCCTTCACCACTCCAATTCATGATGACTGATAATGTGGAAATCAGACTGTGTTTGCTGTCCTCGCAGTGTGCTGTTAGTCACTGTGGGCTTCAGTGCCCGCTTAATGTGCACCAAAACCCACAATGACTGTGCAATGCACTTTAGTAAAAGGGCCCTGATGTGATTGAATTGCTGCTGGAATTATGTGTCATGCAGCATAGAGGCCACTGTAAGGACTACCCAAAGTCACGTTATGGTTACATAAGGTTTCCATTTCTTTGATATATTTAGAAGTACATTGCAATAGTTTTCATTTGTGTAGTTATTGCTTTTCTATGGATATTTGTTTTTGTTTCCTATGCATTTTGTATATGTAATATAGGTGCCTATGTTCCAAATAGCCACTCAGCCCCATGCAAATTGAATGCACAATTTTATACCTGCTTTAAATATGTGCATGTGCTCCGTGTGTGTAATCATTTTATCTATTTTTTTTTAATTTTGAGTTTTTATTAATTTTTTCAACAGGCCAGTTACATCAGGCAAGGTACATCATATTACATTCAGCAATGATCAACAACCATGAATTAACCTATACCATTTACCCCCAAAGTTGCCCATTGCATCTTCTCTTTCCTCCCCTTACCTATATCCCTCCACTCTTTACCTCACTTCTAGACTTTCCCCCCTCCCCCGTCCCTCCCTTCCTTCCCTTCTCCTAACCCCTACCCCCTCCCTCCCTACCCTCCCCCTAATATTTACTTCCACTCCTACCCCTACCTTAATTCTGACCCCACTCCCTACCCCGCCCCTCCCCTTCCTCCTCCCCCTCCCCCACTGCTCCTTCCTTCCACATATTCTCTCTCAGCCACCTCCATACCCCCCTCGCACCTTTTCTCCATTTGTCCCCTCTACCCTTTTTCTCCCCTGTGATTTTATACATAAGATAAATATCCGACATTCTTTTAGGATAACTGTCCATAGATGGTAGAATCGTTCTATTCCAGTGCCAGGCTATTTCACATCTTGCCACCGTGACACAAAACCAAACAATGTTCCACTCTCCTTCCCACTGCCCATCCTTCTTCTGCAGGAGACACACTTCGGGAGTCAGTTCTATTCTTGCTCCCACAATCCTTTTAATATTATCCCCAACTTTCCCCCAATACCTTTGAACCACTGGGCATGACCCCAACATATGCATCCATGTGCCCGCTTCTCCACACTGCCTCCAACACTCATTCGTCTTCAAAACCCCCGCTTTATACAGCCTCTCCGGCGTGAGATACCACCTACTCAGCACCTTGAACCCCTTCTCGCCTGGATGTACAAAAGAGATTGTGATTCTGATCCCACGGGGCAAATCTAGCCCTGTGGCATCAGAATCGCGAACAAGCCTGTATGTGCAGGCTGGGACTGCAATTCAATCCCAGCCTACACGTACAAGCACTGCCCTGCTAACTCAGCCAGGGCTTTTAAATGGAACCGCGGTGCCATAGCATCATGTTGCCATGGCACTGTGGCTCCATTTAAAAGCTGCGATGCCGGCCACCTACACAAAATGTTAATTCCTCGCAGCCCAACCCCCGATCTGGCCTCCACTGAACCCCCAACCCCTTTCGCCCCCCAGAGTAGCAAAATTGAAACATCCCAGGGGTGGAATAACCTCCCCAGCCATTTCGCCGGTCCTGGACATACAGGGCCAACATTAGAATTGGCCCTGTAGGTCCAGGGCCGGCAACCGCCCACTGCCCACTACCCACTACCTACCCACTCTCCGACCCCATGCCGCCCCTTCCCTGCCCTCTTATAACTTCCCCGCACAACAACGGGGAAGTTATACAGGGGCAGGAGCCGGCATGAATAGCGGGGATGGACATCCCATTGAACCCCCAAAAGGAATCCATGACACAGTCCTGGAATGGCTTTGCTCTTACACACAAACTGCAGCCAGTATGTACAAATTTGCCAAAAGACCTCCAATCAAATCACCAAGGTACAAGGAGTCCCTCAAGGTTCTGCCCTTTCAGCGTTATTATTTAACATCTACATACAGCTAGTCTGTGACATCATACACTCATTTAATGTCTACTACCATTTATACGCAGACGGTATTCTGATATATGCTCCCTTTACCATCACAATCACAAGCTACTCAACAATTACAAACAGCTTCAACACCATAAACCAATGGTTGTCTAATCACAAACTCAATATCAACATCAAGAAGACAGAGGTCCTATTCCTCACCAAAAATCAATCTTTTCTCCGCCAAAATCATTAAAGGTTGACAATGCCATCTTGGAGATTAGGTCAGAAGTGAGATACCTTGGCGTTACCATAGATCAACATCTTATGTTTCAACCGCATATTTATTTATTTATTATTTATTTATTTATTACAGGCTCTTATATACCGCTCTATTCAGCATCAGCGCGGTTCACAATATAACAACATACCAGAACAACAAACTGTTTGGTTTTACAGAGAACAAGGTCAGAGAACTTGGATTAAACATGGGACGTCATAACTGCAACTATTTACATGAGTATTTACAAGTATACATAACAGGATTTGTTCTTAGTTTGGGTAGTGCTCAAGATTGGTTAGCTGGTCAAGTAATATTGGGGGAAAAGGTGGAATTTGAGTGCCTTTCTGAAAAGGGATAGATCAATGATAGCCCGAATCTCTGGAGGTAGAGCATTCCAGCACTTAGGAGCATAGAATCTGAAAGCCCTGTTAGATGTCACTGATAGGCATTTTGTCGCTGCTTTAGGGATAATTAGAACATTTGTTGATATAGTTCTCCTGGATCTGTTGGGTGGAACGGCCTGAATGAGGTCTATTAGAGAGGAGGAGGTGATGCTTTTAGTGGCCTTAAAGGTTAGTAATAATGTTTTGAACAATATTCTGCCATGTATGGGGAGCCAGTGGAGTTGCTCTAGGATGGGTGTTACATGGTCCCTTCTTGATGCTCCGTAGAGGACTCTAGCAGCGGTATTCATGGCGAGTTGCAAAGGGTTTAATGTGGAGTGTGGGAGGCCTTGGAGAATGGCATTGGCATAGTCCAGTGTTTTTCAACCTTTTTTGTGCAAAGGCACACTTTTTTCATGAAAAAAATCACGAGGCACACCACCATTAGAAAATGTTAAAAAAATTTACCTCTGTGCCTATATTGACTATATATAAAGTAATTCTCTTGAATAGGAATCAAACACTCACACCAACCCCCCTCCCCTGCTGGTTCACACCAACCCCCCTCCCCTGCTGGTTCACTCACACCACCCCCCCCCTCCACTGCTGGTTCACTCACCCACCCCCCTGTCACTTACTCACCCCTCTGCTGGGTCACTCACTAAATTACCCCCCTCCCCGGCTGGTTCACTCACCCCATCCCCCCCCCCCCTTGCTGGTTCACTCACACCACCACCCCCCCCCCCCTCCACTGCTGGTTCACTCACACTCCCCCCCCCCTTGCTGGTTCACTCACACTCCCCCCCCTTTGCTGGTTCACTCACACCACCCCCCCCTCTGCCCAAGCCGCTGCTTCTGCTTTGTACAGAGCAGCGGCTGCACTACACTTACATTGAAAAGTAAAGAGAAACTGTGTCAGGAGCCCTCCGGTCATCGCAGAGCCCGAGGAAGTGATATCATGGGGGCGGGCTCCTCACAGGCTGTCTTTCCTTTTCAAATTAACTTTATTGCAGCTAAAGTTAATTTGAAAAGGAAAGACAGCCTGTGAGGAGCCCGCCCCCATGACATCACTTCCTCGGGCTCTGCATGATCGGAGGGCTCCTGACACAGTTTCTCTTTACTTTTCAATGTAAGTGTAGTGCAGCCGCTGCTCTGTACAAAGCAGAACCAGCGGCTGCACTGCTATAGGGAATCGCGATCGCGTTCGCGCCGCGGACTTCGGCACAAAAGCCGGTTTTTTGCTCTGGCCGCTCCCGATCTTGCGGCCAGAGCAGAAAACCGGCTTTTCAATGGCCGGTGTTACAGCTGTGCCGGCAGGCGGCCTGGCCATGGAAACACCGGCCAGGCCAGCTGAAAACCGGCCGGTTGGCAACCCTAATTTGTGAGCCGAGGCCACATGTTACGGATGAAATTGGAATTTTTCCCACGGCACACCAGACAATATCTCACGGCACACTAGTGTGCCGCGGCACAGTGGTTGAAAAACGCTGGCATAGTCAAGGTGTGGTAGGGTTAAGGCTTGAAATATAGTTCTGAAGTCATCAAGATCAAGTAGGGGGCGAAGATGGCGGAGAGTCCGGATCTTGAGGTAGATTGCTCTGACTACATTGGTTATGTGTAATTTCAAATCCATGCGTTGGTCCAAAGTGACCCCAAGGTAACGAATGGAAGGTTTTGATTGGAGCTCGGCTTCTTTCACCTTTATATGGGATGGGGGGATGAAAAGTGGGTCCCTAGTGATGAAGAGAACCTCAGTCTTTTTGTGCTGAATTCGGAGGTTCTGGGATTGAAGCCATTCAGATACTGCATCAAAACATTTGGCTGTTTGATGCAGTTTGATGTTTTGATATAAACAAAGTAACCAAATACATTTACAACAAGTTGAGGACACGCTAACACCTATGGCCCCTCCTGGAACCACATGATTTTCGAACGGTCTTCCAAGCACTGATACTATCCCACTTCGATTTCTGTAATGCCATCCTTCAAGGTATTCCTAAGAACTCCTTACATCCTCTACAGCTCACCTGACATGTGGCCGCACGAATCCTGATGTGCTCACCTCGGTACAGTCATATAGCACCCATTCTAAAAGACCTACATTGGCTACCTCTCTTCATTCAAATTAAATATAAAACACGGATGACAGCATTCAAAATAATCCATCAGTTATCCTCACAATATTTGCAATCCATCTTACCAAAGACCGTAGAAAATCACCAAAGAAGAAATAATACATCAATCCTTCTGGTCCTACCTCAAGCATTGACCCCTAGTTCCATCCATGTTAAAAAGTTGTTCCATGTAAAACTGTTCCATGTAATTTTGAAGTTTTGTTCTCTGTAAATTGCATTGACCCTCGGAAACATGGTATATAAGGATAAATAAATAAATAATAAACTTCCCTCAGATAATTTACTTCCCATTGTCAGAGCTTATTATACTGTATTTCACCTCCTGGAAAAAGTAAGAGCTCAGCCATGGGTGGGCAGGATGAGAGTTATATGAATCTAACCAGCTTCCTGGAATCATCCTTGAAGGTGGTAATGGAGTGGACTACTCTGGTGGCCACTTCTGCATTTGAATCTGATCGAGACTCTGTTTTGCATTTATTTTTCTGTCATATTAGTTCTGCTTTTCTGCATTCAAATGTGAGGCTTTTTCCTGACTCTTCATGTAGTATGTAACCTCATAGTCGGGCCTTTTTGGCTCTTCAATCTAGAGTTTTGGCTTTAGGAGCTGGATTAGCTTTGAAATTTCTTTGTAAATGTGTTATCTTTTGGGAATAAAATGTATATATTTTTTGAACCCAGTCAGTTAACTAAATTTCTTGTAGTTAGAGAGGACGTACATGTTACTTTAGGTGCCGTCTTTGTAATGTGCGACCCAACTACTCTTGTTTAATTCAAGTCCACTGCTTCTGCATTTAAACCTTTGTTTTTCCTTGTTTACTTTTTTCCTAAATTTGCCCCCATTTAATATTGGTGGACTATCAAACTTTTGAGATTTGCCTTATTGTACTCTACTTTTTCTTTTTGGTTTATTACATGTATTTCCTATATGTCACTTGAGTGATATATATATATATATATATATATATATATATATATATATATATATATATAAATATATATCAATATATATATATATTTGAAAAGTTCCATAAATAAAAATAAAATAAAAAATAAATAAAATGAGCCTTACAGGTCACATGGGGATTTCATTTTCAAACCATGTGTAAATATATTTATGGAAGCAGAAGCAGGGTTTTGTTTTGAAAACGGGCTTGCAGACTTACTGCGGTAATGTCCATGCAGTCCTACAAACTCTGGAGCAAATTTCAAAATTGCTCTTATAGCGATTACAAAAGGTGTTACAGACAGAATACGCAGTTTTGGTAAATTTCACTCATGGAAGAATCTCACTGAAATTGGTGGATGTTGCATTCTTTCACAGGAATTCTGTATCTGTGGAAGTGTTTGGCCTTTGCAATAAGGTGGTATTTTAGTAGATACCCAGTTTCTGTGATAGCGCTATTTTGGATTGCTTCATAGGCTACAGCAGCTACTTTTCTAAAACAGCAATGTTCTAAAGCAGAAGCAAGTATTCAAATAACATAACTATCAGGCGGTCCTTTTTCCTGATGCGTGCTGACTTTCGAAGGATCATAAGATGCTGAGTATGACTTAAAAGTAATTTAGAACTGGAATGAGACAAACAAAGTTGTCTTCAGTATGTGCCTCATGTCATACAGTTATCATTCATAAAATAAAAGCTAAAAGACAATAAATATATGGAGCAAAAAAAAAATTTCCTGGTGTGAGTCTGAAAACAATTCTGATTGAAGAAATAAAGAAAACATCTGTATGTTATTATCATAAGGACTCAACAAGCACCGAATCGAAAGAACTGCATGTACTAACAAGTGATGGTATCATGTTTCTCCATTCTCTCAGCACACCCCTTCCTTCTGCCTTTGAAAACCGTATTAGAAAAACAAAACTCATTGGAAGGCAATGCAGAGTTTCTGGTAGAAGCAGCTCAAACAGGGTGTGTGATTTCTGCTTTTCCTTCCTCCACATTCACCATTTCTGCCATCTCTCTTCTTTCTAAACTGAATGTTAATAAAAGTGAAAATTAAAACTGAATTAGTCAGTCTGTGCATACACAACACACCCACCCAAGGAGGGTAGTGCGGATGTTATTGACGTGCATACCCCGTCAATGTGGCATTTAGTGCGGGCGCACTTATTGCTACCTCAGTGGGTGGTGTTAAATGCACCCAAGCTAATTGCGCTAAAGGTAGTGAGCACAGGGGCAATGCAATACCTGTGTAGTAACATGGGGAACATGTGGGGACACGCCTCCATTTACTAGCAAGGATCGAGCTCCACCCCCACACTCATTTTCAGGACCATTCGCTTGCTAGCAGCATGCTGCTTTAGAGCATCTTAAGCTTTCACAATGGATTCCCTTTCTATGTTTATTTCTTTCAGCCTAATTACCTGTATCTAACAACCAACAGTACTGAAATTTCATACCTGTTACTTTTTCTTCCCTTATTTTAGTTTTGAATGTAATTTTTGTTAATCTTAAATGAAATTATTTAACCAATTATTTTGCTGTGGTACAATTTTATGCGTACTGTTGTTTCCTATTAGCATTTTAAGAAATTCATAACACGCTACCTGACTTCTTGTAAAAAGGCCAATATTATAGGGACTGGTAGATAAGATCAATCTCCAAACAAAATTCAGTACTCTCTACTTTCATCTACTATTCCCAGATCTTATATGGTGCAATTTAATAATAATAAAGATAATAAAAAAGTGGACTTTCAGATACTAAGGAGAGTTGGGATGTTTTTAATGAGAATTCTCCTTCCACTATATGAAAAAAACATGCTCCTGTCCTTCATGTGGTATTTTAACCAGTCTCTTCCCTCAATATTTCTTTACATAGAAAAGGTCCATTTATCTGAATTATAATGAGTCCAACATGGTATCATGTTTGGAACAACTTTTGCTTCAGGGACTATATTTATATGGGAGATGTTTTACTGTGTTTTATTTATTTCTTGTAAATCATCTGAGCTTTAGACATAGAGCCCGATTCATGTAGGGACACGTCCAGGCCACCTGGATGGCCCCAAGCAAGATGGCAGGACATACAGGGCCATGACCTGAATCATCTCTGTACATCCTGCTGGGCTGGCCTGCCCCCACTCTGCCTTGATCCCGCTCCCTCCCACCCCCCCTCTCCCTGCCAGCTTTCTCTGTCCTGATGCTCAAGTCATATAAGGAGAACCGGAGGGGGATTCGGGCTCAGATGGCTAGCTGTGTTGCACATCCCGCCGGGACGTGCAGCCCTGCAACCCAGATCCCAGAATCGGGCCTATAGTGGTGATTAATAAATCTCAGTATATACAATAAATTAAATATATGCAAATCTTGATTCAGAATTTCCCATTCTTTATCATCCTGCTAGGCCAGTCCAAACATGAGGGTTATACCAGCAGGTGGAAACAGACTTCAGCAACTTTCAATGATGTCATCATTTGGTATATCCACTAGTGCAGCACTGAGAGAAGCCAGTATTTATCTGCCTCCAAAAGATGACAAAGTGTTTTGACTGGTGCAGCAGTACAGATAGTCCCATCTCCCCTGGTCCACACCATGGTGTTATGGCCTATGTGACTGAGACCTGTAGGCCCAACGTTGCTCGGAGCTGGGGTACACCCCTGTCTTCTTAAACTGGCAGCTACCCTTTGTCCAACACTATTACACACGAGTTTCAGCACTGATGGGCCTGAGGGGAGCAGGAGGACCCATGGGGCCCCTGAGAGGGGCTGGTAAAGCAGACCCAGGCCCCCCATTTCTCTTGTAATCCTTGAGCTGCATGCTTGTTTGGTCTTTGTCTTTTTTCTGATTTTATTTTGTTCTCCCCATTGACTTCAATGGGCTAGATTTAGCACTTTTACTACTTGCAATAAAGCAGCTCCAAAAAAAGAAAAAGCTTTGCTCTAGAGCTGGGTCTCCCAGGCCTGCATGGGCATCTGGGGCTGTCCTGCTTAGATTTCCCTCATCAGCTTGACAGGTTCCCCTATCAGGACTGCCTTTTGCTGTGGCCCTGGCTTTTTTCATTGTCTTTTTTTCTTTTGTTGCTGCAGTGCTCAGCTGTGTGGCCCAATGTAACTAGCAACCCCCAGCAGTTTGTTTCATTGTTGCTTATGTTTGCCCTGATTGTAGTGGAAATGCCCAGGACAACCTTTTTTGGGCATTTGGGGCCCCTCTCAGGGTGGACAAAGGGCCCGATTCCACTTTTACAACTCCTGCTGTTCCTTAGCATTTTTTTCTTCTCGGTGGGCACTATGGCCATTTCAGATGGCTTCATGGGCCTAGTGGAGGTGGAGCCTGGTGAGGTGGTCTTAACCTCAAGCCTTTTGGTCTCTCCATGGTCTCAGGGCCCCCCTTTTCAACGGGCTTAAGCTGCATCTCATGAAAGAACTCATGGGCTGTTTTCATTCTCTTCTAGCTACTTGGCAGCTCTCTTTGTGGAGGTCCCTTGAGCATCCCTTGAGGAGTAGCCTAGTGGTTAGAGCACTGGCTTGGTATTCAAGCAACCAGGGTTCAATTCCCACTAGCACTCCTTGTGGCCTTGGGCAAGTCACTTAACCCTTCATTGCCTCAGAAGAAAGGCCTGGCAATCTACTTCCAGTGACACTGCCAAGAAAACCCAGGAGCTTCTGGGTCACCAGGAGTCAGGACTGACTCAAAAGCACACATTGCATTTGCTTGAGCATCTCTGTCATGGGCAGTAAGGTCAAGGCACCTTGCTTTGCCCTTACACTCAGCCATTCTTCCAGGAGCCCCACCTTATCCACTAAAGACTTTCTTAAGAAGCTGTAGAGAAATCCTTTCCCCCGGAAGGTGAGTCTAAGGAGGACAGGGCGAATGCCTATGTGGAAGGCTAGGATCTCTGTGATCAATCTGTTTTGCAGAAGGATCCTTCGTAGGCCCTTTTAGGACATTATGGTGGTTCTGCATATTATAAAGTCTGCTCTCAGGCATGGTTAGCAGGTGGCTCCTCCCTTTCTAGAGGGTATCCAGTGCCCTGCTTATTCACACCTCTCTTCCCAATCTTATGCAGCAGCTCATAGGATATCAGGGAAAAAAAATCTGAGCTGGGCCTTATAAGTTCCTGTTTTGGCTGTACCCTCTGTCCCAGGGAGAGTTGGGTCAGCTTTTCAGACTCCTTAGGGTAGGAACCCAGGTCAAGGCTGTGACAAAGAGCATGACTGTCCCTGTGAAAGGAGGTGCTGCAGCCTCCAGGTCAGAGTGTCAAGGCCTTTGCAGCAGTCACCTTAGGCACTCAAGCAGCGCTGTGTGCAGGCTTGGTGTCAAGCCCTCTTACTATGGATCTAGCTGCTGCTCGACAGTCTGGTGACCACAAGGTTGGAAGCAGACTGCCAAAGTGGCTGGTACCCGCCATGGATCGATCAGAATCTCTTCCAGGTACATGGAGGCAGTAGTGAGGTAGGCTATGGCCTAGCATGGCCTGCTACTATGAAAGGCCTGTAAGTTAGGCCTGGATCCTAACTCCCATTATAGCTAGAAAAGAACCAAAACTCTGTGAAAAATAAAAAAGCTGTTTTAAAATGCTTAATAAGAAGTTTTCATGAATTCATAAGTCTTCTATTATTCTCTTGTGTGTGAAAGAACAGAAATGTAACAGTATATACATTCCAGAAGCCGAAGTTAACCTTGCAGTAGAAAAGTAACGAGATTAAGAACTGTACCATTGTTCAAGCAATCCCAAAGGAGGGGGCCGGTTGCTAGGCTCCGGAGGGATTTCTAATTGGACAAATGAAGGGAATGTATAACCAATGAAAAGTTTGCATGTATCGAGTTGGAACCAATAGAAAGTTGTCATGTATCAAACTGAAAAAGAGGTATAAATGGTTATGTCTCTTTATAAACGTTTGCTCAGTACCTTTTGAAGCTTTGACTGACTGGGCCTTGTGCACAATAAACTGACTTGGACCCTGTCAATCGACTCCTGGACTTATTCATTGATTGAACTTTGCCACAGCATATTCTTGGTGCGTTGGCCGGGAAGTGCAAGTGGTAAATGGTATTCAAGTGAATAATCCACGTAATTCGCCTTGAGGTTTGGCTCGGTTGGAACCGTGTCTGTCCGACCGCGGGGGAAACCTCAGGTGCCACCAGCCCCTTTTGTGCCGGAGAGGGTTCCGCCTGCCTTGGTGGGCCATCGGGTCCAGCTGGCCAACACCTCCGACCCAGGGGAGTCCAGGTTCCAACTCAGAAGCTGGTGTGGTATCGGGGACCGGATCCGTTGAGTAGACATTTTTGATGTATTTGATAGTTAGAGAGAACAGCCTGGGACAGCGTCTTGCGTGCGCAAGACTGATTTGGTATATTTGGTATAGACTAACTGGGAAATCTCGCATGAGTATACGTGAGACAAGGGAGCCTGATCACCTCCCATAAGGGCGGTCCTAGTAAGCTCTGCATAAGGAAAACAAAACAATAATAACCTCATTTAAAGCATTAAACGACATGGCACCGATTACACTATGTAATCTAATATGCAAAGAAACACCTAAGCCTACTAATAGAAAAGAACAGTTAAATAAACTAAAGATCCCGAAGGACTTCATAAAAGCACATAAATTGACCAACAATAGAGCCTTCTCACACATAGCCCCAATTATCTGGAATTCCCTACCAGAGAATCTACGTTCACTAACAGAGATCTTGGAATTCCGCAAAAAACTAAAAACTTATCTATTCACTAAACACTACAATTCCATAGAAAACCTTGCACTCAACATAGATAAAGGATAATCAGGTAAATGACCACTTAAAGCACAAACCTCACACCTAAATGGACAACACTCAGCGCTAACGAAATGACGATCCTATCTCCTATGACCTAATACCTACACATGTATATAGTTGTATCAGTTATGTACTGTCTTACGTATATAGATACTACACTTTGTTAGTTAACTGTTTTTACACGGTCCCAGTTCAAAAACCCACTTTGTTTATTTTATGATATGTTAAGATGTTCTATGTAAAACAAACTTAGCTTTGTTAATTGTTGTTATTTGTACACCGCATCTGATCTCTGGAAGATGCGGTATAAAAATGAGTGTTAAATAAATAAATAAAATAAGGAAAGCAGAAGCTGAAGCCATCGACCCTTCTTGTTTGGAATAGTCAGTTAGTCAGAAAACCTGGGCACTTGAAATATTGAAATATGATAACTTGTTGAAATATGCTTGCGTGTGTGAGTGAGAGGTCTTGAAATACAGATCGAGCGAGAGCGGACTCCTAAGTAGCGCAGTTCCTGGCTGGGCGACCACGCCCAGGTCGCGAACAGGAGGAAGCGAGTGGTGTTTGTCCCCCCCAGTGTTCTGTGGGCTGTACGGACCCCTTACCTGCAGCCATTTTACCTATCCTTATTGTTCGTTGTCTTGTACGTCATTACGTGTACGTAGGGACGTAGGGTACGTAACTTACGCAGGTACGTTGAGTACGTAGGAAGTATAGGTAGGTGCGTCTACATTATGGGAGGGACGGAGTCCACGCACACTCCGTTGGCATGTATGATCAAGAATTTCGGTAAAGGATTTTTGGGCGATTATGGTATAAAAATGACTCCATCCAGATTACAAATGTTATGTGAAAGGGAGTGGCCCGCATTAGCTGCTTCATGGCCCCGAGGGGGCACCTTTGATTTCGAGACAGTTTTACGAATTCATCAGCTCATACTGAGAGCGTATCCCGACCAGTTCCCCTATATAGATTCCTGGTTAAGTATATGTGAACAGCAGCCCTCATGGATGAAGCACTGTTATGAGGAGCACTGTAAAATATTTGTAGCTACTACTAGGGGAACCAAAAAGGCTAAGGAAGCGAAGCCGCCTGTGCATTCTGACCCAGAGTCCTCAGATATTTTGGATAGTTTACCCCGGCACCCACAGAAATTAGTCCCCACAGCCCCACATCTTGAAGTAGAGTCCGACGAGGAGCCCCAGAAAATACCGAAGCAACAGCCTAAGAAGCACCCTACCCCGAGTGGAAGTCCCGAGTCAGGCCCAAGTACAGCAGGGGGACTCGAGTCCTTCCATGAGATAGAAAGCGGAAGCTCTCCTGCCAGTTCAGGGTCACCCACCAAGGAGACTAGTGCCCGGGAGCCTTATGATTTAAGAAGCGTAACTCCAAAGAAGAAGGAGAAAGCAGGGCACCTAATGCCATTACGCCAAGTGCCTGGAATACCTGTTTTAAATGATCAGGGCCAGATGGCGCCAGGACCAACCAGTTTAGTTTATGTACTCTTTTCCACCACAGATTTATTAAACTGGAAGACGCATTATGCATCCTACACAGCTAAGCCCCAGGAATTAACAGAATTAATGTCTAGCATTATGCAAACCCATCAGCCTACCTGGGCCGATTGTCGCCAGCTCCTGTCCACCCTCTTCACTACTGAGGAGCGAGGCCGAATCGGGCAAGCAGCCCTCCGATGGTTAGAAGAGAACCCTGTAGAAAGGGGGGAAATAAATCCCCCGCAAGCAGCTGCTGCGGAATATCCCAACGAAGATCCCGGGTGGGACTCGAATGAAGAAAGGGGGGCGGCGGCCCTAACCAGATTTCGCCAGGCCTTAGTGCAGGGCCTGAAGAAGGGAGGCCAGAGGGCCATGAATATCGGGAAAGTATCGGAAGTTCTCCAGGGTCCAGATGAGAGCCCAGCGGCCTTTCATGAGCGGTTGTCTGAAGCTTATAGACTATATACCTCATATGATCCTGCCGCTCAGGAAAATTTACGCATGGTAAATGCGGCCTTTGTTAGTCAGTCCCAGAGAGACATAAAACGAAAATTACAGAAATTGCATGGATTTGCGGGCATGAACACAGCTCAGTTAATGGAAGTCGCTCAGAAAGTATTTGTGAATCGTGAAAATGAACGAGACAGAGAAAGTGAACGAAAGATGAAGAAGAAGGCAGATCTTCTTGCTGCTGCTATAACCGAACGACGTGGAGGAGGTTTTCCTAATCAAAGGACCAGAGGATGTGGAAGAGGCCGCGGAAGCGAAAGGCCTCAATTGGGTGCAAATCAATGCGCCTACTGCAAGGAAGAAGGACATTGGAGAAATGAGTGCCCGCATCTGGACTCCGCCCCTGCAAGGGGAGGAGGGAGTCCCTGGAGGACCGTAGGAAGATTTCGAAGGAGAGGAGGAATGAATCAAACACAGTTCCAGCAGGAGAGGGAAGAAGCCATTGAGGGAGTGGCAGTAGCAACGGGCTATGACCTGGACGACATAGATGAAGACTAGGCCAGACCGGGCTTCAAGTTCACCCTGGGTCCCCAGGAGCCTATGGTCAGCTTAAAGATAGGGGACCAATACATGGAATTCATGGTAGATACAGGAGCAGAACATTCAGTAGTAGCCAAACCAGTAGCTCCACTGTCCTCACGATCTGTCACCATTATAGGAGCCACTGGAAATAAAGCCACAAAGCCATTCTTGCAGAACCGCATGTGTGAACTAGGGGGACAGAAGATAACGCACCAGTTCTTGTACATGCCTGAGTGCCCTATCCCACTACTGGGCCGAGACATGCTTGCCAAGCTTCAGGCCCAAATATCCTTTGCTGAAGGGGGAGATATGAAAATGACTGTGAACCCAAAGCCTGCTGGATTGATGGTGCTTACTGTTCCCCGAGAAGAAGATTGGCGGTTCTATAGTGCGCCTCCAATAAAGTCAACCAGTCCCTGTATACCTACCAACCTCATAGCCCCACCTGAAGTATGGGCAGAAGATAATCCACCTGGCCTAGCGAAGAACATAGCCCCTGTCATTGTCACCCTCAAGCCAGGAATGGAACCAGTACATGTGAAGCAGTATCCTCTCCCTCGACCAGCCATAGAAGGAATTCACTGCCATTTAATGAAATTGCTGAAGTACGGACTTCTCAAGGAATGCCAGTCACCTTGGAACACCCCCCTTCTCCCAGTACAGAAGCCTGGGACAGGGGACTATCACCCAGTACAAGATCTAAGGCGAGTAAATGATGCAGTTGAAACTATGCACCCAGTAGTACCATACTCTCTTGGGACTGATCCCCGCTGAGGCTACTCACTTCACCGTCCTGGACCTGAAAGATGCCTTTTTCTGTGTGCGCCTAGCACCCATCAGTCAACTTTTATTCGCTTTTGAATGGCAAGACCCCACAACAGGAAGGCGGGGTCAACCCACCTGGACCAGATTACCCCAAGGATTCAAGAATTCACCTACTCTCTTCAGTGCTGCCCTAAATCAAGATCTCTCAAGTTACCCAGTGGACCCAGGAAAGAGGGTTCTTCTTCAGTATGTAGATGACTTGCTCATAGCCACTACCTCAGAAAGTGAATGCCTACAAGCCACTAGTGAACTTTTGTACCTTCTCAAAGATGCTGGATACAAAGTCTCAAGAGCCAAAGCACAACTATGCCAAACTGAAGTCAAGTATCTAGGATTCCAGTTGTCCAGTGGGATCCGACGTTTAGGACCAGAACGCAAAGAAGCTGTGTGTAATATCCCCACACCAACCACTAGGAGGCAAGTAAGAGCCTTCCTGGGGGCAGCGGGATATTGTCGTATATGGATCCCCAACTTTGCCCTGATTGCAAAACCACTATACCAAGTCACCAGAGGAATGGAAAAATCCCCACTAGATTGGGGACCTGAACAAGATGTAGCATTCCAAACTTTGAAAAAGGCCCTGATGTCATCTCCAGCTTTAGGTCTTCCAGATGTTCAGAAGCCTTTCCATCTTTTTGTCCATGAGTCACAAGGAAATGCATTGGGAGTATTGACCCAATCTCTTGGTTCCTGGTAACGGCCAGTAGCTTATCTGTCAAAACAATTGGATGTAGTTGCAAAAGGATGGCCCCCTTGCCTGAGAGCTGTCACAGCAACAGCCCTTCTAGTGGGCGAAGCAGACAAACTCACTCTAGGACAAACTCTTCAAGTCACCGTGCCACACTCTGTCTTGACTCTCATGGAACACAAAGGAAACTTCTGGCTAACCAATGCACGAATGTTGAAGTATCAAAGCATGTTGTGTGAGAACCTTCGGATACAGTTGAAAGTTAGTCAAGCTCTGAACCCTGCTACATTGTTCCCAATTGGTCCTGGGCCACCTGATCATAATTGCTTAGAAACCATGGACACTGTATTTTCAAGTCGCCCTGATTTGACCGATGTCCCTCTAGAGCAGGGGTCTCAAACTCAAATTGCTTTGAGGGCCAAATGAGGACTTGTAAAGTAACCCGGGGGCCGCATAAGACGCGGGACCTCATTTGCATAAGGGGCCTCATTTGCATAAATATTTGCATAATGTTACCATACACTAACTTTTAGTAAACATGCCTCTTTAATGAGTATGGATAAAGAAAGACTAAAAGATTTAGAAACAGGAAGACAATAATTAAACTGGGAACCCCAAAAGCCAAACTTGGAATGTACAACAACACTGTAGAAATAAAACTATAAATTAATTTCCTCTTGTACTAAACAAAGCGCAAACATTAATGATGCACATTTCCCAGAGCTGACATATTCCAGTTAATAAATTCAAAATAAAGAGAGATTTTTCTACCTTTTGTGCATTTTTTTTCAGTTGCAATTGTTCCAGCCACTTTCTTCTGGTTTCTTCATGTCTTCTGCTAACTCTCCATCGTCTGCTGTCCATTTGCCCTTTCTTCTCTCTCCTAGTTTTTTTTCCATTCTCTCTCTACATCTGCTTTAACATACTAATCTTTCTCCTTTTTCTCTTTCCTCATTCCTATTTCATCCACTCCAATTTTACCCCTCCATCCTCAATCCCCACTTACTCTCCCAATACCTGGCCAATTGTAGATTTGTCTTCTCTCCTAGACAAAATATTTTTCCCCTCTCCATTTCACTTTCCCAGCTCCATCCCATTCTAATCCTCCTCCAACATCAGCTCCCTTCTAGTTCCAGCCCCACCCAGCATCCGCTCCCTTCTAGTCCCTGCATCAGTCCATTTCCAGTCCTATCATAGCCTCACCATCAGCCCATTTCCAATCCTAGCCCCCCATCAGCCCATTTCCAATCCTAGCTCCCTCTCCTCACAGCCCATTTCCATTCCAAGCCCCCCTCCCCATCAGCCATTTGCAGTTCAAGCCCCCCTTCCACTCAGCCCATTTCCAGTCCTAGCAACCCCCCCCAGCCCATTACCAGTCCTAGACCCCCCATAGCCCATTACCAGTCCTAACCTCCCCATAGCGCACTTCCAGTTTTACCCCCTATCACCCCATTTTCAGTCTTAACCCCCCATAGCCCATTACCAGTCCTAACCTCCCCATAGCGCACTTCCAGTTTTACCCCATCACCCCATTTTCAGTCTTACCTCCCCTCATAGGCCATTACCAGTCCTAACCCCCCAATCAGCCCACCTCCAGTCCTAACCCCCCAATCAGCCCACCTCCAGTCCTAACCCCCATCTGCCCATTTCCAGTCCTAGCCCCCACCATAGCCCATTACCAGTCATAACCCCCCCTGCCAATAGCCCACTTCCAGCCCTAACCCCCATTACCCCAATTCAGTCAGCCCCTCCATAGCTCATTACCAGTCCTAACTACCCACATCATCCCAGCTCCAGTCATTCCTAACCCCCCCCTGCCCATTTCCAGTCCTAGCCCCCACCATAGCCCATTACCAGTCATAACCCCCCCGCCAATAGCCCATTTCCAGTCATAACCCCCCCTGCCAATAGCCCATTTCCAGTCATAACCCCCCTGCCAATAGCCCATTTCCAGTCCTACACCCCCCTGCCAATTGCCCTTTTCCAGTCCTACACCCCCCCTGCCAATCCCCCATTTCCAGTCATAACCCCCCTGCCAATAGCCAATTTCCAGTCTTAACCCCCCTGCCAATAGCCCATTTCCAGTCCTACACCCCCCCTGCCAATAGCCCATTTCCAGTCCTACACCCCCCCTGCCAATAGCCCATTTCCAGTCATAACCCCCCCCTGCCAATAGCCCATTTCCAGTCATACCCCCCCTGCCAATAGCCCATTTCCAGTCCTACCCCCCCTGCCAATAGCCCATTTCCAGTCCTACAGCCCCCCCCTGCCAATAGCCCATTTCCAGTCCTACCCCCCCCCCCCGGTAAATAAAAAAAACACCTGGCTTCTGCTGCTGCAGCAGAAAATCAGCTGTCCCGCGGCCCCTTCCTCTCTGCCCGGAGATCCCTCATTGTGCTTCATCAGCGGCATGCTTTTTAAGCCGCGAAGAGAGTATTTCCCTCTCGCGCGGCTTAATCCTATTCACTTTTCAAGCCTCGCGAGAGGGGAATACTCTCTTCGCGGCTTGAAAAGCACACGCTGATGGAGCACAATGAGGGATCTCCGGGCAGAGAGGAAGGGACCGCAGCACAGCTGATTTTGCTGCTTGAGCAGCAGAAGCCAGGTTTAAAAAAAAAAAATTGACAGTCGATTCTGCCGCTGCCACGGCAGCAACGGCAGAAGCAGAAGCAAGGCTTTTTTCTTTCCCTCCGTCGCGGGCCGCACAATGTTCTCTCGCGGGCCGCATGCGGCCCGCGGGCCGCGTGTTTGAGACCCCTGCTCTAGAGGACCCAGAACGGACTTTCTTTGTAGATGGAAGCAGTCTGGTCATCAATGGACATCGTTGTGCTGGATATGCAGTGGTGACCCTTGATCTGGTAGTTGAGTCCTCAGCCCTGACCCCAGGAACTTCTGCACAGAAAGCTGAATTGATAGCCCTCACTAGAGCCTTGACATTAGGAGAAGGACTCCGCATAAATGTGTACACAGATTCCAAATATGCTTTCACTACTTTGCACACACATGGAGCCTTGTATAAAGAACGAGGGTTAATCACCTCAGGGGGTAAGGACATTAGGTATGGGCCCGAGATATTGATGTTATTAGATGCTGTGTGGGCCCCCAAACAAGTGGCAGTCATGCACTGCCGAGGTCATCAGGCAGGAGCAGGAGAAGTTGCCTGAGGGAATAGATTTGCAGATGCCACCGCCTGAAAGGCAGCCACCAGAGGACAAATCAGGACCCAAGATACTGTACTGCAGGCAGCCCTATTCCCTGTGCCCCTTAGTTCCTGGGCACCCCAATATACTACAAGAGAGTTAGACTATTATTGTGAAAAGGAGGGAGGAGTCTTAACAGAACAAGATTGGATAGTGCTACCACCCCCAGAAGGTAGTCCACCTCCAGGTCCTACCGTCATCCCTGAAGCATTAGGACCAGCCTTTGTCCAAGCTTTCCACCAAGCCACACATTATGGAAAAACAGCCATGGAGAAAGCCCTGAGACCACACTTCTGTATTTCATTGCTAGGATCCCTGACCGCCTCAGTGGCACAGCAATGCCTGATATGTGCCAAGAATAATGCCAAGCAAGGTCCTGTTCCACCCCCAAGAATCCAGTCAGTAGGGGTGACCCCCATGAGTGATATTCAGATAGACTTTGCTGAAATGCCCCGTGTAAATGGATATCATTATATGTTAGTGTTATTCTGTACATTTTCAGGGTGGGTAGAAGCCTACCCCACCCGAACAGAGAAAGCCCGAGAAGTCACTAGGATATTGCTCCATGAGATCATTCCCCGATTTGGAATACCATCAACTATAGGGTCAGACAATGGCCCATCATTTGTATCCCAAGTGACCCAACAGTTAACTCAAGCTCTGCAAATAAAATGGAAGTTACACACTGCTTACAGACCCCAGAGCTCAGGGAAAGTAGAACGAATGAATAGAACCCTGAAAACTCAGTTATCCAAGCTTTGTCAAGAAACACACCTGAAGTGGCTCCAAGTTCTACCCATAGCCCTTCTTAGGATATGTTCAGCTCCCACCAGATCCTTAGGTGTCTCCCCTTTTGAGATTTTGTATGGGCGACCTCCACCCATAGTGCAGGGAATAAAGGGAGACATGAGACAGATAGGATCTGAAATAACTAGACAAGAACTATTAGCTTTAGGTTCTGTTTTGCAGAAACTCCAAACGTGGGTGCAAGACCGACTACCCATCAACCTGACCGAGCCTCTGCATCCCTTCAAGCCAGGTACGTCCATGTGGGTGAAAGAGTGGAGAAAGACCCCACTGGCGCCGCATTGGAAGGGACCATATGTTGTCATCCTGTCAACCCCCACCGCAGTGAAAGTTGCAGAATTCGAACCCTGGATCCACCACAGTCGAGTGAAGCCGGCAGCTGCTCCTGATCCTGGCCAATGGACATCAGTGAATGATCCCGAGACTCCATTGTGACTCACCTTGAGGAGACAGCCAGCTTTATAGAGAATCTTTAGAGTCCACTTACATCACGCGAAAGTGACCATCACTACAGAAACAGAAGAAAATCCAGCACAGATCATTATCCTCAACTTTCCAGTTAACTTCCAGAGACTGTAATCACAATGTTCTTCCACTATTGCCTTGTGGGAGTGGTGATCCTGGAAATCCTGGAAAAGACCTTTGCTCTACCCCCTTGTATAGTTTGCATAACCACCACCCGAACAGGACAAAAGGTTACTCAGACTTTGCTCTATCATTCCTACTATACTTGCACTGGAACAGTCAGCCGGTGTGTTTATAAGGGCACCGAACTGAACATTTGCACAAAGGGAAGAAGTAAGACTTGTTACACCCCTCGACAAAACCCATCATACTATACATTTGAGATACGATGGAATGATGAAGATGGAGCTATCCTAAATGCGACGAAATCCCTTACCGACCCCACCAAACCTATCACCTTGAACTTTGACGCTTGTGATGCCATCAACAGAAATGCTTACCACAGATGTGGGTCATGGGAGCGAGCCTACTACCATGATGATAAATACATGTGTCCAGAAGGAGCCTATGGATGGGGAAAGTGTACAGGAAAGATTACTGCAGCCACTATTTACACCACCGCATCTAAACCTGATTACTTTTGCCCAAAATGGGAATGTGTATATTTTGCTACCTGGAAGAATGCACCGACGGGACAAGACGACGATCATCGCAAAGGCAGCCTAACGAAGATCAGCATACCAGAACCTAAGAAATGCCAGAAAGGTGCCTGTAATCCTCTACAACTCTTCATAGCCAACCCCAGCCACTGAAAGCAAGGATACAAGTTTGGGTTACGTATTGCAGGAGGAGGAGTAGATCCTGGGACTATTTTATATCTGCAATTAAACACCAAAACCCATGTATCGTCACCCTATCGTATACATCACTCCTTCTATAAAGTTATGAAATCAGAGTTTGAAATCCCTCCTGCCTCCCAGAACTTATTTATTGAATTAGCGGGAGCAGTTCCTTGTAGTCTCCATGTTTCAGATTGTTTGTTTTGTGGAGGAACAAAAATGGGAGACCAATGGCCTTGGGAAGCACAAGAACTGAACTATTCTGTTCCATATAATCAGACTAATATACGCAATACCACAAGTGAATGGGTATTGGCCCACTCCATCGTGGGTAATTTATGTTTTTCTCGCTATGGACCAATGTTCAATATGGAAGTGGGGCAGCTGGTCTGTCTCAATCGGAAGTTTTACAACAGTACCACTAAGAAAACATCTTGGTGGTCAGGAACCAACGCTACTGAACCCTCCAATCCTCTAGTCCAGTTCCCCAGACTTGCCAGCATCTGGACTAACCTAGCAGCATATAATTCTTGGCAAGCACCACCTGGGCTGTACTGGATTTGCGGAACCTGAGCATATGCCAGACTTCCTCATCACTGGGGAGGCGCATGTGTATTGGGAACCATACGACCTTCCTTTTTCCTTCTACCAACATCCCAGAGAGAACAGCTGGGATATCCTGTGTACAGAAGTCGACAGCTGAAGGAGGCCTTGAAAATAGGCCAATGGGACAAATGGGATGGTGAAGAATGGCCCCCAGAAAGAATCATCTCATACTATGGACCTGCTACTTGGGAGCAGGATGGGACTTGGGGATATCGTACTCCTGTTTATATGATTAATCGAATAATACGTTTGCAAGCTGTTGTTGAAATAATAACCAATGAAACTAGTAAAGCACTAACCGTACTAGCAAAACAAAGTACGCAAATGCGCACAGCCATTTATCAGAATTGTTTAGCTTTAGATTATTTGTTAGCAGCCGAAGGTGGGGTATGTGGGAAGTTGAATCTAAGTAATTGTTGTTTACAGATTGATAATAATGGGCATGTAGTTGAAGATTTAGCCATCCAGATGAGAGAGCAGACATTTGTGCCTGTCCAGACCTGGCACAGTTTAAAAATGGATGGTGGTTTGGTTCATTGTTTTCCTGGATTGGTGGTCTGAAATCCCTTATGTTTATTGTACTATTCATATTAGCCATGTGCTTATTGCTCCCTTGTCTCCTACCCCTTTGCTTATGCATGATAACATCATCAATTGATAACACTATAGAGCGGAAGGCAGCTGCGAAAGTATTAGCTATGTGGCGATATTATCCTATACCCCATGATGATGATGATGCTATTACACCAGTATAATGTGTTAATTGACTAATGAGTGATTTAATCCTCACCCTTCCTCACTTGCGGGTGAGAATAATCAAAGGGGGGAATGAGGTAGGCTATGGCCTAGCATGGCCTGCTACTATGAAAGGCCTGTAAGTTAGGCCTGGATCCTAACTCCCATTATAGCTAGAAAAGAACCAAAAATCTGTGAAAAATAAGAAAGCTGTTTTAAAATGCTTAATAAGAAGTTTTCATGAATTCATAAGTCTTCTATTATTCTCTTGTGTGTGAAAGAACAGAAATGTAACAGTATATACATTCCAGAAGCCGAAGTTAACCTTGCAGTAGAAAAGTAACGAGATTAAGAACTGTACCATTGTTCAAGCAATCCCAAAGGAGGGGGCCGGTTGCTAAGCTCCAGAGGGATTTCTAATTGGACAAATGAAGGGAATGTATAACCAATGAAAAGTTTGCATGTATCGAGTTCGAACCAATAGAAAGTTGTCATGTATCAAACTGAAAAAGAGGTATAAATGGTTATGTCTCTTTATAAACGTTTGCTCAGTACCTTTTGAAGCTTTGACTGACTGGGCCTTGTGCACAATAAACTGACTTGGACCCTGTCAATCGACTCCTGGACTTATTCATTGATTGCACTTTGCCACAGCAGTAGTAGTAGTCAGATGTTAGCTCTGACTCTGCGCTTCGTCGATAGATGCTGCCACTAAGCTGCAGGCTGAGCAAACTCCCCTTCAGGACTTGTGAAATTATGAAAGGCCTTGGGGAGGCTTGTCCATATAGACTCCTGCAGGATAGGCCTCCAGGTGCCAGGGGTGCCTCTTGCAGGGCTGTGTATAGAGCCAGAGGTCCTCTTGGACTGCTAAGAGTCCAGAAAGCATTTGGCCATCCTCTGAGTCCAGTTTAAGAAAGGGCAGTCCTTTTGGAGATTTCAGCATGCTCTAGTCACCACTATGGCTCCATTATGTACAGTACTGCGTATGCCTTGTAGCACTATACAAATGATTAGTAGTAGTAGTAGCAGTAAAGAAAGCTTTGGTTTGATCTCCTCTATTACTGCCTGGTTTTTCAGGCAATTCATGGCATACACAGAATTCTTCATCAGCACCATAATTCAAAGTCCATCAATTTTCTTCCTGTCTATCTTTTTCAATGTCCAACTTCCACATCCATAAGATGTTATTGAAAATACCATGGCTTGGACAAGTCAAATCTTTGTGTGGAGAGAGACATCTCTGTTCTTGAGAATCTTGTCTAGGTCCTTCATAGCTATTCTGCCAAGAGCGATGCATCATTGGATTTCTTGACTGTTTGTCGTTTCTTTATTGAATATAATTGATTATTATTGATCCAAGCAGATTAAAGTTCTCCACTATTCAATTTCTTCTCCATCAACAATGAACTTATTGATTTTGCCAGTTTTCAGGATCTTTGATTTCTTTACATTAAGGTGCAGGCCCATTTTAAGACTATGTTCCTTGATCTTGAGAAGCAAATGTTTCTGACATTCTTCACTTTCAGCCAGTACTGTGGTGTCATCAGCATAGCGAAGGTTGTTGATGTGTCTTCCACCAATATTCACACTTCTCTTGTCTTCATACAGTCCTGCTTCTCTGATAATTTGTTCTGCATATAAATTAAACAGGTAGGGGAAAGTATGCAGCCTTGTCATACACCTTTGCTGATTTTAAACCATTCTGTTTCTCCTTGTTCCATTCAAACTGTTGCTTCTTGATCAATGTAAAGGTTGTACAAGAAAACTATCAGGTGTTTTGGTATACCCATGCTTCTTAATGTGGCCCAGAGTTTCCTAATGTGGCCCAGAGCCTTGCTATAGTCAATAAAACACAAATAGATATCCTTTTGGTATTCTGTTGTCTTTTCAAGGATCCATCTCATATCTGTGATGATGTCTCTCGTTCCTCGTCCTTTCGTGAACCCTGCTTCTCGTTCCAGGCATGGTTGTAGTCTCCACTGAATGATCTTGAGTAGAATCTTGCTGGCATGTGGGATCAGAGCGATTGTGCGATAATTTCCACAGTTGGATCACCTTTCTTCAGTATTAGTACAAACACAGATCTTTCCTAGTCAGTTGTCCATGATGTTGTTTTCCAAATTTCCTGGCAGAGCCTTGTAAGTATGGCAACAGCCATATCTGATTACTGTAATACTTCAATGCGAATGCCATCCATACCTGGTGCTTTGTTCTTTGATAATGCTTTCAATGCTGCTTCAACTTATTTTTTCATCACCAGTGGTTCCTGATCATAAGGTGCAGGTTGAAACAGCTGTAGGTCTACTTGATCTTTATGGTGTAATGACTCTGTATATGCTTTCCATCTTCTCAGCATCATTCAACACGGATCCTTGAGCATCTTGCAGCATTCCAATTTGAGGGTGGAATTTCTCTTTAACTGTCATAGCTTTAGGAAAGCCGATCTTGTTCTTCCTTTAATAGTTTCTGATTCTACTTCCTTGCATTCATCATTGTAGTACTTCTCCTTGTCTTGTCTTGCTGTACGTTGGAAATCTCTATTGAGTTCTGTGATTGCCTCTCTTTCTCAGGGCCGACCTAAGTGTTTCTGCTGCTCTAGGCAGAGCCTCCATGCCGCCCCTCCCCCCCAAAGATTGTGGCACCACCTGGCTCACCATGCTGCCCCCCTCCCAGCATCCATCTTTTCACTGGGGTGAGGGGGGTGGCATGGTAATATCTCCACTGTGTTGGTCTTTAAAATGCCCACGCTAGCGTGTTCACTGTTTGCCACTCCTGCCCCCTTCCTATGTAACTTCATATTGGAGGGGACAGCATGGACACTTTAAAGCCTGATGCAGCAGAACATTATTGTACTGCCCCCTCCACCAGGTGAGATAGATGCCAGGGGGGTGGTACATTAGGCTGGGCAGCGATGAATTGCCGCTTCGCTGGGAGGAGGGGGGCCAATGCCGCCTATCAGAGCCTGCCACCCTAGGTGACCGCCTAGTTCACCTAGTGGATGGGTTAGCCCTACTCTCTCCACTGGCTTTAGCTTCTCTGTGTTTCTGAGCAATTTTTAGAGTTTCTTCAATCATCCATTTTGGCCATTTTTGCTTTTTCACTTTTTGTAGAGACTTCTTACTTTTTTCAAGCACAATTTTTTTATTGTCATCCCATAACTCTTCTGGTGCTCTGTCATTTGTATCCAGAGCAGCAAATTGATTTTGCAGGCACTCTTTAAATTCCAGTGGTATATTCTCTAGGTCATATTTTTCTACATTGATGAGTGGTTTGCTCTTTTTCAGCTTTAGCTTGAGTTTGTATACTAGTAGTTGGTGATCTGTACCACAGTCGGCTCCTAGTTTTGTTTTCGTTGATGTTATTGAGTTTTTCCAGTGTTGACTTCCACAGATGTAGTCAATTTGATTCTTATACAATCCATTGGATGAAGTTCATGTGTACAGTCACTGCTTGTGTTGCTGGAAGAAGGTGTTTGAGATGAATAGATTGTTGGGCTTGCAGAATTCTATCAGTCTTTCTCCAGCTTCATTTGTTTGCCAAGTCCATATTTTCCAACCACTTTGCCTTCTTTTTGGTTGCCAACATTTGTGTTCCAGTCACCCATGACCATTAGGATATCCTGTTTGCATGTTCTGTCAATTTCAGCTTATACTTGTTCAGAGAACTCATTCGCTTCTTCCTTTTCGCTTGTTGGGCATATACCTGAATAATAGTTGTGTTGATGGGCATTCCCCACAGACGAATAGAAATTAAGTGTTCATTGATTGCACTGTATTTCATTAGACTTCTTGCAAGTTTCTTCTTTGTCTTTCATTTCCAGCATAGTATGCCATGTGATCATCAGTTGCAAAGTGCCTGATGCCAGCCCATTTCAGTTCGCTGACACACAACAGATTGAGTTGTACATGTTCCATTTCATTCTTGACCACCTCCATCTTCCTTTGGTTCATGCTTTATACGTTCCATGTTCCAATATCTAAGACATCTTTGCAGCTTCTGACTCTCATCTCATGTGCAGCTACATCAGCAGTCGGACGTCCCGAAGGCTTTAATCCAACCTCATCATATATGTTGGCTTTACTCTGAAAAATCTTCAGCTCATCCCCCGTATCCAGCTGAGTGCCTTCCAACCTGAAGGTCTCATCTTCCAGCACTATAGTGCAATTTGTTTTGTTGTGACTATCCATTGGGTATTCATGGCAAGATACGGAAGTAGATTGCCAGCCCTTTCTTCCACACAGGTAATGCTAGTGTTGTTGCCATTGTCACAAAAATGTGGTTTTCTGCTGCCAACACCATCCCATTATGCTGCTGCCAAGATGGGTGGTTTGTCTTAGTATGGTAGCTCAACTGAGATTTGTCCATGTTGGGAGACCCTGCCAGTAGTTACACTACCAATAGCTTAGCTCTCAAGGTCACCGATGCACAGAAGCCCTCACAGCAAGACAAGCTGCAAACCAAGTAAGAGCAAGTCAGCCTTAGGTAAGATTTTAAAAAAAAATATATGTATATATTTTTCATTTAATTATGGCAGTGCTTCTGTTGGTCACCCTTCTCGAGTCTGCCTGTGTCTCCCTGCTCAAACGGGGAGAGCTAGCACAACCACTAGGCAAACTAGGTCATTGCCTAGGATGGCAGCTTCTGGAGCAGGGCATTCATAGGTAAATAATATGTTCTGTCAGCTGGGGTGGGGATAAGGCTTAAGGTTTGCCTAGATGCCAACACCTTGAACCAATTCTGGGGCAGGCACTGCAAGCAGGTAATGTTTGAGGACCTTTTTCATTGCCTTCTGCATTCATAGACTATTCTACCCATGCCCTCCCCAGAGCAAGGCCAGAGAGGTTATTACATCAATATCTTGGTGCCAAAGAAAGCAGGTTCCTTCTGTCTTACCTGGAACTAAAGATGGTTGGTGCCAAGTCCCTCATTTCCATATGAAGACCATTTGGTTTGTCATTTCATCAGTCTGGCAGAGGGAGTTCATCGTCTCCGTAGACCTTGCCAAGATATATTTTCACATTTCCATTTGGGAGCAACATCAGCAATTTTTCTGTTTTTGTGTTCTAGGCTGCATCTCTAGTTCTAGGCCCTGCCCTTTAGCCTAGCCCTGCTCCTCACACCTTTTCCAAGATCATGTTGCTGCTAGCAGCGTTTCTGCATAAGCAGGGAATCTAGATTCATCCGTACCTGGATGACTGGCTGACCTGATTGAACCTTCTGGAGAAGTCCAGAGATGACATAGCTCTGTAGTTTCCTGGCTGGTAAAGCTGTGGTTGTTGTTCAACAAAAGTCTTTCAGGGCAGGTCCTGGAGTGGTCTAGCAGGATTCAAGAAAAGAAAATGATCAGGTATGTAAAATTACTTTGTAATGTTTACCTCTATGATACATCTTCCTGGGGATTAAAGAAAAATTGCAGTTTGGATTTATTTTCTGATATATTTAAAGAAACATTGAGGGAATGGACTGAAATACCACATAAATCGCAGGAGCACCTTTTTCAGATATTGGACTAACAGAAGGAAATTTCTGAGCAAAAGATCTTAACCCTCTTTAGTATATGAAGGTCTGCATTTTTGTTATCCTCATTATTATTGAGTTGTGCTTTATAAATATGGCAATAGTAAATTTAGGTAAAGAGTACTGATTTTGTGTGGAGATTGGGTCTTGTTAGAGGGGTCAGTTTTTATCTTCTTTTTGCATAGTCATTAACCTACTTGCTTTTGGAAACATATGTTGCTGAAGTTCTTGTTTCTCAGGGCCAGCAACATATTTGGGAGAGCTCTGCTCTGGTGCATATTTTGTCAAACAATGCTGGCACTGTGAACCAACAGTTTCAAACTCTGTGGGCCTGCAAATTCTGAAAATGTTGGCTTGTGGTGGAAGCATTGTCTAGATGGGAGGAATGACTACACCACCCCCTCAGATATTGTGCAGGGATCACCCTTTCCTGGACAGGGGTAATGGATGACTACTTAAGTTGGAGGTGAACCAAAATTTTCTGCTGCCACATAGCTGAAAAACAAGAATTTGAAGGTGCTCTTTTTAAGTTGGTGGTCCATATTCATCATTGTACTATGGATGGTATAACCATGGTCCTAGAGGAGGCCTGATTGTACTGGTTCCCATTGATGGCAAGGGAACACCTCCCAGAAGTGGCCCAATTACATCCAGAGGTATGATCTAATGTTGGGGAAGTAGAAAGATCAATTTGTGTGAATTTAAAGCTTGATAATATTTGTAGATATTTGTTTTCATATCGTTTGGGTAGTTTACAGATTCACAAGTTATAGACGTTGCCTTAACACAGCAGATTTTAGTAGACTTTTCCATTGCACATTGGCTAATCAGCATGGTAAAACATTACTATTGAGTGACCGCATGAGGAACTAAAACCTTGCAAGCAGATTTTTCATGGAAAATTCCCAGTAAAGGGATTACTTCAAACCTAGCAATTTTGCCTAAAGGTTTGTATAGCAAATTGCAAGGCAAAGCCATGGCGTCTATTTCACTGCTACAGAATGCTGAGACGTGTTTAATAAGAGCAATGTATTTCTGTCCTCGTAGAATACAATTAGTAATTTATTGTCCCTTGCTCCTTGCACTGTTCACCAAGGTTCCTAATTTCTTATAGGGAAACTAACTTATAAGATCATCGTGTTGGTACTTCCCTCTTCCTAGTAACTTTCGGACCATTCATGCAAATTCATTCACATTCACACCATAGATAGTACAGCAGCCAGTGATCCCTGTTTCACATTTCCCATAGAGTCTTGATGCACTCTCAGGCATATTCACTAAAGCATGTTAACTCTGATGCACATTAATTGTTGAGGGTCGATTGTATTTAATTGGAAGGATTCACTAACCTGTTCATGTTAACCCATATTAAAATGACTGCAATGTAGTAAATAGGCCTTTAACAGTCTTTTTCTTGTTGTTTCCTATAAAGAAACAGGTCAGATCAGTTTAATTCAGTTGAAATCTCAGGAAGGCCAGGGCACAGTGTGATATTATTGACCTTCTTAAAACTACTGTGCCATGGGCTGATGCATTTGGTCACTGGCTGATTCCATTTTTTGTCTAGTCCTCTCCCCCCCCCTACCAAAAAACACAGCCCAATGTTTAATATTGTGTTTATTATTCATTCACACAACAAACGTTACAACCATATATACATTTCTGTACCAAAAAAACTAAATTAGGCAGCTTGCTTTGCCTGCTGAAATCCAAGGTGCTTCTCTCTCCTTCAAGTGTGATGGGAAGATAAACTAGTCTGCAACAGACCAATGAAATGAAAAACAGGCAGTGTTTAGGAAGATCAGTTCACGCGTACATCACAAACAGTTAGAGTACAGTTAAAAGCGTTAACAGATCACATAACCCACTAAGTGGAATTCACACTTTATAGAAAGAAACACAATATTGTTTCTTCCCACCATCAATAACTTTGAGTGACAATACACAGTCGCTGGCTTTCCAATTGCAACCTCTATTAAGTGACCACCTCTTTATTAATTAATGGGCAGGTATCTTCTATCAGATGCCTCACTTGCTCTTTTTACTCTTATGCTCTCTCTCCATCTGTTTTAGCATGCTAGAAGTATGCCGTAAAGGAAACATGACCTATCTGAATTTAGCCTTAGCTCACAGTTACTCAGCATTTTCAGCAAACGATTTATGGCAGGGACTATTTTAAGTGCTACTTAAACCTGTAGGCACAGTTTCAATTCATTGTTTTACAATTATAGCCCCTTACAGAAAGGAAACTCTATCTACAGCATCCATACTTCACTTTTGAGAGATTGTTTCTTCCTGGGGGTAGTGCCATTTTCCTCATGTCTTGTAACTTATTTATGAGATGATGCGTGAACAGCAAGGCGATGGGCTGCGGCTTTAAAGGAAAGGTTAGGTATCAAGCCCATCTCATCCTTAGAATTATGCTATTAGCACGGATCCAGGAATCCAGTACTCAAGAACTCTCCACAGATCCTGTTCTCAGGCTGAAGTAGTCCTGTTATTTATTTACATATGTTTGTTGTAGTAGAAATTAGATTTGCCTATTTGGATCATGCTGAAAGCAGACTGCTCGAGGGCCCCTTCAGGATTCGAAAAAGACCACAGCTTTTTGGCTTTAGAGCTCTGTCATCAAGATCTGCCGGATTTCCTGTACTTTTTGTTGACAGTCCCAGGCTCACTGCTTACTTTGTTTTCACCATTAAACAATACTGAACATTAGAATCAGAGAGCTCTTCTGCAGCCCAGATTGCTTTGAATTGTTTCTCTGTTTGGCTGGCTGCCAAAAGCACACATTTTTGGCTAGGCAGCCTAGAAAACAGCAAGCTAGTAAATCCATGGTGCTGTACGCTGCTTTTTTCCATTTCTTCCCTGAGTACGAGCAGACGCTCTCTGTACGAGCATCCAATAGTCTACATGCATAAAAAATGTAAATCTTTTTCTTTCTAGAAGTCTTAGGTAATAATGAAATTGTTTTAATTCGAACTAGAAAGAAAAACTATATTTGCAGATTATTATTCTGAGTGATGATGAAAAATCCTTTCCTAAGGAAGTAGGGAATGAACCAACCATTTTATACCCCTGAAGGAGGCCCAGGTGAATAGCTGTTTAGGAAGGCTGACAAATAGATATTTGTTATTCAAAACTGAGAAGGAGGCTGCATGAGAGGCCGAATAGGGGCAAACAGGGCAAAACTGAGGTTACTGAGGCATTTTGGGTCTCTGCAGTTCCAAGACATGGAATGCATTAGCTCTGTGTTGTCAACCTAGTCCTTGTGGATCACCTGACTGAGGTTACTGGATGCCCCCGATTTTCAGGGATTGTCCCCGATTTTGAAATAGGGTCTCCAACTCCATGGACTATAACCAGCTCCTATCCCTGATTTTACTAGGGACAGAGGCAAGAGACTTTACTTCTCCTACATGCAGTCCTCTAAGTCCTGTTAGGAGAAGATATAAAATTAATTTCTTTTCTGGAGAACAAGGAGGAATTTTAGACATGTATAGAGTATTAATCTATATGTATAAAGTAAATTGAGCATATGTATATGTTTGCACGCTTATAACTCAAAAAGGGAAGCTACTGTCTTTTTTAAGCTTTTAAAATTCTATGGGGAAAAGATGATTGAGGAGCAAGGCCAACGTTAAGGAGATGAGGCGCTCTAGGCGACCTTCCCCCACCCCCCGGTGCTCCGCCCCCTCCCACACTCATTGCCACTGCTGTCACTCCTCTCCGGAACCTGCAGCGGTGGCAATTACAGCAAACAGCCCTACGGCGCTTACCCTACTCTTCGGCACTGCGGGGCTGTTTGCTTCTGCCCCTCTCTGACTCCCGATGAAAGAACTGAAATATGAGATTGCAGACCTGCTATTAGTAATCTGTGAACTATCATTAAAATCATCTCTAATACCTAAAGACTGGCAGATCGTCAATGTAACACCAATTTTTAAAAAGGGTTCGAGGGGTGATCCGGGAAACTACAGACCGGTGAGCCTCACGTCAGTACCGGGAAAAATGGTAGAAACCATCATAAAGAATAAAATTACTCAGGATGTAGATAGTCATGGCCTAATGGGAGACAGCCAACATGGCTTTAGACAAGGAAGATCTTGTCTTACTAATCTGTTATGTTTTTTTGAAAGTGTGAATAAACAGGTGGACAAAGGTGAGTCAGTTGATACAGTGTATCTGAACTTTCAGAAAGCCTTTGACAAGGTCCCTCATCTGAGACTTTTGGCAAAACTAAAGAGTCATGGGATAGGAGGCAGTGTACTACTGTGAATCAGGAACTGGTTAAAAGATAGAAAGCAGAGGGTTGGGCTAAATGGCCAATTTTCCCAATGGAGAAAGGTGAATAGTGGTGTACCCCAGGGATCTGTGTTGGGTCCGCTGCTTTTTGACATATTCATAAATGACCTGGAAAGTGGAATAATGAGTGAGGTTATCAAATTTGCAGATGACAGAAAACTATTTAAAGTTGTTAAAACCCAAGAGGATTGTGGAAAATTGCAAGAGGATCTTGATAAATTGGAAGACTGGGCATCAAAATGGCAGATGAAATTTAATGTGGACAAGTGCAAAGTTATGCACCTAGGGAAGAACAACCCAAACTATGGTTACACGATGCAAGGTTCCACATTAGGAACCACCACCCAGGAAAAAGATTTAGGCATCATTGTGGATAACATGTTAAAACCCTCGGCCCAGTATGCAGCGGCAGCCAAGAGAGCAAATAGAATGCTAGGTATCATAAGGAAAGGAATGGAAAATAAAACAAAAGATATTATAATGCCTCTATACCGTTCCATGGTGAGAACACCCCTTGAATATTGTGTGCAATTCTGGTCGCCGTATCTTAAAAAGGATATAGCGTTATTAGAAAAGGTTCAGAGAAGAGCCACCAAAATGGCAAAGGGGATGGAAGGATACTCCTATGAAGAAAGGCTAAAAAGGATAGGGCTCTTTAACCTGGAAAAGAGACGGCTGAGGGGAGATATGATAGAAGTCAATAAATTAATGAACGGAGTGGAACGGGTAAACGTAGATCGACTGTTTACGTTTTCAGAATATAGGAAGACTAGGGGACATGCAATGAAGCTACAGGGTAAACTATTTAAGACTAATAAAAGAAAATATTTTTTCACTCACCGTGTAATCAAACTCTGGAATTTGTTACCGGAGGATGTAGTAAAGGCTGTTAGTGTAGCTGGGTTTAAAAAAGGTTTGGACAAGTTCCTGGAGGAAAGGTCCATAAACCATTATTCTCCAGGACCAAGCAGGAAGTCAGTCCTCACATATGGGTGTCATCGGTGTCGATGAAGCCCCAGCGGAGCATTTCCCCAGCTTTCCATGAAAGCCTTTGGGAATGCTGGCACGCATGTGCGGTTCCCTTCCCGCCTAAAGGTGCCATCTTACCTCAGTCTCTTTTTTTCCGAGAAGCCCATCGGACGTGTGTCCTGTTCTCCCGAATAAAAGTGATTTTTTTCTTCGGCGATTTTCGCTATTTTTTCTCCGGTTCGACACCGGTTCCCCTCCCGCCGGGTTCGGTACACCGGTATCGAGCCTGTTTTCTTCATTTTTCGGTTTTTGCCCTTCGTGGCTGGCGTTCGCGCCCTTTTTTCATTTTTCACTGGAAGGCCGGTCTTTTGACATTGCTGGGGCTATTTTTTCCCCGATGGCTTCCAGTGGTTTCAAAAAGTGTGATCGGTGTAAGAAAATTATGTCTCTCACCGACACACACGACTGCTGCCTTCGGTGCCTCGGCCCTGACCACGACCCAAAGTCGTGTGGGCCATGTGGGAAGATGTCTTCCAAGGCACTAAAGAGTCGACAGCATCAAAAGGAAAGGTTTTTCTCGGACTCTGCCTCCGGCCGGGCCCGGACCTCGTCTGAAGCCTCGACATCTTGGGATTCTGATCCCGAGCGCCGTCGAAGCTCCTCGGACAGGGGGTCCCCTGACCGGGAACGTAAGAGGAAGAAGCGGCTCGTGAGGGCGGCGTCGGAGGAGGTCCCTGGTCCCTCGAGGGCCAGGTCTAAGACCCCCGACCGCCGTCCAGGGCCCGTGGACCAAGAGAAGCCTGCCAAAGTTCCTCGCATGGAGCCGGAGTCTGCTGGACACGTAAGCCCTGTAGTCCTCGTGGACTCTTCTCCCAGAGAGCTGACGTCGGACCCGGCGCCGCCGGGTCCCGAGTCAGTGGCTGCTGCGTCTCCCGAGCTGAGTCTCAGGATGACAGCCTTGGAGTGCAGACTGTCTGCCTTCAAGGAGCAGCAGCAGGCACTGATGGCCAGCCTGTCTTGTGCATCTGCCCCGACCACTGGGATGTCGACTTCAAAGTCAACCCCGGAGACCGAGCCGATACTCGAGACCCTCGTGGCTCGAAGTCGTCCTCGGTCGAGGTCTCCCTCGACCTCCTGTTCGGGACCGAGGGTGTTGACGCCGGTGCCCCCGGCGTCAGGGCGGGTGCCTCGGGGCCCCGCGGGGTCGGACCCTGACTCCTCCTCGGACGAGTCCGCCTGGGAGACGGAGGACGAGGAGTCTCCCGATACTTTTAAGACTCGGTGCGTCCCGTCGGACTCACCGCAGTCTGATCCCCGGAGTAGATCCCCTCCGGAGGACACTAGGTTCTCGGAGTTTGTCCGGGATATGGCCGCTGCCTTGGCTATCCCTGCCGATCCCAAGGAAGAGCCTCGAGCCGAGGAGCTCGATGCTCTACAGTACGACTCTCCTCCGAAGGAGGCCTTTACTGTCCCGGTTCCTCTGATGCTGGAACGGCTCCTCTTCCGAATGTGGGAGGCCCCGGCCTCGGCGCCGGTTCTAAGTAAGCGAGCTGATTCCATTTATCGACTCCGCAAAAGCCCTGGTTTCCAGAAAGCACAGCTACCACACCATTCCATGGTTGTGGAATCGGCCATGCATCGTCTGAAGAGCCAGAAGATGCACTCCGCAGTGCCCCCCGGCAGGGAGGCCCGCAACCTCGATGGCGTCGGTAGGAAGTGCTTCCAGACGTCGATGCTTGCTTGCCGTGTCCAGTCTTACCAGCTGTACATGGGCATGTACTTGCGGGACCTGGCCAAAGAATTGGCCGGCTTCTCTGCTGGTCTCTCCGGGGAACCCTTGCAGAGATTTCAGACCTTGTCCTCGGGGATTCGTGAATGCTCGAAGTTCATTTCCCGCGCCGCCTATGATGGCTTCGAGGCTTTGGCCCGAGTAGTGGCTGCCGGCATCGCGGCTCGACGCCAGGCATGGCTGCAGTCATCGGACCTCGAGCCATGGGTTAAGGACAAGTTGGTCGATGTCCCCTGCCGAAGTGAGAACCTTTTTGGCAAACCCGTGACCGAGAAGGCCGCTCAGCTCGAGACAGAGCACCTTACCCGGACAAGGCTGTCGAGGAAGACCTTTGCCCCTTCACATAAGAAGAAGGGCTCAGGTAAAAAGTCCTTTTACCCGAGGAAGGGCACTGCCTACAAATAGTACCCTCAGTATCAGGCTGCCCAAGCTGCCCCCCAGGGTCAGCAAGCCAAGGGCCAGGGTAATGGGCCCCGTAGGCAGAGGACCCCCAAGCCTCAGGCCCCTGCCACCACTCAGCAGGGTGGGGGGTTTTGACTCCTTGAGTGTAGCCTCTCCTCCACTGCTCTCCCCACCCTGCACAGGAGGTCGCCTCGCCCTCTTTGCCCACCAGTGGTCCCTTATCACCGGGGACAGTTGGGTGCTGGACATAGTCCACAATGGCTATGCCCTCCATTTTCACCAACTGCCACCGCCATATTTTCCAGGGGAGCCTCCAAGGCCTCCCCTGCACACAGACCTCCTTCTAAAAGAGCTTCATGGTCTGTTGGTGGACAGGGCGGTGGAGCCTGTGCCTCCCCACTTGCAAGGTCACGGATTCTACTCCAGGTATTTCCTGATACCCAAAAGAACCGGTGGCCTTCGACCCATTCTGGACCTCAGAAACCTCAACAAGTTCCTAGAGAAAGAAAAGTTCAAGATGCTTACTCTTGGGACACTTCTGCCCTACCTCCAGCAGGGAGATTGGCTATGCTCCTTAGATCTAAAGGATGCGTACACTCACATCCTCATTCATCCAGACCACAGAAAGTACCTCAGGTTCATTGTGGGAGGAAACCATTATCAGTACAGAGTACTACCTTTTGGCCTGTCCTCCGCTCCCAGGGTCTTTACCAAGTGCCTGGCAGTGGTTGCGGCCTACCTGAGAAATCAAGGCATCTTTGTCTTTCCCTATCTGGACGACTGGCTCATCAGGGGTCAGACGTCCCTGGAGGCCAGACAAGCCACCCTCAACACCATTGCTCTGCTTCAAAAGGTGGGCTTTGTCATAAACTTCGCAAAGTCCACTTTGCTCCCCTCCCAGAACTTGGAGTTCATAGGGGCAAGGTTGGATTCTCAACTGGCAAAGGCATTCTTGCCAGAAGACAGGGCTCAAAGGCTGATGGACGTGGCAAAGCAGTTTCTGAACAGGTCCCTGGTCTCCGCCAGACTCTGCCTCAGGCTTCTGGGTCACATGGCTTCGACAGTACATGTGACTCCCAATGCCAGGCTCCATATGAGGCCTGCACAGTTGTACCTTCGGACTCAGTGGTCTCAAGCCATAGGCCACTTACGAGACAAGATAAAGGTGTCCAAACCCCTTTTGGCCTCCCTCAGCTGGTGGCCACATCCACCCAATCTACTCAAAGGAATGCTCTTCCAAATGCCAGAATACTCAGTGGTCCTCACCACCGACGCCTCTCTGAAGGGCTGGGGTGCTCATTGTCTGGACAAGTGCACCCAAGGCCTCTGGTCTCCCTGGGAGGCAGCCTAACAGATCAATCTGCTGGAACTTCGAGCTATCCGCTTGGCTCTCAGAGTTTTTTCTCCAGCCCTGGCTCACTGCTCAGTCTTGATTCAAACAGACAACCAGGTGGCCATGTTTTATGTGAACAAGCAGGGCGGCACTGGGTCCCAGATCCTTTGTCGAGAGACTCAGGACCTTTGTTCCTTTGCCCTGAAGCACCACATGCTTCTCAAGGTGGTGTACCTCCCAGGCCAGGAGAACTGCCTGGCCGACCGGTTGAGCAGGATTCTGCAGCCCCACGAGTGGCAGCTGCATCCCTTGGTGGTTCAAAAGATCTTCCTGAAGTGGGGTCTCCCTTGGATAGATCTCTTTGCCAGTCCACTAAACAGGCAGCTACCCAAGTTCTTCTCCAGGCAACCACATCCTTTGAGGATCGCACCAGATGCTTTTCTGATGTCCTGGTCTCAGGGCCTCCTGTATGCATTTCCTCCCATGCCCTTGGTGGCCCGAACTCTGTTCAAGATTCTTCGGGACAAGGCCTCGGTCCTGCTGGTAGCTCCCAGATGGCTGAGACAGCCTTGGTTTCCTCTTCTGCTTCAACTGGCGGTGGATCCCCCACTGCCTCTGGGGTTACAACCACTGTTCCCTCTAAGCTGTGCACGTGTGCGCGCGCACACACCTCGCCAAGTGAGCGCACATACTTTACAACAGAGCGCACAAAAATTACGGTTCTGATTCTGATAGAAAACAACACAGACGTTCTTAAAATTGAAAAGTTGTTGTGTATTTATGGTTTTCACAAGTTCTACAATATTTTCTAGTGCAATCAATGTGGTGTGCATACTGTATTCTGATGTGTAGTTAAATTTTAAAGTATATAACGCCGAGTGTCGTCATGTGGCACACAAAAATTTAACCTTCCTTCAAAAGCTGCACAGCTGATATTTTATGCGCACACAGCCTACAGAAAATTAGAGGGAACATTGGTTACAACCCAACCTTCTCTCTCAGGAGCAGGGTTCCTACACCCCAATCTCAAGACTCTCAATTTGATGGCCTGGAGGCTGCAAGGGTAGTCTTGGCTCCCTGGGGCCTGCCTCAGGAAGTTGAGGAGGTTGTCCTAGCCTCTAGAAAACAGTCCACTAGGAAAGCCTATGCTCTCAAATGGAAGAGGTTTTTTGTGTGGTGTCAGCTACGTACAGAGGATCCTTTCTCCTGTACTGTGCCGGTAGTGCTTCAGTATTTGCTGCACTTATCCAATCAGGGACTTAGGTCCAATTCTGTTCGGGTCCACCTCTCAGCTTTAGCAGCTCACCACTCACTGGTGGAGGGACATTCTTTGTCAAGTCATCCCTTGGTGTCCCGCTTTCTCAGGGGCTTGCTTTTGCTCAAGCCCCCCATCCGTCCTCCTGCTCCTGAGTGGGAGCTGAATGTGGTCTTGCAGCAACTGACTCGCCCACCCTTTGAGCCGATGGCTACTTGTCCACTGCGCTTCCTCTCCTGGAAGACACTCTTCTTGATAGCCCTTACCTCGGCTAGGCGAGTGAGTGAGCTTCAGGCCCTGGTCTGTGATAGGCCTTACACCAGGATTTATAGGAACAGGGTAGTCCTCAGGACTCATCCCAAGTTCCTCCCTAAGGTTGTCTCCTCTTTCCACCTCAAGCAGGAGGTGGTTCTTCCAACATTCTTCCCTAGGCCTCATGCAAGCCAGGCTGAAGCAGTCCTGCATACCCTGGATTGTAGGAGGGCCTTATCCTTCTACCTTGACCATACGCAGGGGCATAGAAGGGCTACTCAGCTCTTCATATCCTTTGACCCCAATAAGTTGGGGTTAGCTGTGTCCAAGCGTACCTTGTCTATCTGGGTGGCTGACTGTATCACCTGGGCTTACAAGGCAGCTGACCTTCCTTTGCAGGGTAGGGTCACAGCCCATCGTGTCAGGGCAATGGCTGCCTCAGTGGCTCATCTCCGCTCTGTGCCCTTGGTAGACATCTGCAGGGCTGCAACTTGGTCTTCAAGCCAGACTTTTGCAGCCCATTACTGTCTGGAAAGGGAGTCCCATAGGGACAGTGCTTTTGGCCAAGCAGTACTCCGGAATCTCTTTGAGGTTTAGGCAACTCCTGCCCTCTGTTGGGCTACCGGTGGAGGTTGTATCCTTGAAAAGCCTTTCTTTGCTGCTGGGACTAGAGGGAGTTCTCATGTTCAGCCTGGGTTCCTCGGTAGCCCAGAGCTAGGGAGTCACCCATATGTGAGGACTGACTTCCTGCTTGGTCCTGGAGAAAGAGTAGTTACTCACCTGTAACAGGTGTTCTCCAGGAGCAGCAGGAATCAGTCCTCACAACCCTCCCTCCTCCCCTTGGAGTTGCAGTTGTACATAGTTTGTGTTTTTACATTTTTGTGTGCTCTTCTTAGCTATGTCATCTGACTGAGGTAAGATGGCACCTTTAGGCGGGAAGGGAACCGCGCATGCATGCCAGCATTCCCAAAGGCTTTCATGGAAAGCTGGGGAAATGCTCCGCTGGGGCTTCATCGGCGCCGATGACACCCATATGTGAGGACTGATTCCTGCTGCTCCTGGAGAACACCTGTTACAGGTGAGTAACTACTCTTTAAGAAGGGACCCAGGATATCAATGCTTGACCTAGTACAAGCATTGCAGAAGCTGTGTCTTTTGGGTAAACTGCTAGGTACATATGACCTAGATTGGCCACTGTTGGAAACAGGATACTGGGCTTGATGGACCTTGGTCTGACCCAGTATGGCATATCTTATGTTCTTATGTTCTTATGATGCCGACTTCCGGTGCCAACAGGAAACCACAAACAGCCCTGTGGTGCCGAAGATTAAGGTAAGCACTGCAGAGCTGTTTGTGGTGATTGCCACTGCTGTAGGTCCCAAGAGAGGCAACAGTCCAAGCAATCAGCACCTCTGCCGGGCTGGGCTCTAGGTGACTGCCTAGTTCACCTAAAGGTAGCACCAGCCCTGCTGAGGAGGAAGGATCCCTGCCCTGTCCAGTCCAACTCAGCCCTACACAGGTTTCCCAGGTTTGCTCTCTAAAAATCTGGTAACCCTACACCTGACCAACCTGTTTTTTTCAGGATATCCATAATGAATATGCATGAGGTATATTTGCATACAATGGGAACAAAGCATGTAAATATCTCATGAATATTCATTGTCAATATCTTGAACACCAAACTGGTTGTGTGATCCTATAGAGCATTCTCTATCATTTCCTAAAGGCACATCTATCCAGTTGGGTTTTTAGGATTACCACAATGAATATGCCTTAGATAGATATGAATATACTGAAAGCCCAATTCAGAAAGAGGCATGTCTGGACCATCCGGATGGTCCCGAGCAGGATGGGTCTGTTAGGACCTGATTCTGTAACATGGGAGCAAAATGTTCCCGCATCATACAGAACATGTTCCCGCATCAGAAATGTACATACAGAAATAAATCAACATACAGAAATGTTCCCGCATCGTACAGAACATGGGCAAGCCACTTAACCCTTCATTTGCCATGTTCCCTGTAAAATAGTTATTTCCAAGTTATAATGCCCTGTTCAATGTAATTTCAGTTTGTTCAATGTAAACCGCTTTGATATCATGAAAGGCGGTATATAAGACATGTTAAATAAATAAATAAATCAGGCCTGAGGATGACCCGGCATGCCCCTGCCACCTGCGGCACCGACCCACTTCTTCCCCGCCTCCCGACCCATGGCTGTCCACAGCCCCTCCGAGGTGGAATAAGCAGCATGTATACCCTGAATCAGCCCTGTATGCCCTGCAGCCTCAGCCTGTCCCTACTCTACCCAGACTCCACTCCCTCCCGCCCCCTCCCCCCCGGCTCTCTGCATACTGATGCTCTAGCCATGCAGAAGGGGCCTGAGGGAGAATAGGGGAAGGATGGCTTACGGGGCTGCACATCTTGCCGGAATGTGCAGTCCCACAAGTCACCTCTCTGACTCGGGCCCTGAGTCTCCAGTATATGCCGATTAATCTCATGTGTATTCATTCTCAATATCCTGAAAACCAGACTGGCAAGAAATGACCCCAGGGATGGAATTTGAAGGAAGGCCAAAAAACTGCTTAAAGGCAAGGTCAGAGAGGCTGTTGTTGCCAAAAACGCATTCTTTCAGGAATTGGAAAAAGGAACCAAATGATGAACACGGGAAACAACGTAAGTATTGGCAAGTTAGCTGCAAGGCATTGATAAGGCTAGCAAAGAGAAAAATTGAAAAGAAGCTTGCCGTGGAAACAAAAACAGATAATAAAACCTTTTTCAAGTACATTTGTAGTAGAAAGCCTGTGGGAGAGTCATCGAGACCATTGGATGATAGATTGGTAAAAGGGGCACTAAGTAAGGACAAGGCCATAACAGAGAGACTGAATGTAATCTTTGCTTTGGTCTTTAATGAAGAAGATGTAGAGGTTACCCTTGCCTGAAATGGTATATAAAGGTGATGTATTGGAAGAATTGAAAGAAATATTGATAAACCGGGAAGATATATTACAACTATTTGATAAACTGTAGCACCCTGGACCGGATGGTATACATCCAAGGGTGTTCTAAGAACTGAAATATGAGATTGCAAACCTACTATTTGTAATCTGTGAACTATCATTAAAATTATCTGTCGTACTGAAAGATTGGAGAATGGCCAATGTAACGCCAATTTTTAAAAAGGTTTCCAGGGTTGATCAGGGCAACTATAGATCAGTGAGCCTGGTGTTCCTATCGGGCAAAATTGTAGAAACCATTTTGAAGAATAAAATTACTGAATATGTAGATAGTCATGTTTTAATGAGAGAAAGCCAATATGGATTTAGCCAAGGAAAGTCTTGTCTTATATTTTTTTTGTTTTATATTTTTCTGTTACATTTTTTTGAAAGTGTGAATAAACAGGTAGACAAAGGTGAGCCAGTTGCTTTGGAGCCTGATTCTAATGGGGGCACGTCCAGGCACTCTGGACAGCCTCTGGCAGGATGGGCCCATTTGGCCATGATTCTACACCGCAGGAGCAAGATGTTTCCGCGGATGCAGGATCAGGCCTGGAGATGGCCCTGCATGCCCCTGCCATACTGAGAGGATGTCCTCACTGCCTGCCATCCCACCTGTCACTGTGCTAATTTCTGCAACCCCGCCACCCGACCCCAGGCGAGGGCAGCCTGGACCCTGATCAGGCGGCGGGGACCCACCTTGTGCTGCCCACTGGCCCAAGGGGGTTCCGAACTCTGGGTGGGGTACTGCTTGGCAGGATTGGTAGGGCGCCCCGTGCTTATTCCACCTCAGAGGAGGAATAAGCAGGGTGTCCTCCTTGCGATCCCCAGACGTACAGGGCCATCACTGGAATCAGCCCTGTATGTCTGGGTCGGTCCCACCCATGCCCTCCCCACTTTGCACTCCCATGCCACCTCCATTCCCCACAGCATACACAGCAACTCTGTGTGTGCAGGGGGGAGGCGAGTCAGCATACGGCAAGGGTGGATAGCGAGGCTGCACATCCCAGCAGAACATTGTGGTGATGAGAGTGACCAGGAAAGAATGGAAATAGAAGAAAATGGTACTTGTGCCTTTAAAACTACTGACAGCCAAGCTTTGCACAGAGGGAGAAAAACTACTTTGAAAAAAAGTCAAGCCAAGCCACGCCCTAGCTCTGACGAGGAGGCAGGCTTGCTTACTGATTACAAGCACACGTGCAAAGAGAAAAGTGTGGCAGGAAAGAAACAGGTTTTTAAACTCGTCTCCAAACAGAGCACAAGGGAGAAGAGGAGAGAGAGCACACGGAGCTTACAGAGTTCCCAGAGGAGTTCTCAGCGTGCACGGAGGAGTTCCCAGGAGGAAGAAAGTTCCCAGGGGGAAGAAAGTTCCCAGGAGGAAGGAGCTCAGAGAGTTAGGAGAGCTGAGAGCCACGAGGAGGCTGACTTCCAGTTGCTGAAGCCTGAAAGCAGAGAAGGAAGCACTCCATATCTGAGAAAAACTCCCAGATCTAAAGCCAGCAGATGGTTAGTTGGAAAGGCTACAAACCAGCTGGAACAGGTGCCTCTGTCCAATATCCAGGACCCTATGCTGAAAGGTCCAACTGCTAGAAGGTGGGTGGATACGTTCCTTTGGGGAAAGAACCATAATCCAGCCACAAGCAGGGCAGTAAATGTGGACACAGTAGAGACTTTAAAGCAAGCATTAGAGGGAGGGAAAGCTCACTCCTCAAATGTAAATGTTCATGACCAGAAACAGAAGTTATGGAATGAGTTTTATGAATTCCTACAAGCCAGAAAGTTTGAAGAAGCTGTTGAGTCCAGAGATAAGCCAGCCATAGTACCAGAACCCAGGCAGATTGATTGCTGTGAGTCACAATTCATTCCAGAGGACTCTCTAATGGATTGCTCTCTTTGCTTTAAAGAAGCTTGAAAAACCTGTAAGCAGGGTTAAAAAGAAGGTTTTGAAAAAGAAGAAAAATTACCTTTGCTGAAATTGCTTATAAGGCTGTGCTATGTTTTGCTTTATTGAAGATAACAGTTTTTGTTAAAGAGACTTGTGCTCAGTTTACCTTCAGTTCCAGTTTCCTTACTTTACTCTTGTGTTATTGGAGAAGTATCCATTGTGTTTGTGTGCCTGAACTTTAATGCGTTTGGAAATCCACAAAAATAAATTTTCTTGTTGCCTCAACCAATGGTTGCACAACTACAGTTTGTCTTTGAATGTGAATTATCAACTACAAGTCCCAGGGTGCTTTGCTGGCAACAAAGAATAAAGTTGCATTTAAGGACCGACAAAAGGCAGCCCATAGCTGTAAGCCTTAGGCCCAGGCTAGGGTCCCACAAGTGGCGTAGTAGTTTGGATTTTGTACCATGCATGCGCAAAAGAGGATTTACAACTCCAGTTTCACATCGAGAGTCAAGTCACTGCAGAGCCCGGCAAAGGAGCATGCTGGACGCAGAGCTTACTCGTGGGAAGATTGCTGAGTCTTCACTGGTGGAAAAAAACTTGAGGCTACACCTGAGCCAGGTAACCGGTACCTAACTGGGCTGGTTAGGATACCCGGGCAAGGGTGTAGGGTATTCAGTTAATAAAAACAAGAAATACTGTGAAGTAGCTGTGGTATCGCACTTGGGTGTGTTTTCTTGTCATTTCAGGATGGAGAAAACCGTGGAATACCAAGAAGTCTTCAAATGGATGGCGAGCCAGTTTGAAAGGCAACGAGAGATGTCGTTGCAGGCTTAGGCCCAATCCGCAGCACAGATGCAGGCCCAACAAAAGCCATTGCTTGAAATGATGGAGGCCTTGCTGACAAGCCAAAAGGAGCAGGCTGCATCAGCGAGGATTCCACCAGGTTCTACAACACCACACCATGCATGCACACTAGATTTTCATGCTAATGGGAACTTTAACTTTGGACCCTTGACCGATAAAGATGATATTGATGACTTTATTGAATCTTTTGATCGTGTAGCTCGTATTAGTAGGTGGCCAAAAGAGCAGTGGGCCGTGCGCCTAGCCGCATCCCTTACTGGGGAAGCCTTAGCCGCATATCGGGCCATGCCCGCAGAGCATGCTAATAACTATGAAGAGCTGCAAAAAGCCATTCAAGATAGGTTAGGTCTGACTCCCTTAGTATACCATAGGCTCTTAAGAAGTGTAAGGCTAAAGCCCGGTGAGACGCCTAAAGCCTTATGCCAGCGTGTTAGAAGCCTAGTAACTAAGTGGTTAGCACCCGAAGGGAAGTCTGTGGACTCTATAATTGATTGCATTGTGTTAAAACAATATATGGCGGCTGTACCAAAAGACATCCATACCTTCCTGATACTCCAAAATTGTCAGAACCCACAAGAAGCGATAATGCTTACGGAAAGCTTCATGGAGGCGGAGTTGACTGCCCGAGAAACTGGTAGCGCTTCCAAGCTGACAATAGCAGAGGTATCAGAAAGGAGGACAAAACTGAGGGAGGATCCCATGAAAATATGTATGCCCATGTTAAAATCTCATGTTGTAACAAAGAAATGCTTCAGATGTGGTAATCAAGGTCATTTACAAAGAGAGTGTAGTTGGAAAACAGCACTGATGTCTGCAAACACCCAGAGAGTCAGGGAAGGTTTCATGATATCAGTGGAGGTACAAGGTGTTGTTACGGACGCGCTCTTAGACTCGGGTGCGGATCAAACCATGATGTCTAAGACGTTTTGGCAGCAAATTGAAACACATAGTGGGGCAGTTCCCAAGCAACCTATTAATGTCGTAAAGATAAGGTGTATTCATGGTTCAGCATCCTCTTACCCAGTTTACCAACTCCTAGTGAAAGGGTTAGGCCTGAAGAGGGAGACATCAATAGCTGTGGTCTCCAGATTGCCTTATAGTTTAGTGCTGGGGAGAGATTGGCCACAGTTTCACAAAGGCCTAGAACAGGGTTTACAATCAAAGAAGGCCATGGTGTCTAAAAAAGCCCAGGCAGAAGCATTAGGACGAGCAGCGAGCAAGGCAGTGGCCATACCCAGTCCCTTATTTGCGAAGTCGCTGAAGCAAGATGTGAAGGGATATCCCCAGAAAAAGGAGTCTATCGAGAAGTCGAGATTCGTGCTGAAATACTCTAAAATGAGTCCCAGTGCTCGAAGTCCCAAGAGAGCCTCTGCTAATGCAGCTGTATATGATTTATGCAGTGCTGAAGATATCATAGTACCAAAGCAAGGGAAAGCTCTGGTGAATACCGCTCTGCAAATGAAAATGCTGATAGGGTGCTAGGAGCGCATAGCACCCCGTTCAGGATTGGCATTGAAGCACTTCATTGACATAGGAGCCGGTGCCATCGACCCTGATTTTAGGGGAGCAGTGAAAGTTTTAATCTTCAATTTTGGAAAGGAAGATTTCAAAATAACTGCCGGAGACCGCATAGCTCTATTAATTTGTGAGAGGGTCGGGTTTCCCCCTCTTGAAGAGGTGTCTCTAGTGTCCTCGACATCTTGAGGAACGGACGGATTCGGATCCACAGGGGGTACAAGCCTGCAAGGGTTGGCAGCAACCTCCGAAGGAAAACCCGAAGAAGATTTAGGACCCCAGCTAGCCGACTGCAAAGAGAACCCAGAGCCTAGAGTGGGGGGACGGACTTTCGTGGGTGCAGAGACAAGACTTGGCCCGATTGTTAACCAGATTTCCGGATGTCTTGACCGCGAGGCCAGGCAAAACTAGCCTTGTGGCCCATGAGATCCTAACGCCACCGGGGGAAGTAATCAGGCAGAGACCTTACAGGCTCCCAGAAGCGAAACGACAAGAGGTGATTAACCAGGTGCAGGAAAAGCTCAAAATGGGGATCATAGAGGAATCCCGAAGCCCATGGAACAGCCCTATTGTCCTTGTACCCAAACCGGATGGAACAATGAGGTTTTGCATAGACTTCAGACGGGTCAATGCCATATCAAAATTCGACGCCTATCCGATGCCTCGCATAGAGGAACTGCTGGACAGACTGGGACGAGCCAAGTATCTTACCACCCTCGATATGACAAAAGGCTACTGGCAAATACCATTGACCAGAGAAGCACGGCAAAAGACAGCTTTTAGTACACCGGTGGGACACTGTGATACCTGGGTACAAACTATATCGTAATGATAGAGCTGATCAAATTGGTGGAGGGCTTGCTCTCTATGTTAGAGAGGGCATTGAGTCAGAAAGGATTAAAGTTTTGCAGGAAACAAAATCTGCTGTAGAATCTATATGGATTGAAATTCCATGTAAAAGGGGGAAGGCAATGGCAGTGGGGGGTGTACTATCGAGCGCCTGGCCAGAATGACCAAATGGATGATGAAATGCTCAAAGAAATCAAGGAAGCTAACAAAAGTTACAGCACAGTAATAATAATGGGTGATTTCAACTACCCCGGTATCGACTGGGTCAGTGTCACGTCAGGACATGCTAGGGAGATAAAGTTCCTAGATGAAATAAATGACTGCTTCTTGGAGCAGCTGGTTCATGAACCGACCAGAGGGGAAGCCATATTAGACCTAATCCTTAGTGGAACACCAGATCTAGTGCAAGAGATAAGGGTGTTGGGGCCACTTGGCAATAGTGATCATAGCATGATCGCTTTTGATTTAATTAGTGGAGGAGGGATGGTAAGGAAATCCACAGTACTACCTTTTAACTTTCGAAAGGGAGACTATGATAAAATGAGGAAAACAGTCAAGAAAAAACTAAAAGGAGCAGTTGCAAAGGTTAAAGACGTACATCAGGCTTGGCTGTTGTTGAAAAATACTATCTTGGAAGCCCAGACCAGCTGTATTCCACGCTTTAAAAAAAGTGGAAAGAAGTCCAAAAAACTGCCAGCATGGTTTAAAGTTGAGGTCAGAGAGGCTGTTGTTGCCAAAAAAGCATCTTTCAGGAAATGGAAAAAAGAGCCAAACGACGAAACCTGGAAACAGCACAAGCACTGGCAAGTCAAATGCAAGGCATTGATAAGGCAGGCAAAGGGAGAATTTGAGAAGAAGCTTGCTGCAGAAGCAAAAACGCGAAGTAAAGACCTTTTCAAGTACATTCATAGCAAAAAACCTGTGAGAGAGTCAGTTGGTCCATTAGATGATAAAGGGGTTAAAGGAGCACTAAGAGGCGACAAGGCGATAGCGGAGAGACTGAACGAATTCTTTGCTTCAGTCTTTACTGAGGAAGATGTAGGGATGTTACCCATGACTGAAGTGGTATTTAAAGGTGCAGAAGAATTGAAGGAAATATCGATACATCGAGAAGATGTATTACAACTATTAGATAAGCTGAAGAGTAGCAAATCACCTGGGCCGGATGGTATACATCCAAGGGTATTGAAAGAACTGAAATATGAGATTGCAGACCTGCTATTAGTAATCTGTGAACTATCATTAAAATCATCTCTAATACCTGAAGATTGGAGGATCGCCAATGTAACACCAATTTTTAAAAAGGGTTCCAGGGGTGATCCGGGAAACTACAGACCGGTGAGCCTGACGTCAATACCGGGAAAAATGATAGAAACCATCATAAAGAATAAAATTACTCAGCATGTAGATAGTCATGAACTAATGAGAGACAGCCAACATGGCTTTAGACAAGGAAGATCTTGTCTTACTAATCTGTTATGTTTTTTTGAAGGAGTGAATAATCAGGTGGACAAAGGTGAGTCGGTTGATATTGTGTATCTGGACTTTCAGAAAGCCTTTGACAAGGTCCCTCATGAGAGACTTTTGGCAAAACTAAAGAGTCATGGGATAGGAGGCAGTGTACTATTGTGGATCAGGAACTGGTTAAAAGATAGAAAGCAGAGGGTAGGGCTAAATGGCCAATTTTCCCAATGGAGAAAGGTGAATAGTGGTGTACCCCAGGGATCTGTGCTGGGTCCGCTGCTTTTTGACATATTCATAAATGACCTGGAAAGTAGAATAACGAGTGAGGTTATCAAATTTGCAGATGACACAAAACTATTTAAAGTTGTTAAAACCCAAGAGGATTGTGGAAAATTGCAAGAGGATCTTGATAAATTGGAAGACTGGGCATCAAAATGGCAGATGAAATTTAATGTGGACAAGTGCAAGGTTATGCACCTAGGGAAGAACAACCCAAACTATGGTTACACGATGCAAGGTTCCACATTAGGAACCACCACCCAGGAAAAAGATTTAGGCGTCATTGTGGATACCATGTTAAAACCCTCGGCCCAGTGTGCAGCGGCGGCCAAGAGAGCAAATAGAATGCTAGGTATGATAAGGAAAGGAATGGAAAATGAAACAAAGGATATTATAATGCCTCTATATCGTTCCATGGTGAGACCGCACCTTGAATATTGTGTGCAATTCTGGTCGCCGTATCTTAAAAAGGATATAGAGTTATTAGAAAAGGTTCAGAGAAGAGCCACCAAAATGGTAAAGGGGATGGAAGGATACTCCTATGAAGAAAGGCTAAAAAGGTTAGGGCTCTTTAACCTGGAAAAGAGACGGCTGAGGGGAGATATGATAGAAGTCTATAAATTAATGAGCGGAGTGGAACGGGTAAACGTAGATCAATTGTTTACCTTATCAGAATATAGAAAGACTAGGGGACATGCAATGAAGCTACAGGGTAAACTATTTAAGACTAATAAAAGAAAATATTTTTTCACTCAACGTGTAATCAAACTCTGGAATTTGTTACCGGAGGATGTAGTAAAGGCTGTTAGTGTAGCTGGGTTTAAAAAAGGTTTGGACAAGTTCCTGGAGGAAAGGTCCATAAGCCATTATTAAGAAGGGACCCAGGATATCAATGCTTGAACCAATACAAGCATTGTGGAACCTGTGTCCCTTGGGGAAACTGCTAGGTACGTATGACCTAGATTGGCCACTGTTGGAAACAGAATACTGGGCTTGATGGACCTTGGTCTGACCCAGTATGGCATATCTTATGTTCTTATGTTCTTAAAAGAATGCCCTTTGGCTTACATGGGGCTGCTGCCACATGTCAGAGGCTGGTAGACCTGGTGTTGCGCCCGCACCAGGAGAACGTGACCGCCTATATGGATGACATAGTGATAGATAGTGACACATGGAACCAGCATTTACCCCGTGTAGAGGCTGTCCTACGAGCTATGCGAGACGCAGGACTTACCTTGAACCCAGCAAAATGCCTATTTGCTGGCCAAGAGGTTAAGTACCTTGGCCACATAGTAGGGCGGGGGCTAGTAAAACCCTTACTGAGCAAGATTGAAAGTGTGAAAGTGTTTCCCAGACCGACTACTAAGAAACAACTATGAAGGTTTCTGGGTCTGGTGGGCTATTACAGACGCTTTATCCCTCACTTTGCAGAAAAGAGTGCCCCCCTAACGGACATGCTAAGGAAAAATGCGCCCAATCAATTGAAATGGACCGAGGAAGCCAACGGAGCCTTTTGTATATTGAAAGAGAAGCTGTGCGCCGCACCAGTGCTACAAGGCGTGGATTTTGCCCCGTCATTCATTGTTCAAACAGACGCATCTGAGATGGGGCTAGGGGCAGTCTTGTCTCAAAAATTCGAAGGCACGGAACACCCTGTGATGTTCCTAAGCCGAAAGCTGTCTCCAGCAGAGAGAAAGTACTCTACGATAGAGCGGAAGTGCCTAGCGATAAAATGGGCCATTGAAGCTCTAAAAGTCTACCTCACAGGCAGGAAATCTTTACTGGTCACGGACCATGCCCCACTAAAATGGCTCAATCAAATGAAGAATGGTACTACAAGCCTTTGAATTCCACATTGAGCAACGACCAGGAAAAATGCACCAGAATGCCGATGCCCTAAGTAGAATCCCGAGCTGTGCAAGTAACATTTTGCCAGCCAGTGATATCTTAAGGGGGGGGGGATCTGTGGTGATGAGAGTGACCAGGAAAGAATGGAAATAGAAGAAAATGGTACTTGTGCCTTTAAAACTACTGACAGCCAAGCTTTGCACAGAGGGAGAAAAACTACTTTGAAAAAAAGTCAAGCCAAGCCACGCCCTAGCTCTGACGAGGAGGCAGGCTTGCTTACTGATTACGAGCACACATGCAAAGAGGAAGGTGTGGCAGGAAAGAAAAAGGTTTTTAAACCCGTCTTCAAACAGAGCACAAGGGAGAAGAGGAGAGAGAGCACACGGAGCTTACAGAGTTCCCAGAGGAGTTCTCAGCATGTACGGAGGAGTTCCCAGGAGGAAGAAAGTTCCCAGGGGGAAGAAAGTTCCCAGGAGGAAGGAGCTCAGAGAGTTAGGAGAGCTGAGAGCCACGAGGAGGCTGACTTCCAGTTGCTGAAGCCTGAAAGCAGAGAAGGAAGCACTCCATATCTGAGAAAAACTCCCAGACCTAAAACCAGCAGACGGTTAGTTGGAAAGGCTACAAACCAGCTGGAACAGGTGCCTTTGTCCAATATCCAGGACCCTATGCTGAAAGGTCCAACTGCTAGAAGGTGGGTGGATGCGTTCCTTTGGGGAAAGAACCATAATCCAGCCACAAGCAGGGCAGTAAATGTGGACACAGTAGAGACTTTAAAGCAAGCATTAGAGGGAGGGAAAGCTCACTCCTCAAATGTAAATGTTCATGACCAGAAACAGAAGTTATGGAATGAGTTTTATGAATTCCTACAAGCCAAAAAGTTTGAAGAAGCTGTTGAGTCCAGAGATAAGCCAGCCATAGTACCAGAACCCATGCAGATTGATTGCTGTGAGTCACAATCCATTCCAGATGACTCTCTAATGGATTGCTCTCTTTGCTTTAAAGAAGCTTGAAAAACCTGTAAGCAGAGTTAAAAAGAAGGTTTTGAAAAAGAAGAAAATTACCTTTGCTGAAATTGCTTATAAGGCTGTGCTGTGTTTTGCTTTATTGAAGATAACAGTTTTTGTTAAAGAGACTTGTGCTCAGTTTACCTTCAGTTCCAGTTTCCTTACTTTACTCTTGTGTTATTGGAGAAATATCCATTGTGTTTGTGTGCCTGAACTTTAATGCGTTTGGAAATCCACAAAAATATATTTTCTTGTTGCCTCAACCAACGGTTGCACAACTACAGTTTGTCTTTGAATGTGAATTATCAACTACAAGTCCCAGGGTGGTTTGCTGGTGACAAAGAATAAAGTTGCATTTAAGGACAGACAAAAGGCAGCCCATAGCTGTAAGCCTTAGGCCCAGGCTAGGGTCCCACAACATGCAGCCCTGCTATCCTCCTCTTAAAATTGTAGCAATAGTGTATCTGAATTTTTAGAAAGCCTTTGACAAGGTCCCTCATGAAAGACTCTTGGTGAAATTAAAAAGTCATGGGATTGGAGGCAGTGCAATATTGTTGATCAGGAACTGGTTAAAAGATAGAAAACAGAGAGTAGGGCTAAATGGCCAATTTTCTCAATGGAGAAGGTGAATAGTGGAGTACCCCAGAGATCTGTGTTTGGCCCACTGCTCTTTAACATATTCATAAATGACATAGAAGTAGGAATAACGAGTGAGGTAATCAAATTTGCAGATGACACAAAATTATTCAAAGTTATTAAAATGAAAGAGGATTGTGAAAAATTGCAAGAGGACCTTAATAAATTGGAAGACTAGATGTCCAAATGGCAGAAGAAATTTAATGTGGACAAGTGCAAAGTTATGCACCTAGGAAAGAACAACACAAACTATGGTTACACGATGTAAGCTACCACCTTAGAGACCACCACCCAGGAAAAAGATTTAGATGTCATCATGAATAACATGTTGAAACCCTCTACCCAGTGTGCAAAAAAGCAAATAGAATGCTAGGAATCATAAGGAAAGGAATGAGAATAAAACCAATGATACTATAATGCCTCTGTATCGTTCCATGGTGCGACCGCACCTTGAATATTGTGTGCAATTCTGGTCATCATATCTTAAAAAGGATATAGCAGAATTAGAAAAGGTACAGAGAAGAGCGATAAAAATGGTAAAGGGGATGGAAGGATACCCCTATGAGGAGAGGCTTAAAGGTTGGAGCTCTTCAACTTGGAAAAGAGATGGCTGAGGCGAGATATGAGTGGTCTATAAATTAATGAATAGCGTGGAACAAGTAAACATAGATCGGTTGTTTACGTCATCAAAAGTAGAAAGACTAGAGGATACACAATGGAGCTACAATGTAACCCATTTAAGACTAATAAAAGAAATATTTTTTTTCTCAATGCGTAATCAAACTCTGGAATTCGTTATCAGAGGATGTAGTGAAGTCTGTTAGTGCAGCTAGGTTTAAAAAAGGTTTGGACAGGTTCCTGGAGGAAAGGTCATAAACCATTATTAAAATAGGACCCAGGAAATCCACTGCTTATCCTGGGACGAGCATTGTGGAACCTGAGTGCCTTTTTGGGAACCTGCCAGGTACTTGTGACCTGGATTGGCCTCTATTGAAAGCAGGACACTGGACTTGATGAATCTTGGTCTGAGCCAGTATGACATGTCTTATGTTCTTAAGTTCTAAGCCTGATTAACCCTTATCAGACATGCAAAGCCATTCAAGGGGGCAAAATGTGTAGGATTTAAAATAAAAAGAATAAAAACAATGCAAAAGAAATAGTCATCATGCTACTGTAGTTGTTGTTGTTGTTAAGTGCCGTCGAGTCGGAGTTGACTCATGGCGACCCTCTGGATAGCTATCCTAAATTGTGTTGGGTCTTGAGTCGGGCAGTACGGTGCTAAAATATTTCTTGCATTGGATAAGATCGGGAACATTCTGGGACCATGCTCCAGAGTACTGCCCATCAAACCTTTGGATCTTAATCCTTTCTTCTTCTATCTCCTTACCCTTCCCTATTGTACCCTTGTTCTCATCTGTTGTACTGTCTGTCTCGATTAGATTGTAAGCTCTGACGAGCAGGGGCCGTCTTATTATGTGCCTGTACCAGCACTGCGCATCCCTTGTAGTGCTACATAAATGATTAATAGTAGTAGTAGCAGTATGTCAACCTGGAGATGCTCCATCCAGAGGAGTTCCTAGATTTTGGAATGAAGTATTGAAGTGGAGGTTAGGGAGCGGCACTTTGCCTTACCATGTAGTAACTGAAGGAGCAGGATGAAGCAGGTGCAAACGTCACTTTCCTTAAGGGAGGAGAAGGCCTGCTAGAGGGGTTTTCCCCATTGCCCTATAGGAGAAAGTAGGAAGGGGAAGAAGCATTATCAGCAGGGCTGGCATTATGGAAGGCCAATAGGGAAACAACCCTGTGCACCACAGCTACAAGGGACCCTCCCAAACTTACTACTACAGCATATAGCCTCCCCTCTCCCCTCAATCATCTGTCACTGCCGTGGTGATTTAATTCTTCATGCTGCCCTGTTGTTTGCATCAAAACCCAACCCCTGAAGTCCCTGCCAGGCGGGTGCTCAGCGGATCAGTGTTTAAAAAACCCCCCATAACTGTCAATGGAACCCAACCCCTGTGGCTCCAGGAAGTCGTCATTACTATGCACTGGAGCCTGGAAGTGTAGCCCAGGGAGGGGGCAGGGGGAGGTGTTTGATCACATGGACAAAAGAGGAGAGAAGAGAGACCCTACTCTCTCCCTGCCTCTGTGGAGCTAAACTTGGAGTTTTGCGCCTCTTTATTAAAGAAGGTAGAAGGACCTTTGGGTGGGTTTGGCAGGTTTGAAATGTTTCTACTTGGTACTCTCTCCTTTATCTTCCTTTGTATGTGGGCTGTGACTGAAATATTCTTTTTTTATTATTGAGTTTAAAATATATCTTGATTTTGATTGATTTTCTTGTAAACCTTCAAACTTTAATAAAGTATAAATTAAAAAAGAATGTAATTTTAAAATAAATAAAATGGCCAATGACTGTCATGATGGGGTCTGGGAGTGAGACACAATGGCAGAGAATGAATCACTGGCTCATGATGGGGACTGGGAGGGAGGGACAGCGCAAAGAGAGTAAGTGAACTAACACACAACCAAGGAAATATCCTTGATCTAATATTTGTCCCAAATGGCATACTCAGTGGACCTAATCCCCCTACCCCACAACTACAGCCTGTACCCTGTTCTGATCATTATGCAATCAACTGTTACATCCCGAATCATACTTTGACATTGACACCATACACAGTGCCACCCTCTACTCGCCACTTTAGAAAATTCGACAAGAAAACCTTCATTGCGGAATCCACCCCCACCTACATCTAGATACCTGCAACACTGAGATTCTTATACACAACTGTAATAAGATCATAGAACAAGCTCCGTCCACCTCACAACACAGCTTAAGAAGTTAAAACAAGGTACCAACTGGTACACACAGGAGCTCAGGCAGATTAAGATTCAGCCTAGAAGACTGAAGCGCAAATGGAGACACTCAAAATCCCTTGAAAACCAAAATATTTACATGACCAAGCTTCAAGAATACCATCAGGCAATTAGCAGCCACAGAAAGGACTACCACACAAAACTCCTTATGAGCTCCCTTAATCGACCAAGGGAACTCTTTGCAATAGTCAAATCTCTAGTAAGAGCTCCTAATACACAAAGTACCATCGGAAATGTGTATTTTATTGTTCATTGTAAACCGCACTGATGCTGAATAGCACAGTATAAAAGAGACTCTAATAAAATAAAATAAATAAAATAATAATAATACCACAACACAGGACACCCCCAGCCAACAAACCTTAGCCAGCTGCTACCAGAACAGACTCACATACAACAATCTCATTGCACCACCACTACACAGAAGCAACAATAATACAACCAAAACATGGCAATCATTGCCCACCATATCCAAAGACTAATTAGAAGATATCATCAGCAACCTCAACGCTACCACATTGCCTCTCAATCCATGTCCAGTAAGTTGGGTCAAAATAGCTAAGGCTGAATTATCACCTTTTCTTCTCAGAATAGTACAACTCTCACTAACACAATATTTGCCCAGACAATTCAAGAAATCCTCCATCTGCCCAGTTTTGAAGAACTCTACACTAGACAGAGCGGACCCAAACTCATACAGACCAATTTCCAGCCTAGCATTTAAAAAAAGTAATAGAAAAGGTAATACAACATCAGCTCCAGAACCACATAAACAAACATGCACCTCTTGACCCATATCGGCACGGGTTCAGACCAGCTCATGGGGTAGAAACATTGCTTACTACATTTATGGACAATCTCATTAGAGGCATAGATAAACCAAAGCAAGGTTTTATTCTAGTATTCCTGGACATTGCACATGCTGGCGGTCAAACAGGTCTCTATTAAACCCCGACACGTATTGATCTATACTGCAGTGAGCTCACATTTGCTAATTGTCAGTTTGCAGGTTTTTTGTTGGATTGCTTGTGAAGTTTTTCTCTTCTAATTTGTAAGTGGTTGTAACACACAGGCTTGCTTTCCCCTGAAGAAGGCCTCACCAGCGTGTGTACTGGCTCCTTTGTCTCCTAGTACTTCTGCAGGTCCCTGTGCTCTGCCTTTGTCCCTTCCTGGACACTGCAGCAGTGTTTGACTCGATCCGTCATAAGACACTTCTCACAAAGCTGAAAGAAATCAGGATTCAAGGCACAATTCTGAGATGGTTCAATTCATATTTGGCAGACCGAACACAACAACTCAAAATAGGATCAGTTACCTCCAAACCATACCAACAACTGCAAGGAGTCCCTTAAGGCTCAGCCCTTTTGGCATTACTATTTAATATATATATTCATCCTATCTGCAACATGCTTCTACAACATAGAGTGCATTATCACATTTATGAAGATGATATTATGAAGTTCCTTCCATACAATACAGCTAATCCCACCTACACTCAATTAACTACATGCTTTAATGAAGTTGTAGAATGGTTAGCAACAAACAACCTACTTATAAATTACAAAAAGCCATAGAATCTCTTCATAACCAGAGATAAGAACTTCATCCCACCACCTGTACTAGAGATCATTAATGCAACCCTCGAAGTGAAACAGAAGTATGATACCTCAGAATTACTTTGGACCAGCATTTAAGTCTAACTACCCACATCAGCAGCACAACCAAATCCATATACAACAAAATAAGAACATTCCATCACCTGCGGCATCTCCTAGCGCCACAGGACTTCAACACAGTACTACAAGTGATCATCATCTCACACTTCGATTTTTGTAACAAAATAACATAGTATATGACAGCAGATAAAGACCAGAATGGTCCATCTAGTCTGCCCAGCAAGGTAGCATGAATAGGTGCGCCCGCCACTCCGTGCAGGTCACCATTCTCCATGCCTTTGTTTAGGAGTGTACCCCCCGCTCCATGCATGTCATCTCAACTTGTTGAGATATCAGAGAGTTAAGTTTATTTTGATCTTATCCTGTTTCTATTAAGGGATCCCATGCCATTTTGTATTCTGTTACTGTATTTGCCCCTACCACTTCAATACAGAGGGCATTCCAAGCATCCACCACCCTTTCAGTGAAAAAGTATTTCTTGACGTTGCCTTTCAGTTTATCCCCTTGCAGCTTCATGTTATGCCCTCTAGTATTACAGCTTCCCTGTCTTTGAAAAAGGTTTGTTTGTTCATTAATACTCTTTAAGTATTTAAAGGTCTGTATCATATCTCCTCTGTCCCTCCTTTCCTCTAGAGCAGCGGTTCTCAACCTTTTTTGAACCGTGACCCCTTTTACCACTGGTCAACTTGTGACAACTCCCAGTGATAAAATCAAATGCATCTCTCTTCCTTTACCGTTATCGCATTGTCACTGTAATCATTTGTTGAATTATTAATATATTATAGGCCTTTGCAATATGTTTTTATTTATAAAATGTACTTATTTAAAACACAATAATTAATCACAATAACAAGTAACAATATTTGATTTCAAAATTATTATGATTTTGTAGTCAACGGTTTTAGTATGCTTTATTTAAAAAGACTGATGAAGGGCAATGGTGTGAGCTTTCTTGGCTTTGGCGATTCTGAGAGCCACCATATATGAAGCTTTAACAGCGGCTATGTTTTGCTGGTGGAACTTTCTGCCAATATCAAGTCTGCTTTTCTTGATTCCATCAGCTTTGTTCTTAAAATACCAAATATCCTTGCCTACAAAGGTGGGATGCTTACTGTCAAAATGCCTTTTCAGTTTGTTTGGCTTCATGGATTCCGCTGATAGAATTTCATTACAAATAGCGCACTGTGGTTTCTCAATCCCTGCTGAAAATATGGAGGTGAAACCATACCTTAAAAAGTCATCACAATATTTTCTTTTCTTGGTATTCTTCTCTCTGTCATTCATTTTCAATGGAGTCGCTGGTGTTATATAATATTACATAGAAAATTTAATTTTAGTAAGACCCATGTCTGCCATTACAAAACCAGAAGTGATCTAAATAACGTCTCAAGGTGCATCGTTTCTGGCGAACAGGTAAAAGTAAGTAAGAATAGCCTAAGTAATATATAAATTGATTAAATTCAAAGTATTTGGCATTTTAGGCTTTGCGATCAAATTAGAACAATAAATTAGAAAAGAAATAATAATTCCTGGGATTTGTCAGGCGACTACTGGTAAATCCTGAGGCGACCCCCGTGGGGGTCCCGACCCACAGGTTGAGAACTGCTGCTCTAGAGTACACATATTTAGGTTTTTGAATCTCTTTTCATACATCTTCTGGTGCAGGCTCCAAATCATTTTGGTTGCCTTCCTCTGAACTGTTTCCAGTCTTTTTATATCCTTTGTGAGATATAGTCTCCAAAACTGCAAATTGGACAGTGGCATTAGTACCGCCTCCTTTTTGCTGGTTATTCCTCTCTGTATGCAACCCAGAATCCTTCTGGCTTTGGCCACTGCCATGTCACACTGTTTTGCCACTTTGAGATCCTCAGAAACAATCACTCCGAGGTCCTTGTCCTGATCCATGCACACCAACCTATTGCCCCCTACCTCATGCAATTCCCTTGGATTTCTGTATCCCAAGTGCATGACACTGCACTTCTTCACATTAAATCTTAACTGCCAAGCATTAGACCATTCTTCCAGCTTTTGCAGATCTTTCCTCATGTTATCCACTTCCTCAGGGGAGTCCACTCTTGCAAATTTTCTTGTCATCTGCAAAAAGACAGACTTTTCCATTCAGTCTTTCAGCAATATCACTCACAAAGACATTGAACAGTACCAGGCCCCAGGACCGATCCCTGGGGCACACCACTAATCACATTCCTTTCATCTGAGTGAGTTCCATTTACCATAACTTTCTGTCGTCTGTCAGTCAACCAATTTCTGATCCAGTTCACCACCTTGGGACCCATCCCCAGGCTGGTCAGTTTATTGATAAGTCTCCTATGAGGAACAGTATCAAAGGCTTCGCTAAAATCTAGGTAGATCACATCCATTGCATGCCCTTGATCTAGTTCTCTGGTCACCCAGTCAAAGAACTCAATCAGATTTGTTTGGCATGATCATCCTTTGGTAAAACCATGTTGCCTCGGATCATGCAACCTATTGGTTCACGAAAGTCCACTATTCTGTCTTTCAGGAGTGCCTCCATTACTTTTCCCGCCACCGAGGTAAGGCTTACTGGCCTGTAGTTTGCCACTTCTTCTCTATTACCACTTTTGTGAAGAGGTACCACATTGACCCTTTTCCAGTCCTATAGCCCTTCTCCTGTTTCCAAGGATCTATTAAAAACATCCTTTAAAGACCCTGCAAGAACTTCTCTGAGTTCTCAATATCCTGAGATTTATTCCATCCGGTCCCATGGCTTTGTCCATTTTCAGTTTTGCAAGCTGTTCAAACACATCATCTTCTGTGAATGGTGTAGTATCTACTCCATTTCCTTTTGTATATTTGTCAATCACAGGTGAACCTTCTCCAGGATTTTCTTTAGTAAAAACAGAACAGAAGTATTTGTTTAGCATTTTCGCTTTTTCAATGTCACTGTCGATGAATCCGTTCTCAGCACTTTTGAGTCTTGCAATTTCACCTCTGATCTTCCTCTTCTTCTGAAAATACCTGAAAAAAGTTTTATCACCACGCTTTAGATCTTTAGCCATCTTTTCTTCTGCCTTTGATTTTGCTATCCTTATTTCTCTTTGTCTCTTTTAGCTTTATCCTGTATTATTTTCAGTGTTCCTCTGTTTGCGAACTTCTGAATTTTGGGAAAGCCATGTTTTTTGCCTTTATTTGTGCCGCCACTTATTTAGAAAACCAAATAGGTTTCCTTTTCCTTTTGTTTTTATTTACTTTCCTTACATATGTATCTGTTGCCCCTTTTATTGCCTCCTTTAGTTTAGCCCACTGCAATTCCACTTCCCTTACCTCCTCCCACCCTGCCAACTCCTCCTTCAGGCACTTGGCCATCTTCCTGAAGTTAGCGTTTTTGAAGTCTAGGACTTTGAGCTTGCTGTAAGGGGACTCTGCCTTGGCTTTTATCTCAAACCACACTGTGTGATGATCACTGCAGCTCACATGGGCACTCAGCTGGACATAGAAACATAGAAACATGATGGCAGAAAAAGACCACATGGCCTATCTAGCCTGTCCTTCCATATCAACCACTACAACAGTTCTCTTTTTTTAATTAAGAGATCCTCTGTGTTTGTCCCATGCTTTTTTGAATTCAGCTACTGTCCTCATCTCTACCACCTTCACTGGGAGACTATTCCGCGGATCCATCACTCTTTCCGTAAAGAAATATTTCTGCATATCACTCCTGAATCTGTCCCCTTTCACCCTCATCCCATGTCCCCTCATGGCAGAACTTGCTTTCAATCGACAGAAGCTCCCCCCCCTGTGCATTTATGCCACGGAGGTATTTAAACGTCTCAATCATATCACATCTATTCTGCCTTTCCTCTAAGGTGTACATATTAAGATCCTTAAGTCTGTCCTCATATGCTTTATAATGAAGACCACTAACCATTTTAGTAGCCACCTTCTGTACTGACTCCATCCTGTTTATATCCTTTTGAAGGTGCGGTCTCCAGAATTGCACACTACATTCCAAATGAGGTTGCACTATAGACTTATACAGAGGCACTATCACCTCATTTTTTCTGCTAGCCATTCCTCTCCCTATGCACCCAAGCATCCTTCTAACTTTTGCTGTCGCCTTTTCTACTTGTTTATCTACTTTAAGATCATCAGACACAACCACACTGAGATCCCGCTCTTCTTTAGTGGACAATAGTACTTCACCCCCTATACTATATTGCTCCCTTGGATTGCTGCAGCATTTTTTAACATTAAATCCCAGCTGCCAAATTATAGACCATTCTTCAAGCTTAGCTAGATCCCTCCTCATGTTATCTACACCTTCCTGGGTGCCTACTCTATTGCAGGTTTTGGTATCATCCGCAAAGAGAAAAACCTTACCTCTCAGCCCTTCCGCAATATCACTAACAAAGATGTTAAAAAGAATCGGACCAAGGACAGATCCCTGGGGCACACCACTGATAACCTCATTCTCCTCAGAGTGAGCTCCATTTACCTGTATTCTTTGCCACCTCCTACTCAACGAATTTCTAACCCAAGCAGTAACTTTAGGGTCTATCCCTAGGGTGCTCAGTTTGTTTATAATTCGCCTGTGCGGAACGGTGTCAAAGGCTTTACTGAAATCTAAATACCACCACATCTATGGCTCTGCCTTGGTCCAACTCCCTGGTCACCCATTCAAAGAAATTAATCAAATTTGTCTGTCAAGACATGCCTCTGGTGAATACATGCTGTCTCAGCTCCGTTAATCCACTGGACTCCAGAAACCTCACTATTTTCTCTTTCAGCAACATTTCCAATTATTTACTCACCACAGAAGTTAGACTAACCAGCCTGTAGTTTTCAACCACATCCTTACTTCCGTTTTTATTTATTTATTTACATTCTCTTATATACCACACTATTCTGCATCAGTGCAGTTTACATTGAACAAACTGAAATTACATTGAACAGGGCATTATAACTTGGAGATAACTATTTTACAGGGAACATGGGCTATGGAGGGTTAAGTGGTTTGCCCAAGACCACAAGGAGCACCTGTGGGACTAGAAACCCCAGTCCTTCCAGCCCAAGGTTGCTGTCCTCTAGTGGGATTTGAACCCCTGACCTTCCAGCCTGAAGTACCTTGCCCCAACCACTAGGCCACTCCTCCACTCCACATGTGGTCTCTTTTGTGTAAAGAGACCACATGTGCCTCTCTCCAGTTCTCTGGCACCACTCCCGACTCTAAAGAGGCATTGAAAAGGTCGGTCAGTGGAGCTGCTAGAACGTCCCCAAGTTCCCTCAGTATTCTCGGGTGTATCTCATCTGGTCCCATCACTTTGTCTACTTTACGTTTAGCTAGTTCCTCACAAACAGTCTTCTGAAAATTGTTCAAGATGTACCTCACTTCTGTTCCTGTTTGTGGGTGTTTTCTAAGATCCTGCTCCTGGTTCTTCATCTGTGAACACAGAACAGAAATATTTATTAAGCAATTCTGCTTCATCCTCATCAGCTTCTACATATTCCTCCCCTTCACCCTTGAGTCTGACAATACCACTTTTGCCCTTCTTCTTCTCACTAACATATCTGAAAAATGTCTTATCCCCCCATTTTATTGCATTGGCTCTTTCCTCTCTTTTTGAATCTTTGCTTTCCTAACTACTTTTCTAGCTTCTCTAAGTTTTTCCAAATATAGAAGCCTGTCTTCCCTCTCTCTGTGATCTCTTGTATTTCATGAAGACCTCCCTCTTATTCTTCCCCTTTCAGCTACTTCTTTTAAAAACCATAGCAGTCTCCTTTTCCTTTTACCTTTATTTACCATTTTAACAAATATCCCCTTTCAGTTTTGCCCACTGTTTTTCTACATCCCCCAGATGTTACCATCCCGCTAACGACTCCTTGAGGTATTGGCCTATCTTGGCAAAGTTAGTTTTTCTAAAGTCTAAGGTCTTTGCTTTTGAATTGATTTTATCAGCCGTAGTCCTAACACTGAACGACACAGTCTGATGTCATTGGATTCGAGATGATCTCCTACTATAACATCAAAAACATTTTCACCATTGGTAAGCACCAAGTTCAATATGGCCCCTTCACATGTAGGTTCTGTTACCAGTTGCCTGAATAGTTCTCTCTGTAGAGAATCCAGGATCTCCTTACTTCTAGATGATACTGCAGCAAAAATGTGCCAATCAACATCCGGCATATTGAAATCCTCTATCAGTAGCACTTCCCCTTTCCTGATAATGCTGAGTATGTCTTCTATTAAATCTCCATCCATTTCTTCTCCCTGTGAAGGAAGTCTGTATATCACGCCAATGCAAATAGATTTCTCTTTCCCTCTTTCTAATTTAACCCACAGTGCCTCCTCTCTCCCTTTTAAGCCCTATATTTCCATAGCTTTAATATTATTTTTCATATACAGTGCCACTCCTCCTCCCCTTCTTCCTACCCTGTCTATCTATCTATCTATTGTGGTAAGGAGAATGCAGCTCAGCATGGAAATAAAAGAGAAAGAAGAACTTTTTCTTCTTTTCGGGGGATGGGTGCACTAGAACACATACACCACAGCAAAATCCCTGAGAGAAACCAAGAGGGTAGAGCTAGGTTTAAGCCACTCCCAGACTCCATGACAACCTCAGGTAAGAGTAGCAGGTACAAGTGGGTGGAGTCAGGAAGGGAGGTGCCCTGCTCAACGTTTAAGTTTGGGAAAACAAACAAAGTTGAGAGAAGCAGCCAAGGGAAATGCAGCCAAGCCAGAAGCAGCCAAGAGAGAAGCAGCCACAAAGAGAGCAGCAGCAGAGACAAGAGCAGCCAGCACTGCAGCCAAGGAAGCTACAGAGAAGGTTCCAGGCAGAGGACCAAACAGACTGGCTAGAGGGAGAGAGAGAAAAGGTTGGCTTTGAGAAGGCTAAGGCAAGAGTGCTTAGACTCCTCTGATGAAGGGTCTGTCTGCAGGCAGCAGAAGCCCCAGGAAGGGAAGTAGAGATCTTACCCTGATTCTCTGTCTAGCTCAGAGGCAGAGGGAGTCACAAGCCACAGAAGCCTCAGCCAGGAAGGTGCTGCAACAAGACTCCAAGGTAGGAGAAAGAAAGCAGTAAAGCCAAAACCCTGTGTTTCTTGCTCTGACTCTGAGGAGAGATTTAGGCCTGAGAAAACCCGGATTAGGAAGAAGGGGTTTTCAGGAGAAACTGAACAGAAGAAGCCCGTTGAAGTCCTACCTAGAGGAGAAGGGGCCATTCAGTGGAATAGGCTGTTTAACCTGTTAAAGGACATTAAGCATAAAGTGCCCGAGCGTTTTCAAACTTTGCCAAGATACAGCTCAGCAGAAAGCATGGAGGTAGAAAGTAAAGAAACTGACTTGACCTCAGCTTGTTCTGAGATGGACTGTGATATGTGCATTGTGGCTAAGTAATGAAAGCCTGAGAGCATTGAGAGGTTAGGTATTGTAAATACATGTGCTTTATGATTTCGGAAATTGAGAAGCATCATAAAGGGAAAAGAAAAGAAAGCCTGTGTAAATAATTCTACTACAACACTGGTTGTAAGCTTTGCTTTAATGGGAGAAGATTATCCTTTATTTTCTTTGACTTGAGTGTACAACTGCTTTAAAGATTTGTTATCCGCTTGCCACAGAAGCTAATAAAATTCCTGTGTGCTTTGAAACAACCACTTGGTTCATTTATCTCTATACACAACTACAATCCTTGGTAAAGAGGAATTCAAGATGGCTTCCCGTCCCTACTAGGCGACCGCCTGGTAGGGGCGCGACCGCCACACTATCTATCTATCTATCTATCTATCTATATTGTCATACCTTTCTGCATAAAGTATAGCCTAGTATAGTTACATCCCAGTCATGGCTGTCCATGAACCATGTTTCTGTTATTGCCACTAAATCCAAGTCAGCCACTCCCATTAAAGCCTCAGCATCTGGGATCTTATTTTCCATGCTACGGGCATTTATACACACTGCTTTCCACATTCGACACACATTCTCCATTGGTGAGTACTAAATCCAGCATCAAGTTCATATCAATTTTTTCTGTTTGAGTTGGAGGCCTGTAGACTACACCACCATGGATGATTGCCTCAGAAAAATCCAAGTTATCAATGTCCCTGTTTAATGTACATTACCAAGTTGAAGTTACAATGTAAACCACTTTGATTGAAATGATAAAGTGCTATAAAAAACCTGTTAAATAAATAAATAAATAAATAGTGCCATCTCCTCTTTCCAACACAATCCACAGTGCTTCTTCTTTTCCCCATGTCCCCCGCATTTCAGCAGCTTTAATACTGCTTTTGATATATAGGGCTACTCCTCCTTTTCTGCCTTCTGTATCTCTCCCAAATAAATTATAGCCTCCTATGGCTGTATCCCATTCATGTGACTCGTTAAACCATGTTTCTATAATGGCCACAAAGTCCAAGTCCATTTGCACCATTAAGGCTTCCAGGTCAGGAACTTTGTTGGCTAGGCTTCGAGCATTTGTGCTCATTGATTTCCAGCATTTGTTGACTGGCTTGCCTGTATTTTACATGGATTTTTATCTACATGCTTCTTTCCACTTGCCACTGTTGTGTGGCTGTTTCAAGTGTTGTTATGCTTTTGCTGGGAGTAACGTCCTGAACTTGTCCTTCATCCGTCACCCCCTTTCCCTAGTTTAAATGCCTGTCCACATACTGCCTGAATTTTTCATTTAGGATCCTTTTCCCTGCAATGGAGAGATGTAGTCCATCAGCACAGTATAGTCTCTTGTTGAGCCATCTGTTTCCCCAGTCACCTATATATCTAAATCCTTTTTGTTTGCACCAGGTTTGGAGCCATGTATTAAAGCTGTTTCTGCAATGCAACATTTCTGCCCCCTTACCATGAACAGGTAGAACTTCTGAGAATGATATTGTGTTAACAATGGGCTTGAGTTTCTCTCCCAGAGTCTGGAAATCCCTTTGAACTGCAAAGGCACTGTTTCTAGCCAGGTTATTTGTACCCAAGTGGATGACAACTTTCTGCACTAACTATACCAATAATTTGGTTCATATTCCTGTTGGCTGAAGAGCCTGGAGGCATTTGACCATCTTCTCTCCTTTGAACTCTGTTCCCAAGTTGGTGCCTCTGATGATGGAATCTCCAAGCAGTAGTAGTTTTCTGTGCTGTGATTTTCTTCTTCATATTTGGTGAATTATCAGTAGACTGGGCATTAACTTTCTCATTTAAGGGCACTTCCATTTCCAAGGATTGGGCAAAGGCATTATGCAGGGATATCTCTTGATATAGAGGGTGTCTCCCTGTTACAGGTCGCAACCTACCAGAACCCACTGTGAACTATTTGTTCCTGGGCTGTTTGCTTCTTTGTGAGTGTGGTGTTTGATTTTGTTCAGTTTGTACCCTAGAAGAGGTGTGTTAATTGCAGCTAATTCTTCCCTTAGTGGAGTCAATTCTTTATGCACAGCAGATAACTTGAGGCATATAGGGCAAGCTCTTAGGCTCCAAATGATTCTTCTTAGAATGAAGGCACCACAGTTATTGCATTGAATACACGACATGCTGATTAAGACTGTTATAAAGCAGTCCTAGAAGAGGGAGAAAAGGAGAAAAGGTGAGTGTAAAACCTAATTAAAGGACAGATGTGAATGTATATGATGACTATATAGGCAATGCAACCATGGGATGGGTGGGGTGGGGATAAGGTGGGTGGGAATTTAAGCGTCCCTGGCCAGTAAACCTTATATGAACTGAGAGCATACTCAGATATCTGATTTAAAGGCTATGCAAGGAATTAGGTTAGGCTGTTTACCACTATACTGTAGATCAAGGTGGCTGTGAACAGATATAAATGAGATGGAGACAGAAAGATAGGAAAAGCAAGGTCTTTTTTGTGTGTGTGTGTGTGTGTGTGGAGGGGGGGGGGGGTGGTATTTGTCCCACTCCCTTGGTGCAGTTTCCTAACATACCATGGTGCCTAAGTAGTCTTCTTTTTTTTTAGTATTTTATTTATTCAGTTTAAAAAAAAACTTACAAAGCAAGCATATAAGCAACCCTTAGTGTTAGTTAACATATTATTAAATGACATAAAAAAGAGCAGAGAAAAACATAATGAAACAAACCACTATCACACAGCCCACTAAATGGGGAGATGACATAAATGACTGCTTCTTGGAGCAGCTGGTTCATGAACCGACCAGAGGGGAAGCCATATTAGACCTAGTCCTTAGTGGAACACCAGATCTAGTGCAAGAGATAAGGGTGTTGGGGCCACTTGGCTATAGTGATCATAGCATGATCGCCTTTGATTTAATTAGTGGAGGAGGGATAGTACGGAAATCCACAGTACTACCTTTTAACTTTCGAAAGGGAAACTATGATAAAATGAGGAAAATAGTTAAGAAAAAACTAAAAGGAGCAGTTGCAAAGGTTAAAGACTTACATCAAGCTTGGGTGTTGTTGAAAAATACTATCTTGGCAGCCCAGACCAGCTGTATTCCACGCTTTAAGAAAAGTGGAGGGAAGTCCAAAAAACTGCCAGCATGGTTTAAAGGTGAGGTCAGAGAGGCTGTTGTTGTCAAAAAAGCATCTTTCAGGAAATGGAAAAAAGAGCCAAACGACGAAACCTGGAAACAGCACAAGCACTGGCAAATCAAATGCAAGGCATTGATAAAGCAGGCAAAGGGAGAATTTGAGAAGAAGCTTGCTGTGGAAGCAAAAACACGAAATAAAGATTTTTTCAAGTACATTCGTAGCAAAAAAGCTGTGAGAGAGTCAGTTGGTCCATTAGATGATAGAGGAGTTAAAGGGGCACTAAGAGGCGACAAGGCAATAGCAGAGAGACTGAATGAATTTTTTGCTTGAGTCTTTACTGAGGAAGATGTAGGGATGTTACCCATGACAGAAGTGGTATTTAAAGGTGCGGAAGAATTGAAGGAAATATCGATACATCGGGAAGATGTATTACAACTATTAGATAAATTGAAGTGTAGCAAATCACCTGGGCCGGATGGTATACATCCAAGGGTGTTGAAAGAACTGAAATATGAGATTGCAGACCTGCTATTAGTAATCTGTGAACTATCATTAAAATCATCTCTAATACCTGAAGATTGGAGGATCGCCAATGTAACACCAATTTTTAAAAAGGGTTCGAGGGGTGATCCGGGAAACTACAGACCGGTGAGCCTCACGTCAGTACCGGGAAAAATGGTAGAAACCATCATAAAGAATAAAATTACTCAGCATGTAGATAGTCATGGCCTAATGGGAGACAGCCAACATGGCTTTAGACAAGGAAGATCTTGTCTTACTAATCTGTTATGTTTTTTTGAAAGTGTGAATAAACAGGTGGACAAAGGTGAGTCGGTTGATATAGTGTATCTGGACTTTCAGAAAACGTTTGACAAGGTCCCTGATCAGAGACTTTTGGCAAAACTAAAGAGTCATGGGATAGGAGGCAGTGTACTACTGTGGATCAAGAACTGCTTAAAAGATAGAAAGCAGAGGGTTGGGCTAAATGGCCAATTTTCCCAATGGAGAAAGGTGAATAGTGGTGTACCCCAGGGATCTGTGCTGGGTCCGCTGCTTTCTGACATATTCATAAATGACCTGGAAAATGGAATAACGAGTGAGGTTATCAAAATTGCAGATGACACAAAACTATTTAAAGTTGTTAAAACCCAAGAGGATTGTGGAAAATTGCAAGAGGATCTTGATAAATTAGAAGACTGGGCATCAAAATGGCAGATGAAATTTAATGTGGACAAGTGCAAAGTTATGCACCTAGGGAAGAACAACCCAAACTATGGTTACACGATGCAAGGTTCCACATTAGAAACCACCACCCAGGAAAAAGATTTAGGCGTCATTGTGGATAACATGTTAAAACCCTTGGCCCAGTGTGCAGCAGCAGCCAAGAGAGCAAATAGAATGCTAGGTATCATAAGGAATGGAATGGAAAATAAAACAAAAGATATTATAATGCCTCTATATCGTTCCATGGTGAGACCGCACTTTGAATATTGTGTGCAGTTCTGGTCGCCGTATCTTAAAAAGGATATAGAGTTATTAGAAAAGGTTCAGAGAAGAGCCACCAAAATGGTAAAGGGGATGGAAGGATACTCCTATGAAGAAAGGCTGAAAAGGTTAGGGCTCTTTAACCTGGAAAAGAGACGGTTGAGGGGAGATATGATAGAAGCCTATAAATTAATGAATGGAGTGGAACGGGTAAACGTAGATCGATTGTTTACGTTTTCAGAATATAGAAAGACTAGGGGACATGCAATGAAACTACAGGGTAAACTATTTAAGACTAATAAAAGAATTTTTTTTTTCACTCAACGTGTAATCAAACTCTGGAATTTGTTACCGGAGGATGTTGTAAAAGCTGTTAGTTTAGCTGGGTTTAAAAAAGGTTTGGACAAATTCCTGGAGGAAAGGTCCATAAACCATTATTAAGAAGGGACCCAGGATATCAAGGCTTGACCCAGTACAAGCATTGCGGAACCTGTGTCTTTTGGGGAAACTGCTAGGTACGTATGACCTAGATTGGCCACTGTTGGAAACAGGATACTGGGCTTGATGGACCTTGGTCTGACCCAGTATGGCATATCTTATGTTCTTATGACATGTATCAAGGAAATAATATGCATGCTGGAAAAAAAAAGAGCCAAATGGCTCTAAAAATAAGCACACCTCAATTTATGTCCTCCAATCTCCTCTCAAATTAATTGTCTTGTCCCTCCTTACCATCTAAAAAAACATCAGTTGTGAAGAATCCAAAAATACATATCGAGATCCCTGAAATGTAACTAAACATTTACAAGGGTACTAAAGAAAAAAATGTAGCCCCAAGGGCCAACACTCTAGGCTTCAGAGCCTAAAAGGCCTGTCTCCTAAGCTGTGTAGCCCTGCTGACATCTGTAAATAGTTGAACTTGAGCGCCACAGAACATTGCTACCTTATTTTTAAAGTAACTCTTAAATACAGCAATCTTATCCTGTTCAGAAATAAAGGTTACAACAAGAGTAGCTCTGGGACGCTATAGTATCCTGTGAATCCGCCAGGAATCTGGTGAAGTCAATGTCAGGACGACCCTGAAGTGAGTCAAACCCACCAGAGGGGCCACTAGAGACTCTCCGTCCTGTTAAATAATACAATTTAGAGATGAGAATGGAGTCGGCAGATACCAACCCCAAAACCTCTCTAAAGTATTTCCGTAGCAAAATCTCAGGCGAGAGCAAATGGCAAACAGGAAAATTTAGCAAACGAATATTTTTAACACGAAACATGTTTTCATATAATTCCATTTTATGATGCATAATTAAGCTATCCTTAATACCAGAAGAATTGACAGCTTGAAGAGATAGACACTGACTTTCACATTTAGAAACCTGTTTAAGCAAACCCCCACCTTATCTTCAACTAAACTCAGCTTTGTAGTGATCTCCGAAGAGAAAGTACAAAGCTGAGAAACCGTGGGCACAAGTGTGTTCTCTATCCATGTCATTACCCTCCAGATATCCGCCAAGGTAACCTGATCTTCAGGTACATCCTTAGCGTCACAAGGGGTAGAAAACCAGGAAACAGGTTTCAGCTTTCCATCCGGGTCTACCGGCGTACTTTGCTGAAACTGAACCCCCACAGAATAGGTGGAGAGGAACAAAATGGAGGAGAAGGTGGAGAACAGTCCAGAGAACTCAGAGATGCCCCAGGGGACTGAAGAACCAAAAAGTCAGTGTCTGCAGGCAAATTACATCCAGCCATTACCTTAAGATGTCGATCCATAGGGCCAATAAGTGGCTCAACGGGAGCTGTAGAAACCACTTTCTTCTTCCGCTTACCCATGGAGTTATCCTGAAACACACTGCAGATTCCTGCTCCTGCGCCTCCTGCGATACTCCAAGGGGATCCCAAGGGGTCAAAAACGCCCCTTGTATCTTGCCCCTTAGAACGCACCCACTGCAAGCGCCTACGGCTGCGCCTGACGGAAGAAACCTTTAAGGAGGCCCCCGATGATGTCAGAGCCACCCGGACAGGAGCCTGCCGCCTCCGGTCTCCTCCGCTGTGCACTCACGCTCTCTCAGGGTTTCCTTCCCACTGTGCTGCCTTTAAGGAGGCCCCCAATGATGTCAGGGCCGCCCGAACAGGAGCCTGCCGCCACCAGTCTCCTCTGCTGTGCACTCACTTTCTCCCAAGGCTTCCTTCCCACAGCGCTGCCTTTAAGGAGGCCCCCGATGATGTTGGGGCCGCCCAGACAGGAGCCTGCCTCCTCCGGTCTCCTCCGCTGTGCACTCACGCTCTCCCAAGGCTTCCTTACCACAACACTGCCTTTAAGGAGGCCCTCGATGATGTCGGGGCCGCCCGGACAGGAGCCTGCTGCCTCCGGTCTCCTCCACTGTGCAATCACGCTCTCCCAAGGCTTCCTTCCCACAGCGCTGCCTTTAAGGAGGCCCCCGATGATGTTGGGGCCACCCAGACAGGAGCCTGCCTCCTCCGGTCTCCTCCGCTGTGCACTCACGCTCTCCCAAGGCTTCCTTCCCACAACACTGCCTTTAAGGAGGCCCTCGATGACGTCTGGGCCACCCGGACAGGAGCCTGCCGTCTCCCAAGGCTTCTTTCCCACTGCACTGCTTTTAAGGAGGCCCCCAATGACATCAGGGCCGCCCGAACAGAAGCCTGCCGCCTCCAGTCTCCTCTGCTGTGCATTCACTTTCTCCCAAGGCTTCCTTCCCACAGCGCTGCCTTTAAGGAGGCCCCCGATGATGTTGGGGCCGCCCAGACAGGAGCCTGTCTCCTCCGATCTCCTCTGCTGTGCACTCACGCTCTCCCAAGGCTTCCTTCCCACAACACTGCCTTTAAGGAGGCCCCCATTGATGTCGGGGCCGCCCGGACAGGAGCCTACTGCCTCCGGTTTCCTCCACTGTGCACTCACGCTCTCCCAAGGCTTCCTTCCCACAGCGCTTCCTTTAAGGAGGCCACCAATGACGTCAGGGCCACCCGGACAGGAGCCTGCCGTCTCCCAAGGCTTCCTTCCCACTGCACTGCCTTTAAGGAGGCCCCCAATGACATCAGGGCCGCCCGAACAGAAGCCTGCCGCCTCCAGTCTCCTCTGCTGTTCACTCACTTTCTCCCAAGGCTTCCTTCCCACAGCACTGCCTTTAAGGAGGCCCCCGATGATGTTGGGGCCGCCCAGACAGGAGCCTGCCCCCTCCGGTCTCCTCCGCTGTGTACTCACGCTCTCCCAAGGCTTCCTTCCCACAACACTGCCTTTAAGGAGGCCCCCATTGATGTCGGGGCCGCCCGGACAGGAGCCTGCTGCCTCCAGTCTCCTCCACTGTGCACTCACGCTCTCCCAAGGCTTCCTTCCCACAGCGCTTCCTTTAAGGAGGCCCCCGATGACGTCAGGGCCACCTGGACAGGAGCCTGCCGTCTCCCAAGGCTTCCTTCCCACTGCACTGCCTTTAAGGAGGCCCCCCATGATGTCGGGGCCGCCCGAACAGGAGCCTGCCGCCTCCGGTCTCCTCTGCTGTGCACTCACGCTCTCCCAAGGTTTCCTTCCCACAGCGCTGCCTTTAAGGAGGCTCCCGATGACATCGGGGCTGCCCGGACAGGAGCCTTCTGCCTCCGGTCTCCTCCGCTGTGCACTCACACTCTCCCAAGGCTTCCTTCCCACAACGCTGCCTTTAAGGAGGCCCCCGATGATGTCGGGGCCGCCCGGACAGGAGCCTGCCGCTTCCAGTCTCCTCAGCTGTGCACTCACGCTCTCCCAAGGCTTCCTTCCCACAGCGCTGCCTTTAAGGAGGCCCTCGATGATGTCGGGGCCGCCCGGACAACAGCCTGCTGCCTCCGGTCTCCTCCACTGTGCAATCACGCTCTCCCAAGGCTTCCTTCCCACAGCGCTTCCTTTAAGGAGGCCACCGATGACGTCGGGGCCACCCGGACAGGAGCCTGCCTTCTCCCAAGGCTTCCTTCCCACTGCACTGCCTTTAAGGAGGCCCCCAATGACGTCAGGGCCACCCGAACAGGAACCTGCCACCTCCAGTCTCCTCTGCTGTGCACTCACTTTCTCCCAAGACTTCCTTCCCACAGCGCTGCCTTTAAGGAGGCCCCCGATGATGTTTGGGCCGCCCAGACAGGAGCCTGCCTCCTCCGGTCTCCTCCGCTGTGCACTCAAGCTCTCCCTGCCTAAGTAGTCTTCTAAGAGAATAAAACAGGTAATAAATTGGCAAGGAAAATTTATATTAAAAAAAACAGGCAATTGTAAAGTCTGAAAGCTTAGTTTTGTAATCTCTTGGAGCTGTAATGACAAGAATTAGATCAGGTAGCTTGCTCAGGCTGCAGAGCTGATTGAATTAATGATACCCTGTGATGCAGGCTTGTAACAGAACAATGGAAACTGAAAAGTTCAAAATGAAATCTTATTCTATGTATCAGCCCACTATGCAAAGGACCCTGTAACCTTAACATGTATACCTTTGCTGCAAAATTAATTAGGAGACTTAAGTAGAAGAGAAGGTCTCTGCAAATCTAAAAGCAAATGTGCACTTCAATTCCTAGTAGTTATACGTATATCAAAAGTGTCCCTGGCCAGTAGACCTTATATGAATTGAGGGCACACTCAGATATCTGATTTAAAGGCTATGCAAGGAATGTAGAAAATCTAAATATTCCTAAACTTACAGCCAAACGTTAGGCTGTTTACCACTAGACTGTAGATCAAGGTGATTGTGAACAGATAGAAATGGGATGGAGACAGAAAGATAGGAAGAGCAAGGTCTTTTTTTGTGCTTTTTTTTTTTTTGGGGTGTTTGTCCCACTTCCTTGGTGCAGTTACCCTAACACACCACAATGCCTAAGTAGTCTTCTAAGAGAATAAAATAGGTAATAAATTGGCAAGGAAAATTTATATTAAAAAACCAGGCTATTGTAAAGTCTGAAAGCTTAGCTTTGTAGAGTCTCTTGGAGCTGTGACGACATCCTCCAGGGTCTACCTAAGCATGCCATATACAGACTCCTAATGGCACAAAATACTGCTGCCTATATCATCTTTGGAGCTCCTAGATCTGAATAAATCATCCCTATTCTAAGGCATCTTCACTGGCTCCCCATCGCGAGCAGAATCAGATACAAAGTCAGTATAAATACATTCAAAATCCTCCACGGTATAGCCTCATCTCACCTATGATTACTCATCCAAACTGTACCAAGTAGTAGAACCAGAAGAGCTGCCTCACAGAACACCTTCATCACACCCCCTGAACGCACAAGAAGCAACCAATCCACCTGAAAGAGAGCATTCGAATACCATGCATCTATCATATGGAATGCCCTCCCTGAAAGAATAAGAAGTATAGCCGACCTCTCAAAATTCCGTAAACAATTAAAAACACAACTATTCATAGAACACTTCGAAGGATCTCACAGAGTATAACCAACCAAGCATTCCTCATCCATAATGTTCTCTAACAGGGACCCCCAACTCCAGGTTCCTGATAGCTCCTCTGTTATTAAAATCTATCCCCTAAGTTTACTTAATGTTTACAACATTTATATGTACAACCCTTGTTAGCACAGTTATTATTATAGCACACATTCTTGTTCCATGTCAACCGCTTTGATTTACTGATAAAGCAGTATAGAAGAACTTATAAATAAATAAAGTGACTATGTGGAGATGGGAACCGGGAACCAGGAAGAAGGGACCATGGCAAAGAGAGTGAGTGGCTGCATCATGATGGGGACCAGAATGGATGGACAACACAATCAGAATGCGTGACTGTGCTAGGCCGGGGATCGGGAGAGAGGGACCACGGCAAAAAGAGTGAGTGAATGAGTCATTATGGGGACCGGAGAGAGGGATAAAAGAAAGGAGAACAAGTGGCATGTTGGGGCAAGAGCGGAAGAAATGCCATGAAGCTAACAGGGAGCAGATTTACATAGAAACAGAAAACTTATAGCACAGACAATACAGCCTATCCAGTCTGCCCATCCACACCAGCTACTAAGCTCTATAATTGCTTCCTCTCTCTTACAGATCCTATGTGTTTGCCCCATGCTTTGTTGTTTTTTCTATTACATATCAACAGATTTAACAGGTATAATACTTGAAAAGCAAAGCACTCTCAGGCATAATGCAAAAAAAGAAAGATTTATAAAGGAACTCCACAAGCGCTAAGTCAGCGTATGTAGGGAAAAAGAAATACAGACACATTACATTCTTTAACAAACTTTCTTGAATTCAAATACAGTCCTGGTCTCCACCATCTCTGCTAGAAGGTGCACTTACCATCCTTTCCCTAAAGAAATAATTCCTCATATTACTCCTGAATTTATGCCCTTTCAACTGAAAGAGGCCTGCCTCCTGTGCACTTATCTATCATATCTGCCTTTCTCACAGTTTTCTGTAGACTGCAATTAGAAAGAGGTATGCCTTTTCACTGATACTTCAACGTTAGTTATGTTCAGATACAGAAGGCATTTCCTTGTCCCTGGAAGGCTTGGAATCTAAGTTTGTGCTTGAGGCAATGGAAAGTCAAGTGATGTGTCCAATGGAGAGAGCTACTTTTTTCACTCAATGCATAATAATCAAGCTGTAATTTGTTGTTGAAGAACGTGGTCGAGACATCTTTCATTGTACAGGAATTCAGACAAGTTCCTGGAGGAGCAGTCTTATAAACAACTATTATTATTGCTGGGGTACAGCAATAAAGAATGGATTGCCAGGAACTTCCTAGTGATTTAAGAATGAAGAAAACAAAACAATGACCCAGGAAAAAGAATGGAGAATAAAATGCAAAAGTGACTCAGTGGAACTACAGTTTTTATCCATATTATCTTATGCAATTGAGACACATGATCTCACAGTGTCTTGCCAGAAGTGAACAGCCTCTGGCATGTATATAAACAGAAATTAAAAAAAAATGTAGGAAGGTCGAAATATACATTGCTATTAAACTGATATTATTGCTACTATTTAGGAGTGAAAAGCTTGAAGTGAAGATGAAGCGCCGTTACCCCAGCGGTGTTCAAAAAAGACATGTGATTCAGGAAAAGGCCAAACATTTAAGAGCTTACCCCTAATTAACATTTTTTAAACCACAAGAGACAGAAAAGGAGGAATGTATGACTTCTGTCAGCCCGATCCCCTCTCCCCACCCCTCAAGAGTTGAATGAAAGTAGGGTAAATGAAGCCAAATCAGAGGACATTGATCTAAAGCAGGATGAGTCCATAGATATCACAGAGACATTGGCTGATGACTCAGCACTATGGCCTGAAAGCGTAACTGACCGTCAGAAATGTGAACATGTCTAAAGAGGCTCTAAGCAAATACTGGATTATAGGATTTCCAAAAAGTAATGATGCTATTCCCAGACGCTTTACAAGGGAAAACGATTACCTTAAATTACACATGGCAGCACAAATCATCACAGGATCAGCAAAACACAAGCACATAACAACCTTCCTGAGTCAACTACACTGACTCCCAATACATTCACGCACCAACTCACCATATTTAAAATATTACATCACACTTCAGCAGATGCCCTATAAACGTTGGTCACAAGAGACCCTGAAATGCGAATCAGAAGAACCAACACAAGAATCTGATCGTCATACCCAACGCTCATACAAAAGCTAAACAAATAACCTGCAAGAGGACCTTCTCCCTCACTGCGCCTGCTCTATGGAACTCCCTTCCAGAAGGCATCAGAACCACAAAGGACATCAAAGACTTCAGACAAAAGCTAAAAACCTTCCTGTATGCAGAACATTTTGGAACCATTACATAGCACAGAATGAACCCACCATGACCCCCCCATCATTCCACTCAATGGACCCCCCACTGTCCACCAATTATCTTATGTTTATGTTAACATCCAAGTTTATACTCCCAGGTCACTTATCACCTCCTCCCCCTTCAATCCATACAAAATCACGCTGCTCGACTAATCTTCTGCCAGCCTCGCCATGCCCACATTACTCCTCTTCTCAAGTCGCTTCACTGGCTCCCTGTCCAATTCAGCATCCAGGGAGGAGTGGCTCAGTGGTTGGGACAGGTTACCTCAGGCTAGAAGGCTGGGGGTTCAATTCCCACATGGGGACAAACAACCTCAGGCCGGAGGGACTGGGGTCTCTAGTCCCACGGCCACTCCTTGTGGCCTTGGGCAAGCCACTTAACCCTCCATTGCCTCAGGTACACTTAGATTGTGAGCCCTTTGGGGACAAGGGAATAGAAAGTACCTGTTAGTATACATGTAAACCGCACTGATTCTAAAGAGCGTGGTATAAAAAATAAAATAAAATAAAAATAAATAAATTCAAGCTGCTCCTGCTGACCTATAAATGCTTTCACTTTGTGGCCCCTCAATACCTCTTATCTCTCCCTACGACCCCTCTCGAAATTTGCACTCCGCTAACAAATTACTTCTATCAATGCCTTTCACCCGCACCGCGAACTCCCGACTGCGCTCCTTTCACCTTGCTGTACCATATGCCTGGAACAGCCTACCTGTGTCTGTGCGTCAGGCATCCTCCCTGGCCCTCTTCAAATCCAGGTTGAAGACCCACCTCTTCACCGTTGCATTCAGATCCTGACTCCATCCTCATCTTACCCTTATCCTAATCCCCGTCAACGTTTATGACCAAACTATAGACCAAACTGTACCACACCATACCTTGCGCAGAACTGACTAATGCTCTGTACTGTAAATGCTCTATACTGTTTTTAACTCGATTGTATGCTCCGATGAGCATGACTCTGACGGGCAGGGACTGTCTTGTATGTTGGCTACCTCTTGTAGGTTAGCTGGGCAGCGCTGCGTGCGTGGCGCTTTATAAGTGCTGAATAGTACTTATTCCCTTACTAAGTTATTATGTATATAAAGTTAATCGTCAACTGTAATCACGCTATAATGTTATACTGTAAACCGCTTTGACTATGTATAAAAAACCCCGTTAAATAAATAAATAAAATTGAAAAGTGGTTCTCTGATCATGGCTCTTAATATTCAGTATTGACAGATAAAGCATTTTATTTTTGTTGTACTCTCTTTGGAAAACATGATCATGCTATTTCAAAAGATGGCTTCAACACATGGAAACGCATCCATTCTTTTCTCAAAGAGCATGAACACTCGCTGGCACATATATGCAACATGGAGGCATGGCGGAATCAGAAAGCAGGAATTGCTGGCAATAAAACTGTTGACAGATTCAATATGGAGTTAATTGCAATCAAAATAAATTACTGGAAAGCTGTTCTTCTGAGAATCATTTCCATCATTTGTCATTTGGCATGACGGAATCTGGGCTTTCGTGGAACTACAGAGAGACTGCAGGATTCTAACAATGGAAATTTTCTTGGTCAGGTTGAATTGTTGGCAAAATTTGACTCTGTAATGAATGAACACCTGAGACGAATTAAGACAAGAGAAATTGCTGATCATTACCTCAGCAAAGATATCCAAAATGAACTGATTGCTATAAAGGGGAAGCACATGCTTCAGGCCATTGCTAATCAGTTAATCATGCAAAATACTTTGATATGATCATGGACAGCAATCCCGACAGCAGCCTCACTGAGCAACGGTCGGTTACACTTCACATTATTTATTGCGAACTGTCTGTTGGTGTAGTAACAAGACAGCTCTGTTCTTGCCCTGTAGCAGTCGCAGCTTGAATTTGGTCAGCCTGGATGCTGCTAAATCATCTGTGCTGTCTGTGTCCTTTTTTTGGGTGTTCCAGCATATTTTTGTTGTTTTCTGTTCTTCCATTCAGCACTGGTCTGTACTTAAACAGCATGTTGCACAGCTTACAGTAAAACCGCTGTCTAATACGCAATGGGAGTCTTGTATTGACAGTGTTAAGGTGCTTCAATATCAGCTGAAGGAAGTACACTGTGCCCTTGATTTATCTGCTTAGAATCATGGGATGAGTTGGGTGGGTGGGGGAAGAGAAGGCAATGACTCCTTTTCCCTTCTTCATACCTTGTTGCTCAAATCTCCTCCTCCCTCCCCCACCACAGTTTGGATAAGTGTCCCAGATTTGCCTGCAAAAAGTCTGGTAAGCTTACTCTGGCGTCACCCTCAGTCCTGGTGCATTGGCGGACCCGCTACCCTGGATTTACCGAGTCAAAGAAATTCTTCAATTTTTTTTCTATTAGTGCTTTCCTTTATCTGATGCAGTTAGCATTTTCAGACTTTTGTGTTTTCATGCGGGCTACACATTCCTTGCAAAGCAACAGATTGAATCAGAAAGTGCAGCCACCACTGATGGAGGCACAACCATATACAAGTGCTAAATTCTTTTTATTATTCATTTTTTAATCTTCCACTTTTTGCTCTCTTAGCGGTCTCTTTCTCCTCCTACTCTCCCCAGATGGGCCACCTGGGTGATACGAGTGACTCTCGCTGGCCTCCAGCTAATTTCATATCTGTTGTCACAGGTGAGCTGGCAGGGTCCCGCTATAGTGGTGGCTGTTTTCCCTCCATCCCAGGGTCCGAGCACACTGCCTCTGTGCCCAGGCCCAACTGACCTCATTGAATGGGGGCTCCAAATCCAGTCTACTAGGCTGGCCTGTTTTAAATTTTTAGAATACTTTGCTCATGTGCTGAATGTGATAGAACATAACTTAAGTTTCCTGGTTTCATTCCTCTGTGGTACAGTGCTGAGAACGTTTGTGAACCCCAAGTATAATAATGAGGATGACAAGCTCTTAACATGATGCCCTTTTTAAAATTAAATCAAAGGACATGAATTAAACAATTCTGTGTTTCCTGAGACTCAATGGGGCCGATATTCAAAGCATTTCAGCCGGTTGGCCGATCCGCTAAACACGCCCAGCCTGATATTCAGGGACACTAATCAGGGGCGGCCCAAGGGGGGTGCGGGGCCATGTGCGGAGACTCGGTGCGGGGCCTCATTTGCATAAGGTGCCTCATTTGCATAAATATTTGCATAATGTTACCATACACTAACTTTTAGTAAACATGCCTCTTAATGAGCATATGGATAAAGAAAGACTAAACAATTTCTACATTACTATAATCCAGTGCCAACCGCCAGGCACATTAGGAACTACTACAAACACTGCCCATTTAGAACCCATAGCAAACCCGCCGTATCCTAACAGCACTACCAGGACTCACAAAGCACCATACCCTACCTATCAAAAGGCAACACTGCAAATATTAAACCAATACATTTCAGAGAACAATAATACATGACCTACTGGGGAAAGAACAAGTGGCAATGTCAAATAGGAATTACATAAACAGAATACCTCAGCTCAGTTACACATGCAGAACATAGACCATCACCAAACAAGGAATCACAATTTAGAAACAGGAAGACAATAATTAAACTGGGAACCCCAAAAGCCAAACTTGGAATATACAACAACACTGTAGAAATAAAACTATAAATTAATTTCCTCTTGTACTAAACAAAGCGCAAAAATTAATGATGCACATTTCCCAGAGCTGACATATTCCAGTTAATAAATTCAAAATAAAGAGATATTTTTCTACCTTTTGTGCATTTTTTTTCAGTTGCAATTGTTCCAGCCTCTTTCTTCTGGTTTCTTCGTGTCTTCTGCTAACTCTCCATCTGCTGTCCATTTGTCCTTTCTTCTGTCTTCTTGTTGTTTTTTTTCCATTCTCTCTCTACATCTGCTTTAACATACTAATCTTTCTCCTTTTGCTCTTTCCTCATTCCTATTTCATCCACTCAAATTCTATCCCTCCATCCTCAATCCCCACTTACTCTCCCAATATCCGGCCAATTGTAGATTTGTCTTCCCTCCCACGCAAAATATTTTTCCCCTCTCCATTTCACTCTCCCAGCTCTATCCCATTCTAATGCTCCCCCAACATCAGCTCCTTTCTAGTTCCAGCCCCACCCAGCATCTGCTCCCTTCTTGTCCCTGCATCAGCCCATTTCCAGTCCTAGTCCCCCATCAGCCCATTTCCAATCCTATCCTAGCCCCACCATCAGCCCATTTCCAATCCTATCTCCCCCATCCATTTCCAGTCCTATCCGAGTCCATCCATCAGTTCATTTCCAATCCCAGCCCCTCATCAGCCCATTTCCAGTCTTATCAGTTCCTCCATCAGCTCATTTCCAATCCCAGCCCCCCATCAGCTCATTTCTATACCTTTCCTAGCCCCACCATCAGCCCATGTCAAATCCTAGCTCCCCTCCACTCAGCCCATTTCCAATCCAAGCCCCCCATGAGCCTACTTCCAGTTCTAGCCCCTCCATGAGTCCATTTCAATTCAAGCCCCCACCACAGCCCATTTCCAACCTTAGCACCCCCACCAGCCCATTTCCAGTCCTATCCTGGCCCCTCCATCAGCCCATTTCTTGTCCTAGCCCCTCCCCCCACTCAGCCCATTTCCAGTCCTAGCTCCCTCTCCTCACAGCCCATTTCCATTCCAAGCCCCCCTCCCCATCAGCTATTTGCAGTTCAAGCCCCCTTTCCACTCAGCGCGGGCTTTTCAGAGCCGCGCGAAGGGAGAGTTTCCATTTCTCGCGGCTCTGTTAATCCCGCCGCGGGGCTGATGGGAAATCCCATCAGCCCCGCGGTGGGATTAACAGAGCTGCGAGAGGAGAAGCTCTCTCTCTTCGCGCAGCTCTGACAGCCGACGGAGGCCGCATAGAAGACTGCAGGACAGGGGGGCCCCGCGGGATTCTCCATTCTGCCGCTGCCACGGCGGCAGCGGCAGCAGCAGCCGGTTTCTGGGGTTTTTTTTTTTTAACTTAGCTGGGCTGATGGGGGGGGGGGGTAAGGACTGTAAATGGGCCCTGCGGGATTCTCCATTCTGCCGCTGCCATGGCGGCAGCGGCAGCCGCAGCCGGTTTATGATTTTTTAAAACTTTGCTGGGATGCAAGATGTTTTTTGCGCGGGGCCCCCTGAAACGCGGGGCCCTGTGCAAAAAACATTCTTGCTCAATGGACGGGCCGGCCCTGACACTAATTGTTAATGCTGCGGAATATCCCCACAGACCACAGTAAAAAATCCTGGTTAAAACGGAGGCAGTTTGTGGACAAATCAGTGGTGGTGCTGGTCGCCATTCAGTTAGCAGCAATACATTCAGCCGCTAACCAAATAGCTAAACCTGTTAAAGTTAGGTCATCTGAATAGTTGTCCTAACTTTAACCGGTTTTCTCTATCCAGTTAATGGCTGAATATCATCAGTAACTGGATGGAGATGCTGCTGTCCAGCAAACCTGGATATTCAGCGCTAGAAATCGGTTAAGTTCTGGCACTGAATATCTAGGTTTAATTGAAGAGGAAGCAGCACACCATGGGGGGGGGGGAGGGGCACTGGTTGCAAGGTGGGGGTACCAAGGGGGCTGGGAACGTCACTGCATCGGAGCACCTAACAGCTCTAGAGGGGGATATTCAGCAGCACAAACCGGTTATGTTCCACTGAATATCCCACTCAGTGCGATTAATGCATTTAGCAGGTCTACTGACCCCATTAATCACTTTGAAAATGCCCCTCTGTGTATCTGTAATCGAGAGAGGAGGTAAGAGGGACAGACACAAAAGCACAGCTGCTATGTTACCTTGAATCAGTGTCAGTATGCTGCAGTTGTTGGAACTGCTTTTCCTAGATAAATGTATTGAGGTGTTTTTTTTTTGGGAGGGGGTTAACGTCTCTTCTATCTCCCACCAGGAATAGAAACTAAACTTGTACTGTACAGGAACTTCCCCCAGCTCACCTCCTCCCTTTCTGTAACTAGAGCAGTATTCCAGTGCTCCGCCCCACAGTGTTCCTATTGGCTGGATCCTATCCACAGTCTTTGCTGCTAGTTACATTGGAAGCAGGCAGGGCAGGCTCCCTCACACAGGGAGAGGATTAGAGCACTGCAGATAGGACCAATGCTAGTCGGTAAGCCAGGTAAGTGCCGCAAGGTTGTGCCGATATCAGGGGGGCATCATCGCTAGCTGCTCCCACAAGTAGGATGGTAAGTGCAGAAGAGTTCTGCCAGCTTGCCCATGGGAGAAGCAAGTCTTGCAGGAAGGCTCTTCCATTCTTGGCCGCATGTGTGGCCCTCTGCAATTCTTCTGCCTGTGAGAGCAGCAAGTCCCATGGGCAGAAGAATTGCACAAGGCTGTGAATGTGGCCGAGAATGGAAGAGCCTGCTCACGGGCAGAAGAATTGCGCAATTGACCAAGAGTGGAAGAGTCTGGCCCATGAGAAAAGCAAATCCCAAGGGCAGAAGAGCTGCAAAGCCCTGGAAGTAGCAATGCAAGGGCAGTTTAGAGTTGGGGGGCCGGAGGGAGAGGCAGAGAAGTTAGGATAAATTTAAAGGGGCAGTCCTTTAGGGAAAGGAAGATGGAGGGCATGAATGAAAGGCAGGGGGTGAGAGTGTAAAGTGGGAGTGAGAAGGGACAGAATCTGAGAAAGGGAGTAAAGAGTTGGGGGCAGCAGAAGAGGGTTGGGAGGGTGGAGGGAAAATAACTGGACATGGGATAGGAGGACTAGAGAGACAGAGATACTGGACAAAGAGGAGGCATGGGCAGATGGAGGGGAAATGGAGATGTGAGAAGATGTTGAACAGAGGGAGTTATCATAGGAAAACATGGGAGATGCTGGACATGGGGGGACATTAAGAGGTGGAGGGGGCTGATGGACATGGAGGGGCACAGGAAGAATGAGGGGAGACACTGTATGCAGGGTTGGAATAGGGCAGCAGAGGGGACATGCTAGATGGAGGGAGATGAAGAGGAGATACTGGACATGGGAAGGAAGCATAGGGAGAACAGGCATAGGGAGAATCAAGGAGAGGAGATTTTTGAGGTGGAGTGGTGATGCTGGACTTGGAGGGGTTATAGGGAGACTATGGGAACATGCTGGACATGAGTGGAATAGAGGGAGATAGAAGGGAGAGGTTGGACATGGTGATAATAGGGGGGAATTCAGGACATGGGGTAATAGGGAGAGAAAGGGGTGAAAATTGACATGGAGTAAATAGGATGAGAAAGAAATGGAGAGATGCTGGACACAGGAGTGATTCAGAGGGGATGGTATGGAAACAGGAGAGATGCTGGACACAGAGGAATAGGAAAGGAGAGGGGGACATGGAAGGATAAGGAGAGCATAGATGCTGGATGAAGGGAAAGAGAGTGTGCAAAAGAGAGAGGGGAGAGACACTGGATGAGGTGAGGGGAGAGATGCTAAACATTTAGGGAAGAGAGAAATGACTGAAAAGCTTGGGAATAATGGCCCATGGAAGAAGAGGTGGGGGAATGGGAGGGCTGGGATGAAGACTGAAAAGTGGTAGGGGCGGATTGAGAACTAGATAGTAAAAAGGAGTAATGAAATCTGATAGGATGGAGAGCAAGAAAAATAAATGGAAGAAAGTTGAAGGAAAAGATCAATATCCAAGACGGAAAGAAGTGACAAAAACAGAAGTAGAGACCAAATCATGGCAGATGGACTAGAGACTGTAGAAAGAGAGCAGAAACCTCAGATTGGGACCAGCATGATCAGAGAATAAAAAGTTCAGACAACAAAAAGGTAGAAAAAAATAATTTTATTTTAAATTTAGTGATTGGACTTTGCACTATCTTTATATTTTACAAGGGTCAGTTTCTCCAAATGGGCTTGTTTTGCGCATCAATTTATTCACTACTGCACCAAGGGGAAATACAAACTACTCCAATGCAAACCCTTGTCTCTGTCTATGTGATTGAAGGCAGACAATGTTGGTGATATTTGCAGGAGCTTAGAAGAAGACTTCTGTGGATAAATTTTGCAGATAAGTAATGAGAATATTGCTTGGATGGTGATAAAGGTTGATAATCTGTAAAGCCATTTGGCTTTGTTTTTCAGGAATATCATAGAAGATTAGTTTGGAGTAGATGTTAAGAAGAAGAAAATAAGTTGAAAAAGGTGTAAAAAGTAAAAATGATTAAATGCATTATAGGCAGTATTGGAAAAGTACTTTTTTAATATTGGTAAATGATTTTGAGTTTGTAAGTTAGAAGAGAGTGGCTGGACCCGTGATGTTACACCTTTGTAATCCCCTATGGTGATGAATTTCACCGCATAGAGGGACAGAAAAGTAAAACCTGAGGTCATTTTCCTCCCTATATTTGATTGTAAAAGAGTTGAGAATTTGTTGCAGGAGAGTGCTTGATACGTTTTTCTGAGAATTTTGTGAATGTTTTTTTGGGAAGGTTCAGATAGAGACAAGGGTTTGCATTGGAGTGACTATTTATTTTTATTTATTTATTTATTTATATTTCTTTTATACCGCACTCTTTTTCATCAGCACGGTTTACATAAAGCAGGAATACTCATTGCAATCAACAGACTGTGGTGAGTTTACATATAACAGGAGAATACAACTGGGATTTTAACTTAGGGAAACTTTGTACATATTTGTAACATGTAAAGAAACTTTATACACAGGATAGAATTTCTTATCATCATCTAGATTAAATAAGGCATTTACACTTTTACTGTAAGTGTTAGAGGGTAGATGATGTGCTTTGGAAATGTAGAATGAAGAGGTGGTGCTTTATGGCTTTTCTGAATTGCTTGAGGTCAGTAATCGCTCTAATGTTGGGAGGTAGGTTGTTCCAACATCTGGGTGCGTAGTACGCGAAGGCCCTGTCTGTTGTTGAACGTTTGTATTTTGTGGCCTCAGGTGGTGTAACTAGGGTATTTGCCGCTATTGACCTCTTAGATCTGATGTTGGGAGTGTGATGGAAGAGTTTTGAGATTGATGAAGGAGCTATAGTATTTATCGCTTTAAATGTTAAGAGAAGGGCTTTATAAGATATTCTGCAGTATATAGGGAGCCAGTGAAGCTCCATTAGGATGGGTGTTATATGTTCGTTCTTTGAAGCACCGTATAGTACCCGGGCTGCGGCATTCATGGCTAGTTGCAATGTATTTAGGGAGTTTTTTGGAAGACCATGGAGTATTATATTCGCATAGTCGAAGTGGGGTGTGACTATGGCTTGGAATATAGTTCTGAAGCTGTCTGGGTCCAGCATATTTTTCAAGTGGCGTAGGGTTCTTATCTTGAAATAAATGGTTTTTACGGTGCGGTTGATGTGTTCTTTAAAGTCTAGTCGATTGTCCAGTATTACTCCAAGGTATCTTATGGAGGGCTTGATTGGGAGGTCTGCGTCTCGTACTCTTAGGTTCTCCGGGGGTGAGAATTCTCTGTTTTTCGTGATGATCAGTACCTCAGTTTTTTTGTAGTTTATTCGCATATTCTGCGTGAGAAGCCAGTCTGCTATTGCGTTAAAGCAATCTACTAATGTTGTGTAATCTGGGAGCTTGACATTGATTGGTGTGAATATTAGTACATCGTCTGCATAGATCAGCGAGGATATGCCAAAGGAGCGAGTGATATCGCATAGAGGCTGCATGTAAATGTTAAATAGTAGCTCAGATAGGGATGAGCCCTGTGGTACTCCTTGTTTTAACTGGAAAGGTTCTGAGGTACCTGTAGCAGTCCTGACGTGTTGCAAGCGATCTTTCAGGTATGATTTGCACCATTCCCATGCCAGCCCGTGGATTCCCTTGTCATATAGACGGGTTAGTAGTATTTCATGGTCCACAGAGTCAAAAGCTGCAGATATGTCAAGGAATATTAGTGCTAATCCCTTTTTGATGTCATCCAGTCCACTGATGAGAGTGTTGGTTAATGTGGTCAACAGTGTCTCTATTCCGTGGGCTTCCCAGAATCCGTGCTGACTGGGGTCAAGGGGGGAGGAGGTGCCTATGTGTTGTTGTATCTGATTGTTGGTTACTTTCTCAATTATTTTGGATAGCAGCAGTATACTAGCTATTGGGCGGTATGATTCTTCTTTTGTTGGGTCTTGTTGATTGTTTTTTAGCAGCGGTCTTATGGAGGTCTGCTTTAGTGCCGATGGGAAGGTGCCTGTTGAGAAGGACATCTTTATTATTTCTGCTATGACAGGGCTAAAGTCGGATCGCATAGCTCTTATCCAGTGTGCTGGGCAGGGGTCGTTCGGTGCTGTGGTAGTATTCATTTTGACTATAATGTCTTCAATGCATTTTGCTGAGGGAGATGAGAGCTGAAGGAGTGGGAAGGTTTGTGTTTGTTGCTGGAGGGGACTTTGGGATGAAGAAGTTGTTGTTCTGATAGCTTTAGATTGTATAAAATTGGCGTACTTCTGAGGGTGTATGGGTTCTTGTTGAGGTGGAGAAGGTTCTGTGGTTAATGACTTTACTAGATTGAAGAGCTCCCGAGGTTTGTTTAGGGAGCGGTTGAGTAGTTCGGAGTGGTAGGTTTTTCTTGTGTCCCATATTGTTTCACGATAGGATTGAAGGTGGGTTAAGTATGTTTGTTGATCTGCTGGGTTATGAGATTTACGCCATTTTCTTTCGAGTTTTCTCAATAGAGTAAGAGACTTCCTTAGTTCTTGAGAGAACCATGGTGCAGAAGGTCTTTTCACTACATTATTCTTCGTTGTTGGGTTTTTGCAGGCTGGTGGTAGTATGGCGTATTGGTTGATGGTTTCATTCCATGTGGTGACCATGTCATTCATGACTAGTTTTGCACATACCATGACAGTTATGAACCTCACTTCTAAGCCATGGTATGTGAAGTATGATCTCAGTCTCTCAAATTTACTGCTAATGCTCAGTGTAGTACTTGCATTATGCCAAAAAGAGCCTCCCTCTGGAATTCATAACATGTTACGTGTATGGATAATTTATGAAGGTGTGCTTGGAAATTCCTCTTAATTAATCCTGTGGCACCCAACACAATGGAAAATAACTCGGTATCTTTCTGCTACATTTTCTTGGTCTCCGACTAATTCTGGTCATCGATTCTTCTCAACGAGATTCACAGAGTAGTTGCTTGGAAGTGACACCTCTATAATCAATGCCGTTCTGGTGGTTTTCTCCTTTACCAATATATCTGGCTTCCTTGCATCCAGCTTATTATCAGTTGGAATGGGAATATCCCAGGTTATCATAACCTCTTCATTCTCTGTAATTCTTTTAGGGTCATGATCACTGTGCTTTTCAGGCACAGTGATGTTGCAGTGTTTACAGGGTTTCCAATGGATGAGGCGTGCTACTTTATTGTGCCTTTCTGTATAGAAATTTTCTGCAATCAGAACTTCACAGCCAGCTATGAGGAGAGTCACTGTTTCCAGCTCATTCCCACAGAATTGACATATGTCTGTTTTGCCAGTTTTTTCAATGCTTGCTGCAAACCATCTCATCCGTAAGCTACTGTCCTGGGCTGCAACTATCAACCTCTCATCCTTTGGTTTCAGTTCACTTCTCTTTAACAGGAATCCGTTCTTGATCAACAAAGAGTTCCTGGAGTAACATTCTGTATTTCCCACTGTATTTGTGCATTTGCCATTTGTTTTTTCTCTTGATCTAATTCTTTGAAGAGTGTTTTCTCTTGTTTTGCAAATTCTGTTGCTTCCTTCCCTGTGTGTGCTTGTGGATTCTCACTCATTCCTTCTAGTCGTTGTAACGCGTGACCAAGTTTAATGATGGAGACAGATTCTGGATGTTTACTTTCATATTTCAGCACTTTTTGCATATTTGGATCCAATGATTCAGTTAGGTAGACCTATGATAGTAGCCCCTGTAGGTGTAATCACTCTATGTGAGGCCTAGCTCTCCTTTAGCTCTAGGAATGTACAGTACAGGGAAATGCATCTCTTTCTATTTCTGTAGTGCTGTACTGCATGCAGAGTCCGGCTTCTTGGGGTTTCAGTTTATTTTTTTAATTTTTATTTTAGGTTGTTGTCACTTATTCTGTAGTTGGTGAGGGTTTGTGTTCTGAGTGTGTGACTGAGGCCAGGTGTTCTGTTATCATTGAGTTTGTACATAGGGATCTGTACTATAGTAACCTGACTTTAAATAGGTGGTTCTAGGGTTCGATGTAATGTTTATGGTGCTGCTTTTTTTCTGGGCAGGCTCCTTATTGTGCAAATTTTGGAAGTTGGTGTTGGTATGGTATGGTAGATTTGCTTTGTAGACCCTCAGTGACTTTTATAGGGCTTTGTATTAGTTCAAATATGCCTGGTACTAGAGAATGTTTATGTTGTTGTTACCAAGATGACCAGAATCAAACTTTTTAAAATATATATTGAGTTCTATAGGTGAATACTTTAGTTCTGCTCTTCACACATTGTCGAAGGAGGGGTTTCTGTGGATGCAGAATACAATATATGTTCAAAAAGATAAAGCAAGAAACATAATGCAGTTTATAATAAAAAAATAAAATGAGTTATAATTTTATAATTTGGTGTTATAAACTGTGCTGTGGTTCTCGCTTTTGCTTTTAGTTTCTTATTGTGTGTGCATCTTTCATTTCCTTTGTTTTTTGCAGAATATAGATTTACATTAACACTATGCTGGTCCAGTGTGCAGTTTTAGAGGCGTTATGTTGGGGCTGCCAAGCCTCTCTTGTTGTTTAGCACATTTAGTGGTATGTTTACTAAGCTCCACACTGGTAACACATGTGTGGGCTGCGTAACCAGCACGGGGCTGTAGGCTAACTGCGGGAGGGGGCAGGTATATCCCCCTGAAATTACTGTGCTTGAGGTGGCATTATTTGCATGGTCTATACTACTTGCGCTGAGCCATTATGTTAGTTTCTGCCGATAATGCAGATGCCTGTGTGTGAGAGTTCTTTCTTTCGTCTCACTCTGGAGAAAAGTATATTTATTTATTTATTTAACATCTCTTTTATACCACTTTTCATGGAGTCAAAGCAGTTTACAATAAACATGGTTTTGTGATACATTAAACTTTAAAACAGTGAACAATAGGTTGAACTTTGGGGGCATAAGTAAACATCTTGAGAAAATAACAGTAGGGAGTGCCGTTATTTTTTGCAGTTTGCATGGGTTCGGACATTTAGTTACATGTTGTGGGAACATTTCTATACATAGTTAGGGTATGCTGGTGGTTAACCCATGGGTGGGTTGCATGGTTGTTAACCATCATTCGTGAAGGAGGGGGTGGGGCTTGTCTAGAGGGATGGTGGGGTTAGTTCGAGGGAGCTATTCTGTTCGTTTGTTCTGTTCGTTATTGGGGGGGGAGAGGGAGGTGGGCTTGGGGGGTGGTTTTTGAGTGGGTGGCTTGGGGCAGAGGCGGACTTCTTTAGGTGTTGGTTTCAAAGTATTCTAGGAAGAAGTGGGTTTTAAGTTTCTTGCGGAATTCCGTTATGTCATTGGTGGATCTTAGCTTGTCCAGGAGTGCATTCCAGATTGATGGGCCAAATAGAAAGAATATTGTATTGCATGTAACCTGCATACTTTTTGCTTTGTGTGTTGGCATGGTGAGTAGATGAAGATTGGGTTGTCTTCTTGATCTGTTGTTGGGGAATTTCTGAAGTAGGGTGTGTAGATAATCCACTAATTGGTCTTGAAAATGTTGACCATTGTTTTGTATTTGATGCGTAACATTATTGGGAGCCAGTGTAACTGTTTGAGGATTGGTGTGATGTGGTCATGTCTTGATGTGCTGTGATTATGTTGGGATGCTGTGTTTTGGGCTTGTTGGAGTGGGTATAGTGCGTTTTTTGGGAGTCCTTGGACGACTGAGTTGCAGTAGTCTAGGTGATGGGTTATTATTGCCTGGCAGACTGTGTAGAAATGGTTGGGGGTCCAGTAGGGGATGTAAGCTCTGTAGGATCTTCATTTTGTGGTATGCTGTTTTGTGCTTTTCATGATGTGCTCTTGTAAGTGTAGTTGCTGGTCTAATGTGATTCCCAGGTATTTGACCTCCAGTTTGACCTTGAGGTTGACATCTGCAATCATTAGTTTGTTGGGGGGAGGGGGTGATCTTTAGTTATGTGGAAAACCTCTGTCTTGTTGTAATTTATTGAGAGGCGAAGGTCTGTTAGCCAGTCAGCCACTGCTTTGAAGAATTTTTTGATTGTTGTGTAGACTTGGTTTTTTGTAGAGAATGGTATGTATATCATAATGTCATCAGCATAGATATGGTACATGATGTTGTGTCTTTGGATGATGTTGCAGGTTGGCTGTAGGTATATGTTGAATAGCAGTGCGGATCATGAGGATACATGAGGTACTCCTTGGTGTTGATTGAATGGGGTGGATGTATGTTCACCCATTTTGACTTGCTGTCTGAGGTCCATTAGGTATGATTGGAACCATGCAAGTGTGGATCCCTGGGGCTTCTATTTCTTGTAGTCATTGTATGAGTTTGAGATGGTTTATGGAATCAAAGACTGCTGAGATGTCAAGGAATATTACTATGTAGCCTTGTTCTGGGTTTTGTATGCCCTTTATTATTGTGTTTGTCAAAGAGCTGAGCAGGGTTTCTATGCTGTGGTTGGATCGGAAGCTATGTTGCTGGGCATCGTGGGAGACAAAAGTATTGACATCATCCTGCAGTTGGACTTGTACCACCTTTTCAATTATTTTGGTTAGGAAAGGAAGGCTAGTGATTGGTCCGTAAGAGCTTGGTTTTTTGGGGTCGAGTGATGGACCCTTTAGAATGGGTCTTATTGAGGTGTTTTTTAGGCTGGAGTGCATTTATCCTTGTGAGAGAGAGAGAGGTGAATGATTTTAAGTAGTATAGGTGCCAGCTCATTTCTGGCCATCTTGATCCATGAGTCTGGGCATGGTTCTAAGGGGGAAATAGTGGCATTGATATTAGCTACTATGTTGTCGAGTTGTTCACCTGAGACTGGATCAAAAGTGTTCCAGTTGTGTATGCTACTTTGGTTTCTTGTGGAGGCTTGATTTCTGATTGTTGGGCTGTTGTTGGGGGAGAATTTGTTCTGCAGGAAGGTGGCCATGTCCTGTGGTTTTAGTTCTATGAAGTTGTTGCTTTGTGGTGGGTTCCTTGTTAGTGAGTTTGCTATTTCGAATAATTCTTTAGGTCATTTAAGGGAGCTTAGGATGAGGTTTGTATGGTATTCTTTTTTGCATTTATTGATTAGGTCACAGTACTCTGTTTGGTTGAGTATTCTTTGTGGAGAGTTGGGTCCTTAGTGTGTCTCCAGCGACATTCGATTTGCCTTAGTTTATGTTTTGTTTCTTTTATTTCTGTGGAATACTATGGGGCTTAATGTTTCCTTGGGTGGCGACTGCACTGTGGTGCTAGGGCATAGGAGGCTATGGTGCAGTTCCAGCTGTTGATTATTGTTCCGAGATCTGTTGAGTTTGTGTCCAGTATTGGCATGATGTATGTTAATAGCGATGGTTTGTTGAAGTTCCTGAATCTGCAGGAGGTGTTGGGTTGTCTACCAAGTGTATTTGAGGGGTGGAGATGTGGTAGAATAAATGTGATCATATGGTGGTCTGATCAAGGGATTGAGGATACTTGCGTGGAGAGTAGAGCTTTGCCGGTGAGGAGTTCTTTGGGTGTGAAGAAGAAGTCTAGGCTGTTTCCTTTGTTGTAATGTATCCATGGCATCTAGGAAGGAGTTGGCTTATTTGATGGGGCTGAGGTTAAGTTTAGAGTAGGATAAAGTATTTGTTTTTGGTTGTGTGGAAGCAGGTTGCTTCTAGAAGTGCTGATAGTTCATCGGTATTTGTGCTGGGTGATATGTAGGTCAGGCATATTGTCTAGTGTTTTCTATTACTAGTATGTTTAGGTTGTTGGTAGTGTTGGTCATTGTTCTGCTGAATTTTAGGTGGTCTCTGTCTAGTATGAAGACACCTCCAACCCCCTTACTGGTTCTAGGGTAGTTGGGGAATGAGTAGGTTGGGATGATGAGTTGGTTTATTAGCACGTTGTCTGAGTCAGTAAACCATGTTTATGTTACGCACATGATGTCTAGGTTGTGGTTCTTTATGTACTTGGTTAGCATGGGGATTTTGTTTTGGGATGAACGTACATTGAGTCCACATTTGATGGGCTGGGAGTATGGCAAGTCTGTTTGTTGTGGTGTAGCAGGCATGAGTAGATTGATTTTGATGAGCCTGGATTGTCTTCAATGTTTTTGTGGGGGTGAGGGGTTCCAGAAGGCGGCTTGTTTGGTTTTGTGGATGATTGGGATCATTCCATTGTAGAGAGTCGTTGATCCTGCATGGGTGAAAAGGGTGATGGAGAGTAGCAATATTGAGCAGGTACTTATCAACTTCATGGTTGTATCTGTGGTGAGATCTTAGTGTGAGTTGTCAAGATTTGGCTTGAGTGGTGTTTAATCTTTTCTGAGTAAAGAGCACTTCGGATGTGCTTTGTATCATAGTGTACTACTGTAGTTTTAGTGCTCTGTGCTGGGTTGTTTTGGGGGTTTCAGTGAGACGTTTATTATTTTATTTATTTATTTATTTACATTCTCTTATATACCGCGCTATTCAGCATCAGTGCGGTTTACATTGAACAAACTGAAATTACATTGAACAGGGCATTATAACTTGGAGATAACTATTTTACAGGGAACATGGGCTATGGAGGGTTAAGTGGCTTGCCCAAGTCCACAAGGAGCTGTGGGTAACTCTGTGTTGTTCACAGTTATGCTTTGGTAAGGATATATGGAGTGAACTGTTTTCTGCAGGGAATTCTCGAATTGCTTCAGTGGTTCTTACCGCACAATTGTCGTTTTACGGATTTCTTTCGGTTGACTCTAAGGACCACGTCTAAAAGCACTTTGGCGTGGTCCTTAGGCATGGGTGCACCTGCAAGATCCCTTTAAAATATTGTGCGGCATGGTGGGATGAGGTGGCAACGAGGAGGAGCTTACCTCCATGTGTCTGTTGCTGCTGATCTTCCTTTGGAGTTAATTGGAGAGTTTTCATCGGCCCTGGGGGGGAGAGGAGATATATCAGATGGCACAGTCAGGCACAGTCAGTAAGTGGGCCTCTGGGGCTTCTAGTGGTGCATTGCTGATCCGGAGAGTATAATTTTGAGAAAGAAATCCTGACAACCTACGAGTAATGGAAAAAAACATGGATCTTACTCCCTGGTTCGGATGGAAAGTGGCCGTGTTGTTTTCACTCTTCTCTCGCTTCAGTTTCACATCCTACTGCCAGTACATTGATTGCATGACTGCCAGTAGGAAGTGAAGCTAGAGTGAGAGAGTAACACAGGTTCAATCAAGATATAAAAACACATCCTGTGATTCAGTAAGGAAAACACATGGATCTATTAGGGAGGCAAGAGCAACTGATTTTGCAACCCCCCTGGAGCTCTGGGAGCTGTTTTTAGCAATGCAGGATCAGGAGGGTCTTAAATGGTAACCTTTTGCAATACCGGTTGGCTGTTTAAGGCTCTGACTTTCATGCTTGGGAGTCTGCAGAAGGCTGTTTGTCTTATCAAAGCATGGCACAAAGGGAAACATAGTAATCCAATTGCTTTAACATATTTTATGGACACTAATGTTTAGGTTTGCTGGTCCAGTTTATTAAAAGTGAATTGCCTGCTGTTGAGGAGATGCTGACTTCTAGTGTTTCTTGGCCAGGTGTGACCAGAAGTAGATTGCCAGGCTTTTCTTCCAAGGCAATGGAGGGTAAAGTGACTTGCCCAAGGCCACAAGGAGTACCAGTGGGAATCAAACACTGGTCTCTTGGTCTCCACTAGGCTATTCCTCCACTCCACATATATAGAGAGTATATTTATTTTTACAGCAGTCTAATGACATGCTTGTATACTGTAGGCCTATTTTACTAATTCTTCACAGTGCTACAGCTTGTAACTTACTAGTTTGACATTGAAACCTGTTTAACACTTGTGGTTTAAAACAACAGTATGTTAATGTTGTTGCTGTCTTCCTACAGTGATAGACTTATGTTGCAACTATTTTTTGCATCAACATTATGCCAGTTTTGCTTATAGTTTCTAAATGTACATTGACTGCATGGTTATCATGTTGCTGATGCCTACATTCTGTACAAAATCTTTCTCCTGTATATTTTTTTCAATAAGTAAAATATTTCTTAGCTGTCCATATAACTGAATGTTTTTCTTTTGATCCATATCTAAAATTTAGCATGCTCTTGGACTTTAACAGCCTTTTCATATGATGCTAAGGGGTATGTTTACTAAACCGCGCAATTGTGCGGGGCGCACTTGAGCGTGCGCTAAGGTACCTTAGCACACGCTAATAGTGCGTTTTTGGGCCCCGCACACGTGCGCGCTGCACTAACGGGCCCGCACAAGTGCGCGGCGCGCTGAAGTGCGATAGAGGGGTGGAAAGGCATTCCGAGGGCGGAGGAAGGCTCCAGAGGGGCGGGGGGACGGGTCAATGGGTGGAGAGTGGGAGGGGAGAGGCTCCCCGCACAGGAGCGGGGCTGAAATTCCATCCAAAAAATACCGCGAGGGAAAACCTCGCGTTAGAGCCGATTTAAAGGGAAGAGAAACCATTTACGTAAGCAATGTACAGCAAAACCCGGGGAACCTACAAAACGTGAGCAGTGTGATACATGTGCACAGAACAAAATAGCAAATAAAAACTGAATATGACCACAACAAATTTCAAAAAAATTATAATCCAGCTGGGCAACATTGATATCAATGGGCAACAATAAAAAACACTCCCAGAAAATTTGCTTGCAGGGGCGTGACAAGATGGCGGCGGGACGCTCTGTATGCTGAAGCAGCTCTCCCTCTCTTGGTTTCTGGTCCCGAATTGTTTCCCCGCCTGACGATATGGGGCGGAGAAAACGCAAGCAGGTTGCTGATCCTCCCGGGACGGGCATACTGCCTGCATCGGGTCAACGTACCTTGGGGGAGTGTGGCTTTCGGACCGGAGCAGAAGCTGTGTCCTCGACGGTGCCGGTTGTAGAGATCTCGGCGCTGAGCGTGTCGGGGGTTTGGCTTTCGCCGGAGATGCGTTCTCCCCCCCCTATGCCGCGACCCGGAAGTATTGGAGGTGCAGATTCTGGATCCATCATGAGGGTGCCGGTGAGCACGCCAAAGAAGGATTCCCCGGGAGGAGTTTCTGCACTTGGTGTTTCCCCTGTGTTTTTGGAACAGCAGCGGCAGAGTGGAGATGCCGCACAGGGAGGTGATCTTCCGTTGAAGTTTGAGCTGGTGAGACCGGCGGTAATAACTTTGGAAACGCTATGGGAAGGCCTGGCTTCACTTTCATCCTCTCTTCAGTTGTCGTTTGGTGCGGTAACCAAAGATTTACTTGAGGTTAAGATTGTTTGTGGGACTCTGTCTACTGACCAGTTAAGCCAGGTGGAGAGACTGTCTAAGCTGGAACGGGATGTGGGGCACTTGCAGGAAGTTTGGGATTCCCAGGTAGTCGATAGGAATGTGTCGGCTAGGAAAATGGAATATCTTGAGAACCAGGTTAGAAGGTGTAACCTGCGTTTTTTAAATTTTCCCCGTTCACCTTTATTTTCCCCCATGGAAATGGTGAGGAAATATTTTGGAGAGGTTCTCAAACTTCCTTTGGGCCAGTATCCACCTGTGGTCCGTGCCTATTACCTGCCTGTTGGTGCAGCGAAGGGAGTTTCCAATATCCCCCTTGACCATCCTGAGAAGGGTGAGCTGACGGGGTTCTTGGAATCCTCCTTAGAGGTCATCACTGACAAGTCAACCCTACTGGTTACTCTGGCATTAGAATCAGATAAATTTCTTATTCTTCGTTTGTATTTTAAGAATTTTAATGAGGAATTCCTAGGTTCTAGAGTTCGAATATTTCCTGATTTATCAAGAGTTACACAAATGAAAAGGAAGAGTCTTTTGACCTTTCGCCCCAGAGTTTTGGCTTTAGGGGCAACTTTTCTGTTGAAATTTCCTGTTAAATGTTATGTGACTTATAAACAAAAGACGTATGTTTTCTTTGAACCTAGGCAACTTAATGAATTCTTAATAGCTAGGGAGGAAGTAGTGGTGGAGGTTTCTCAAAATTCCCATTCGGCTGACACTTAAGTCTTATGTCCGTTTTGCCTATAGATGTTATTGCTTTGGTGCATTTAGCACCTATTTGTTTATTTTCCTAATACGCCCCCTTTATTGCCTTTATTTTGGGGACTGAATATTTTGGATGACATGTAAAATGTTTTCTTGTTTTGTTTAAAGTCTTAGGATTTGATTAATGTACATGATTGATCCATTGTTCTTTTTATTCTTGTTAATGACTTGGATGTAATTGTATGATAACTATAAAAAAAAAAAAAAAAAAAAAAACACTCCCAGGAAAGCTCCAAAAAAAAGAAATGATTTTTGGAAGGGTCTACGCTCTGTAGACCCTTACAAAAACCATTTCTATTTTTTTGGAGCTTTCCTGGGAGTGTTTGTAATGTTGTCCATTGATATCAATGTTGCCCAGCTTGGTTATGTGGTTTTTCCCCTTTTTTCGAGGTCATTTTTGAGGTTTATTTGCTCTTTTGTCTCCATACAAGGTGAATGAGTCCACAGTAAAATTGTGCAGAGCAGGGTTTCTGACACGTTCGGTCAGGTTTCCTATCTCCAGGGACTGCACTGCTTCTGTGGCCACAGTGTGGTGCAGCAGACACAGCCAGTGCTTGTAGAACCAGAGGGTCACAGGTTCAAATCCCAGCTGTGGCTCCTGACAACCCAATCCCCATATTTTACCCACCACTAAACAGAGATAGTAAGGACACTCATGTATTGCAGAGAACATAAGCATGGTTCAAACACCTCTATTTTACCCTACACCGCACACACACCATAACAATGGGCATTACCTACAGCCGAGTCCCCCAAATGCAGTCCTGGAGTGCCACAACTCAATCAGGTCATATGCTTTTTCCAAGATGAGGACATGTCAGCATATTGGCGGAAGGCTACAGGTGGTGGAGGGGGCAGTGGCTGCTAGCCACAGCAGACAGTGGCCTAGGCCTGTGCAGGCTGGCACGTCCACTGCAACAGACAGTCTCTGTCGGATGTACAGTCATGGACTCCCCAGGGAATGCAGCATATCTGTGGCAACACGGTGGTGCAGTGCACACAGACAGTGTGTGCAAGAACAGAAGGTCACAGGTTCAAATTCCAGCTGGGGCTACTGCCAATCCAGTCCACATATTTTTCCCACTACTAAACCGTGATAGTAAGGACAAACCTTTATTGCTGAGAACATACGCATGGGTAATACCCCTATATTTTACCCCACCGACCACATACACCATAAACAGGCACATTACCTAGAGCAGAGTCCCCCAAATGCAGTCCTGGAGGGCCAAACACCATTCTGGTTCCATGCTGCCTCTAATAAAGATGCCTGTGCTGCATATCTATGCACCACCCCCATGGTATGCAGATGTAGCTCATGCATATTCATGAGGGACAGCATGAAAACCCGAATAGTGTTTGGCACACCAGGACTGGAGTTGGGAACCTCTGCCATAAAGCAGCAGCCAACAGGGACAGACACACCCACACCCACACCCACAGGCCCCATTGGCCAATGCCTCCTGGAGAGGCAGGACATTGGGCCCTGCCTGCATCTCCCAATACTAGCACTTGCATACCTTAGCAATGCCACCCTACACCTGGGTATACGGTACACAGCTATCAAACGTTTCCTATGATTACTGGCAGATAGCAATTCCTACGTTAAGCACAGTTTGCTCATTGAGCTCCATCATAACAATCATTCTGATGTCTGCGGTGTGTACTTCTGGTCTGGTCTCTGACAGTGTTTACCACCCTGGGGAGTGACCCCCAACAGTATTGCGTACCATATCCATGCCTGTACTGTGCCCAGGACTGGTGTGGTGGGTATGGCTGCTGAACTCCTCTATAGTAGCACAATGCTGGCATAGGTGTGGGGGTGGCTGTCTGTCTATCCAGTGTGTGGTGGCTGCAAACACCTTCCACAGCCCACACTGCCAGCACTGTTGCCAGTATTGGGCTGCCAATGTGCATAATGAGGAGCAAGGTACCATGGGTATAGGCCGGACAGGGTGGCCTGGCCAGGGTGCATCTGCACAGGGCATAGGACACTGACTGGGACATTTTAGTGCCCGGCCACCACCTACACAAACAGGGTAACCTCAGTATGTCCTGCTGGGAGATCACTCTCACCCTGACTGTGCAGTGACCACAGCATTGCTAGGCACCACCATAGTGCTATATAGTATTTCTCTCATTTGATATGTATGGGTTTCCTTTTGGGACCCATTCACTGACTTATCTGCTTGTTGTGTGTGCTGCCATCCAAGTCCTGGGTGCATGCATTTCCACCAGGAACATGCACTATGGACTAACTAGCAGACTGTTTGCAGCTGGTATATGTCTTGATGGAGTGGCTTGCTGTAGGAGAATATCAGATAGTGGTGGGGTGCAGCTTAGCATATACAGGTCTAATGTCTGTCTGCTTTTATGTTATGGTTATGTACAGAGCTGCATTGACTGTCCTGAAGGGTGTTTTTTCCCCCAGCAGGACTGGGGTTGATGGTCCCCTCTACTGCCACCATTGCAGGGAGGTAGAATGTGGATCTGTTGATGGGAGACCCTGTTTGCCACCCTCAGCTCTGGAGGAGGAGAGTGGTGGTACATAAACCTCCTAGGGGTCCATAGGGGATACACCTGACTAAGACAGACAGAGATATCCAAGGTGTTTCTGCAGAAACTACCTATCTCACACATTAACACTGCTTTGGACCTCCAGCATGGCCTCTTTCAGCCATTGAAGGTGCTGTGGATCTGGTGCTGGGCGCCTCACCGCACCCTCAGGGTGAGCACAGTACCCGCACAATGTGACGGTGTGTAGCTACTCTGTGCCAGTAAAACACACGGTCAGTACCCCCTACCAGGCCGAGGTGCTGTGGGGGTGCACATGGTCACTTCCCCCTACCAGGCCTAGGTGCTGTGGGGGTGCATATCCCATCTTTTGTTTCTCTGTGGACAGCTGATTTGCATGTGCAGTGCATCATGGGTACGGGTGGGCTAACCCTATCCAGCTGACCACAGCAGACTGTCTGTGTGGTGATGTGCAGGCTCTCTGCAGCCAGCCAGGGGCTTGCTAACAGCTATGGCGCTGTAGCCCAATGGTTATTTCACTGCCTGTGAAGCCAGAGATCATGGGTTCAAACCCACAGTGGGGTTATTTGATAGGGCTGCCCAAAGCATTATATGTTTTTAATGTACATTTTTGCTGCCAGCAAACACACCCTCATCGTACTGTACCCATAAGGTGCCTCTGAGGGCGCTTTATAGGGCGCCCTATAGGGCACCTTATGGTTCCCGTCCATATAAGGTGCACCATACATTATCCTGTGACGCAACTTATAGGGTGCCCTATGGAGTGCCTTATAGGGTGCCTTAAACGGCATTTTCAATTACGGCACGTGAGGGCGTGTTTGCTGGCAGCAATTAATAAAATAAAAAACAAGTGCTGCAGGAAACAAAATGTACATTGCAAAGCTGATGCCTCAGCCAGCCTTACGTATTAGACACCCTGGGGAGCAAACTCATGACCCCTGTATCAGCAGTCAGTGCCTTAACCATTGTGTTCCACTGCTGCTCTTCTTTACATGTCAGCGCACCTACTTATGCTTTTCATTCCTTGAACTGCACAGTGCTGCCATCAAAAACAGTACTCTGACCTTGCGGTACCTCATACGGCACCCTATAAAGCGCCCTATAGGCAACATTCTAGGGTGCCTTGGCGGACAGTGCACTTTAAAATGTGCCTTATGGGGCGCCTTATGTTAACACGCTTTGAGAGTGCGTTTGCAAGTAGTGATAATTAAAATACAAATAAAATGCCTCCTAAAGCAATCTTCCCCATAATAGGTAATGCCTCAGCCAGCCTTGTTCATTGGGCACTGTGGGGGATTGAACCCCTGATCCCTGCACCATTGATCAGTGTCTTAACCATTGTGCTGTGGTTCTGTTCCTGTGTTTACACATCAGCGCGCCACTTTATGCCGCTCAATATTAATATGTCTGCTAAAGCAATAGTGTGCTGCCTTATGCAGCCCACTATTACACTGGCTCATGAAGTAATGCCTCAGCCAGCTGTCTTCATTGGGCACTGGGGGGGATTGAACCCCTGATCCCTGCAACCTTGGTAAGTGTCTTCACCATCGTGCTGTGGCTCTGCTCTTCTGCTTGCACATCTGCGCGCCACTTATGCCTCCCGCGCAGCTTTCTCATGCGCTAATGTGTGGGGCGCACATGGGCGCCGCGCACCTTAGCGCATATTTAAATTCCGGGTTTTCTTTTTCAGAAAGAAACGCCAACTCCTTATATGGCATCCGCACACTACCGCGGCCCGCACATTAGCGGGGTTTTAGTAAACATGCCCCTAAGTATTTACTGCTCAGTAGTTACTTTTATTCTGGCTATGCATTTGTCCCTTCACTGCAGTTTTCTTACAACAGTGGATTTGAAAGAGAAATACTAGCTTCTTGTGAAAAGAGTTCAGAAAGGAGTTTTGGGAAAAAGAGGATGGGGTGCAGTCAGCATTAATAGTAATGAGAAAGGGGGCACCAATCTACAGATTGCAGGGAGGCACCAGAAACCCTAGTATCGGTTCTGCATATAGAGGTTTTAAAGTCTTAAAAATGCCCAGACTCGTTAGCAGGGTCGGCGCTACCATTAGGTGAACTAGGCGGTCACCTAGAGTGCTGGGCCTCCAGAGGGCAGCCATTGCCACTGCTGTTACCCCTCTCAGGACAGGCAGCATCGGCAATGGCAACAAACAGCCCTGTGGTTGCTTACCTTTAAACGTTGGCACAATGGGGCTGTTTGCTTCCGCCCCTCCGGAGCCTGATGCAGACTTCCTACTGCAAACAGGAAGTCAGAATTGGGCATCAGAGGGGGGTGTAAGCAAACAGCCCTGTGGCACTGAAGATTAAAGGTAAACTTGATGGGGCTGTTGTGCCTGCTGTCAGTGCTGCCTGTCTTGGAGAGGGGCGACAGTGGTGGCAATGGGTGCTGGAGGAGGAAGGGGGGGCACAAGAGATGAGGTTTGCTTAGGGCGCCTCATCTCCTTGCACCAGTCCTGCATGTTAGTGCTTCTTCTAACTTCCAGATAATAATGTCAAAATTATTGGAATCATGAAAAAAGCCAGACAGTTGTCAAGCTTAACCTCCCAAGTGCTGACCACATCTGACAGTGCTCCTCTAAATTTTGGACCTCATGTATGTTCCTTGACTTAGCCCTGATCGTGGCAACAAATACCAGCTGACAGTTCACATGGAGGCCAATTCCAAGTTGTGCGTCTCCGAGCCATCTGGACGTCCAGACATTTGGATGGCCCGGGAACGCACCCGATTCTGCTCCCTCAGGAGCAGAATCGCAGCATGGTGGCTGGACATCCGGGACATGCTCCGATTCAGGCATCCCAGATGTCCAGCCACTTCCCAGGCTAGCTCAGCCAGGCTCCTTCATGGAGCCACAGTACCATGACGTTTTGTCGCCATGGCACTGCGGCTCCATGCAGGAGCCGTGATCCCTGGTGGCAGCAGTATCCAACCTGTTCCGCACAGCCTGACCCCCGATCGAGCCTCCCATAGCTGGGGTCGGGCTGCGGGTAACCCCCTGCACCCCTCACCTCCTTGTCGCCTCTTGGCGCCGCTGTCCCCCGTCTAACTGGCCTACCTCAGAATTGGCCCTGCACTTCCAGGGTCACATTCCTGCCCACCATCCGCCCTCACTCTTCCCCGGTCCACCCCCTCCCGCCCACGAACAGAGCTCCTCGCACAAGTTGGCTATATATGTGGGGAGCTCTGTGGCCACCAGTGCGATCCAGACATTTAGCGGGTCTGGACGTCTGGATCAGACATCCAGACCCACTAAACGAGGATCGTAATGACCCTCCCTAACAAAGCAGCACAATTCAGTCAGTAGTTTTCACAGTTAAAATAAAAACAATGAAAATATAATAGATGTGAATTGTGTGTGTGTGTGTCTGTGTGTATATCTCTGTTCTGTGTTCTGTGTATGCTGTGCATGTGTTATGCTAATGTGCAAAGCTGAGGGTGATGGGGTATTTATGGAGGATGTAGGTTTTTGGGGTTGGTGACAAATTGTGGGGATAGCTTTGGGGGTGGTGATTATTTGAAGGATGGTGGGGCAGTTACAGTGGGAAGATGGGTGTGGAGCGTTTCCATTGGAGAAATCTTTGAAAGTGGAACAGTTGTGAGTGGGGATATTTTAGTTGGGTGGGGCAGTTGCAGAAGAGTTGTTTTTGGGGATGAGGCAGTTGCGGGATGGTAGTTTTTGGAAATGAAAGCAGTTTGCAGGGTGTATGAGCAGAGGGAGGGGCTAATGAGGTGGTTGCCTGTTGCAGGGGGCATTTTTTGATGGTGGAGCATTTTGTAGGGTAGTGAGGCAATTTTGAGGGTATATTTTAGGGGTGGGGTAGTTTATGACATGGTAGGCCAGTTCTAAGGGAGTGTATTTCAGGGGTATGGGCACTGTGCAGGTTGATGAAGCAGTTATAAGAGAGTAGTTTTTAGGTGGTGGGGCAATTGCAGTCATTAGTTTTAGAGAATGGGGGAAAATTTTGGGATGGTAGGGCAGATGTAGGGACAGTTGGCGAAGAGGTGGAACAGTCATAGGAGAGTAGTTTTGGGGGCGGAGAATTTAGTAAGATGGTAGAGCAGTTGTGGAGTGGTGGAGCAATTGTGAGGTGGTGTTTTAAGGGTGGAGCAGTGTGCAGGTAGGTGGGGCATTTGTGGTGTGTTAGATTTTTGAAATGGGGCAATATATTGGGGTGGGGCAGTTGCCGGGACAACCTTTTAGGGGTGGAGCTGATTGTAGGTTGGTAGGATAGTAGTGAGGGGGTACGTTTTGGGGAGGGCACGTTGTAAAGTGGTAAGGCAGTTGCAGGAGTTTGTGTTTTGAGGTAGGGACAGTCATTGGTGTGGTAGGGCAGTTGTGGGGTGTAGGTTTGGGGGGCAGGGCAGTTTGCAGTATGGTGAGTCAGTTGTGGGCGGTATTTTTTTCATGGTGGCAGAATTTGGTGGGTTGGTAGGGTTGTTCTGAAGGAGCATTTTTTTGGAGTGTGGGCACTGTTCCAGATCTTTGGGAGAGCACAGAACCGGGAGAGGACGTATGAAAGGAGCAATTCCCTAACTGCTATTTTTCTGTAAACCTTTATGCTATAGAAGCTGAAACTGCTTCTCCCATGGAAATACATTGGGCTAGCTTTTGGGAAGGCTTATTTCTCTGGATCACCTGGTCCAATTTGGCCCATTTTCAAAATCGATGTGTCTTTTTATCATTTTATGCCACACACTAAGTTTTATCCCTTTCCATTAAATTTTGGAAAATTATTTTGCCCCTAGACAGACAGACATTCTGTAATTATAAACAAGTCTGATTAGTAAAAGTGAATCCTACAGGATATGGCCCAAAAACAGAGACCATTTTAGCTAAACTTTTCTATACTACACATCTTATTTAATCCTCAACCCATCCCTGTTCTATTGTAGCCTAATCAATCCTTCAACCCAAACTTGTCTTTTTTATTCTAATGTATAATCCCTCTGGAACATTAACATTGTTCAGCCCTAGTTCATGTTTATAGTCCAGGTTTGTTGCTCTTGTTATAATGTAATCATTGAGTTGATGTTATATGGTAAACCGCTTGGACTGCATGATAAAGCGGTATAAAAACCTGTTAAATAAATAAATCAAAGTTTGAACAAATGTAATGACAAGAAAAAGAAAGTGCCAGGACTAAAGAGTTCTAGTTCCAGTTCCAATTACTTAGTTCCTCACAGAGATGACATAGTCGGACTAGAAAGAGGTGGGCAGTGTTTCCATATAACCGGTAGCAAAGAACAGATGCCCTTAATTCGGAATGTTTTACAATTTGGAATGTTCCAGCAAGACCTACCCACATTAAATCAATAAGACTGCAGGAGTTGTGGGAAAAGAACTGAAGGTTTTAACCAGAGAGGATTGCACACTAAACTGTCAAACCCCTGGCATCATCCTTTAGGATTTGTTAGTTTACTCCATGCCACCTAGGTTCCCTGAAACAGTTCTTCCGTTTTCTGACAATTTAATTTTATATGGGGACTTGCATGTGCGTTTCTTCTGGAAATCTGATTTCCAACCCAAAGCTTGCCATAGGGTGGACGTTTTGAAGCCCCAGTGTTGTGCACCACCTAGAAATTAATAACAGTTTTTGCTGAAGGTCCCATTCTTTCCAACCTACCCCATCTCCTGTGGTATCCTCTGGGGCATATCCAGCTTAGGGCATTTGCAACATGCCCTAATGATGAATCATCTCATGTTTTTTTTTAGTGCAAATGCTTTTGCCTCTGAATGTTCATTTTCTAATTCCAGGAACAATCCAGACCTCTTCTGAATCAAGACTTGAAGTCAAGGGTAATGACTTACTTGTAATGGTTATCCAAAGAAGATACCATTCTAATAGTCACATTGAATGTCACATGGCTGAAGCAGAAATGTTCTCCCAATCTCTTGAACTCTCAAAAAGTTCTCATTCTCTAGATAGAAAAATAGACAATGCAGAGCTGTCAAGTTATCCAGTTCCATGAGGTAGCCTTTTTGGCCACTCCTGGTTTTGTACGTACATCCCAAAAGCAGTGTGATATTTGTAGTCCTTCATTCTATTCACTGAAATCAATGCTGCAGATCTCATAATTATTTAAGAGAGGGTTTACGGAAATCCAAGACCAGCCTAAAATCTTCTTCTTGGACTTGGGTATCTTGGTAAGTACTGGACAATATTTAAAAGGCTATATTGTGCAATTTTGAGAGACTATATTTGGAGTACAGCAGTTACTGTGTTGTAATTACATTAGAATACTAGTTTGGGAGACAAGCAATTACAGGCAATTACCCCCTTCTCTAAAGATAAGCATAACTAAGACAGTTATCCTAATGGGAGTAATTAGCTAAAGGTTGAAAGAAACAGGTTTTGCAGGTGCAAGACTAAGAAAATGTGAGAACAATACAAAGGGGATTATTATAGAAGCATCCCCACCTGAGAACAGCATACATTGGGAAATGCCATATTTGCAGCATGACCTCTAGTGGTAACATTATGGCATTACTGCTAAGGGTCATGAGTGTAATTCTGAGCAGCAGGACAAAAAGAGCAGGAGTGACTGTGATTACTCCTACTCCCATTAGACACCAGAGACTCATTGACCAGGGGAGGAGGATCAGGGGTGGGGATGGTCTGCTGGGGTAACAATTGCAGGAGTTTTGTTATGCTAGAGAGGGGTCAGGTGGGGGATCTCGATGCTTTGGGGGGGGGGGGGTCGTCATGTGGGGAGGTGATGTGGGAGAGTCAGATGGCAGGAGGGGTTTCAGGAGGATTACTGTTGGGGGGAAGTCAGAGGGGACTGGGGAGAACTTGTGCTGCTGGGATCGGCATATTAGGTGGTTTCAGGTCGGTACAGTCCATTCTTACTGTTGATTTGGGGATGAGACGTGTGTCTGTAAAATTTGTGCTGAAACTCCTGTCCCCTGACCAAAATGATTGACTGTCTGCAGCCAGGAGTTGTTGGCATGCATTAAAAGTGACTCGGATCTCATCAAAAAGATTATTATTGGTGATGAATCATGGGTTTATGGTTATAATCTGGAAATTAAGGCTCAGTCCTCACAATGGAAGACTCCAAACTCTCCGAGACCCAATAAAGCCCATCAGGTGAGGAGCAATGTCAAGGTTATGCTCACAGTTTTCTTTGATAACCAGGGTATTGTTCATCATGAATATGCTCCTAAAGGCCAAACCATCAATAAGGAGTACTATGTCCAAGTTCTGACTCATTTGAGAAATGCAGTTCATTTTAAGAGGCCAGAGTTGCACAGGAATAGTGAATGGTTGCTTCATCACGATAACGCCCCAGCTCACACATCACATCTTGTCCAGTATTTCTTGGCCAAACACCAAATCGAGCAAGTTTATCAGCCTCTGTACTAACCTGACCTCGCACCCTGTGACTTTTTCTTGTTTCCAAAACTGAAATTACCACTGAAAGGAAGGAAATTTGAAGGCTTGGAGAACATTAAGCAAAATTCAACAGCAGCTTCACAGCATAATGAAAGAGGCATTTCAAAATTGTTTCTAACAGTGGCAGGAACACTAGAGGAAGTGGGCCCGATTCCATCCCAGACGTAGAAGCCCTCTGTTCGTCTGGTCTGAACTGGTCATACAGAGGGCATCACAATTCTGATCCCGCGGGGCACGTCCAGCATCCAACTAATAGCTAAAAACTGCCGTTTCTTTCTCTACAACATCAACAAAATTCACTCATTCCTTTCTGAACACACTTATCCACTTTTTAGTCACCTCTTGTCTAGACTATTGTAACCTACTCCTTGCTGGTCTCCCTCAGAATCATCTCTCTCCCCTTCAGTCTATTCAATACTGTGTGACTAAACTTCCGCCAGCCTCACCATGCTCATATTACCCCTCTCCTCAAGTCGCTTCATTGGCTCCCTATCCATTTCTGCATCTAGTTTAAACTTCTGCTGACCTATAAATGCATTCACTCTGCAGCTCCTCACTACCTTTCCTCTCTTAGCTCTCCCTACACCCCTCCTCGGGAACTCCACTCTTCTGGCAAATCGCTTCTATCTGTGTCCTCTTCTATTGCTAAGTCTAGACTTCGCTCCTTTCACCTTGCTGTTCCTTATGGCTGGAACAAACTACCCGAGTCTATACATCAGGTGCCTTCTCGGACCCTTTTCAAATCCAGGCTGAAAACTCTCACCTTTTTGCTGCCACTTTCGATTTTGACTCACCTGATCTCCCTTGTGTTTCCTTACCATTTCCTCTAGATGTATCCCCTCACTACTGCATTGTCCATCTTGACTAGATTGTAAGTTCTGATGATCAGGGACCGTCTTTTACATGTGTCTGTGCAGCACTGTGTACGTCTTGTAGCGCTATACAAACGTTCAGTAGTAGTAGTAAAGACCCATAAACCATTATTAAAGAGGACCAGGAAATCTACTCCTTACCCTGGGATGAGCATTGTGGAACCTGTGTGCCTTTTTGGGAACCTGTCAGGTACTTGTGACCTGGACAGGCCACTATTAGAAACAGGATACTGGGCTTGATGGATCTTGGTCTGACCCAGTATGGCATTTCTTATGTTCTTAGGATGTGTGTAGAGACTGGAAGCAGTGATTTTAAACACCTGCTCCCACACATATGTGGGGTATTTCTGGATGTGGGAAGACATCGACATGCGGTCTTGCATGTCCTTACACGTATTTTACAAGAGTCGCTTGTAAAATACAGTTGGAATTTTCCATTTCCCAACCTGAATGTCTTAATTTCTTTCTCTGAGTCCTATCTAAAAATTGCCTTCATGTGTTTTGATGCTTTTTATACTGATTTCTAAACAAAGATACACAATCTCACAGGTACAACAAAAATAAAAAAGTGTCCCAAGCGGATAGAAATGGGAATAATTCCTGAATCACTAGTACAGCAAATTAACAGCACCAAAAATGGCTGTGGTGCGCCCCCTACTGAAATAGTTCTCTTGATCAGGACAAGCTAGAATACTGCTGGCCAGTATCTAACATCCATTTACAGGAAAAACCTATAGAATAGACAGTCTGCATTCAACTCAGTGACTGCCTAGATCCATGTCAATCTAGCTTTAGATCTGGGAATGAAACAAAGATAGTTCTCCATAGAAACCATGACGGGGGATCTGCTCGATACCAGTGCTGCTGGATCTCAGCAGCCTTCAACACTGTGGACCACAATATCATGCTTGCACAGCTCGTGAAAGCAGATATCAACGGCACAGTATTTGCATGGTTGAAATTCTGTCAGACAAACAACAATCAATTCTGTTCATCAACTCCATATCATCACCCTGGGCACTAAACTAGGTACCACAGGGAACCATACTGTCGCCTATTTTATTTCATATTTGCCTCAAGCTTCTAGTTGAACTGTTTCATTCTATATCTATGTTACTACTACTACTACTACTGTGGTTGATGATGTATGGCTAGCTACTCATACCCACTGAATCAGATCTGCCCACAGCTTTGAGAAAAATTACTACCTGTCTAAGAATAAAAAGAATTGGCAAAACACAATAAACTCTACCTGAAACCAAATAAAAAAGAGATTCTATGGGTTCCTAATGCAAAGGTACAGGTACCTGACATCAAAATCCCTTTTGGGAACTATGACCATCCCCTAAAAATCACAGGTGAAGAATCTTGGCACATTGCTGGACTCATCTCACTTACTTTGCTCATGCAAATTCAGGCAACTTTTAAAAACTGCTTCTATCATCTGGGTCAACTACAAAAGTAGTCCATGCTGTGAAAACGTCATGGCTAGATTATTATAATACCCTGTATATTGGCTGTACCATAAAGAGTTTGCTCCAGCTCCAGTTTATTCAGAAAGCTGCAGCATAACTGATAGAGGAATACAAGTGTCGTGACCACATCAAGTCCTTCCTCCAAAACCTGCACTGGCAACCAATACTCTACAGGGCCAGGTTTAAAACAAAGTGATTTTCAAAGTCCTCATATGAAATGGGCCAGAGGATCTAAAGAATAAATTAGTCCTCTTCACATCTTTGAGACCTCTGAGGTCCTTTCATGGAGCATCCTTAATTGTACCTTTGTCAAAGGCAGTAGCGTTCCCAGCCCCCTTTGTACCCAGGGCAGGTGTCCCCCCCTTGTGGCCTGTGCCACCTTCCCCCGTCGAGCCTAGACATTGGTGAGGAGAAAAGAGCCACTGGGCCTGGATTGGAGGCAGCATGGCAAGCATGCAGTTTTAAGCTGTGTTTGCTGCGCTGCCTCCAAATTGTGGGCCCTGCAGAGGCACACCCCTCTCCTGGCAGGCACCCGGGATAGGCCGCACCCACCACCCCGCTCTTGGTACATCATTGGTCAAAGGAAATCACACAATGTGACAATCACCAGTGAGCCTTCTCAAGAGTAACCCCCACACTCTAGAACTCTCTTCTGGAGAGGCTACACCTAACTCGACTACCTCTACCTTAGGAAGCAGGTGAAAGCCTGACTCTTCTCCAAAGTCTTTAATGGCTGTGGTGACTGAGTATCCAATCATTCACACTACATGTGGACAAGCTTGCTGCACATCCTGTAACTGAGATGTACATATCAAGGCACATTTTTTACAAAATAGTATTAGCTATTGACAGGGCAGAGGGATGGAGTGGGTGCAATGGCTTCCTCACCCAAGATATCTCCATTTTACACAAGTTTAGAGCCAATTTATTCACATCCATCCTATGGCTGAACATGCTATGCATGTGGAAGCCCTGTGTACTCCTAGACAGAGTCACTGCTGCCAGTGTTTTGGTCTACAACAGATGGAGTTAATTAGCAAATACAACCTACCAGGCAGGCCAAAAATGTGGTGGAAAATTAAATAAACAGAAAACACATATGTAGAATAAAAGCTTTTTTTTCATTTTAAATCTTTTTATTATTATTATTATTATAACAGATTTACCTTAACTTACAAATAGTTGTGCTTGATTTTATAACAGGAAATCCTAAATGAAAAGTCCACTTTAGCAAAACCCAGAAATTCAGCAGCAGATCACAGCCAATTTTCACCGCTGAATATCTGGGCTTGTTGGACACCAGCACCGCTAGCCGGTTAGGAGCCAATAGCCAGGTAGTGCTATCTGATTAAAGTTAAGACAGTCATTCCTGTGTCCTAGTTTTAAATGGTGAAGTATTCAGCTAGTGGCTGAATCACTGTTAAAACTGTTATCACTGTTAACTGGACAGCCACCGTCACGTCTCCAATCTTCCTAAAGACCGCAAAATGGGGCCTGCAGTAGTTACCCACACCCCAGTGTCCATCTCTATAGGTCCCCTCCGGTCCTTCCACCTTATACTTATACTTATAGAGTGAATTAGTTATTTCTTTGAGACAGTATATCGCACTCTGAAAAAAGCCCACCTGGACTGCGTGTGCCCACTGCCTGGCACTTTGCTAAACCCTCTCCCATACACTTTTCTTCCAAGACCAGGCACTGGCAGCCAGCAAGCAAGTACCCTCAAACTTGAAAACATAAACAGCACAGTTTACTCTGCACATGAGCTGTATTTTCTGTTGCCTGCTTGCCTGTTACTCACTGTGCCTTGTGTCAGAATTTTCCTTTTATTTGGTTTTCACTGCTTAGATTCTATTGTTATCAAATTTACTGGAACACCAGCTAGCACCCAACCTTCCCTCTCTGAGAGTTTGAGACAAAATGGTTCTTTCTGCCTAATTCAGCCTTTGTTTTTCCAACCCAGCTGTGAGATCAGCACCCACTGGATTTGAATAAGCCAGGCACAGATAGGCTGCCTTTGTTTTTTGTGAAAGAGTTTACAGCATGGTTGAATGAAGTTCCTCGTGTTTCTGGCTTGTCCCTCCCTTTCTTTTTCCCCTCCCATCATGGCTCCACTGTATATGGCAGTAACTGCGCACATACCCCATGATGAAAACAAACAGGATGAAGATCAATTTGTGCAAAGCTCTCACTTAGTCTGCAGAAGAACTAACTGAATTTGCCACTTTTTGTTGATTTTAGCATTCAAACAAAAAATAATGCACGTACCAAAAAAAACCACATTTACTGTAGATCTTTTAACCCTTTCAGACCTGAATGTTTTCACAGACACCATATATATATATACATGGAATTCAATGAATAACATGACGTCCATTACAGTGGACATATGGTCTGAAAGGGTTAAAAACAATACCAAAATAACCAAGTGGATGAACATGAAATGAACTTCCTCCTGGTTTTGTACCCAGCACCTCCTCATGAGATGACCTGCCTCCTGACTCTCTCTACTTCATGAATGCCTTCTCCTTGTTCCTATGAGGCACCTGTGAGGGCACCCAATGTTCTCATCCAGTATTCAGCTACAGACATTTTGTTTGGTGCTTGGAAAAGCACACCTTCTCTTAACATTAGAACCAACACACCCAATATATTTCACCATTCAGGAGGACACCTGGAATGACACCCCAATTGTTTTTTTTAATCTTTGCGATATACCTGTGAAGGTACTAACTTCTTCCTTCTATATATATAAGTCTCTGAGCATAACTGGGAAGGTACAAAAAAGCCTGTCCATTTAAATTTTCAACAGTACCTGGGATGGTACAAAACTTTCTCCAATCAGAAACTCCCAGCTTCATCCACTCTTCAGTTTTGGCCTAACCAACCTAGGGAACCTCATTTCCCCTTGCACAAGATCTAGCTGGCCTGGAATGAGATCTCCAGTTCCTAGACCTCCTGAGTCCCCTGGATTCTCTACTTCAGTTCTTCATCTCCTATTCAACTCAGGTCTGGGCCTTTATACCGGAAATATTTCATTATGGAAAGATTGGTAGATGCACGGAATAGTCTCCCAGTGGAGGTAGTAGAAATGGCTGATTAGGTCTAGTTGTCAAAGGCTTTCTGAAAGTCCAGATAGACAAAGGTGAGTCAGTTGATATAGTGTACCTGTTTATTCACACCTTCAAAAAAACATAACAGATTAGTAAGACAAGATCTTCCTTGTCTAAAGCCATGTTGGCTGTCTCCCATTAAGCCATGACTAACTACACTGGTCAACAAATTTTTACAAAAGTCATGTTACTGAAATAAAAATAGTCATTTCTTATCAAATTTTATATGCTGAACACGAATATGACAATGAAATTGCAAAGTTGGCTCTAGTTTTTTGTAATCTACAAGAATTAATGTTTACATCACGAAATGCATGTCAATAGTAAATATAAGAGGCCTTCGGTTAATACCTGTAAAAAACCAAGTCATAGACTGCTTCTTAGATTTTTTTGCCTGTCTCTTGTATAGCTGTTCGGGAGCTTCTCTGGGGAGTGTCCAGCAGTAGTCAGCCAGCATTGTAGTGGACCATTTTCCCTGGTATCTTTACTCCATCGTTGCGATATCCTGGTGAAAACGTTCGCCCTGTTCATCACTAACCATACCACAGTTGTCAGGAAAGAAATCGAGATGGGAATCAAGGAAATGGATCATTAGAGACATATTGCAGCCAAGTTTCTGATACTGCATCAGCATGTCTTCTACTAGTTCCTTGTAGTTTTCTGCCCTAACATTCCCGAGAAAGTTTGTTGACACTAGGCGAAAAGCATTCCATGCTTGTTTTGCATCACCCTGCAGCAAATTGTTGAAGTGGTCATCTTTGAAGAGCTCTCGAATCTGAGGACCCACAAAATCTCCCTCTTTAATCTTTGCTTCGCTGAGTCGAGGGAATTTTTCATGCAGGTATCGGAAAGCTGGCGAAGTGCGGTCCATGGCTTTCACAAAGTTTTTCATCAAACCTAGTTTGATGTGAAGGGGTGGTAGCAGGATTTTGTGAGCCTCAACCAGAGCTGGGTGCTGGATATTCTTCTCTTCAACTGTTACATTTTGTCTGCGATTCCATTTCTTCCGCAAATAGTGCCAGCTGTACTTGTTATAGTTAATGGAAGTCAGTAGATGCTTTACGTTATCGTATGTCTCTTTCATGTGGACGGCATGTGCTACTGGAATAGATGGAAGACGGTTTCCATTGTTCAAAAGCACAACCCTCAGGCTCAGTTTCGAAGAGTCTATAAATAGTCTCCAGTCTTGTGGGTCATGAGTGATTTTTAAGGCATTCATGAGGCTTTCAATATCGGAACAGAATACCAGATTACTTTCCTTTCTGAAGAAAGGCTCCAACTGCTGGTGGCGCTTTCGATATGAAGTAATGTTGACATCTTCTTCTAGAAGATTCCATTGTTGGAGTGTTAATCCTAGCAATTCTGCCTTGTTCTTGGATAAGTCCAAATCACGAACCAGGTCATTTAGTTCTTCCTGTGTTATTCTGTGTGGAGTTGATAATGCATCCCAGTGAATATCTGGGTCACTGCATGCTGACGGACCAGGAGAAGAACAGGTCAGCTCACCCTTGTCCTCATCAGATGAAGCAAGAAAATATTCTGATGGAGGTTCTGGAATAGGAAGTCCCTCACCATGTGGAACTGGTCTCAATGCAGACGGAATGTTTGGGTAGACTATGCTCGACTTCTTTTGCTTCGTTATTCCGCTGGAAAGAGGAGGAACCAAGCAAGCAGAAGTAACAGTCATTTATGTGGTTGCTTGGCTCTCTCCACACCATGGGGACTGCAAACGGCATTGATGGTCTTTGCAATTCAACCACTGTGAAAGCTGTGTGGTACATGTAGCGCAGCATATATGCGGGGCCCAAGGCTTGTCTTGGTCACCAATCTTGCATCCGAAGTAAAGATGATATGCCTTCTTCAGTTGAGAAGTGATACTTTTCTTCTGGTTGGCAAATGTCACTTCCCCACAAATGTAGCAGAAATTGTCAACGGTATTAACGCACTTTCGCAGTATTACTGTTCTGCATTGTACCTAAATGGCTAAAATTATGATTAATAAAAGTTACATGTAACAGTAGCTTAAACTGTCTCGCACGCAGTCTGAAATATTTTAAATGTTCAACCTTTTCAACTGCGTATAGTACACTGCTGATGTCAGATGGCTTCAGCAGCCGTCTGGCAGTAGTATTGCATTGCATCAGAAAATGATGCAATCAACTCTGGATGATGTGTGCATGCTGGTATTATGCAATGTAATGCAATATTACATCATTCAAGGCTTATTTGGGATGTTGTTGATGTCCTATTGGATACATTTACACGGTGAAATGTCAAAAATTAACTACCTGCAATATCTTCAAAATGAGAGCCAATAATTTTTTTTTATGTTATATTCGTGTTCAGCTCACCAAGATACTACAGATTAGAGCCTTTTAAAGTCAGTAACGATTTCAATGTTGACCAGTGCTACATGTTCAGTAATTTTGTTCTTTATGATGGTTTCTACCATTTTTCCTGGTACTGACATCAGGCTCACTGGTTTGTAGTTTCCCGGATCACCCCTGGAATCCTTTTTAAAAATTGGCGTTACTTTGGCCATCCTCCAATCTTCAGGTATTACAAATGATTTTAATGATAGTTCACAGATTACTAATAGCAGGTCTGCAATCTCATATTTCAGTTCTTTCAACACCCTTGGATGTATACCAGCCAGTCCAGGTGATTTGCTACTCTTCAGTTTATCAAATAGTTGTAATACATCCCAATGTATAGATATTCCTTCAATTCTTCTGCAGTATCACCTTTAAATACCACTTCAGTCATGGGTAACATCCCTACATCTTCCTCAGTAAAAACCGAAGCAAAGAATTCATTCAGTCTCTCCGCTATGGCTGTGTCCCCTCTTAGTGCCCCTTTTACCCCTCTATCATCTAATGTTCCAACTGACTCTCTCACAGAGCACATCCAACATACTAAGCATTCCAACAGAAAGAACAAAATGTAGCCATAGAACCAGCAACAGGGCCTACTCTCTATATGCCCCTGTATTGTGGAACTCACTCTTGCCACAAATAAGAGACATTCAACTATTACAAGACTTCAGAAAATGCTTAAAAACCCATTTATTCACCGAATACTATGGCCCAGCAACAAAAGACAAATAACTAGCACTTCAACTCCATGCAGATAACGCACACAATTGGCATCATGCAGTTTATAATTCTTCATCACAATAGTTCGTTAACCCTTATGAAAATGTGTTCATAACTTCTGTTACAATGTGTTCAATATGTTCAATGTCATGTGCACCACTGTTTGTTTTTCCTGTTATCACACTAATTTATTTGTAAACCATCTTGACTTGTAGAAAGATGGTATAAAAAACCCTGTTAAATAAATACATTTAAATAACCATATGTAAATAAATAAATAAATAAAAGGCAGCTGTCAGTCAAAAAGTAAAATAAAAATAAAAATACAACATTGAAGCACTCCATTGTAGGACAATCGGAGCCCCATTTCAGGGAAGGCTGGATCAACAAAAAATAAAAATGAAACCACAGGCTAAACATTGATAAACACATAAAAAATGAGGGCAACTAGTTGCCAAAAAGGGACACTTAGGGCGGAATTTTCAAAGACATTTACACAGAGATTTATTGGGGATATGCCTTATCCGGGATTTTCCAAAGGCACGTACACAGATAGTGCCTTTCAAAAATCTCAGATAAGTCCCTAACGCATCCAGATGCTATGCGATTAGCATCGGGGCATGTTGGGGGCGTTCGGGGACGGAGCGGAGGTGGAGGAAAGAGCTAAGCCGGTAGCAGCGATTTTTGATGCTACTCACTTAGCCCTCTGCGCCTGAAAGATAGGCGAGGGCTACCCACTTAGCCTCAGCGGCTGCCGGCGCATCCAGCATAACCCAGATTTTCACTTCTGTCGCCGTGGAAGTGAAAATCCAGGTTAAGGGGGTCAGAGAGCAGGCTGTGCGCCAACATGGCGCATAGCTTGCCCAACTGAAAATCGGACCCTTGAAAACACTGTTCAACAGACAAAATGCTTCGGACACGAAAGCAGCTGTTCTAAACTAATTTAAGGCTGCTGAACACAGAAATCATAATGAAAATGGCTGATTAGGTCTAGTTGCTATTAATTAGTCATTAGGGGCCATTAACTGTGTATTATGCAACATTTGCATGAGATTGCGTAATCTCTACTTGCAATCAATAGAAATATCTGTCCAAAACCAGATGATGCAATCAGTATTTAAATTTGCATCACTTGACAGTATAAATCTTATGGTGTATTAGTCACAGAAAAATGAAAAATTAATTCTTTTGCATTATTTTATGCCGATAGGTCAATCACAGCGTATTCGGCGATGCATCGTACTTGTGTTAATAATGCAGATAATTTCTGCTATATTTGTGGTGAAGTAACTTTTACATCACAAAAATGGAATATGACTGTGGCAGTTAAGAAAGCAAGTCTTAGGGGTATGTTTACTAAAACCCCGGTAATGTGCGCGGCGTGCTAGTGTGCGGATGCCATATAAGGAGTGGGCGTTTCAGGCTGAAAAAAGCAAAACCGGGATTAATCATGCGCTAATGTGCGTGGCGCATAAGTGCGCCCCGCACATTAGCACATGAGAAAGCTGCGCGGGAAGCATAAGTGGTGCGCCGATGTGCAAGCACAGGAACAGAGCCACAGTACAATGGTTAAGACACTGACCAATGGTGCAGGGATCAGGGGTTCAATCTCCCCCAGTGCCCACTGAACAAGGCTGGCTGAGGCATTACCTGTTAGGGGTAATATTGCTTTAGGAGGCATTTTAATATTGGGCGGCATAAGGCGGCACGCTGATATGCAAGCACAAGAACAGAACCACAGCACAATGGTTAAGACACTGACCAATGGTGCAGGAATCAGGGGTTCAATCCCTCCCAGTGCCCAATGAACAAGGCTGGCTAAGGCATTACCTGTTAGGGGTAATATTGCATTCTGAAGCCATTTATTTTTATTTTAATTACTACTGTTAGCAAATGCACTCTCAAAGCACTGTAACATAAGGCATCCCATAATGTACCCCAGAGGGCACACTTTAAAATGCAGTGTCCGCCACAGCACCCTACAATGTTGCTGAAAGGGTGGGTGATAGGTCGCCATATAGGGTGCCCTATGAGGCAGGACAAGGCCAGAGCACTGTCTCTGATGGCAGCACTGTGCATTGTAACGCATGGAAATCTTAAGTAGGTGTGCTGACATGCAAAGAGGAACAGCAGTGTAGCACAATGGTTAAGACACTGACTGATGGTGCAGGGGTCATAGGTTCAAATCCCCAGTGAATAAGGTAGGCTGAGGTATGTCCTTTTTCTGCGTGAAACTGTACAGCAATCTGTGCTGCCATCTAAAAAGAACCCCACCCTAGTGCCATATATTAATGCACCTTTTAGGGTGCACCAGAAGGCACATCCTAAACAACCACGTCAGCAAAGGCGAGTTATAATGTTCCCCAGAGGCCATGTTGAAAGGTTCTCAACTCCCAAGGCACCCCATAAGCTGCACCAATAAGTAGCTGCACCCATAAGCTGCACCCATAAGTAGGCACCCCATAAGCTGCCTGAATCGAAGGTGTGCCATAAGATGCCCCAAGGATGTATAGGTGAACTCAAAAACGTTTGCCAAGAGCAGAAAGATCCCCCAATTTGAATGGCAAGAGAGGTATGTGCCAAACACACACGTAACCCAAACACTGCACAGAGCAGAAAGGAAAGACAATGCATAATTAAAAGAAGGACGTAGATCACAGCAGATAGACCACACAAATCAGCTCCAGCCCATGTGGCAGCTAGAAAAATGGACAAACATATCGGGGGCAACTGTAGCTATGCACAGAGTGATGGTAATATACCATGCTATAATGACAGTGTGTGACAGAGGATGGGAAGATGTGTGCAGCAGAGGAGGCTGAAATGGCAGGATAGGTGAAATATCAGGATGACAGTGGAGTAGCAGTGCTATGCAGAGCACACACAGGAGAGGCAACCAGGGAGAGCTGCAATGCAGGAATGTTTAGGAGTGCAGGACGTGGGGGTAGCAGCATGCACATCAGGGTAGGATGTCACACAACTGGCAGACAGAAGATGGACGGAAGGATGGTTCACAACTCCGATGAGGGTACAATGTGCTCAAAGCACAGATCTGCACAGATATGACTGTCATACGAATGAAAACTACTTCTGCAGGACAAGCATACAAATCAAAGAGAACAGAGAGCAATCACACCTACGACCACTACCAAAAATGGCAATGCACAAACCGGTTGGCCACACCACCAACGTGAGCTCATTAGCAAAGGCTGCATACTGTGATAAAGAAGCTTATCATAGCTCAGGAAGGAGCTATAGAAAAGGTGAAGTGACTCTGAACAAGCAACCTGTCAGTTCTGGTAGAAATATGAAAACAGAATTTTGCCATAAAAGACTACCAGTCCCAGAATGCACCAGGTTTCCAACAGCCATTAGAGGAGCTGAAGTGAGGAAACGTGTGTTCAATCAGGAGGGCTATAAGGTAATCCCTAAGCACTCATCTCAAAGGGCAGGGCCTGATTCAGCACAGCTGCGCTGTGTTAGGGAGGATCACTCATCTAAGCAGAATAAGAGTAGAGTTTATTCTACAGATGACCATCTTCATGATCACCTTGGATATCCAGAGAATTGTCCTCAGTATCCTGAGAATCAGCTTGAGTTTGATCATCAGTTTCATCTGAAGGATCATCAGAAGCAGAAGCCAAACCGGACGGACAGAGAGGGAAAGAGACCCTTTGGAAGAAGGAAGAGAAAAGCCTTTGAGAGGTCTAGAAGAGTCCAAAGCAGTACGTATACTGGGAGGTATTCCAAGGGCCAGCATACACCATTGGACTGGGGAAAGCCAGAGGAATGGTGCTGCAGAGCTAGGAATCACCAGAGGCTACCTGTGAGGGAGACGGCTGCACGTGGAAGGGACCCTAAGACCCGTGCCAGAAGGTATGTGAAGAGAGATCCAGTGTCCAGGGATCTGGATTGGAAGGCTGGACATAATAACTGGACTACATACTGGCCAGGCTATATAGAGAGGAACTCTAGCAGCAATGGAAGCTCAGGTATGAACACTGAGCTATGCCCTAGCTATAACCTTGAAAGACAGCAGGGAAACAAGCATTCTCCTGAAAATGCTCCATTGAGAGATTCATCTGTGCCAATCCATGATATTGAACCCATGCTTGTTGAACAAGGGGGAATAATAGCAGATGAGGATCCTGTTTATATGGACTGCTCTCTATCTAAACTCCGTTGGTAACTTTCTGTTATAAAGTACAGCAACCATCACAAAGAAATACAAATTTGTTCTTTAATCTACTCAGAAAAGCTCCTGAAGCAGGATTTGACCCACACAGTGAAAGGCAAGCCAGCTAAGGGGTTTCAGCTGGTAACTGCTAGCAATTAAGCCTTACCTAATTGCTTGTGAGCTAGGAGAGAATCACTTCTGTATCTATATGGGAAGTAATCAGAAGTTAACCTGAAAAGAACAGTTTTTTTCTTGCTTTGTGGCTTTTCATTTGTTGTTTTCCTGATTTTAACTTTGTTTTTCCAAGTTAACACTGAAAGCAAGTAACCTAATTTATGTGCTACCAAGCATATCTGTGTTGGGAGAAATAACCCCATAAATAAATATCTTATTGGCTTTACCCAAGAGCACAACTAAATTATTCTCAGCAGCTGTGTCTGGTGTGAATGAACTACATTGCCCACAATACCTTGCAAATCATATAGAGATATGCACTTGCAAAGACTGTGAAGATTCTCACCCAGGCAGCCGTCTGACAAATGGCGTAGTTTTTCGGATTGCTTTTGCACAAAAGGGATTTACTTGCTGAGGATTACAACTAAAGTTCAAGTTTAAAGCTGGAAAAAAAGATTTTCCCTCAACTGCACTTTGGAGGAGAAGCAATTGTTCCAGGAAGCTGTCCCAGGAGGAAAAGACCCTGTGCAGAGCTGGATTCATCACTGAGACAAGGTAATAAGTACCTGGGCGTGTCTAGTGGTGGATGGGAGTAAGCACAGGGGTAATTGAAAAAAAAAAAAAGTAGAAAAAAAACCCCACACCTGTTTGGAAGGTGGTGCACTTTGTTTTTTTTTTTTTTCTTTGTTTCTTGCAGGGATCAAGATGGATCCAAAGGAACTAGCTCAGTGGATGGCAGCCCAGTTCAGCAGGCAGCAGGAGCTAGCACAGCAGGCTCAGGACACTGCTATGAGAGCCTTAATGGACCAGCAGAGGCCAGTGCTTGATCTGGTGCAAGCCCTAGTTGAGCTGAAGAACCAAAGTGGAACAGATGCAAGACCAGCAGTAAATACTGGTACACCACATGTGGACAGTGTGGGACTCAATCAAGGGATTGGGGCATTTAGTTTTGGGAAGCTAACTCCAGATGATAATGTTGATGATTTTCTAGAGTCTTTTGAAAGAGTGGCACAAGCATTAGCATGGCCAGAGACCCACTGGGCAGTAAGGCTGGCAGCCTCATTAACTGGAGAGGCGCTTGCAGCTTATAGAGCAATGCCAGCAGTCCAGGCTTTGAATTATTAGAGATCGCCTAGGGTTGTCTATTTCAGAGTATAGGCGAATGTTTAGAGCTACTACATTGAGAGTGGGTGAAACACCCAGGGCTCTGAGTCAGAGAATCAGAGGTTTAGCTGTAAAATGGTTGGAGCCTGAGCAAAAGACGGTAGAAATGTTATTAGATATTATAATGCTTGAACAATTCATGTCTGCGGTCCCTAAAGATTTGCACACTTTCCTTATACAGCAAAATTGCCAAAATCTTGGAGAGGCAACCATGCTAGCAGAAAGATTCTTGGAAGCCACGCAGGCTTGCCATAGAATGGGTGGCCCTCTGAAGATTGGTGCTGAGGCAAGATGTGCTGTATCAGAAAAGAAAATAATTAAAAATGTTTCTGAAAATGAATGTACTGTATCAAACCAGATGACACAGTGGAATAGAAAGAAATGTTTCAAGTGTGGAAAATGGGGACATTTAGAAAAGAGATGCCAGACACACACTAGCTTAATGGGGGTGGATTTAAAACAGCCCAAAGAAGGATTTCTTTTGATGGTTGATGTGCAAGGAATTACCACAAATGCTTTGTTAGACTCTGGGGCAGACCAGAGTATGATGTCAGAAAGGCTTTGGAAGAGAATAGAGGCCCAAGAAGGATTTGTGCCTAGAACCCCTGAAAGCCAAGTTCACATCGGGTGCATTCATGGTGCTGCAACATCACATCCCACCTATAGGCTAAAGGTTAAGTGCCTGGGGGAACAAGAGGAAGTCCTGGTAGCAGTGGTGCCTAGGCTACCCTTTGATTTGGTTCTAGGAAAGGACTGGCCAAGATTTAAGCAGGGGTTAGTGAAAGGGCTAGGAAAGAAGGAGGGAGAAGGTTTAATAATGGAAATAGCTCCCGGGCCTTTCTTTGGAAGTCCTCAGTCCCTAGCTAAAAAGATGGTTAAGCTTCCAGAAGGCCAAACTATGGGTAATAAGAGGGGCCTTGTATCCACCCGCTCGCAGGCTAAGGTAGAGAGCCAGCAGAAGGAGGAGGGGGAGCAGGCAGAGTTATTAGGAGACTTACCCTCTCATGATGATTTAATAACCCCATTATCTGGTAAAGTAAGAAAGTTGAAAGCACAAAAGCGGCGTGAGAGACTTTGCAGAGCACAGGGTAGGGCTGAGATGTTAGCTGGTCAAAGTTTACCCTGGGTGCCAGCTGAGTTAGTGGCAAAGTTTCCTAACTTTCCACAAGAGCAGCGAGCTGATCAAGCTCTCACTCGAGCTTTTAAGTATGCTCAGGAGGTCAGGGAGGAATTGCCCAGATTCAGACTAGATAATGAAATATTATATAGAGAGAGTCAGGACCCCAGAAATGGGACCATACGTAAACAATTGGTGGTACCCACAACTTTCAAAGGGCTAGTACTTAGATTAATACATGATCATCCAGTTGGAGGTCATAAAGGGATGCAAGGAACGCTGGATCAAATACTTAATTAAGCATTTTTACTGGCCAGGTATTTTCAAAGAAACTGCCCAGTTTTGTGCTGCGTGTCCAGCGTGTCAGCGAGTTACAGCGGCTCACCCACCGGTGGTGCCATTGATTCCCATGCCAATTATTACAGACCCAA